>OZ024726.1:26341226-27541226 GCA_964016875.1 Fallopia convolvulus | reverse complement strand
CAGGATAGTATCAAGCCAATAAGCACATTCTGCACTACAAAATTAAGACCGATCGAATAAAAGCATAAATTTGAATCAAGAAACCGAATGCCACATTTAGGAGTGACATTTACATGGACATTTCATCGAACAGTTAGGGTGCAACGTTAGATCACAAGTCATTTTAAAGGCAAAAGGAGAAAAACTAAGTGAATTTAAAGACATCTAGGCATAAGCATAATGAATTAGGATAGTATCAAGCCAATAAGCACATTCTGCACTACGAAATCAAGACCGATCGAATAAAAGCATAAATTCGAACCCAGAAACCGAATGCCACATTGAGGAGTGACATTTACATGGACATTTCATCGAACAGTTAGGGTGCAACGTTAGATCACAAGTCATTTTAAAGGCAAAAGGAGAAAAATCAAGTTAACTTTAAAGACATCTAGGCATAAGCATAAAGAATGAGGATAGTATCAAGCCAATAAGCACATTATGCTCTACGAAATCAAGACCGATCGAATAATATCTTAAATTCGAACCTAGAAAACGAATGCCACATTTAGGAGTGACATTTACATAGACTTATCATCGAACACTTGCCGTGCAATGTTAGATCACAAGTCATTTTAAAGGCAAAAGGACAAAAAAAAAGTGAACTTTAAAGACATCTAGGCATAAGCATAAAGAATGAGGATAGTATCAAGCCAATAAGCACATTCTGCCCAACGAAATCAAGACCGATCGAATAAAAGCATAAATTCGAACCTAGAAACCGAATGCCACATTGAGGAGTGACATTTCCATGGACATATCATCGAACACTTGATGTGCAACGTTAGATCACAAGTCATTTTAAAGGCAAAAGGAGAAAAAACAAGTGAACTTTAAATACATCTAGGCATAAGCATAAAGATTCAGGATAGTATCAAGCCAATAAGCACATTCTGCACTACAAAATTAAGACCGATCGAATAAAAGCATAAATTTGAATCAAGAAACCGAATGCCACATTTAGGAGTGACATTTACATGGACATTTCATCGAACAGTTAGGGTGCAACGTTAGATCACAAGTCATTTTAAAGGCAAAAGGAGAAAAACTAAGTGAATTTAAAGACATCTAGGCATAAGCATAATGAATTAGGATAGTATCAAGCCAATAAGCACATTCTGCACTACGAAATCAAGACCGATCGAATAAAAGCATAAATTCGAACCTAGAAACCGAATGCCACATTGAGGAGTGACATTTACATGGACATTTCATCGAACAGTTAGGGTGCAACGTTAGATCACAAGTCATTTTAAAGGCAAAAGGAGAAAAATCAAGTTAACTTTAAAGACATCTAGGCATAAGCATAAAGAATGAGGATAGTATCAAGCCAATAAGCACATTATGCTCTACGAAATCAAGACCGATCGAATAATATCTTAAATTCGAACCTAGAAAACGAATGCCACATTTAGGAGTGACATTTACATAGACTTATCATCGAACACTTGGCGTGCAATGTTAGATCACAAGTCATTTTAAAGGCAAAAGGACAAAAAAAAAGTGAACTTTAAAGACATCTAGGCATAAGCATAAAGAATGAGGATAGTATCAAGCCAATAAGCACATTCTGCCCAACGAAATCAAGACCGATCGAATAAAAGCATAAATTCGAACCTAGAAACCGAATGCCACATTGAGGAGTGACATTTCCATGGACATATCATCGAACACTTGGCGTGCAACGTTAGATCACAAGTCATTTTAAAGGCAAAAGGAGAAAAAACAAGTGAACTTTAAATACATCTAGGCATAAGCATAAAGATTCAGGATAGTATCAAGCCAATAAGCACATTCTGCACTACAAAATTAAGACCGATCGAATAAAAGCATAAATTTGAATCAAGAAACCGAATGCCACATTTAGGAGTGACATTTACATGGACATTTCATCGAACAGTTAGGGTGCAACGTTAGATCACAAGTCATTTTAAAGGCAAAAGGAGAAAAACTAAGTGAATTTAAAGACATCTAGGCATAAGCATAATGAATTAGGATAGTATCAAGCCAATAAGCACATTCTGCACTACGAAATCAAGACCGATTGAATAAAAGCATAAATTCGAACCTAGAAACCGAATGCCACATTGAGGAGTGACATTTACATGGCCATTTCATCGAACACTTGGCGTGCAATGTTAGATCACAAGTCACTTTAATGGCAAAAGGAGAAAATACAAATGAAGTTTAACGACTTCTAGGCATAAGCATAAAGAATGAGGATAGTATCAAGCCGATAAGCACATTCTGCACTACGAAATCAAGACCGATGGATTAAAAGAATAAATTCGAACCTAGAAACCGAATGCCACATTGAGGAGTGACATTTACATGGACATTTCATCGAACACTTGGCGTGCAATGTTAGATCACAAGTCATTTTATAGGCAAAAGGAGAAAATACAAGTGAACTTTAAAGACATCTAGGCATAAGCATAAAGAATGAGGATAGTATCAAGCCAATAAGCACATTCTGCACTAGGAAATCAATACCGATCGATTAAAAGCATAAATTCAAACCTATAAACCAAATGTCACATTCGGGAGTGACATTTACATGGACATATCATGGAACACTTGGCGTGCAACGTTAGATCACAATTCATCTTAAACGGAAAAGGAGAAAATACAAGTAAACTTTAAAGACATCTAGGCATAAGCATAAAGATTTAGGATAGTATCAAGCCAATAAGCACATTCTGCACTACAAAATCAAGACCGATCGAATAAAAGCATAAATTCGAACCTAGAAACCGAATGCCACATTTAGGAGTGACATTTACATGGATATTTCATCGAACACATGGGGTGCAATGTTAGATGACTAGTCATTTTAAAGGCAAAAGGAGAAAAATGAAGTGAACTTTAATGATATCTAGGCATATGCATAAAGAATGAGGATAGTATCAAGCCAATAAGCACATTCTACACTACGAAATCAAGACGGATCGAATAAAAGCATAAATTCCAACCTAGAAACCGAATGCCACATTGAGGAGTGACATTTTAATGGACATTTCATCGAACACTTGGCGTGCAACGTTAGATCACAAGTCATTTTATAGGCAAAAGGAGAAAAAACAAGTGAATTTAAAGACATCTAGGCATAAGCATAATGAATTAGGATAGTATCAAGCCAATAAGCTCATTCTGCACTACAAAATCAAGACTGATCGAATAAAACCATAAATTCGAACCTAGAAACCGAATGCCACATTTAGGAGTGAGATTTACATGGACATTTCATCGGACAGTTGGGGTGCAATTTTAGATGACAAGTCATTTTAAAGGCAAAAGGAGAAAATACAAGTGAACTTCAAAGACATCTAGGCATATGCATAAAGAATGAGGATAGTATCGAGCCAATAAGCACATTCTGCACTACGAAATCAAGACCGATCGAATAAAAGCATAAATTCGAACCTAGAAACCGATTGCTACACTTAGGAGTAACATTTCCATGGACATATCATCGAACAGTTGGGGTGCGATGTTAGATTACAATTCATTTTAAAGGCAAAAGGAGAAAAAACAAGTGGACTTTAAAGACATCTAAGCATATGCATAAAGAATGAGGGTAGTATCAAGCCAATAGGCACATTCTGCACTACGAAATCAAGACCGATCGAATAAAAGCATAAATTGGAACCTAGAAACCGAATGCCATATTGAGGAGTGACATTTACATGGACATATCATCGAACAGTTGGCGTTCAATGTTAGATCACAAGTCATTTTAAAGCCAATAAACACATTCTGCTCTACGAAATAAAGACCGATCGAATAAAAGCATAAATTCCAACCTAGAAACCGAATGCCACATTTAGAAAAAACATTTACATGGACATATGATCGAACACTTAGTGTACAATGTTAGATTACAAGTCATTTTAAAGGCAAAAGGAGAACAATCAAGTTAACTTTAAAGACATCTAGGCATAAGCATAAAGAATGAGGATAGTATCAAGCCAATAAGCACATTATGCTCTACGAAATCAAGACCGATCGAATAATAGCATAAATTTGAACCTAGAAAACGAATGCCACATTTAGGAGTGACATTTACATGGACATATCATCGAACACTTGGCGTGCAATGTTAGATCACAAGTCATTTTAAAGGCAAAAGGAGAAAAAACAAGTGAAGTTTAAAGACATCTAGGCATAAGCATAAAGAATGAGGATAGTATCAAGCCAATAAGCACATTCTGCCCAACGAAATCAAGAACGATCGAATAAAAGCATAAATTCGAACCTAGAAACCGAATGCTACACTGAGGAGTGACATTGCCATGGACATATCATCAAACACTTGGCGTGCAACGTTAGATAACAAGTCATTTTAAAGGCAAAAGGAGAAAAAACAAGTGAACTTTAAATACATCTAGGCATAAGCATAAAGATTCAGGATAGTATCAAGCCAATAAGCACATTCTGCACCACAAAATTAAGACCGATCGAAGAAAAGCATAAATTTGAACCAAGAAACCGAATGCCACATTTAGGAGTGACATTTACATGGACATTTCATCGAACAGTTGGGGTGCAACGTTAGATAACAAGTCATTTTAAAGGCAAAAGGAAAAAAAACAAGTGAATTTAAAGACATCTAGGCATAAGCATAATGAATTAGGATAGTATCAAGCCAATAAGCACATTCTGCACTACGAAATCAAGACCGATCGAATAAAAGCATAAATTCGAACCTAGAAACCGAATGCCACATTGAGGAGTGACATTTACATTGACATTTCATCGAACACTTGGCGTGCAATGTTAGATCACAAGTCACTTTAATGGCAAAAGGAGAAGATTCAAATGAAGTTTAAAGACTTCTAGGCATAAGCATAAAGAATGAGGATAGTATCAAGCCGATAAGCACATTCTGCACTACAAAATCAAGACCGATGGATTAAAAGAATAAATTCGAACCTAGAAACCGAATGCCACATTTAGGAGTGACATTTACATGGACATATCATCGAACACTTGGCGTGCAAAGTTAGATCACAAGTCATTTTTAAGGCAAAAGGATAAAAAAACAAGAGAAATTTAAAGACATCTAGGCATAAGCATAAAGAATGAGGATAGTATCAAGCCAATAAGCACATTCTGCACTAGGAAATCAATACAGATCGAATAAAAGCATAAATTCAAACCTAGAAACCGAATGCCACATTTAGGAGAAACATTTACATGGACATAAGATCAAACACTTGGCGTGCAATGTTAGATCATAAGTCATTTTAAAGGCAAAAGGAGAAAAATCAAGTTAACTTTAAAGACATCTAGGCATTAGCATAAAGAATGAGGATAGTATACAGCCAATTAGCACATTATGCTCTACGAAATCAAGACCGATCGAATAATAGCGTAAATTCGAACCTAGAAACCAAATGCCGCATTTAGGAGTGACATTTACATGGACATTTCATTGAACAATTGGGGTGCAATGTTAGATCACAAGTCATTTTAAAGGCAAAAGGAGAAAAAATAAGTGAACTTTAAAGACATCTAGGCATAAGCATAAAGAATTAGGATAGTATCAAGCCAATAAGCTCATTCTACACTACAAAGTGAAGACCGATCGAATAAAAGCATAAATTCGAACGTGGAAACCGAATGCCACATTTTGGATTGACATTTACATGGACATTTCATCAAACAGTTGGGGTGCAATTTTAGATCACAAGTCATTTTAAAGGCAAAAGGAGAAAAGACAAGTGAACTTTAAAGACATCTAGGCATATGCATAATGAATTAGGATAGTATCAAGCCAATAAGCACATTCTGCACTATGAAATCAAGACCGATCGAATAAAAGCATTAATTCGAACCTAGAAACCGAATGTCACATTGAGGAGTGACATTTACATGGACATTTAATCGAACACTTGGCGTGCAATGTTAGATCACAAGTCATTTTAATGGCAAAAGGAGAAAATACAAATGAAGTTTAAAGACTTCCTTGCATAAGCATAAAGAATGAGGATAGTATCAAGCCGATAAGCACATTGAGCACTACGAAATCAAGACCGATGGATTAAAAGAATAAATTCGAACCTAGAAACCGAATGCCACATTGAGGAGTGACATTTACATGGACATTTCATCGAACACTTGGCGTGCAATGTTAGATCACAAGTCATTTTAAAGGCAAAAGGAGAAAATCCAAGTGAACTTTAAAGACATCTAGGCATAAGCATAAAGAATGAGGATAGTATCAAGCCAATAAGCACATTTTGCACTAGGAAATCAATACCGATTGATTAAAAGAATAAATTCAAACCTAGAAACCAAATGCCACATTCGGGAGTGACATTTACATGGACATATCATCGAACACTTGGCGTGCAACGTTAGATCACAAGTCATTTTAAAGGCAAAAGGAGAAAAAACAAGTGAACTTTAAAGACATCTAGGCATAAGCATAAAGCATGAGGATAGTATCAAGCCAATAAGCACATTCTGCACTAAGAAATCAAGACCGATCGAATAAAAGCAAAAATTCGAACCTAGAAACCGAATGCCACATTGAGGAGTGACATTTACATGGACATTTCATCGAACACTTAGCGTGCAATGTTAGATCACGAGTCATTTTAAAGGCAAAAGGAGAAAATACAAGTGAGCTTTAAAGACATCTAGGCATAAGCATAAAGAATGAGGATAGTATCAAGCCAATAAGCACATTCTGCACTACGAAATCAATACCGATCGATTAAAAACATAAATTCAAACCTAAAAACCAAATGCCACATTTAAGAGTGACATTTACATGGACATATCTCAAACACTTGGCGTGCAACACTAGATCACAAGTCATTTTAAAGGCAAAAGGAGAAAAAACAAGTGAACTTTAAAGACATCTAGGCATAAGCATACAGAATTAGGATAGTATCAAGCCAATAAGCACATTCTGCACTACGAAATCAAGACCGATCGAATAAAAGCATAAATTCGAACCTAGAAACCAAATGCCACATTTAGGAGTGACATTTACATGGACATTTCATTGAACAATTGGGGTGCAATGTTAGATCACAAGTCATTTTAAAGGCAAAAGGAGAAAAAATAAGTGAACTTTAAAGACATCTAGGCATAAGCATAAAGAATTAGGATAGTATCAAGCCAATAAGCTTATTCTGCAGTACAAAATCAAGACCGATCGAATAAAAGCATAAATTCGAACGTAGAAACCGAATGCCACATTTTGGATTGACATTTACATGGACATTTCATCAAACAATTGGGGTGCAATTTTAGATCACAAGTCATTTTAAAGGCAAAAGGAGAAAATACAAGTGAACTTTAATGACATCTAGGCATATGCATAAAGAATGAGGATAATATCGAGCCAATAAGCACATTGTGCACTACGAAATCAAGACCGATCGAATAAAAGCATAAATTCGAACCAAGAAACCGAATGCTACACTGAGGAGTGACATTTCCATGGACATATCATCGAACAGTTGGCGTGCAATGTTAGATCAAGTCAGTTTTATGGCAAAAGGAGAAAATACAAGTGAACTTTAAAGACGTATAGGCATAAGCATAAAGAATGAGGATAGTATCAAGCCAATAAACACATTCTGCTCTACGAAATCAAGACCGATCGAATAAAAGCATAAATTCAAACCTAGAAACCGAATGCCACATTGAGTAGTGACATTTACATGGACATTTCATCGAACACTTGGCGTGCAATGTTAGATCACAAGTCATTTTAATGGCAAAAGGAGAAAATACAAATGAAGTTTAAAGACTTCCTTGCATAAGCATAAAGAATGAGGATAGTATCAAGCCGATAAGCACATTGAGCACTACGAAATCAAGACCGATGGATTAAAAGAATAAATTCGAACCTAGAAACCGAATGCCACATTGAGGAGTGACATTTACATGGACATTTCATCGAACACTTGGCGTGCAATGTTAGATCACAAGTCATTTTAAAGGCAAAAGGAGAAAATCCAAGTGAACTTTAAAGACATCTAGGCATAAGCATAAAGAATGAGGATAGTATCAAGCCAATAAGCACATTTTGCACTAGGAAATCAATACCGATCGAATAAAAGCATAAATTCAAACCTGGAAACCAAATGCCGCATTTAGGAGTGACATTTACATGGACATTTCATTGAAAAATTGGGGTGCAATGTTAGATCACAAGTCATTTTAAAGGCAAAAGGAGAAAAAAATAAGTGAACTTTAAAGACATCTAGGCATAAGCATAAAGAATTAGGATAGTATCAAGCCAATAAGCTCATTCTGCACTACAAAATGAAGACCGATCGAATAAAAGCATAAATTCGAACGTAGAAACCGAATGCCACATTTTGGATTGACATTTACATGGACATTTCATCAAACAGTTGGGGTGCAATTTTAGATCACAAGTCATTTTAAAGGTAAAAGGAGAAAATACAAGTGAACTTTAATGACATCTAGGCATATGCATAAAGAATGAGGATAATATCGAGCCAATAAGCACATTGTGCACTACGAAATCAAGACCGATCGAATAAAAGCATAAATTCGAACCAAGAAACCGAATGCTACACTGAGGAGTGACATTTCCATGGACATATCATCGAACAGTTGGCGTGCAATGTTAGATCAAGTCAGTTTAATGGCAAAAGGAGAAAATACAAGTGAACTTTAAAGACGTATAGGCATAAGCATAAAGAATGAGGATAGTATCAAGCCAATAAACACATTCTGCTCTACGAAATCAAGACCGATCGAATAAAAGCATAAATTCAAACCTAGAAACCGAATGCCACATTTAGGAGAAACATTTACATGGACATATGATCAAACACTTGGCGTGCAATGTTAGATCACAAGTCATTTTAAAGGCAAAAGGAGAAAAATCAAGTTAACTTTAAAGACATCTACGCATAAGCATAAAGAATGAGGATAGTATACAGCCAATTAGCACATTATGCTCAACGAAATCAAGACCGATCGAATAATAGCGTAAATTAGAACCTAGAAACCAAATGCCGCATTTAGGAGTGACATTTACATGGACATTTCATTGAAAAATTGGGGTGCAATGTTAGATCACAAGTCATTTTAAAGGCAAAAGGAGAAAAAATAAGTGAACATTAAAGACATCTAGGCATAAGCATAAGGAATTAGGATAGTATCAAGCCAATAAGCTCATTCTACACTACAAAGTGAAGAACGATCGAATAAAAGCATAAATTCGAACGTGGAAACCGAATGCCACATTTTGGATTGACATTTACATGGACATTTCATCAAACAGTTGGGGTGCAATTTTAGATCACAAGTCATTTTAAAGGCAAAAGGAGAAAATACAAGTGAACTTTAAAGACATCTAGGCATATGCATAAAGAATGAGGATAGTATTGAGCCAATAAGCACATTCTGCACTACGAAATCAAGACCGATCGAATAAAAGCATAAATTTGAACCTAGAAACCGAATGCTACACTGAGGAGGGACATTTCCATGGACATATCATCGAACAGTTGGGGTGCAATGTTAGATTACAATTCATTTTAAAGGCAAAAGGAGAAAAAACAAGTGAACTTTAAAGACATCTAAGCATATGCATAAAAATGAGGGTAGTATCAAGCCAATAAGCACATTCTGCACTACGAAATCAAGACCGATCGAATAAAAGCCTAAATTGGAACCTAGAAATCGAATGCCATATTGAGGAGTGACATTTACATGGACATATCATCGAACAGTTGGCGTGCAATGTTAGATCAGAAGTTATTTTAATGGCAAAAGGAGAAAATACAAGTGATCTTTAAAGACGTATAGGCATAAGCATAAAGAATGAGGATAGTATCAAGCCAATAAACACATTCTGCTCTACGAAATCAAGACCAATCGAATAAAAGCATAAATTCAAACCTAGAAACCGAATGCCACATTTAGGAGAAACATTTACATGGACATATGATCGAACATTTGGCGTGCAATGTTAGATCACAAGTCATTTTAAAGGCAAAAGGAGAAAAATCAAGTAACTTTAAAGACATCTAGGCATAAGCATAAAGAATGAGGATAGTATACAACCAATTAGCACATTATGCTCTACGAAATCAAGACCGATCGAATAATAGCGTAAATTCGAACCTAGAAACCAAATGCCGCATTTAGGAGTGACATTTACATGGATATTTCATTGAACAATTGGGGTGCAATGTTAGATCACAAGTCATTTTAAAGGCAAGAGAAGAAAAAACAAGTGAAGTTTAAAGACATCTAGGCTTAAGCATAAAGAATGAGGATAGTATCAAACCAATAAGCACATTCTGCACTACAAAATCAAGACCGATCGAATAAATGCATAAATTCGAACCTAGAAACGGAATGCCATATTTAGGAGTGAAATTTACATGGACATTTCGTCGAACAGTTAGGGTGCAATGTTAGAGCACAAGTCACTTTTAAGGCAAAAGGAGAAAATACAAGTGAACTTTAAAGACATCTAGGCATAAGCATAAAGAATGAGGATAGTATCAAGCCAATAAGCACATTCTGCACTAGGAAATCAATACCGTTCGAATAAAAGCATAAATTCGAACATTGAAACCAAATGCCGCATTTAGGAGTGACATTTACATGGACATTTCATTGAAAAATTGGGGTGCAATGTTAGATCACAAGTCATTTTAAAGGCAAAAGGAGAAAAAATATGTGAACTTTAAAGACATCTAGGCATAAGCATAAAGAATTAGGATAGTATCAAGCCAATAAGCTCATTCTGCACTACAAAATGAAGACCGATCGAATAAAAGCATAAATTCGAACGTAGAAACCGAATGCCACATTTTGGATTGACATTTACATAAACATTTCATCAAACAATTGGGGTGCAATTTTAGATCACAAGTCATTTTAAAGGCAAAAGGAGAAAATACAAGTGAACTTTAAAGACATCTAGGCATATGCATAAAGAATGAGGATAGTATCGAACCAATAAGCACATTCTGCACTACGAAATCAAGACCGATCGAATAAAAGCATTAATTCGAACCTAGAAACCGAATGCCACATTGAGGAGTGACATTTACATGGACATTTCATCGAACACTTGGCGTGCAATGTTAGATCACAAGTCATTTTAATGGCAAAAGGAGAAAATACAAATGAAGTTTAAAGACTTCCTTGCATAAGCATAAAGAATGAGGATAGTATCAAGCCGATAAGCACATTGAGCACTACGAAATCAAGACCGATGGATTAAAAGAATAAATTCGAACCTAGAAACCGAATGCCACATTGAGGAGTGACATTTACATGGACATTTCATCGAACACTTGGCGTGCAATGTTAGATCACAAGTCATTTTAAAGGCAAAAGGAGAAAATCCAAGTGAACTTTAAAGACATCTAGGCATAAGCATAAAGAATTAGGATAGTATCAAGCCAATAAGCTCATTCTGCACTACAAAATGAAGACCGATCGAATAAAAGCATAAATTCGAACGTAGAAACCGAATGCCACATTTTGGATTGACATTTACATGGACATATCATCGAACACTTGGCGTGCAACGTTAGATCACAAGTCATTTTAAAGGCAAAAGGAGAAAATACAAGTGATGATGTGATTCCATCTACCGAGTCATGGCCCCATGAGTTGAGTGAAGATTCCATCCCTAAAGACAAGCCCAATGTGCACGATAAAGGGGAGCCAATACTTGGACAAGCAACCAAAGACGATGTTCGAGGCGCTAAGAAGCCAAGTCAAGGTACCACGCCCTATCTTCGGCGCATCACTCGAGCACATGCTAGGGAAATGCTTGACAAGATCAAGAAGGAGCTCATGGCTCATAAGTTGGACTTTGGTTAGCAAAGGTGAAAGTTGGAGTCTTATGATACATCATGGTTCGATAAGTGACAACTTAACGGTTAAGGACAATTAATGTGCTCTCGGTTTTTATGGGTTATTTTTGTAATTTTCTTTAAATGAGGGGGCTGATTTTGTGAGGCTTGTTATCTAGGTTATATGGTCGTCCATCCCCCTCCTCCCTTCGTAGACTTGGACGAAATTTGCTTCTCTTTTCCTTGCATTTTCAATTCAAAGTTCTTGTTTTGTTTCGTTCAATTCTCGTTGTTCAATTGTTGGTGAGTCATATCCGACAATTCGAGCATCATAGTTTGTTTGAGAGCTTGGTGAGTCATATCCAAGTTATCAAGCATCCATATCCCCTTGTTCTCTCCATTTTCGAACCATCATCCATCTCGGAGGTTTCTGCACCATCTCAGTAAATTCGACATAACTTTCAATCCGCTCATCATCTCGGTCTCATATTTTGAGGACTTCAACTAGACTCATAGATCTAACTTCTCGAATTGGAATCACTCAATTTCGAGTTCGGACGAGGAAGATCCAGCCAGTTGAAGACGGGTCAGTTGCGTGGTGTTTGTTGTCGGAATTCCTTGGATTCTCGTGGCGATCTCTTTGCACCATCATCCCCTCCATCGATCCTTTCATCAAGTGAACTTTAAAGACATCTAGGCATATGCATAAAGAATGAGGATAGTATCAAGCCAATAAGCATATTCTGCACTACGAAATCAAGACCGATCGAATAAAAGCATAAATTCAAACCTGGAAACCAAATGCCGCATTTAGGAGTGACATTTACATGGACATTTCATTGAAAAATTGGGGTGCAATGTTAGATCACAAGTCATTTTAAAGGCAAAAGGAGAAAAAAATAAGTGAACTTTAAAGACATCTAGGCATAAGCATAAAGAATTAGGATAGTATCAAGCCAATAAGCTCATTCTGCACTACAAAATGAAGACCGATCGAATAAAAGCATAAATTCGAACGTAGAAACCGAATGCCACATTTTGGATTGACATTTACATGGACATTTCATCAAACAGTTGGGGTGCAATTTTAGATCACAAGTCATTTTAAAGGTAAAAGGAGAAAATACAAGTGAACTTTAATGACATCTAGGCATATGCATAAAGAATGAGGATAATATCGAGCCAATAAGCACATTGTGCACTACGAAATCAAGACCGATCGAATAAAAGCATAAATTCGAACCAAGAAACCGAATGCTACACTGAGGAGTGACATTTCCATGGACATATCATCGAACAGTTGGCGTGCAATGTTAGATCAAGTCAGTTTAATGGCAAAAGGAGAAAATACAAGTGAACTTTAAAGACGTATAGGCATAAGCATAAAGAATGAGGATAGTATCAAGCCAATAAACACATTCTGCTCTACGAAATCAAGACCGATCGAATAAAAGCATAAATTCAAACCTAGAAACCGAATGCCACATTTAGGAGAAACATTTACATGGACATATGATCAAACACTTGGCGTGCAATGTTAGATCACAAGTCATTTTAAAGGCAAAAGGAGAAAAATCAAGTTAACTTTAAAGACATCTACGCATAAGCATAAAGAATGAGGATAGTATACAGCCAATTAGCACATTATGCTCAACGAAATCAAGACCGATCGAATAAAAGCATAAATTTGAACCTAGAAACCGAATGCTACACTGAGGAGGGACATTTCCATGGACATATCATCGAACAGTTGGGGTGCAATGTTAGATTACAATTCATTTTAAAGGCAAAAGGAGAAAAAACAAGTGAACTTTAAAGACATCTAAGCATATGCATAAAAATGAGGGTAGTATCAAGCCAATAAGCACATTCTGCACTACGAAATCAAGACCGATCGAATAAAAGCCTAAATTGGAACCTAGAAATCGAATGCCATATTGAGGAGTGACATTTACATGGACATATCATCGAACAGTTGGCGTGCAATGTTAGATCAGAAGTTATTTTAATGGCAAAAGGAGAAAATACAAGTGAACTTTAAAGACGTATAGGCATAAGCATAAAGAATGAGGATAGTATCAAGCCAATAAACACATTCTGCTCTACGAAATCAAGACCGATCGAATAAAAGCATAAATTCAAACCTAGAAACCGAATGCCACATTTAGGAGAAACATTTACATGGACATATGATCGAACATTTGGCGTGCAATGTTAGATCACAAGTCATTTTAAAGGCAAAAGGAGAAAAATCAAGTAACTTTAAAGACATCTAGGCATAAGCATAAAGAATGAGGATAGTATACAACCAATTAGCACATTATGCTCTACGAAATCAAGACCGATCGAATAATAGCGTAAATTCGAACCTAGAAACCAAATGCCGCATTTAGGAGTGACATTTACATGGATATTTCATTGAACAATTGGGGTGCAATGTTAGATCACAAGTCATTTTAAAGGCAAGAGAAGAAAAAACAAGTGAAGTTTAAAGACATCTAGGCATAAGCATAAAGAATGAGGATAGTATCAAACCAATAAGCACATTCTGCACTACAAAACCAAGACCGATCGAATAAATGCATAAATTCGAACCTAGAAACGGAATGCCATATTTAGGAGTGAAATTTACATGGACATTTCGTCGAACAGTTAGGGTGCAATGTTAGAGCACAAGTCACTTTTAAGGCAAAAGGAGAAAATACAAGTGAACTTTAAAGACATCTAGGCATAAGCATAAAGAATGAGGATAGTATCAAGCCAATAAGCACATTCTACACTAGGAAATCAATACCGTTCGAATAAAAGCATAAATTCGAACATTGAAACCAAATGCCGCATTTAGGAGTGACATTTACATGGACATTTCATTGAAAAATTGGGGTGCAATGTTAGATCACAAGTCATTTTAAAGGCAAAAGGAGAAAAAATATGTGAACTTTAAAGACATCTAGGCATAAGCATAAAGAATTAGGATAGTATCAAGCCAATAAGCTCATTCTGCACTACAAAATGAAGACCGATCGAATAAAAGCATAAATTCGAACGTAGAAACCGAATGCCACATTTTGGATTGACATTTACATAAACATTTCATCAAACAGTTGGGGTGCAATTTTAGATCACAAGTCATTTTAAAGGCAAAAGGAGAAAATACAAGTGAACTTTAAAGACATCTAGGCATATGCATAAAGAATGAGGATAGTATCGAACCAATAAGCACATTCTGCACTACGAAATCAAGACCGATCGAATAAAAGCATAAATTCGAACCTAGAAACCGAATGCTACACTAAGGAGTGACATTTCCATGGACATATCATCGAACATTTGGGGTGCAATGTTAGATTACAATTCATTTTAAAGGCAAAAGGAGAAAAAACAAGTGAACTTTAAAGACATCTAAACATATGCATAAAGAATGAGGGTAGTATCAGACCAATAAGCACATTCTGCACTACGAAATCAAGACCGATCGAATAAAAGCCTAAATTGGAACCTAGAAACCGAATGCCATATTGAGGAGTGACATTTACATGGACATATCATCGAACAGTTGGCGTGCAATGTTAGATCCAGAGTCATTTTAAAGGCAAAAGGAAAAAAAATATGTGAACTTTAAAGACATCTAGGCATAAGCATAAAGAATTAGGATAGTATCAAGCCAATAAGCTCATTCTGCACTACAAAATGAAGACCGCTCGAATAAAAGCATAAATTCGAACGTAGAAACGGAATGCCACATTTTGGATTGACATTTACATAAACATTTCATCAAACAGTTGGGGTGCAATTTTAGATCACAAGTCATTTTAATGGCAAAAGGAGAAAATACAAGTGAACTTTAAAGACGTATAGGCATAAGCATAAAGAATGAGGATAGTATCAAGCCAATGAACACATTGTGCTCTACGAAATCAAGACCGATCGAATAAAAGCATAAATTCAAACCTAGAAACCGAATGCCACATTTAGGAGAAACATTTACATGGACATATGATCGAGCACTTGGCGTGCAATGTTAGATCACAAGTCATTTTAAAGGCAAAAGGAGAAAAAATAAGTGAACTTTAAAGACATCTAGGCATAAGCATAAAGATTTAGGATAGTATCAACCCAATAAGCTCATTCTGCACTACAAAATGAAGACCGATCGAATAAAAGCATAAGTTCGAACGTAGAAACCGAATGCCACATTTTGGATTGACATTTACATGGACATTTCATCAAACAGTTGGGGTGCAATTTTAGATCACAAGTCATTTTAAAGGCAAAAGGAGAAAATACAAGTGATCTTTAAAGACATCTAGGCATATGCATAAAGAATGAGGATAGTATCAAGCCAATAAGCACATTCTGCACTACGAAATCAAGACCGATCGAATAAAAGCATAAATTCGAACCTAGAAACCGAATCCTACACTGAGGAGTGACATTTCCATGGACATATCATCGAACAGTTGGGGTGCAATGTTAGATTAGAATTCATTTTACATGGACATCTAGGCATAAGCATAAAGAATTAGGATAGTATCAAGCCAATAAGCTAATTCTGCAGTACAAAATCAAGACCGATCGAATAAAAGCATAAATTCGAACGTAGAAACCGAATGCCACATTTTGGATTGACATTTACATGGACATTCCATCAAACAGTTGGGGTGCACTTTCAGATCAAAACTCATTTTAAAGGCAAAAGGAGAAAATACAAGTGAACTTTAAAGACATCTAGGCATAATCATAAAGAATGAGGATTGTATCAAGTCAATAAGCACATTATGCACTGCAAAATCAATACCGATCGATTAAAAGCATAAATTCGAACCTAGAAACCGAATGCTGCATTCGGTTGTGACATTTACATGGACATGTCATCGAACACTTGTCGTGCAACGTTAGATCCAGAGTCATTTTAAAGGCAAAAGGAAAAAAAACAAGTGAACTTTAAAGACATCTAGGCATAAGCATAAAGCATGAGGATAGTATCAAGCCAATAAGCACATTCTGCACTACGAAATCAAGACCGATCGAATAAGAGCATAAATTCGAACCTAGAAACCAAATGCCACATTTAGGAGTGACATTTACATGGACATTTCATTGAACAATTGGGGTGCAATGTTAGATCATAAGTCATTTTAAAGGCAAAAGGAGAAAAAATAAGTAACCTTTAAAGACATCTAGGCATAAGCATAAAGTATTAGGATAGTATCAAGCCAATAAGCTAATTCTGCAGTACAAAATCAAGACCGATCGAATAAAAGCATAAATTCGAACGTAGAAACCGAATGCCACATTTTGGATTGACATTTACATGGACATTCCATCAAACAGTTGGGGTGCACTTTCAGATCAAAACTCATTTTAAAGGCAAAAGGAGAAAATACAAGTGAACTTTAAAGAGATCTAAGCATATGCATCAAGAATGAGGGTAGTATCAAGCCAATAAGCACATTCTGCACTAGGAAATCAAGACCGATCAAATAAAAGCATAAATTCGAAACTAGAAACCGAATGCCATATTGAGGAGTGACATTTACATGGACATATAATCAAACACTTGGCGTGCAATGTTAGATCACAAGTCATTTTAAAGGCAAAAGGAGAAAAAACAACTGAACTTTAAAGACATCTAGGCATAAGCATAAAGAATGAGGATAGTATCAAGCCAATAAGCACATTCTGCAATATGAAATCACGACTGATCGATTAAAATCATAAATTCAAACCTAGAAACCAAATGCCACATTTAAGAGTGACATTTACATGGACATATCATCAAACACTTGGCGTGCAACACTAGATCACAAGTCATTTTAAAGGCAAAAGGAGAAAAAATAAGTGAACTTTAAAGACATCTAGGCATAAGCATAATGAATTAGGATAGTATCAAGCCAATAAGCACATTCTGCACTAAGAAATCAAGACCGATCGAATAAAAGCAAAAATTCGAACCTAGAAACCGAATGCCACATTGAGGAGTGACATTTACATGGACATTTCATCGAACACTTGGCGTGCAATGTTAGATCACGAGTCATTTTAAAGGCAAAAGGAGAAAATACAAGTGAACTTTAAAGACATCTAGGCATAAGCATAAAGAATGAGGATAGTATCAAGCCAATAAGCACATTCTGCACTACGAAATCAATACCGATCGATTAAAAACATAAATTCAAACCTAGAAACCAAATGTCACATTCGGGAGTGACATTTACATGGACATATCATCGAACAATTGGCGTGCAACGTTAGATCACAAGTCATTTTAAAGGCAAATGGAGAAAAAACAAGTTAACTTTAAAGAAATCTAGGCATAAGCATAAAGCATGAGGATAGTATCAAGCCAATAAGCATATTCTGCACTACAAAATCAAGACCGATTGAATAAAAGCATAAATTCGAACCTAGAAACCGAATGCCACATTTAGGAGTGGCATTTACATGGACATTTCATCGAACAATTGGGGTGCAATGTTAGATCACAAGTCATTTTAAAGGCAAAAGGAGAAAAAACAAGTGAAATTTAAAGACATCTAGGCATAAGCATAAATAATTAGGATAGTATTAAGCCAATAAACACATTCTGCTCTACGAAATCAAGACCGATCGAATAAAAGCATAAATTCAAACCTAGAAACCGAATGCCACATTTAGGAGAGACATTTACATGGACATATGATCGAAAATTTGACGTGCAATGTTATATCATAAGTCAGTTCAAAGGCAAAAGGAGAAAAAACAACTGAACTTTAAAGACATCTAGGCATAAGCATAAAGAATGAGGATAGTATCAAGCCAATAAGCACATTCTGCAATATGAAATCACGACTGATCGATTAAAATCATAAATTCAAACCTAGAAACCAAATGCCACATTTAAGAGTGACATTTACATGGACATATCATCAAACACTTGGCGTGCAACACTAGATCACAAGTCATTTTAATGGCAAAAGGAGAAAAATCAAGTTAACTTTAAAGACATCTAGGCATAAGCATAAAGAATGAGGATAGTATACAGCCAATTAGCACATTATGCTCAACGAAATCAAGACCGATCGAATAATAGCGTAAATTAGAACCTAGAAACCAAATGCCGCATTTAGGAGTGACATTTACATGGACATTTCATTGAAAGATTGGGGTGCAATGTTAGATCACAAGTCATTTTAAAGGCAAAAGGAGAAAAAATAAGTGAACATTAAAGACATCTAGGCATAAGCATAAGGAATTAGGATAGTATCAAGCCAATAAACACATTCTACTCTACGAAATCAAGACCGATCGAATAAAAGCATAAATTCAAACCTAGAAACCGAATGCCACATTTAGGAGAGACATTTACATGGACATATGATCGAAAATTTGACGTGCAATGTTATATCATAAGTCAGTTCAAAGGCAAAAGGAGAAAAATCAATTTAACTTTAAAGACATCTAGGCATAAGCATAAAGAATGAGGATAGTATCAAGCTAATAAGCAAATTCTGCCCTACGAAATAAAGACCGATTGAATAAAAGCGAATGCCACATTTAGGAGAGACATTTACATCGACATATGATCGAAAATTTGACGTGCAATGTTAGATCACAAGTCAGTTCAAAAGAAAAAGGAGAAAAATCAATTTAACTTTAAAGACATCTAGGCATAAGCATAAATTCAAACCTAGAAACCGAATGCCACATTTAGGAGAGACATTTACATGGACATATGATCGAAAATTTGACGTGCAATGTTAGATCACAAGTCAGTTCAAAAGAAAAAGGAGAAAAATCAATTTAACTTTAAAGACATCTAGGCATCTAGGCACATTCTGCACTATGAAATCACGACCGATCGATTAAAATCATAAATTCAAACCTAAAAACCAAATGCCACATTTAAGAGTGACATTTACATGGACATATCTCAAACACTTGGCGTGCAACACTAGATCACAAGTCATTTTAAAGGCAAAAGGAGAAAAAACAAGTGAACTTTAAAGACATCTAGGCATAAGCATAAAGAATTAGGATAGTATCAAGCCAATAAGCACATTCTGCACTACGAAATCAAGACCGATCGAATAAAAGCATAAATTCGAACCTAGAAACCAAATGCCACATTTAGGAGTGACATTTACATGGACATTTCATTGAACAATTGGGGTGCAATGTTAGATCACAAGTCATTTTAAAGGCAAAAGGAGAAAAAATAAGTGAACTTTAAAGACATCTAGGCATAAGCATAAAGAATTAGGATAGTATCAAGCCAATAAGCTAATTCTGCAGTACAAAATCAAGACCGATCGAATAAAAGCATAAATTCGAACGTAGAAACCGAATGCCACATTTTGGATTGACATTTACATGGACATTCCATCAAACAGTTGGGGTGCACTTTTAGATCAAAACTCATTTTAAAGGCAAAAGGAGAAAATACAAGTGAACTTTAAAGAGATCTAAGCATATGCATCAAGAATGAGGGTAGTATCAAGCCAATAAGCACATTCTGCACTAGGAAATCAAGACCGATCAAATAAAAGCATAAATTCGAAACTAGAAACCGAATGCCATATTGAGGAGTGACATTTACATGGACATATAATCAAACACTTGGCGTGCAATGTTAGATCACAAGTCATTTTAAAGGCAAAAGGAGAAAAAACAACTGAACTTTAAAGACATCTAGGCATAAGCATAAAGAATGAGGATAGTATGAAGCCAATAAGCACATTCTGCAATATGAAATCACGATTGATCGATTAAAATCATAAATTCAAACCTAGAAACCAAATGCCACATTTAAGAGTGACATTTACATGGACATATCATCAAACACTTGGCGTGCAACACTAGATCACAAGTCATTTTAAAGGCAAAAGGAGAAAAAATAAGTGAACTTTAAAGACATCTAGGCATAAGCATAAAGAATTAGGATAGTATCAAGCCAATAAGCACATTCTGCACTAAGAAATCAAGACCGATCGAATAAAAGCAAAAATTCGAACCTAGAAACCGAATGCCACATTGAGGAGTGACATTTACATGGACATTTCATCGAACACTTGGCGTGCAATGTTAGATCACGAGTCATTTTAAAGGCAAAAGGAGAAAATACAAGTGAGCTTTAAAGACATCTAGGCATAAGCATAAAGAATGAGGATAGTATCAAGCCAATAAGCACATTCTGCACTACGAAATCAATACCGATCGATTAAAAACATAAATTCAAACCTAAAAACCAAATGCCACATTTAAGAGTGACATTTACATGGATATATCTCAAACACTTGGCGTGCAACACTAGATCACAAGTCATTTTAAAGGCAAAAGGAGAAAAAACAAGTGAACTTTAAAGACATCTAGGCATAAGCATAAAGAATTAGGATAGTATCAAGCCAATAAGCACATTCTGCACTACGAAATCAAGACCGATCGAATAAAAGCATAAATTCGAACCTAGAAACCAAATGCCACATTTAGGAGTGACATTTACATGGACATTTCATTGAACAATTGGGGTGCAATGTTAGATCACAAGTCATTTTAAAGGCAAAAGGAGAAAAAATAAGTGAACTTTAAAGACATCTAGGCATAAGCATAAAGAATTAGGATAGTATCAAGCCAATAAGCTTATTCTGCAGTACAAAATCAAGACCGATCGAATAAAAGCATAAATTCGAACGTAGAAACCGAATGCCACATTTTGGATTGACATTTACATGGACATTCCATCAAACAGTTGGGGTGCACTTTTAGATCAAAACTCATTTTAAAGGCAAAAGGAGAAAATACAAGTGAACTTTAAAGAGATCTAAGCATATGCATCAAGAATGAGGGTAGTATCAAGCCAATAAGCACATTCTGCACTAGGAAATCAAGACCGATCAAATAAAAGCATAAATTCGAAACTAGAAACCGAATGCCATATTGAGGAGTGACATTTACATGGACATATAATCAAACACTTGGCGTGCAATGTTAGATCACAAGTCATTTTAAAGGCAAAAGGAGAAAAAACAACTGAACTTTAAAGACATCTAGGCATAAGCATAAAGAATGAGGATAGTATGAAGCCAATAAGCACATTCTGCAATATGAAATCACGATTGATCGATTAAAATCATAAATTCAAACCTAGAAACCAAATGCCACATTTAAGAGTGACATTTACATGGACATATCATCAAACACTTGGCGTGCAACACTAGATCACACGTCATTTTAAAGGCAAAAGGAGAAAAAATAAGTGAACTTTAAAGACATCTAGGCATAAGCATAAAGAATTAGGATAGTATCAAGTCAATAAGCACATTCTGCACTAAGAAATCAAGACCGATCGAATAAAAGCAAAAATTCGAACCTAGAAACCGAATGCCACATTGAGGAGTGACATTTACATGGACATTTCATCGAACACTTGGCGTGCAATGTTAGATCACGAGTCATTTTAAAGCCAAAAGGAGAAAATACAAGTGAGCTTTAAAGACATCTAGGCATAAGCATAAAGAATGAGGATAGTATCAAGCCAATAAGCACATTCTGCACTACGAAATCAATACCGATCGATTAAAAACATAAATTCAAACCTAGAAACCAAATGTCACATTCGGGAGTGACATTTACATGGACATATCATCGAACAATTGGCGTGCAACGTTAGATCACAAGTCATTTTAAAGGCAAATGGAGAAAAAACAAGTTAACTTTAAAGAAATCTAGGCATAAGCATAAAGCATGAGGATAGTATCAAGCCAATAAGCATATTCTGCACTACAAAATCAAGACCGATTGAATAAAAGCATAAATTCGAACCTAGAAACCGAATGCCACATTTAGGAGTGGCATTTACATGGACATTTCATCGAACAATTGGGGTGCAATGTTAGATCACAAGTCATTTTAAAGGCAAAAGGAGAAAAAACAAGTGAACTTTAAAGACATCTAGGCATAAGCATAAATAATTAGGATAGTATTAAGCCAATAAACACATTCTGCTCTACGAAATCAAGACCGATCGAATAAAAGCATAAATTCAAACCTAGAAACCGAATGCCACATTTAGGAGAGACATTTACATGGACATATGATCGAAAATTTGACGTGCAATGTTATATCATAAGTCAGTTCAAAGGCCAAAGGAGAAAAATCAATTTAACTTTAAAGACATCTAGGCATAAGCATAAAGAATGAGGATAGTATCAAGCTAATAAGCAAATTCTGCCCTACGAAATAAAGACCGATTGAATAAAAGCGAATGCCACATTTAGGAGAGACATTTACATGGACATATGATCGAAAATTTGACGTGCAATGTTAGATCACAAGTCAGTTCAAAAGAAAAAGGAGAAAAATCAATTTAACTTTAAAGACATCTAGGCATAAGCATAAATTCAAACCCAGAAACCGAATGCCACATTTAGGAGAGACATTTACATGGACATATGATCGAAAATTTGACGTGCAATGTTAGATCACAAGTCAGTTCAAAAGAAAAAGGAGAAAAATCAATTTAACTTTGAAGCCATCTAGGCATCAATGCACATTCTGCACTATGAAATCACGACCGATCGATTAAAATCATAAATTCAAACCTAAAAACCAAATGCCACATTTAAGAGTGACATTTACATGGACATATCTCAAACACTTGGCGTGCAACACTAGATCACAAGTCATTTTAAAGGCAAAAGGAGAAAAAACAAGTGAACTTTAAAGACATCTAGGCATAAGCATAAAGAATTAGGATAGTATCAAGCCAATAAGCACATTCTGCACTACGAAATCAAGACCGATCGAATAAAAGCATAAATTCGAACCTAGAAACCGAATGCCACATTGAGGAGTGACATTTACATGGACATTTCATCGAACACTTGGCGTGCAATGTTAGATCACGAGTCATTTTAAAGGCAAAAGGAGAAAATACAAGTGAACTTTAAAGAAATCTAGGCATAAGCATAAAGAATGAGGATAGTTTCAAGCCAATAAGCACATTCTGCACTACGAAATCAATACCGATCGATTAAAAACATAAATTCAAACCTAGAAACCAAGTGCCACATTCGGGAGTGACATTTACATGGACATATCATCGAACAATTGGCGTGCAACGTTAGATCACATGTCATTTTAAAGGCAAATGGAGAAAAAACAAGTTAACTTTAAAGAAATCTAGGCATAAGCATAAAGCATGAGGATAGTATCAAGCCAATAAGCATATTCTGCACTACAAAATCAAGACCGATTGAATAAAAGCATAAATTCGAACCTAGAAACCGAATGCCACATTTAGGAATGGCATTTGCATGGACATTTCATCGAACAATTGGGGTGCAATGTTAGATCACAAGTCATTTTAAAGGCAAAAGGAGAAAAAACAAGTGAATTTTAAAGACATCTAGGCATAAGCATAAAGAATTAGGATAGTATTAAGCCAATAAACACATTCTGCTCTACGAAATCAAGCCCGATCGAATAAAAGCATAAATTCAAACCTAGAAACCGAATGCCACATTTAGGAGAGACATTTACATGGACATATGATCAAAAATTTGACGTGCAATGTTAGATCACAAGTCAGTTCAAAAGCAAAAGGAGAAAAATCAATTTAACTTTAAAGACATCTAGGCATAAGCATAAAGAATGAGGATAGTATCAAGCCAATAAGCACATTCTGCCTTACGAAATAAAGACCGATCGAATAAAAGCATAAATTCGAACCTAGAAACCGAATGCCACACTGAGGAGTGACATTTCCATGGACATATCATCGAACACTTGGCGTGCAATGTTAGATCAAAAGTCATTTTAAAGGCAAAAGGAGAAAAAACAAGTGAACTTTAAATACATCTAGGCATAAGCATAAAGATTTAGGATAGTATCAAGCAAATAAGCACATTCTGCACAACAAAATCAAGATCGATCGAATAAAAGCATAAATTTGAACCAAGAAACCGAATGCCACATTTAGGAGTGACATTTACATGGACATTTCATCGAACAGTTGGGGTGCAATGTTAGATTACAATTCATTTTAAAGGCAAAAGGAGATAAAACAAGTGAACTTTAAAGACATCTAAGCATATGCATAAAGAATGAGGGTAGTATCAAGCCAATAAGCACATTCTGCAATACGAAATCAAGACCGATCGAATAAAAGCATAAATTCGAAACTAGAAACCGAATGCCATATTGAGGAGTGACATTTACATGGACATTTCATCGAACACTTGGCGTATAATGTTAGATCACAAGTCATTTTAAAGGCAAAAGGAGAAAATACAAGTGAACTTTAAAGACGTATAGGCATAAGCATAAAGAATGAGGATAATATCAAGCCAATAAGCAAATTCTGCACTACGAAATAAAGATCGATCGAATAAAAGCATAAATTCGATCCTAGAAACCGAATGCCACATTTAGGAGTGATATTTACATGGACATATCATCAAACACTTGGCATGCAATGTTAGATCACAAGTCATTTTAAAGGCAAAAGGAGAAAAAACAACTGAACTTTAAAGACATCTAGGCATAAGCATAAAGAATGAGGATAGTATCAAGCCAATAAGCACATTCTACACTATGAAATCACGACCGATCGATTAAAATCATAAATTCAAACCTAGAAACCAAATGCCACATTTAGGAGTGACATTTACATTGACATATCATTAAACACTTGGCGTGCAATGTTAGATCACAAGTCATTTTAAAGGCAAAAGGAGAAAAAATAAGTGAACTTTAAAGACATCTAGGCATAAGCATAAAGAATTACGATAGTATCAAGCCAATAAGCACATTCTGCACTACGAAATCAAGACCGATCGAATAAAAGCATAAATTCGAACCTAGAAACTGAGTGCCACATTTAGGAGTGAGATTTACATGGAAATATCATCGAACACTTGGCTTGCAACGTTAGATCACAAGTTATTTTAAAGGCAAATGGAGAAAAAACAAGTTAACTTTAAAGAAATCTAGGCATAAGCATAAAGCATGAGGATAGTATCAAGCCAATAAGCATATTCTGCACTAGAAAATCAAGACCGATTGAATAAAAGCATAAATTCGAACCTAGAAACCGAATGCCACATTGAGGAGTGACATTTACATGGACATTTCTTCGAACACTTGGCGTGCAATGTTAGATCATGAGTTATTTTAAAGGCAAAAGGAGAAATACAAGTGAACTTTAAAGACATCTAGGCATAAGCATAAAGAATGAGGATAGTATCACGCCAATAAGCACATTCTGCACTACGAGATCAATACCGATCGATTAAAGCATAAATTCAAACCTAGAAACCAAATGCCACATTCGGGAGTGACATTTACATGGACATATCATCGAACACTTGGCGTGCAACGTTAGATCATAAGTCATTTTAAAGGCAAAAGGAGAAAAAACAAGTGAACTTTAAATACATCTAGGCATAAGCATAAAGAATGAGGATAGTATCAAGCCAATAAGCACATTCTGCCTTACGAAATAAAGACCGATCGAATAAAAGCATAAATTCGAACCTAGAAACCGAATGCCACACTGAGGAGTGACATTTCCATGGACATATCATCGAACACTTGGCGTGCAATGTTAGATCAAAAGTCATTTTAAAGGCAAAAGGAGAAAAAACAAGTGAACTTTAAATACATCTAGGCATAAGCATAAAGATTTAGGATAGTATCAAGCAAATAAGCACATTCTGCACAACAAAATCAAGATCGATCGAATAAAAGCATAAATTTGGACCAAGAAACCGAATGCCACATTTAGGAGTGACATTTACATGGACATTTCATCGAACAGTTGGGGTGCAATGTTAGATTACAATTCATTTTAAAGGCAAAAGGAGATAAAACAAGTGAACTTTAAAGACATCTAAGCATATGCATAAAGAATGAGGGTAGTATCAAGCCAATAAGCACATTCTGCAATACGAAATCAAGACCGATCGAATAAAAGCATAAATTCGAAACTAGAAACCGAATGCCATATTGAGGAGTGACATTTACATGGACATTTCATCGTACACTTGGCGTATAATGTTAGATCACAAGTCATTTTAAAGGCAAAAGGAGAAAATACAAGTGAACTTTAAAGACGTATAGGCATAAGCATAAAGAATGAGGATAATATCAAGCCAATAAGCAAATTCTGCACTACGAAATAAAGATCGATCGAATAAAAGCATAAATTCGATCCTAGAAACCGAATGCCACATTTAGGAGTGACATTTACATGGACATATCATCAAACACTTGGCGTGCAAAGATCACAAGGCATTTTAAAGGCAAAAGGAGAAAAAACAACTGAACTTTAAAGACATCTAGGCATAAGCATAAAGAATGAGGATAGTATCAAGCCAATAAGCACATTCTACACTATGAAATCACGACCGATCGATTAAAATCATAAATTCAAACCTAGAAACCAAATGCCACATTTAGGAGTGACATTTACATGGACATATCATCAAACACTTGGCGTGCAACGTTAGATCACAAGTCATTTTAAAGGCAAAAGGAGAAAAAATAAGTGAACTTTAAAGACATCTAGGCATAAGCGTAAAGAATTACGATAGTATCAAGCCAATAAGCACATTCTGCACTACGAAATCAAGACCGATCGAATAAAAGCATAAATTCGAACCTAGAAACTGAGTGCCACATTTAGGAGTGAGATTTACATGGAAATATCATCGAACACTTGGCTTGCAACGTTAGATCACAAGTCATTTTAAAGGCAAATGGAGAAAAAACATGTTAACTTTAAAGAAATCTAGGCATAAGCATAAAGCATGAGGATAGTATCAAGCCAATAAGCATATTCTGCACTAGAAAATCAAGACCGATTGAATAAAAGCATAAATTCGAACCTAGAAACCGAATGCCACATTGAGGAGTGACATTTACATGGACATTTCTTCGAACACTTGGCGTGCAATGTTAGATCATGAGTTATTTTAAAGACAAAAGGAGAAAAAACAAGTGATCTTTAAAGATATCTAGGCATAAGCATAAAGAATGAGTATAGTATCAAGCCAATAAGCACATTCTGCACTACGAGATCAATACCGATCGATTAAAGCATAAATTCAAACCTAGAAATCAAATGCCACATTCGGGAGTGACATTTACATGGACATATCATCGAACACTTGGCGTGCAACGTTAGATCATAAGTCATTTTAAAGGCAAAAGGAGAAAAAACAAGTGAACTTTAAATACATCTAGGCATAAGCATAAAGATTTAGGATAGTATCAAGCAAATAAGCACATTCTGCACAACAAAATCAAGATCGATCGAATAAAAGCATAAATTTGAACCAAGAAACCGAATGCCACATTTAGGAGTGACATTTACATGGACATTTCATCGAACAGTTGGGGTGCAATGTTAGATTACAATTCATTTTAAAGGCAAAAGGAGATAAAACAAGTGAACTTTAAAGACATCTAAGCATATGCATAAAGAATGAGGGTAGTATCAAGCCAATAAGCACATTCTGCAATACGAAATCAAGACCGATCGAATAAAAGCATAAATTCGAAACTAGAAACCGAATGCCATATTGAGGAGTGACATTTACATGGACATTTCATCGAACACTTGGCGTATAATGTTAGATCACAAGTCATTTTAAAGGCAAAAGGAGAAAATACAAGTGAACTTTAAAGACGTATAGGCATAAGCATAAAGAATGAGGATAATATCAAGCCAATAAGCAAATTCTGCACTACGAAATAAAGATCGATCGAATAAAAGCATAAATTCGATCCTAGAAACCGAATGCCACATTTAGGAGTGATATTTACATGGACATATCATCAAACACTTGGCATGCAATGTTAGATCACAAGTCATTTTAAAGGCAAAAGGAGAAAAAACAACTGAACTTTAAAGACATCTAGGCATAAGCATAAAGAATGAGGATAGTATCAAGCCAATAAGCACATTCTACACTATGAAATCACGACCGATCGATTAAAATCATAAATTCAAACCTAGAAACCAAATGCCACATTTAGGAGTGACATTTACATTGACATATCATTAAACACTTGGCGTGCAATGTTAGATCACAAGTCATTTTAAAGGCAAAAGGAGAAAAAATAAGTGAACTTTAAAGACATCTAGGCATAAGCATAAAGAATTACGATAGTATCAAGCCAATAAGCACATTCTGCACTACGAAATCAAGACCGATCGAATAAAAGCATAAATTCGAACCTAGAAACTGAGTGCCACATTTAGGAGTGAGATTTACATGGAAATATCATCGAACACTTGGCTTGCAACGTTAGATCACAAGTTATTTTAAAGGCAAATGGAGAAAAAACAAGTTAACTTTAAAGAAATCTAGGCATAAGCATAAAGCATGAGGATAGTATCAAGCCAATAAGCATATTCTGCACTAGAAAATCAAGACCGATTGAATAAAAGCATAAATTCGAACCTAGAAACCGAATGCCACATTGAGGAGTGACATTTAAATGGACATTTCTTCGAACACTTGGCGTGCAATGTTAGATCATGAGTTATTTTAAAGGCAAAAGGAGAAATACAAGTGAACTTTAAAGACATCTAGGCATAAGCATAAAGAATGAGGATAGTATCAAGCCAATAAGCACATTCTGCACTACGAGATCAATACCGATCGATTAAAGCATAAATTCAAACCTAGAAACCAAATGCCACATTCGGGAGTGACATTTACATGGACATATCATCGAACACTTGGCGTGCAACGTTAGATCATAAGTCATTTTAAAGGCAAAAGGAGAAAAAACAAGTGAACTTTAAATACATCTAGGCATAAGCATAAAGAATGAGGATAGTATCAAGCCAATAAGCACATTTTGCCTTACGAAATAAAGACCGATCGAATAAAAGCATAAATTCGAACCTAGAAACCGAATGCCACACTGAGGAGTGACATTTCCATGGACATATCATCGAACACTTGGCGTGCAATGTTAGATCAAAAGTCATTTTAAAGGCAAAAGGAGAAAAAACAAGTGAACTTTAAATACATCTAGGCATAAGCATAAAGATTTAGGATAGTATCAAGCAAATAAGCACATTCTGCACAACAAAATCAAGATCGATCGAATAAAAGCATAAATTTGAACCAAGAAACCGAATGCCACATTTAGGAGTGACATTTACATGGACATTTCATCGAACAGTTGGGGTGCAATGTTAGATTACAATTCATTTTAAAGGCAAAAGGAGATAAAACAAGTGAACTTTAAAGACATCTAAGCATATGCATAAAGAATGAGGGTAGTATCAAGCCAATAAGCACATTCTGCAATACGAAATCAAGACCGATCGAATAAAAGCATAAATTCGAAACTAGAAACCGAATGCCATATTGAGGAGTGACATTTACATGGACATTTCATCGTACACTTGGCGTATAATGTTAGATCACAAGTCATTTTAAAGGCAAAAGGAGAAAATACAAGTGAACTTTAAAGACGTATAGGCATAAGCATAAAGAATGAGGATAATATCAAGCCAATAAGCAAATTCTGCACTACGAAATAAAGATCGATCGAATAAAAGCATAAATTCGATCCTAGAAACCGAATGCCACATTTAGGAGTGACATTTACATGGACATATCATCAAACACTTGGCGTGCAAAGATCACAAGTCATTTTAAAGGCAAAAGGAGAAAAAACAACTGAACTTTAAAGACATCTAGGCATAAGCATAAAGAATGAGGATAGTATCAAGCCAATAAGCACATTCTACACTATGAAATCACGACCGATCGATTAAAATCATAAATTCAAACCTAGAAACCAAATGCCACATTTAGGAGTGACATTTACATGGACATATCATCAAACACTTGGCGTGCAACGTTAGATCACAAGTCATTTTAAAGGCAAAAGGAGAAAAAATAAGTGAACTTTAAAGACATCTAGGCATAAGCATAAAGAATTACGATAGTATCAAGCCAATAAGCACATTCTGCACTACGAAATCAAGACCGATCGAATAAAAGCATAAATTCGAACCTAGAAACTGAGTGCCACATTTAGGAGTGAGATTTACATGGAAATATCATCGAACACTTGGCTTGCAACGTTAGATCACAAGTCATTTTAAAGGCAAATGGAGAAAAAACATGTTAACTTTAAAGAAATCTAGGCATAAGCATAAAGCATGAGGATAGTATCAAGCCAATAAGCATATTCTGCACTAGAAAATCAAGACCGATTGAATAAAAGCATAAATTCGAACCTAGAAACCGAATGCCACATTGAGGAGTGACATTTACATGGACATTTCTTCGAACACTTGGCGTGCAATGTTAGATCATGAGTTATTTTAAAGACAAAAGGAGAAAAAACAAGTGATCTTTAAAGATATCTAGGCATAAGCATAAAGAATGAGTATAGTATCAAGCCAATAAGCACATTCTGCACTACGAGATCAATACCGATAGATTAAAGCATAAATTCAAACCTAGAAATCAAATGCCACATTCGGGAGTGACATTTACATGGACATATCATCGAACACTTGGCGTGCAACGTTAGATCATAAGTCATTTTAAAGGCAAAAGGAGAAAAAACAAGTGAACTTTAAATACATCTAGGCATAAGCATAAAGATTTAGGATAGTATCAAGCAAATAAGCACATTCTGCACAACAAAATCAAGATCGATCGAATAAAAGCATAAATTTGAACCAAGAAACCGAATGCCACATTTAGGAGTGACATTTACATGGACATTTCATCGAACAGTTGGGGTGCAATGTTAGATTACAATTCATTTTAAAGGCAAAAGGAGATAAAACAAGTGAACTTTAAAGACATCTAAGCATATGCATAAAGAATGAGGGTAGTATCAAGCCAATAAGCACATTCTGCAATACGAAATCAAGACCGATCGAATAAAAGCATAAATTCGAAACTAGAAACCGAATGTCATATTGAGGAGTGACATTTACATGGACATTTCATCGAACACTTGGCGTATAATGTTAGATCACAAGTCATTTTAAAGGCAAAAGGAGAAAATACAAGTGAACTTTAAAGACGTATAGGCATAAGCATAAAGAATGAGGATAATATCAAGCCAATAAGCAAATTCTGCACTACGAAATAAAGATCGATCGAATAAAAGCATAAATTCGATCCTAGAAACCGAATGCCACATTTAGGAGTGATATTTACATGGACATATCATCAAACACTTGGCATGCAATGTTAGATCACAAGTCATTTTAAAGGCAAAAGGAGAAAAAACAACTGAACTTTAAAGACATCTAGGCATAAGCATAAAGAATGAGGATAGTATCAAGCCAATAAGCACATTCTACACTATGAAATCACGACCGATCGATTAAAATCATAAATTCAAACCTAGAAACCAAATGCCACATTTAGGAGTGACATTTACATTGACATATCATTAAACACTTGGCGTGCAATGTTAGATCACAAGTCATTTTAAAGGCAAAAGGAGAAAAAATAAGTGAACTTTAAAGACATCTAGGCATAAGCATAAAGAATTACGATAGTATCAAGCCAATAAGCACATTCTGCACTACGAAATCAAGACCGATCGAATAAAAGCATAAATTCGAACCTAGAAACTGAGTGCCACATTTAGGAGTGAGATTTACATGGAAATATCATCGAACACTTGGCTTGCAACGTTAGATCACAAGTTATTTTAAAGGCAAATGGAGAAAAAACAAGTTAACTTTAAAGAAATCTAGGCATAAGCATAAAGCATGAGGATAGTATCAAGCCAATAAGCATATTCTGCACTAGAAAATCAAGACCGATTGAATAAAAGCATAAATTCGAACCTAGAAACCGAATGCCACATTGAGGAGTGACATTTACATGGACATTTCTTCGAACACTTGGCGTGCAATGTTAGATCATGAGTTATTTTAAAGGCAAAAGGAGAAATACAAGTGAACTTTAAAGACATCTAGGCATAAGCATAAAGAATGAGGATAGTATCAAGCCAATAAGCACATTCTGCACTACGAGATCAATACCGATCGATTAAAGCATAAATTCAAACCTAGAAACCAAATGCCACATTCGGGAGTGACATTTACATGGACATATCATCGAACACTTGGCGTGCAACGTTAGATCATAAGTCATTTTAAAGGCAAAAGGAGAAAAAACAAGTGAACTTTAAATACATCTAGGCATAAGCATAAAGAATGAGGATAGTATCAAGCCAATAAGCACATTTTGCCTTACGAAATAAAGACCGATCGAATAAAAGCATAAATTCGAACCTAGAAACCGAATGCCACACTGAGGAGTGACATTTCCATGGACATATCATCGAACACTTGGCGTGCAATGTTAGATCAAAAGTCATTTTAAAGGCAAAAGGAGAAAAAACAAGTGAACTTTAAATACATCTAGGCATAAGCATAAAGATTTAGGATAGTATCAAGCAAATAAGCACATTCTGCACAACAAAATCAAGATCGATCGAATAAAAGCATAAATTTGAACCAAGAAACCGAATGCCACATTTTGGAGTGACATTTACATGGACATTTCATCGAACAGTTGGGGTGCAATGTTAGATTACAATTCATTTTAAAGGCAAAAGGAGATAAAACAAGTGAACTTTACAGACATCTAAGCATATGCATAAAGAATGAGGGTAGTATCAAGCCAATAAGCACATTCTGCAATACGAAATCAAGACCGATCGAATAAAAGCATAAATTCGAAACTAGAAACCGAATGCCATATTGAGGAGTGACATTTACATGGACATTTCATCGTACACTTGGCGTATAATGTTAGATCACAAGTCATTTTAAAGGCAAAAGGAGAAAATACAAGTGAACTTTAAAGACGTATAGGCATAAGCATAAAGAATGAGGATAATATCAAGCCAATAAGCAAATTCTGCACTACGAAATAAAGATCGATCGAATAAAAGCATAAATTCGATCCTAGAAACCGAATGCCACATTTAGGAGTGACATTTACATGGACATATCATCAAACACTTGGCGTGCAAAGATCACAAGTCATTTTAAAGGCAAAAGGAGAAAATACAAGTGAACTTTAAAGACGTATAGGCATAAGCATAAAGAATGAGGATAATATCAAGCCAATAAGCAAATTCTGCACTACGAAATAAAGATCGATGAATAAAAGCATAAATTCGATCCTAGAAACCGAATGCCACATTTAGGAGTGACATTTACATGGACATATCATCAAACACTTGGCGTGCAAAGATCACAAGTCATTTTAAAGGCAAAAGGAGAAAAAACAACTGAACTTTAAAGACATCTAGGCATAAGCATAAAGAATGAGGATAGTATCAAGCCAATAAGCACATTCTACACTATGAAATCACGACCGATCGATTAAAATCATAAATTCAAACCTAGAAACCAAATGCCACATTTAGGAGTGACATTTACATGGACATATCATCAAACACTTGGCGTGCAACGTTAGATCACAAGTCATTTTAAAGGCAAAAGGAGAAAAAATAAGTGAACTTTAAAGACATCTAGGCATAAGCATAAAGAATTACGATAGTATCAAGCCAATAAGCACATTCTGCACTACGAAATCAAGACCGATCGAATAAAAGCATAAATTCGAACCTAGAAACTGAGTGCCACATTTAGGAGTGAGATTTACATGGAAATATCATCGAACACTTGGCTTGCAACGTTAGATCACAAGTCATTTTAAAGGCAAATGCAGAAAAAACAAGTTAACTTTAAAGAAATCTAGGCATAAGCATAAAGCATGAGGATAGTATCAAGCCAATAAGCATATTCTGCACTAGAAAATCAAGACCGATTGAATAAAAGCATAAATTCGAACCTAGAAACCGAATGCCACATTGAGGAGTGACATTTACATGGACATTTCTTCGAACACTTGGCGTGCAATGTTAGATCATGAGTTATTTTAAAGGCAAAAGGAGAAATACAAGTGAACTTTAAAGACATCTAGGCATAAGCATAAAGAATGAGGATAGTATCAAGCCAATAAGCACATTCTGCACTACGAGATCAATACCGATCGATTAAAGCATAAATTCAAACCTAGAAATCAAATGCCACATTCGGGAGTGACATTTACATGGACATATCATCGAACACTTGGCGTGCAACGTTAGATCATAAGTCATTTTAAAGGCAAAAGGAGAAAAAACAAGTGAACTTTAAATACATCTAGGCATAAGCATAAAGATTTAGGATAGTATCAAGCCAATAAGCACATTTTGCACAACAAAATCAAGATCGATCGAATAAAAGCATAAATTTGAACCAAGAAACCGAATGCTACATGTAGGAGTGACATTTCATGGACATTTCATCGAACAGTTGGGGTGCAATGTTAGATTACAATTCATTTTAAAGGCAAAAGGAGATAAAACAAGTGAACTTTAAAGACATCTAAGCATATGCATAAAGAATGAGGGTAGTATCAAGCCAATAAGCACATTCTGCAATTCGAAATCAAGACCGATCGAATAAAAGCATAAATTCGAAACTAGAAACCGAATACCATATTGAGGAGTGACATTTATATGGACATTTCATCGAACACTTGGCGTGCAATGTTAGATCTCAAGTCATTTTTAAGGGAAAAGAAGAAAAAACAAGTGAACTTTAAAGACATATAGGAATAAGCATAAAGAATGAGGATAGTATCAAGCCAATAAACACATTCTGCGCTACGAAATCAATACCGATCGATTAAAAGCATAAATTCAAACCTAGAAACCAAATGCCACATTCGGGAGTGACATTTACATGGACATATCATCGAACACTTGGCGTGCAACGTTATATCATAAGTCATTTTAAAGGCAAATGGAGAAAAAACAAGTTAACTTTAATGAAATCTAGGCATAAGCATAAAGCATGAGGATAGTATCAAGCCAATAAGCATATTCTACACTAGAAAATCAAGACCGATTGAATAAAAGCATAAATTCGAACCTAGAAACCGAATGCCACATTTAGGAGTGGCATTTACATGGACATTTCATCGAACAATTGCTGTGCAATGTTAGATCACAAGTCATTTTAAAGGCAAAAGGAGAAAGAACAAGTGAACTTAAAAGACATCTAGGCATAAGCATAAAGAATTAGGATAGTATTAAGCCAATAAACACATTCTGCTCTACGAAATCAAGACCGATCGAATAAAAGCATAAATTCAAAATTAGAAACAGAATGCCACATTTAGGAGAGACATTGACATGGACATATGATCGAACATTTGACGTGCAATGTTAGATCACATGTCATTTTAAAGGCAAAAGGAGAAAAATCAAGTTAACTTTAAAGACATCTAGGCATAAGCGTAAAGTATGAGGATAGTATTAAGCCAATAAGCACATTGTGCTCTACGAAATCAAGACCGATCGAATAATAGCGTAAATTCGAACCTAGAAACCGAATGCCACATTTAGGAGTGACATTTACATGGACATATCATCGAACACTTGGCAATGTTAGATCACAAGTCATTTTAAAGGCAAAAGGAGAAAAATCAAGTTAACTTTAAAGACATCTAGGCATAAGCGTAAAGAATTACGATAGTATCAAGCCAATAAGCACATTCTGCACTACGAAATCAAGACCGATCGAATAAAAGCATAAATTCGAACCTAGAAACCGAATGCCACACTGAGGAGTGACATTTCCATGGACATATCATCGAACACTTGGCGTGCAATGTTAGATCAAAAGTCATTTTAAAGGCAAAAGGAGAAAAAACAAGTGAACTTTAAATACATCTAGGCATAAGCATAAAGATTTAGGATAGTATCAAGCAAATAAGCACATTCTGCACAACAAAATCAAGATCGATCGAATAAAAGCATAAATTTGAACCAAGAAACCGAATGGCACATTTTGGAGTGACATTTACATGGACATTTCATCGAACAGTTGGGGTGCAATGTTAGATTACAATTCATTTTAAAGGCAAAAGGAGATAAAACAAGTGAACTTTAAAGACATCTAAGCATATGCATAAAGAATGAGGGTAGTATCAAGCCAATAAGCACATTCTGCAATACGAAATCAAGACCGATCGAATAAAAGCATAAATTCGAAACTAGAAACCGAATGCCATATTGAGGAGTGACATTTACATGGACATTTCATCGTACACTTGGCGTATAATGTTAGATCACAAGTCATTTTAAAGGCAAAAGGAGAAAATACAAGTGAACTTTAAAGACGTATAGGCATAAGCATAAAGAATGAGGATAATATCAAGCCAATAAGCAAATTCTGCACTACGAAATAAAGATCGATGAATAAAAGCATAAATTCGATCCTAGAAACCGAATGCCACATTTAGGAGTGACATTTACATGGACATATCATCAAACACTTGGCGTGCAAAGATCACAAGTCATTTTAAAGCCAAAAGGAGAAAAAACAACTGAACTTTAAAGACATCTAGGCATAAGCATAAAGAATGAGGATAGTATCAAGCCAATAAGCACATTCTACACTATGAAATCACGACCGATCGATTAAAATCATAAATTCAAACCTAGAAACCAAATGCCACATTTAGGAGTGACATTTACATCGACATATCATCAAACACTTGGCGTGCAACGTTAGATCACAAGTCATTTTAAAGGCAAAAGGAGAAAAAATAAGTGAACTTTAAAGATATCTAGGCATAAGCATAAAGAATTACGATAGTATCAAGCCAATAAGCACATTCTGCACTACGAAATCAAGACCGATCGAATAAAAGCATAAATTCGAACCTAGAAACTGAGTGCCACATTTAGGAGTGAGATTTACATGGAAATATCATCGAACACTTGGCTTGCAACGTTAGATCACAAGTCATTTTAAAGGCAAATGGAGAAAAAACAAGTTAACTTTAAAGAAATCTAGGCATAAGCATAAAGCATGAGGATAGTATCAAGCCAATAAGCATATTCTGCACTAGAAAATCAAGACCGATTGAATAAAAGCATAAATTCGAACCTAGAAACCGAATGCCACATTGAGGAGTGACATTTACATGGACATTTCTTCGAACACTTGGCGTGCAATGTTAGATCATGAGTTATTTTAATGACAAAAGGAGAAAAAACAAGTGATCTTTAAAGATATCTAGGCATAAGCATAAAGAATGAGGATAGTATCAAGCCAATAAGCACATTCTGCACTACGAGATCAATACCGATCGATTAAAGCATAAATTCAAACCTAGAAATCAAATGCCACATTCGGGAGTGACATTTACATGGACATATCATCGAACACTTGGCGTGCAACGTTAGATCATAAGTCATTTTAAAGGCAAAAGGAGAAAAAACAAGTGAACTTTAAATACATCTAGGCATAAGCATAAAGATTTAGGATAGTATCAAGCCAATAAGCACATTTTGCACAACAAAATCAAGATCGATCGAATAAAAGCATAAATTTGAACCAAGAAACCGAATGCTACATGTAGGAGTGACATTTCATGGACATTTCATCGAACAGTTGGGGTGCAATGTTAGATTACAATTCATTTTAAAGGCAAAAGGAGATAAAACAAGTGAACTTTAAAGACATCTAAGCATATGCATAAAGAATGAGGGTAGTATCAAGCCAATAAGCACATTCTGCAATTCGAAATCAAGACCGATCGAATAAAAGCATAAATTCGAAACTAGAAACCGAATACCATATTGAGGAGTGACATTTATATGGACATTTCATCGAACACTTGGCGTGCAATGTTAGATCTCAAGTCATTTTTAAGGGAAAAGAAGAAAAAACAAGTGAACTTTAAAGACATATAGGAATAAGCATAAAGAATGAGGATAGTATCAAGCCAATAAACACATTCTGCGCTACGAAATCAATACCGATCGATTAAAAGCATAAATTCAAACCTAGAAACCAAATGCCACATTCGGGAGTGACATTTACATGGACATATCATCGAACACTTGGCGTGCAACGTTATATCATAAGTCATTTTAAAGGCAAATGGAGAAAAAACAAGTTAACTTTAATGAAATCTAGGCATAAGCATAAAGCATGAGGATAGTATCAAGCCAATAAGCATATTCTACACTAGAAAATCAAGACCGATTGAATAAAAGCATAAATTCGAACCTAGAAACCGAATGCCACATTTAGGAGTGGCATTTACATGGACATTTCATCGAACAATTGCTGTGCAATGTTAGATCACAAGTCATTTTAAAGGCAAAAGGAGAAAGAACAAGTGAACTTAAAAGACATCTAGGCATAAGCATAAAGAATTAGGATAGTATTAAGCCAATAAACACATTCTGCTCTACGAAATCAAGACCGATCGAATAAAAGCATAAATTCAAAATTAGAAACAGAATGCCACATTTAGGAGAGACATTGACATGGACATATGATCGAACATTTGACGTGCAATGTTAGATCACATGTCATTTTAAAGGCAAAAGGAGAAAAATCAAGTTAACTTTAAAGACATCTAGGCATAAGCGTAAAGTATGAGGATAGTATTAAGCCAATAAGCACATTGTGCTCTACGAAATCAAGACCGATCGAATAATAGCGTAAATTCGAACCTAGAAACCGAATGCCACATTTAGGAGTGACATTTACATGGACATATCATCGAACACTTGGCAATGTTAGATCACAAGTCATTTTAAAGGCAAAAGGAGAAAAATCAAGTTAACTTTAAAGACATCTAGGCATAAGCGTAAAGAATTACGATAGTATCAAGCCAATAAGCACATTCTGCACTACGAAATCAAGACCGATCGAATAAAAGCATAAATTCGAACCTAGAAACCGAATGCCACACTGAGGAGTGACATTTCCATGGACATATCATCGAACACTTGGCGTGCAATGTTAGATCAAAAGTCATTTTAAAGGCAAAAGGAGAAAAAACAAGTGAACTTTAAATACATCTAGGCATAAGCATAAAGATTTAGGATAGTATCAAGCAAATAAGCACATTCTGCACAACAAAATCAAGATCGATCGAATAAAAGCATAAATTTGAACCAAGAAACCGAATGCCACATTTTGGAGTGACATTTACATGGACATTTCATCGAACAGTTGGGGTGCAATGTTAGATTACAATTCATTTTAAAGGCAAAAGGAGATAAAACAAGTGAACTTTAAAGACATCTAAGCATATGCATAAAGAATGAGGGTAGTATCAAGCCAATAAGCACATTCTGCAATACGAAATCAAGACCGATCGAATAAAAGCATAAATTCGAAACTAGAAACCGAATGCCATATTGAGGAGTGACATTTACATGGACATTTCATCGTACACTTGGCGTATAATGTTAGATCACAAGTCATTTTAAAGGCAAAAGGAGAAAATACAAGTGAACTTTAAAGACGTATAGGCATAAGCATAAAGAATGAGGATAATATCAAGCCAATAAGCAAATTCTGCACTACGAAATAAAGATCGATGAATAAAAGCATAAATTCGATCCTAGAAACCGAATGCCACATTTAGGAGTGACATTTACATGGACATATCATCAAACACTTGGCGTGCAAAGATCACAAGTCATTTTAAAGGCAAAAGGAGAAAAAACAACTGAACTTTAAAGACATCTAGGCATAAGCATAAAGAATGAGGATAGTATCAAGCCAATAAGCACATTCTACACTATGAAATCACGACCGATCGATTAAAATCATAAATTCAAACCTAGAAACCAAATGCCACATTTAGGAGTGACATTTACATCGACATATCATCAAACACTTGGCGTGCAACGTTAGATCACAAGTCATTTTAAAGGCAAAAGGAGAAAAAATAAGTGAACTTTAAAGACATCTAGGCATAAGCATAAAGAATTACGATAGTATCAAGCCAATAAGCACATTCTGCACTACGAAATCAAGACCGATCGAATAAAAGCATAAATTCGAACCTAGAAACTGAGTGCCACATTTAGGAGTGAGATTTACATGGAAATATCATCGAACACTTGGCTTGCAACGTTAGATCACAAGTCATTTTAAAGGCAAATGGAGAAAAAACAAGTTAACTTTAAAGAAATCTAGGCATAAGCATAAAGCATGAGGATAGTATCAAGCCAATAAGCATATTCTGCACTAGAAAATCAAGACCGATTGAATAAAAGCATAAATTCGAACCTAGAAACCGAATGCCACATTGAGGAGTGACATTTACATGGACATTTCTTCGAACACTTGGCGTGCAATGTTAGATCATGAGTTATTTTAATGACAAAAGGAGAAAAAACAAGTGATCTTTAAAGATATCTAGGCATAAGCATAAAGAATGAGGATAGTATCAAGCCAATAAGCACATTCTGCACTACGAGATCAATACCGATCGATTAAAGCATAAATTCAAACCTAGAAATCAAATGCCACATTCGGGAGTGACATTTACATGGACATATCATCGAACACTTGGCGTGCAACGTTAGATCATAAGTCATTTTAAAGGCAAAAGGAGAAAAAACAAGTGAACTTTAAATACATCTAGGCATAAGCATAAAGATTTAGGATAGTATCAAGCCAATAAGCACATTTTGCACAACAAAATCAAGATCGATCGAATAAAAGCATAAATTTGAACCAAGAAACCGAATGCTACATGTAGGAGTGACATTTCATGGACATTTCATCGAACAGTTGTGGTGCAATGTTAGATTACAATTCATTTTAAAGGCAAAAGGAGATAAAACAAGTGAACTTTAAAGACATCTAAGCATATGCATAAAGAATGAGGGTAGTATCAAGCCAATAAGCACATTCTGCAATTCGAAATCAAGACCGATCGAATAAAAGCATAAATTCGAAACTAGAAACCGAATACCATATTGAGGAGTGACATTTATATGGACATTTCATCGAACACTTGGCGTGCAATGTTAGATCTCAAGTCATTTTTAAGGGAAAAGAAGAAAAAACAAGTGAACTTTAAAGACATATAGGAATAAGCATAAAGAATGAGGATAGTATCAAGCCAATAAACACATTCTGCGCTACGAAATCAATACCGATCGATTAAAAGCATAAATTCAAACCTAGAAACCAAATGCCACATTCGGGAGTGACATTTACATGGACATATCATCGAACACTTGGCGTGCAACGTTATATCATAAGTCATTTTAAAGGCAAATGGAGAAAAAACAAGTTAACTTTAATGAAATCTAGGCATAAGCATAAAGCATGAGGATAGTATCAAGCCAATAAGCATATTCTACACTAGAAAATCAAGACCGATTGAATAAAAGCATAAATTCGAACCTAGAAACCGAATGCCACATTTAGGAGTGGCATTTACATGGACATTTCATCGAACAATTGCTGTGCAATGTTAGATCACAAGTCATTTTAAAGGCAAAAGGAGAAAGAACAAGTGAACTTAAAAGACATCTAGGCATAAGCATAAAGAATTAGGATAGTATTAAGCCAATAAACACATTCTGCTCTACGAAATCAAGACCGATCGAATAAAAGCATAAATTCAAAATTAGAAACAGAATGCCACATTTAGGAGAGACATTGACATGGACATATGATCGAACATTTGACGTGCAATGTTAGATCACATGTCATTTTAAAGGCAAAAGGAGAAAAATCAAGTTAACTTTAAAGACATCTAGGCATAAGCGTAAAGTATGAGGATAGTATTAAGCCAATAAGCACATTGTGCTCTACGAAATCAAGACCGATCGAATAATAGCGTAAATTCGAACCTAGAAACCGAATGCCACATTTAGGAGTGACATTTACATGGACATATCATCGAACACTTGGCAATGTTAGATCACAAGTCATTTTAAAGGCAAAAGGAGAAAAATCAAGTTAACTTTAAAGACATCTAGGCATAAGCGTAAAGAATTACGATAGTATCAAGCCAATAAGCACATTCTGCACTACGAAATCAAGACCGATCGAATAAAAGCATAAATTCGAACCTAGAAACCGAATGCCACACTGAGGAGTGACATTTCCATGGACATATCATCGAACACTTGGCGTGCAATGTTAGATCAAAAGTCATTTTAAAGGCAAAAGGAGAAAAAACAAGTGAACTTTAAATACATCTAGGCATAAGCATAAAGATTTAGGATAGTATCAAGCAAATAAGCACATTCTGCACAACAAAATCAAGATCGATCGAATAAAAGCATAAATTTGAACCAAGAAACCGAATGGCACATTTTGGAGTGACATTTACATGGACATTTCATCGAACAGTTGGGGTGCAATGTTAGATTACAATTCATTTTAAAGGCAAAAGGAGATAAAACAAGTGAACTTTAAAGACATCTAAGCATATGCATAAAGAATGAGGGTAGTATCAAGCCAATAAGCACATTCTGCAATACGAAATCAAGACCGATCGAATAAAAGCATAAATTCGAAACTAGAAACCGAATGCCATATTGAGGAGTGACATTTACATGGACATTTCATCGTACACTTGGCGTATAATGTTAGATCACAAGTCATTTTAAAGGCAAAAGGAGAAAATACAAGTGAACTTTAAAGACGTATAGGCATAAGCATAAAGAATGAGGATAATATCAAGCCAATAAGCAAATTCTGCACTACGAAATAAAGATCGATGAATAAAAGCATAAATTCGATCCTAGAAACCGAATGCCATATTTAGGAGTGACATTTACATGGACATATCATCAAACACTTGGCGTGCAAAGATCACAAGTCATTTTAAAGGCAAAAGGAGAAAAAACAACTGAACTTTAAAGACATCTAGGCATAAGCATAAAGAATGAGGATAGTATCAAGCCAATAAGCACATTCTACACTATGAAATCACGACCGATCGATTAAAATCATAAATTCAAACCTAGAAACCAAATGCCACATTTAGGAGTGACATTTACATGGACATATCATCAAACACTTGGCGTGCAACGTTAGATCACAAGTCATTTTAAAGGCAAAAGGAGAAAAAATAAGTGAACTTTAAAGACATCTAGGCATAAGCATAAAGAATTACGATAGTATCAAGCCAATAAGCACATTCTGCACTACGAAATCAAGACCGATCGAATAAAAGCATAAATTCGAACCTAGAAACTGAGTGCCACATTTAGGAGTGAGATTTACATGGAAATATCATCGAACACTTGGCTTGCAACGTTAGATCACAAGTCATTTTAAAGGCAAATGGAGAAAAAACAAGTTAACTTTAAAGAAATCTAGGCATAAGCATAAAGCATGAGGATAGTATCAAGCCAATAAGCATATTCTGCACTAGAAAATCAAGACCGATTGAATAAAAGAATAAATTCGAACCTAGAAACCGAATGCCACATTGAGAAGTGACATTTACATGGACATTTCTTCGAACACTTGGCGTGCAATGTTAGATCATGAGTTATTTTAAAGACAAAAGGAGAAAAAACAAGTGATCTTTAAAGATATCTAGGCATAAGCATAAAGAATGAGGATAGTATCAAGCCAATAAGCACATTCTGCACTACGAGATCAATACCGATCGATTAAAGCATAAATTCAAACCTAGAAATCAAATGCCACATTCGGGAGTGACATTTACATGGACATATCATCGAACACTTGGCGTGCAACGTTAGATCATAAGTCATTTTAAAGGCAAAAGGAGAAAAAACAAGTGAACTTTAAATACATCTAGGCATAAGCATAAAGATTTAGGATAGTATCAAGCCAATAAGCACATTTTGCACAACAAAATCAAGATCGATCGAATAAAAGCATAAATTTGAACCAAGAAACCGAATGCTACATGTAGGAGTGACATTTCATGGACATTTCATCGAACAGTTGGGGTCCAATGTTAGATTACAATTCATTTTAAAGGCAAAAGGGGATAAAACAAGTGAACTTTAAAGACATCTAAGCATATGCATAAAGAATGAGGGTAGTATCAAGCCAATAAGCACATTCTGCAATTCGAAATCAAGACCGATCGAATAAAAGCATAAATTCGAAACTAGAAACCGAATACCATATTGAGGAGTGACATTTATATGGACATTTCATCGAACACTTGGCGTGCAATGTTAGATCACGAGTTATTTTAAAGGCAAATGGAGAAAATAAAAGTGAACTTTAAAGACATCTAGGCATAAGCATAAAGAATGAGGATAGTATCAAGCCAATAAACACATTCTGCGCTACGAAATCAATACCGATCGATTAAAAGCATAAATTCAAACCTAGAAACCAAATGCCACATTCGGGAGTGACATTTACATGGACATATCATCGAACACTTGGCGTGCAACGTTATATCATAAGTCATTTTAAAGGCAAATGGAGAAAAAACAAGTTAACTTTAATGAAATCTAGGCATAAGCATAAAGCATGAGGATAGTATCAAGCCAATAAGCATATTCTACACTAGAAAATCAAGACCGATTGAATAAAAGCATAAATTCGAACCTAGAAACCGAATGCCACATTTAGGAGTGGCATTTACATGGACATTTCATCGAACAATTGCTGTGCAATGTTAGATCACAAGTCATTTTAAAGGCAAAAGGAGAAAGAACAAGTGAACTTAAAAGACATCTAGGCATAAGCATAAAGAATTAGGATAGTATTAAGCCAATAAACACATTCTGCTCTACGAAATCAAGACCGATCGAATAAAAGCATAAATTCAAAATTAGAAACAGAATGCCACATTTAGGAGAGACATTGACATGGACATATGATCGAACATTTGACGTGCAATGTTAGATCACATGTCATTTTAAAGGCAAAAGGAGAAAAATCAAGTTAACTTTAAAGACATCTAGGCATAAGCGTAAAGTATGAGGATAGTACTAAGCCAATAAGCACATTGTGCTCTACGAAATCAAGACCGATCGAATAATAGCGTAAATTCGAACCTAGAAACCGAATGCCACATTTAGGAGTGACATTTACATGGACATATCATCGAACACTTGACGTGCAATGTTAGATCACAAGTCATTTTAAAGGTAAAAGGAGAAAAATCAAGTTAACTTTAAAGACATCTAGGCATAAGCGTAAAGAATTACGATAGTATCAAGCCAATAAGCACATTCTGCACTACGAAATCAAGACCGATCGAATAAAAGCATAAATTCGAACCTAGAAACCGAATGCCACATTGAGGAGTGACATTTACATGGACATTTCATCGAACACTTGGCGTGCAATGTTAGATCACGAGTTAATTTAAAGGCAAAAGGAGAAATATAAGTGAACTTTAAAGACATCTAGGCATAAGCATAAAGAATGAGGATAGTAACAAGCCAATAAGCACATTCTGCACTACGAGATCAATACCGATCGATTAAAGCATAAATTCAAACCTAGAAACCAAATGCAACATTCGGGAGTGACATTTACATGGACATATCATCGAACACTTGGCGTGCAACGTTAGATCACAAGTCATTTTAAAGGCAAAAGGAGAAAAAACAAGTTAACTATAAAGACATCTAGGCATAAGCATAAAGCATGAGGATAGTATCAAGCCAATAAACACATTCTGCACTACAAAATCAAGACCGATCGAATAAAAGCATAAATTCGAACCTAGAAACCATATGCCACATTCGAGAGTGACATTTACATGGACATATCATCGAACACTTGGCGTGCAATGTTAGATCATAAGTCATTTTAAAAGCAAATGGAGAAAAAACAAGTTAACTTTAAAGAAATCTAGGCATAAGCATAAGCATGAGGATAGTATCAAGCCAATAAGCATATTCTACACTAGAAAATCAAGACCGATTGCATAAAAGCATAAATTCGAACCTAGAAACCGAATGCCACATTTAGGAGTGGCATTTACATGGAAATTTCATCGAACAATTGTTGTGCAATGTTAGATCACAAGTCATTTTAAAGGCAAAAGGAGAAAGAACAAGTGAACTTAAAAGACATCTAGGCATAAGCATAAAGAATTAGGATAGTATTAAGCCAATAAACACATTCTGCTCTACGAAATCAAGACCGATCGAATAAAAGCATAAATTCAAAATTAGAAACAAAATGCCACATTTAGGAGAGACATTGACATGGACATATGATCGAACATTTGACGTGCAATGTTACATCACATGTCATTTTAAAGGCAAAAGGAGAAAAATCAAGTTAACTTTAAAGACATCTAGGCATAAGCGTAAAGTATGAGGATAGTATTAAGCCAATAAGCACATTGTGCTCTACGAAATCAAGACCGATCGAATAATAGCGTAAATTCGAACCTAGAAACCGAATGCCACATTTAGGAGTGACATTTACATGGACATATCATCGATCACTTGACGTGCAATGTTAGATTACAAGTCATTTTAAATGCAAAAGGAGAAAAAACAAGTGAACTTTAAAGACATCTAGGCATAAGCATAAAGAATTACGATAGTATCAAGCCAATAAGCACATTCTGCACTACGAAATCAAGACCGATCGAATAAAAGCATAAATTCGAACCTAGAAACCGAATGCCACATTGAGGAGTGACATTTACATGGACATTTCATCGAACACTTGGCGTGCAATGTTAGATCACGAGTTAATTTAAAGGCAAAAGGAGAAATATAAGTGAACTTTAAAGACATCTAGGCATAAGCATAAAGAATGAGGATAGTATCAAGCCAATAAGCACATTCTGCACTACGAGATCAATACCGATCGATTAAAGCATAAATTCAAACCTAGAAACCAAATGCCACATTCGGGAGTGACATTTACATGGACATATCATCGAACACTTGGCGTGCAACGTTAGATCACAAGTCATTTTAAAGGCAAAAGGAGAAAAAACAAGTTAACTATAAAGACATCTAGGCATAAGCATAAAGCATGAGGATAGTATCAAGCCAATAAGCACATTCTGCACTACAAAATCAAGACCGATCGAATAATAGCATAAATTCGAACCTAGAAACCAAATGTCACATTCGGGAGTGACATTTACATGGACATATCATCGAACACTTGGCGTGCAACGTTAGATCATAAGTCATTTTAAAGGCAAATGGAGAAAAAACAAGTTAACTTTAAAGAAATCTAGGCATAAGCATAAAGCATGAGCATAGTATCAAGCCAATAAGCATATTCTACACAAGAAAATCAAGACCGATTGAATAAAAGCATAAATTCGAACCTAGAAACCGAATGCCACATTTAGGAGTGGCATTTACATGGACATTTCATCGAACAATTGCTGTGCAATGTTAGATCACAAGTCATTTTACAGCATAAATTCGAACCTAGAAACCGAATGCTGAATTTTGGAGTGACATTTACATGGACATGTCATCGAACACTTGGGGTGCAATGTTAGATCCTGAGTCATTTTAAAGGCAAAAGAAGAAAAAACAAGTGAACTTTAAAGACATCTAGGAAAAAGAATAAAGCATGAGGATAGTATTAAGCCAATAAGCACATTCTGCACTACAAAATCAAGACCGGTCGAATAAAAGCATAAATTCGAACCTAGAAACCGAATGCCACATTTAGGAGTGACATTTAAATGGACATTTCATCGAACAGTTGGGGGTGCAATGTTAGATCACAAGTCATTTTAAAGGAAATAGGAGAAAAAACAAGTGAACTTTAAAGACAACTAGGCATAAGCATAAAGAATGAGGATAGTACCAAGCCAATAAGCACATTCTGCACTACAAACTCAAGACCGATCGAATAAGAGCATAAATTTGAACCAAGAAACCGAATGCCACATTTAGGAGTGGCATTTACATGGACAATTCATCGAACAATTGCTGTGCAATGTTAGATCACAAGTCATTTTAAAGGCAAAAGGAGAAAGAACAAGTGAACATAAAAGACATCTAGGCATAAGCATAAAGAATTAAGATAGTATTAAGCTAATAAACACATTCTACTCTACGAAATCAAGACCGATCGAATAAAAGCATAAATTCAAAATTAGAAACAGAATGCCACATTTAGGAGAGACATTGACATGGACATATGATCGAACATTTGACGTGCAATGTTAGATCACATGTCATTTTAAAGGCAAAAGGAGAAAAATCAAGTTAACTTTAAAGATATCTAGGCATAAGCGTAAAGAATGAGGATGGTATTAAGCCAATAAGCACATTGTGCTCTACGAAATCAAGACCGATCGAATAATAGCGTAAATTCGAACTTAGAAACCGAATGCCACATTTAGGAGTGACATTTACATGGACATATCATCGAACACTTGGCGTGCAATGTTAGATCACAAGTCATTTTAAAGGCAAAAGGAGAAAAAACAAGTGAACTTTAAAGACATCTAGGCATAAGCATAAAGAATGAGGATAGTATCAAGCCAATAAGCACATTCTGCACTGTAAAATCAAGACTGATCAAATTAAAGCATAAATTCGAACCTAGAAACCGAATGCTGAATTTTGGAGTGACATTTACATGGACATGTCATCGAACACTTAGGGTGCAATGTTAGATCCTGAGTCATTTTAAAGGCAAAAGAAGAAAAAACAAGTGAACTTTAAAGACATCTAGGAAAAAGCATAAAACATGAGGATAGTATTAAGCCAATAAGCACATTCTGCACTACAAAATCAAGACCGGTCGAATAAAAGCATAAATTCGAACCTAGAAACCGAATGCCACATTTAGGAGTGACATTTAAATGGACATTTCATCGAACAGTTGGGGGTGCAATGTTAGATCACAAGTCATTTTAAAGGAAATAGGAGAAAAAACAAGTGAACTTTAAAGACAACTAGGCATAAGCATAAAGAATGAGGATAGTACCAAGCCAATAAGCACATTCTGCACTACAAACTCAAGACCGATCGAATAAGAGCATAAATTTGAACCAAGAAACCGAATGCCACATTTAGGAGTGGCATTTACATGGACAATTCATCGAACAATTGCTGTGCAATGTTAGATCACTAGTCATTTTAAAGGCAAAAGGAGAAAGAACAAGTGAACATAAAAGACATCTAGGCATTAGCATAAAGAATTAAGATAGTATTAAGCTAATAAACACATTCTGCTCTACGAAATCAAGACCGATCGAATAAAAGCATAAATTCAAAATTAGAAACAGAATGCCACATTTAGGAGAGACATTGACATGGACATATGATCGAACATTTGACGTGCAATGTTAGATCACATGTCATTTTAAAGGCAAAAGGAGAAAAATCAAGTTAACTTTAAAGATATCTAGGCATAAGCGTAAAGAATGAGGATGGTATTAAGCCAATAAGCACATTGTGCTCTACGAAATCAAGACCGATCGAATAATAGCGTAAATTCGAACTTAGAAACCGAATGCCACATTTAGGAGTGACATTTACATGGACATATCATCGAACACTTGGCGTGCAATGTTAGATCACAAGTCATTTTAAAGGCAAAAGGAGAAAAAACAAGTGAACTTTAAAGACATCTAGGCATAAGCATAAAGAATGAGGATAGTATCAAGCCAATAAGCACATTCTGCACTGTAAAATCAAGACTGATCAAATTAAAGCATAAATTCGAACCTAGAAACCGAATGCTGAATTTTGGAGTGACATTTACATGGACATGTCATCGAACACTTAGGGTGCAATGTTAGATCCTGAGTCATTTTAAAGGCAAAAGAAGAAAAAACAAGTGAACTTTAAAGACATCTAGGAAAAAGCATAAAACATGAGGATAGTATTAAGCCAATAAGCACATTCTGCACTACAAAATCAAGACCGGTCGAATAAAAGCATAAATTCGAACCTAGAAACCGAATGCCACATTTAGGAGTGACATTTAAATGGACATTTCATCGAACAGTTGGGGGTGCAATGTTAGATCACAAGTCATTTTAAAGGAAATAGGAGAAAAAACAAGTGAACTTTAAAGACAACTAGGCATAAGCATAAAGAATGAGGATAGTACCAAGCCAATAAGCACATTCTGCACTACAAACTCAAGACCGATCGAATAAGAGCATAAATTTGAACCAAGAAACCGAATGCCACATTTAGGAGTGGCATTTACATGGACAATTCATCGAACAATTGCTGTGCAATGATAGATCACTAGTCATTTTAAAGGCAAAAGGAGAAAGAACAAGTGAACATAAAAGACATCTAGGCATAAGCATAAAGAATTAAGATAGTATTAAGCTAATAAACACATTCTGCTCTACGAAATCAAGACCGATCGAATAAAAGCATAAATTCAAAATTAGAAACAGAATGCCACATTTAGGAGAGACATTGACATGGACATATGATCGAACATTTGACGTGCAATGTTAGATCACATGTCATTTTAAAGGCAAAAGGAGAAAAATCAAGTTAACTTTAAAGACATCTAGGCATAAGCGTAAAGAATGAGGATAGTATTAAGCCAATAAGCACATTGTGCTCTACGAAATCAAGACCGATCGAATAATAGCGTAAATTCGAACTTAGAAACCGAATGCCACATTTAGGAGTGACATTTACATGGACATATCATCGAACACTTGGCGTGCAATGTTAGATCACAAGTCATTTTAAAGGCAAAAGGAGAAAAAACAAGTGAACTTTAAAGACATCTAGGCATAAGCATAAAGAATGAGGATAGTATCAAGCCAATAAGCACATTCTGCACTGTAAAATCAAGACTGATCAAATTAAAGCATAAATTCGAACCTAGAAACCGAATGCTGCATTTTGGAGTGACATTTACATGGACATGTCATCGAACACTTGGGGTGCAATGTTAGATCCTGAGTCATTTTAAAGGCAAAAGAAGAAAAAACAAGTGAACTTTAGAGACATCTAGGCAAAAGCATAAAGCATGAGGATAGTATTAAGCCAATAAGCACATTCTGCACTACAAATGCCACATTTAGGAGTGACATTTAAATGGACATTTCATCGAACAGTTGGGGGTGCAATGTTAGATCACAAGTCATTTTAAAGGAAATAGGAGAAAAAACAAGTGAACTTTAAAGACAACTAGGCATAAGCATAAAGAATGAGGATAGTATCAAGCCAATAAGCACATTCTGCACTACAAACTCAAGACCGATCGAATAAGAGCATAAATTCGAACCAAGAAACCGAATGCCACATTTAGAAGTGACATTTACATGAACATTACATCGAACACTTGGCGTGCAATGTTAGATCTCAAACCATTTTTTAAAGGGAAAAGGAGAAAAAACAAGTGAACTTTAAAGACATCTAGGCATAAGCATAAAGAATAAGGATAGTATCAAGCCAACAAGCACATTCTGCACTACGAAATCAAGACCGATCGAATAAAAGCATAAATTCGAACCTAGAAACCGAATGCCACATTGAGGAGTGACATTTACATGGACATTTCATCGAACACTTGGCGTGCAATGTTAGATCACGAGTCATTTTAAAGGCAAAAGGAGAAAAAACAAGTGAACTTTAATGACATCTAGGCATAAGCATAAAGCATGAGGATAGTATCAAGCCAATAAGCACATTCTGTACTACGAAATCAAGACCGATCGAATAAAAGCATAAATTCGAACCTAGAAACCGAATGCCACATTTAGAAGTGAGATTTACATGGAAATATCATCGAACACTTGGCTTGCAACGTTAGATCATAAGTCGTTTTAAAGGAAAATGGAGAAAAAACAAGTTAACTTTAAAGAAATCTAGGCATAAGCATAAAGCATGAGGATAGTATCAAGCCAATAAGCACATTTTGCTCTAGAAAATCAAGACCGATTGAATAATAGCATAAATTCGAACCTAGAAACCGAATGCCACATTTAGGAGTGGCATTTACATGGACAATTCATCAAACACTTGGCGTGCAATGTTAGATCACAAGTCATTTTAAAGGCAAAAGGAGAAAAAACAAGTGAACTTTAAAGACATCTAGGCATAAGCATAAAGAATGAGGATAGTATCAAGCCAATAAGCACATTGTGCACTTTGAAATCACTACCTATTAATTAAAAGCATAAATTCAAACCTTGAGTCCAAATGCCACATTCGGGAGTGACGTTTACATGGACATATCATCGAAGACTTGGCGTGCAACGTTAGATCACAAGTCATTTTAAAGGCAAAAGGAGAAAATACAAGTGAACTTTAAAGACATATAGGCATAAGCATAAAGCATGAGGATTGTATCAAGCTAATAAGCACATTCTGTACTACGAAATGAAGACCGATCGAATAAAAGCATAAATTCGAACCTAGAAACTGAATGCACATTTAGGAGTCACGTTTACGTGGACATATCATCAAACAATTGGCGTGCAATATTAGATCACAAGTCATTTTAAAGGCAAAAGGAGAAAAAACAAGTGAACTTTAAAGACATATAGGCATAAGCATAAAGAATGAGGATAGTGTCAAGCCAATAAGCACATTCTACACTACGAAATCAAGACCGATTGAATAAAAGCATAAATTCGAACCTAGAAACCGAATGCCACATTTAGGAGTGACATTTAGATGGACATATCATCGAACAAGTGGTGTGCAATGTTAGATTACAAGTCATTTTAAAGGCCAAAGGAGAAAAAACAAGTGAACTTTAAAGACATCTAGGCATATGCATAAAGAATGAGGATAGAATCAAGCCAATAAGCACATTCTGCACTACGAAATCAAGACCGATCGACTAAAAGCATAAATTCGAACCTAGAAACCGAATGCCAAATTTAGGAGTGACATTTACATGGACATATCATCGAACAGTTAGGGTGCAATGTTAGATTACAAGTCATTTTAAAGGCCAAAGGAGAAAAAACAAGTGAACTTTAAAGATATCTAGGCATATGCATAAAGAATGAGGATAGAATCAAGCCAATAAGCACATTCTGCACTACGAAATCAAGACCGATCGAATAAAAGCATAAATTCGAACCTAGAAACCGAATGCCACATTGAGGAGTGACATTTACATGGACATTTCATCGAACACTTGGCGTGCAATGTTAGATTACAAGTCATTTTAAAGGCCAAAGGAGAGAAAACAAGTGAACATTAAAGACATCTAGGAATATTCATAAAGAATGAGGATAGAATCAAGCCAATAAGCACATTTTGCACGAATAAAAGCATAAATTCGAACCTAGAAACCGAATGCCAAATTTAGGAGTGACATTTACATGGACATATCATCGAACAGTTGGGGTGCAATGTTAGATTACAAGTCATTTTAAAGGTCAAAGGAGAAAAAACAAGTGAACTTTAAAGACATATAGGCATATGCATAAAGAATGAGGATAGAATCAAGCCAATAAGCACATTCTTCACTACGAAATCAAGACCGATCGAAAAAAAGCATAAATTCGAACCTAGAAACCGAATGCCACATTGAGGAGTGCCATTTTTATCGACATTACATCGAACACTTGGCGTGCAATGTTAGATCACAAGTCATTTTTAAAGGCAAAAGGAGAAAATACAAGTGAACTTTAAAGACATCTAGGCAGAAGCATAAAGAATGAAGATAGCATCAAGCCAATAAGCACATTCTAAACTACGAAATCAAGACCGATCGAATAAAAGAATAAATTCAAACCTAAAAACCGAATGCCACACTTAGGCGTGACATTTACATGGACATGTCATCAAACAGTTGGGGTGCAATGTTAGATTACAAGTCATTTTAAAGGCCAAAGGAGAAAAAACAAGTGAACTTTAAAGACATCTAGGCATATGCATAAAGAATGAGGATATAATCAAGCCAATAAGCACATTCTACACTATGAAATCAAGACCGATCGAATAAAAGCGTAAATTCGAACCTAGAAACCGAATGCCACATTGATGATTGACATTTCAATGGACATTTCATCAAACACTTGGCGTGCAATGTTAGATCACAAGTCATTTTTAAAGGCAAAAGGAGAAAAAAGCAAGTGAACTTTAAAGACATCTACGCATAAGCATAAAGAATGAGGGTAGTATCAAGCCAATAAGCACATTCTGCACTACAAAATCAAGACCGATCGAATAAAAGCATAAATTCGAACCTAGAAACTGAATGCCACATTTAGGCGTGACATTTACATGGACATGTCATCAAACAGTTGGGGTGCAATGTTAGATTACAAGTCATTTTAAAGGCCAAAGGAGAAAAAACAAGTGAACTTTAAAGACATCTAGGCATATGCATAAAGAATGAGGATATAATCAAGCCAATAAGCACATTCTATACTATGAAATCAAGACCGATCGAATAAAAGCGTAAATTCGAACCTAGAAACCGAATGCCACATTGATGATTGACATTTCAATGGACATTTCATCAAACACTTGGCGTGCAATGTTAGATCACAAGTCATTTTTAAAGGCAAAAGGAGAAAAAAGCAAGTGAACTTTAAAGACATCTACGCATAAGCATAAAGAATGAGGGTAGTATCAAGCCAATAAGCACATTCTGCACTACAAAATCAAGACCGATCGAATAAAAGCATAAATTCGAACCTAGAAACTGAATGCCACATTTAGGAGTGACGTTTACATGGACATATCATCGAACACTTGGCATGCAATGTTGGATCACAAGTCATTTTAAAGGCAAAAGGAGAAAAAACAAGTGAACTTTAAAGACATCTACGCATAAGCATAAAGAATGAGGGTAGTATCAAGCCAATAAACACATTCTGCTCTACGAAATCAAGACCGATCGAATAAAAGCATAAATTCAAACCTAGAAACCGAATGCCACATTTAGGAGAGACATTTACATGGACATATGATCGAAAATTTGACGTGCAATGTTATATCATAAGTCAGTTCAAAGGCAAAAGGAGAAAAAACAACTGAACTTTAAAGACATCTAGGCATAAGCATAAATAATGAGGGTAGTATCAAGCCAATAAGCACATTCTGCACTATGAAATCAAGACCGATCGAATAAAAGCATAAATTCGAACCTAGAAACCGAATGCCACATTTAGGAGTGACATTTACATGGACATATCATCGAACACTTGGCGTGCAATGTTAGATCACAAGACATTTTAAAGGCAAAAGGAGAAAAAACAAGTGAACTTTAAAGACATCTACGCATAAGCATAAAGAATGAGGGTACTATCAAGCCAATAAGCACATTCTGCAATACGAAATCAAGACCGATTGAATAAAAGCATAAATTCGAAACTAGAAACCAAATGCCACATTTAAGAGTGAAGTTTACATGAACATATCATCGAACACTTAGCGTGCAATGTTAGATCACAAGTCATTCTAAAGGCAAAAAAACAAGTGAACTTTAAAGACATCTAGGCATAAGCATAAAGAATGAGGATAGTATCAAGCCAATAAGCACATTATGCTCTACGAAATCAAGACCGATCGAATAATATCTTAAATTCGAACCTAGAAAACGAATGCCACATTTAGGAGTGACATTTACATAGACTTATCATCGAACACTTGGCGTGCAATGTTAGATCACAAGTCATTTTAAAGGCAAAAGGACAAAAAAAAAGTGAACTTTAAAGACATCTAGGCATAAGCATAAAGAATGAGGATAGTATCAAGCCAATAAGCACATTATGCTCTACGAAATCAAGACCGATCGAATAATAGCATAAATTTGAACCTAGAAAACGAATGCCACATTTAGGAGTGACATTTACATGGACATATCATCGAACACTTGGCGTGCAATGTTAGATCACAAGTCATTTTAAAGGCAAAAGGAGAAAAAACAAGTGAAGTTTAAAGACATCTAGGCATAAGCATAAAGAATGAGGATAGTATCAAGCTAATAAGCACATTCTGCCCAACGAAATCAAGAACGATCGAATAAAAGCATAAATTCGAACCTAGAAACCGAATGCTACACTGAGGAGTGACATTGCCATGGACATATCATCAAACACTTGGCGTGCAACGTTAGATAACAAGTCATTTTAAAGGCAAAAGGAGAAAAACAAGTGAACTTTAAAGACATCTAGGCATAAGCATAAAGAATGAGGATAATATCAAGCCAATAAGCACATTCTGCACTACGAAATAAAAACCGATCGAATAAAAGCATAAATTTAAACCTAGAAACCGAATGCCACATTTAGCAGTGACGTTTACATGGATATATCATCGAAGACTTGGCGTGCAATGTTAGATCACAAGTCATTTTAAAGGCAAAAGGAGAAAAAATAAGTGAACTTTAAAGACATCTACGCATAAGCATAAAGAATGAGGGTAGTATCAAGCCAATAAGCACATTCTGCACTACAAAATCAAGACCGATCGAATAAAAGCATAAATTCGAACCTAGAAACCGAATGCCACATTTAGGAGTGACGTTTACATGGAAATATCATCGAACACTTGGCGTGCAATGTTAGATCATAAGATATTTTAAAGGCAAAAGGAGAAAATACAAGTGAACTTTAAAGACATCTAGGCATAAGCATAAAGAATGAGGATAGTATCAAGCCAATAAGCACATTCTACACTACAAAATCAAGATCGATCGAATAAAAGCATAAATTCGAACCTAGAAACCGAATGCCATATTTAGGAGTGACATTTACATGGACATTTCATCGAACAGTTGGGGTGCAATGTTAGATCACAAGTCATTTTAAAGGCAAAAGGAGAAAAAACAAGTGATCTTTAACGACATCTAGGCATATGCATAAAGAATGAGGATAGTGTGAAGCTAATAAGCACATTCTGCACTACAAAATCAAGACTGATCGAATAAAAGCATAAATTCGAACATAGAAACCGAATGCCACATTTAGGAGAGACATTTACATGGACATTTCATCGAATAGTTGGGGTCCAATGTTAGATCACAAGTCTTTTTAAAGGCAAAAGGAGAAAAAACAAGTGAACTTTGAAGACATCTAGACATATCCATAAACAATGAGGATAGCATAAGGCCAATAAGCACATTCTGTACAACGAAATTAAGACCGATCGAATAAAAGCATAAATTCGAACCTAGAAACCGAATGCCACATTGAGGAGTGACATTTGCATGGACATTTCATCGAACACTTGGCGTGCAATGTAAGATCACAAGTCATTTTAAAGGAAAAAGGAGAAAATACAAGTGAACTTAAAAGACATCTAGGCATAAGCACAAAGAATGCGGATAGTATCAAGCCAATAAGCAAATTCTGCACTACGAAATCAAGATCGATCGAATAAAAGCATAAATTCGAACCTAGAAACCGAATGCCAGATTTAGGAGTGACATTTACATGGACATATCATCGAACACTTGGCGTGCAATGTTAGATCTCAAGTCATTTTAAAGGTAAAAGGAGAAAATACAAGTGAACTCTAAAGACATCTAGGCAGAAGCATAAAGAATGAGAATAATATCAAGCCAATAAGCACATTCTACACTACAAAATCAAGATCGATCGAATAAAAGCATAAATTCGAACCTAGAAATCGAATGCCACATTTAGGAGTGACATTTACATGGACATATCATCAAACACCTGTCATGCAATGTTAGATCACAAGTCATTTTAAAGGCAAAAGGAGAAAAAACAAGTGAACTTTAAAGACATCTAGACATAAGCATAAAGAATGAAGATAGTATCAAGCCAATAAGCACATTCTGCACTACGAAATAAAGACCGATCGAATAAAAGCATAAATTCGAACCTAGAAACCGAATCCCCCATTTAGGAGTGACATTTACATGGACATTTCATCGAACAGTTGGGGTGCAATTTTAGATCACGAGTCATTTTAAAGGCAAAAGGAGAAAAAACAAGTGAACTTTAAGGACATCTAAGCATATGCATAAAGAATGAGGGTAGTATCAAGCCAATAAGCACATTCTGCACTACGAAATCAAAACCGATCGAATAAAAGCATAAATTGGAACCAAGAAACCGAATGCCATATTGAGGAGTGACATTTACATGGACATATCATCAAACAGTTGGCGTGCAATATTAGATCACAAGTCATTTTAAAGGCAAAAGGAGAAAATACAAGTGAACTTTAAAGACGTATAGGCATAAGCATAAAGAATGAGGATAGTATCAAGCCAATAAACACATTCTTCTATACGAAATCAAGACCGATCGAATAAAAGCATAAATTCAAACCTAGAAACCGAATGCCACATTTAGGAGAAACATTTACATAGACATATGATCGAACACTTGGCGTGCAATGTTAGATCACAAGTCATTTTAAAGGCAAAAGGAGAAAATACAAGTGAACTTTAAAGACGTATAGGCATAAGCATAAAGAATGAAGATAGTATCAAGCCAATAAACACATTCTTCTATACGAAATCAAGACCGATCGAATAAAAGCATAAATTCAAACCTAGAAACCGAATGCCACATTTAGGAGAAACATTTACATGGACATATGATCGAACACTTGGTGTGCAATGTTAGATCACAAGTCATTTTAAAGGCAAAAGGAGAAAAATCAAGTTAACTTTAAAGACATCTAGGCATAAGCATAAAGAATGAGGATAGTAGCAAGCCAATAAGCACATTATGCTCTACGAAATCAAGACCGATCGAATAATATCTTAAATTCGAACCTAGAAAACGAATGCCACATTTAGGAGTGACATTTACATAGACTTATCATCGAACACTTGGCGTGCAATGTTAGATCACAAGTCATTTTAAAGGCAAAAGGACAAAAAAAAAGTGAACTTTAAAGACATCTAAGCATAAGCATAAAGAATGAGGATAGTATCAAGCCAATAAGCACATTATGCTCTACGAAATCAAGACCGATCGAATAATAGCATAAATTTGAACCTAGAAAACGAATGCCACATTTAGGAGTGACATTTACATGGACATATCATCGAACACTTGGCGTGCAATGTTAGATCACAAGTCATTTTAAAGGCAAAAGGAGAAAAAACAAGTGAAGTTTAAAGACATCTAGGCATAAGCATAAAGAATGAGGATAGTATCAAGCCAATAAGCACATTCTGCCCAACGAAATCAAGAACGATCGAATAAAAGCATAAATTCGAACCTAGAAACCGAATGCTACACTGAGGAGTGACATTGCCATGGACATATCATCAAACACTTGGCGTGCAACGTTAGATAACAAGTCATTTTAAAGGCAAAAGGAGAAAAAACAAGTGAACTTTAAAGACATCTAGGCATAAGCATAAAGAATGAGGATAATATCAAGCCAATAAGCACATTCTGCACTACGAAATAAAAACCGATCGAATAAAAGCATAAATTTAAACCTAGAAACCGAATGCCACATTTAGCAGTGACGTTTACATGGATATATCATCGAACACTTGGCGTGCAATGTTAGATCACAAGTCATTTTAAAGGCAAAAGGAGAAAAAATAAGTGAACTTTAAAGACATCTACGCATAAGCATAAAGAATGAGAGTTGTATCAAGCCAATAAGCACATTCTGCACTACAAAATCAAGACCGATCGAATAAAAGCATAAATTCGAACCTAGAAACCGAATGCCACATTTAGGAGTGACGTTTACATGGAAATATCATCGAACACTTGGCGTGCAATGTTAGATCATAAGATATTTTAAAGGCAAAAGGAGAAAATACAAGTGAACTTTAAAGACATCTAGGCATAAGCATAAAGAATGAGGATAGTATCAAGCCAATAAGCACATTCTACACTACAAAATCAAGATCGATCGAATAAAAGCATAAATTCGAACCTAGAAACCGAATGCCATATTTAGGAGTGACATTTACATGGACATTTCATCGAACAGTTGGGGTGCAATGTTAGATCACAAGTCATTTTAAAGGCAAAAGGAGAAAAAACAAGTGATCTTTAACGACATCTAGGCATATGCATAAAGAATGAGGATAGTGTGAAGCTAATAAGCACATTCTGCACTACAAAATCAAGACTGATCGAATAAAAGCATAAATTCGAACATAGAAACCGAATGCCACATTTAGGAGAGACATTTACATGGACATTTCATCGAATAGTTGGGGTCCAATGTTAGATCACAAGTCTTTTTAAAGGCAAAAGGAGAAAAAACAAGTGAACTTTGAAGACATCTAGACATATCCATAAACAATGAGGATAGCATAAGGCCAATAAGCACATTCTGTACAACGAAATTAAGACCGATCGAATAAAAGCATAAATTCGAACCTAGAAACCGAATGCCACATTGAGGAGTGACATTTGCATGGACATTTCATCGAACACTTGGCGTGCAATGTAAGATCACAAGTCATTTTAAAGGAAAAAGGAGAAAATACAAGTGAACTTAAAAGACATCTAGGCATAAGCACAAAGAATGCGGATAGTATCAAGCCAATAAGCAAATTCTGCACTACGAAATCAAGATCGATCGAATAAAAGCATAAATTCGAACCTAGAAACCGAATGCCAGATTTAGGAGTGACATTTACATGGACATATCATCGAACACTTGGCGTGCAATGTTAGATCTCAAGTCATTTTATAGGCAAAAGGAGAAATTACAAGTGAACTTTAAAGACATCTAGGCATAAGCATAAAGAATGAGGATAGTATCAAGCCAATAAGCACATTATGCACTAGGAAATCAATACCGATCGAATAAAAGCATAAATTCAAACCTAGAAACCGAATGCCACATTTAGGAGAAACATTTACATGGACATAAGATCAAACACTTGGCGTGCAATGTTAGATCACAAGTCATTTTAAAGGCAAAAGGAGAAAAATCAAGTTAACTTTAAAGACATCTAGGCATAAGCATAAAGAATGAGGATAGTATACAGCCAATTAGCACATTATGCTCTACGAAATCAAGACCGATCGAATAATAGCGTAAATTCGAACCTAGAAACCAAATGCCATATTTAGGAGTGACATTTACATGGACATTTCATCGAACAGTTGGGGTGCAATTTTAGATCACGAGTCATTTTAAAGGCAAAAGAAGAAAAAACAAGTGAACTTTAAGGACATCTAAGCATATGCATAAAGAATGAGGGTAGTATCAAGCCAATAAGCACATTCTGCACTACGAAATCAAAACCGATCGAATAAAAGCATAAATTGGAACCAAGAAACCGAATGCCATATTGAGGAGTGACATTTACATGGACATATCATCAAACAGTTGGCGTGCAATATTAGATCACAAGTCATTTTAAAGGCAAAAGGAGAAAATACAAGTGAACTTTAAAGACGTATAGGCATAAGCATAAAGAATGAGGATAGTATCAAGCCAATAAACACATTCTTCTATACGAAATCAAGACCGATCGAATAAAAGCATAAATTCAAACCTAGAAACCGAATGCCACATTTAGGAGAAACATTTACATAGACATATGATCGAACACTTGGCGTGCAATGTTAGATCACAAGTCATTTTAAAGGCAAAAGGAGAAAATACAAGTGAACTTTAAAGACGTATAGGCATAAGCATAAAGAATGAAGATAGTATCAAGCCAATAAACACATTCTTCTATACGAAATCAAGACCGATCGAATAAAAGCATAAATTCAAACCTAGAAACCGAATGCCACATTTAGGAGAAACATTTACATGGACATATGATCGAACACTTGGTGTGCAATGTTAGATCACAAGTCATTTTAAAGGCAAAAGGAGAAAAATCAAGTTAACTTTAAAGACATCTAGGCATAAGCATAAAGAATGAGGATAGTAGCAAGCCAATAAGCACATTATGCTCTACGAAATCAAGACCGATCGAATAATATCTTAAATTCGAACCTAGAAAACGAATGCCACATTTAGGAGTGACATTTACATAGACTTATCATCGAACACTTGGCGTGCAATGTTAGATCACAAGTCATTTTAAAGGCAAAAGGACAAAAAAAAAGTGAACTTTAAAGACATCTAAGCATAAGCATAAAGAATGAGGATAGTATCAAGCCAATAAGCACATTATGCTCTACGAAATCAAGACCGATCGAATAATAGCATAAATTTGAACCTAGAAAACGAATGCCACATTTAGGAGTGACATTTACATGGACATATCATCGAACACTTGGCGTGCAATGTTAGATCACAAGTCATTTTAAAGGCAAAAGGAGAAAAAACAAGTGAAGTTTAAAGACATCTAGGCATAAGCATAAAGAATGAGGATAGTATCAAGCCAATAAGCACATTCTGCCCAACGAAATCAAGAACGATCGAATAAAAGCATAAATTCGAACCTAGAAACCGAATGCTACACTGAGGAGTGACATTGCCATGGACATATCATCAAACACTTGGCGTGCAACGTTAGATAACAAGTCATTTTAAAGGCAAAAGGAGAAAAAACAAGTGAACTTTAAAGACATCTAGGCATAAGCATAAAGAATGAGGATAATATCAAGCCAATAAGCACATTCTGCACTACGAAATAAAAACCGATCGAATAAAAGCATAAATTTAAACCTAGAAACCGAATGCCACATTTAGCAGTGACGTTTACATGGATATATCATCGAACACTTGGCGTGCAATGTTAGATCACAAGTCATTTTAAAGGCAAAAGGAGAAAAAATAAGTGAACTTTAAAGACATCTACGCATAAGCATAAAGAATGAGAGTTGTATCAAGCCAATAAGCACATTCTGCACTACAAAATCAAGACCGATCGAATAAAAGCATAAATTCGAACCTAGAAACCGAATGCCACATTTAGGAGTGACGTTTACATGGAAATATCATCGAACACTTGGCGTGCAATGTTAGATCATAAGATATTTTAAAGGCAAAAGGAGAAAATACAAGTGAACTTTAAAGACATCTAGGCATAAGCATAAAGAATGAGGATAGTATCAAGCCAATAAGCACATTCTACACTACAAAATCAAGATCGATCGAATAAAAGCATAAATTCGAACCTAGAAACCGAATGCCATATTTAGGAGTGACATTTACATGGACATTTCATCGAACAGTTGGGGTGCAATGTTAGATCACAAGTCATTTTAAAGGCAAAAGGAGAAAAAACAAGTGATCTTTAACGACATCTAGGCATATGCATAAAGAATGAGGATAGTGTGAAGCTAATAAGCACATTCTGCACTACAAAATCAAGACTGATCGAATAAAAGCATAAATTCGAACATAGAAACCGAATGCCACATTTAGGAGAGACATTTACATGGACATTTCATCGAATAGTTGGGGTCCAATGTTAGATCACAAGTCTTTTTAAAGGCAAAAGGAGAAAAAACAAGTGAACTTTGAAGACATCTAGACATATCCATAAACAATGAGGATAGCATAAGGCCAATAAGCACATTCTGTACAACGAAATTAAGACCGATCGAATAAAAGCATAAATTCGAACCTAGAAACCGAATGCCACATTGAGGAGTGACATTTGCATGGACATTTCATCGAACACTTGGCGTGCAATGTAAGATCACAAGTCATTTTAAAGGAAAAAGGAGAAAATACAAGTGAACTTAAAAGACATCTAGGCATAAGCACAAAGAATGCGGATAGTATCAAGCCAATAAGCAAATTCTGCACTACGAAATCAAGATCGATCGAATAAAAGCATAAATTCGAACCTAGAAACCGAATGCCAGATTTAGGAGTGACATTTACATGGACATATCATCGAACACTTGGCGTGCAATGTTAGATCTCAAGTCATTTTATAGGCAAAAGGAGAAATTACAAGTGAACTTTAAAGACATCTAGGCATAAGCATAAAGAATGAGGATAGTATCAAGCCAATAAGCACATTATGCACTAGGAAATCAATACCGATCGAATAAAAGCATAAATTCAAACCTAGAAACCGAATGCCACATTTAGGAGAAACATTTACATGGACATAAGATCAAACACTTGGCGTGCAATGTTAGATCACAAGTCATTTTAAAGGCAAAAGGAGAAAAATCAAGTTAACTTTAAAGACATCTAGGCATAAGCATAAAGAATGAGGATAGTATACAGCCAATTAGCACATTATGCTCTACGAAATCAAGACCGATCGAATAATAGCGTAAATTCGAACCTAGAAACCAAATGCCATATTTAGGAGTGACATTTACATGGACATTTCATCGAACAGTTGGGGTGCAATGTTAGATCACAAGTCATTTTAAAGGCAAAAGGAGAAAAAACAACTGATCTTTAACGACATCTAGGCATATGCATAAAGAATGAGGATAGTGTGAAGCTAATAAGCACATTCTGCACTACAAAATCAAGACTGATCGAATAAAAGCATAAATTCGAACATAGAAACCGAATGCCACATTTAGGAGAGACATTTACATGGACATTTCATCGAATAGTTGGGGTCCAATGTTAGATCACAAGTCTTTTTAAAGGCAAAAGGAGAAAAAACAAGTGAACTTTGAAGACATCTAGACATATCCATAAACAATGAGGATAGCATAAGGCCAATAAGCACATTCTGCACTACGAAATCAAGACCGATCGAATAAAAGCATAAATTCGAACCTAGAAACCGAATGCCACATTGAGGAGTGACATTTACATTGACATTTCATCGAACACTTGGCGTGCAATGTTAGATCACAAGTCACTTTAATGGCAAAAGGAGAAGATTCAAATGAAGTTTAAAGACTTCTAGGCATAACCATAAAGAATGAGGATAGTATCAAGCCGATAAGCACATTCTGCACTACAAAATCAAGACCGATGAATTAAAAGAATAAATTCGAACCTAGAAACCGAATGCCACATTGAGGAGTGACATTTACATGGACATATCATCGAACAGTTGGCGTGCAATGTTAGATCACAAGTCATTTTATAGGCAAAAGGAGAAATTACAAGTGAACTTTAAAGACATCTAGGCATAAGCATAAAGAATGAGGATAGTATCAAGCCAATAAGCACATTATGCACTAGGAAATCAATACCGATCGAATAAAAGCATAAATTCAAACCTAGAAACCGAATGCCACATTTAGGAGAAACATTTACATGGACATAAGATCAAACACTTGGCGTGCAATGTTAGATCACAAGTCATTTTAAAGGCAAAAGGAGAAAAATCAAGTTAACTTTAAAGACATCTAGGCATAAGCATAAAGAATGAGGATAGTATACAGCCAATTAGCACATTATGCTCTACGAAATCAAGACCGATCGAATAATAGCGTAAATTCGAACCTAGAAACCAAATGCCGCATTTAGGAGTGACATTTACATGGACATTTCATTGAACAATTGGGGTGCAATGTTAGATCACAAGTCATTTTAAAGGCAAAAGGAGAAAAAATAAGTGAACTTTAAAGACATCTAGGCATAAGCATAAAGAATTAGGATAGTATCAAGCCAATAAGCTCATTCTACACTACAAAGTGAAGACCGATCGAATAAAAGCATAAATTCGAACGTGGAAACCGAATGCCACATTTTGGATTGACATTTACATGGACATTTCATCAAACAGTTGGGGTGCAATTTTAGATCACAAGTCATTTTAAAGGCAAAAGGAGAAAATACAAGTGAACTTTAAAGACATCTAGGCATATGCATAATGAATTAGGATAGTATCAAGCCAATAAGCACATTCTGCACTACGAAATCAAGACCGATCGAATAAAAGCATTAATTCGAACCTAGAAATCGAATGCCACATTGAGGAGTGACATTTACATGGACATTTCATCGAACACTTGGCGTGCAATGTTAGATCACAAGTCATTTTAATGGCAAAAGGAGAAAATACAAATGAAGTTTAAAGACTTCTATGCATAAGCATAAAGAATGAGGATAGTATCAAGTCGATAAGCACATTGAGCACTACGAAATCAAGACCGATGGATTAAAAGAATAAATTCGAACCTAGAAACCGAATGCCACATTGAGGAGTGACATTTACATGGACATTTCATCGAACACTTGGCGTGCAATGTTAGATCACAAGTCATTTTAAAGGCAAAAGGAGAAAATCCAAGTGAACTTTAAAGACATCTAGGCATAAGCATAAAGAATGAGGATAGTATCAAGCCAATAAGCACATTTTGCACTAGGAAATCAATACCGATTGATTAAAAGAATAAATTCAAACCTAGAAACCAAATGCCACATTCGGGAGTGACATTACATGGACATATCATCGAACACTTGGCGTGCAACGTTAGATCACAAGTCATTTTAAAGGCAAAAGGAGAAAAAACAAGTGAACTTTAATGACATCTAGGCATAAGCATAAAGCATGAGGATAGTATCAAGCCAATAAGCATATTCTGCACTACGAAATCAAGACCGATCGAATAAAAGCATAAATTCGAACCTGGAAACCAAATGCCGCATTTAGGAGTGACATTTACATGGATATTTCATTGAACAATTGGGGTGCAATGTTAGATCACAAGTCATTTTAAAGGCAAGAGAAGAAAAAACAAGTGAAGTTTAAAGACATCTAGGCATAAGCATAAAGAATGTGGATAATATCAAACCAATAAGCACATTGTGCACTACAAAATCAAGACCGATCGAATAAATGCATAAATTCGAACCTAGAAACGGAATGCCATATTTAGGAGTGAAATTTACATGGACATTTCGTCGAACAGTTAGGGTGCAATGTTAGAGCACAAGTCACTTTAAAGGCAAAAGGAGAAAATACAAGTGAACTTTAAAGACATCTAGGCATAAGCATAAAGAATAAGGATAGTATCAAGCGAATAAGCACATTATGCTCTACGAAATCCAGACCGATCGAATAATAGCGTAAATTCGAACCTAGAAAACGAATGCCCAATTTAGGAGTGACATTTACATGGACATTTCATTGAACAATTGGGGTGCAATGTTCGATCACAAGTCATTTTAAAGGCAAAAGGAGAAAAAATAAGTGAACTTTAAAGACATCTAGGCATAAGCATAAAGATTTAGGATAGTATCAAGCCAATAAGCTCTTTCGGCACTACAAAATGAAGATCGATCGAATAAAAGCATAAGTTCGAACGTAGAAACCGAATGCCACATTTTGGATTGACATTTACATGGACATTTCATCAAACAGTTGGGGTGCAATTTTAGATCACAAGTCATTTTAAAGGCAAAAGGAAAAAATACAAGTGATCTTTAAAGACTTCTAGGCATATGCATAAAGAATGAGGATAGTATCAAGCCAATAAGCACATTGTGCACTACGAAATCAAGACCGATCGAATAAAAGCATAAATTCGAACCTAGAAACCGAATGCTACACTGAGGAGTGACATTTCCATGGACATATCATCGAACAGTTGGCGTGCAATGTTAGATTACAATTCATTTTAAAGGCAAAAGGAGAAAAAACAAGTGAACTTTAAAGACATCTAAGCATATGCATAAAGAATGAGGGTAGTATCAAGCCAATAAGCACATTATGCAATACGAAATCAAGACCGATCGAATAAAAAACCTAAATTGGAACCTAGAAACCGAATGCCATATTGAGGAGTGACATTTACATGGATATGTCATCGAACAGTTGGCGTGCAATGTTAGATCACAAGTCATTTTAATGACAAAAGGAGAAAATACAAGTAAACTTTAAAGACGTATAGGCATAAGCATAAAGAATGAGGATAGTATCAAGCCAATAAACACATTCTTCTATACGAAATCAAGACCGATCGAATAAAAGCATAAATTCAAACCTAGAAACCGAATGCCACATTTAGGAGAAACATTTACATAGACATATGATCGAACACTTGGCGTGCAATGTTAGATCACAAGTCATTTTAAAGGCAAAAGGAGAAAGTCAAGTAAACTTTAAAGACATCTAGGCATAAGCATAAAGAATAAGGATAGTATCAAGCCAATAAGCACATTATGCTCTACGAAATCCAGACCGATCGAATAATAGCGTAAATTCGAACCTAGAAAACGAATGCCCAATTTAGGAGTGACATTTACATGGACATATCATCGAACACTTGGCGTGCAATGTTAGATCACAAGTCATTTTAAAGGCAAAAGGAGAAAAAACAAGTGAACTTTAAAGACATCTAGGCATAATCATAAAGAATGAGGATAGTATCAAGTCAATAAGCACATTATGCACTGCAAAATCAATACCGATCGATTAAAAGCATAAATTCGAACCTAGAAACCGAATGCTGCATTCGGTTGTGACATTTACATGGACATGTCATCGAACACTTGTCGTGCAACGTTAGATCCAGAGTCATTTTAAAGGCAAAAGGAAAAAAAACAAGTGAACTTTAAAGACATCTAGGCATAAGCATAAAGCATGAGGATAGTATCAAGCCAAAAAGCACATTCTGCACTACGAAATCAAGACCGATCGAATAAGAGCATAAATTCGAACCTAGAAACCAAATGCCACATTTAGGAGTGACATTTACATGGACATTTCATTGAACAATTGGGGTGCAATGTTAGATCACAAGTCATTTTAAAGGCAAAAGGAGAAAAAATAAGTGAACTTTAAAGACATCTAGGCATAAGCATAAAGAATTAGGATAGTATCAAGCCAATAAGCTAATTCTGTAGTACAAAATCAAGACCGATCGAATAAAAGCATAAATTCGAACGTAGAAACCGAATGCCACATTTTGGATTGACATTTACATGGACATTCCATCAAACAGTTGGGGTGCAATTTTAGATCAAAACTCATTTTAAAGGCAAAAGGAGAAAATACAAGTGAACTTTAAAGAGATCTAAGTATATGCATCAAGAATGAGGGTAGTATCAAGCCAATAAGCACATTCTGCACTAGGAAATCAAGACCGATCAAATAAAAGCATAAATTCGAAACTAGAAACCGAATGCCATATTGAGGAGTGACATTTACATGGACATCTAATCAAACACTTGGCGTGCAATGTTAGATCACAAGTCATTTTAAAGGCAAAAGGAGAAAAAACAACTGAACTTTAAAGACATCTAGGCATAAGCATAAAGAATGAGGATAGTATCAAGCCAATAAGCACATTCTGCAATACGAAATCACGACTAATCGATTAAAATCATAAATTCAAACCTAGAAACCAAATGCCACATTTAAGAGTGACATTTACATGGACATATCATCAAACACTTGGCGTGCAACACTAGATCACAAATCATTTTAAAGGCAAAAGGAGAAAAAATAAGTGAACTTTAAAGACATCTAGGCATAAGCATAAAGAATTAGGATAGTATCAAGCCAATAAGCACATTTTGCACTAAGAACTCAAGACCGATCGAATAAAAGCAAAAATTCGAACCTAGAAACCGAATGCCACATTGAAGAGTGACATTTACATGGACATTTCATCGAACACTTGGCGTGCAATGTTAGATCACGAGTCATTTTAAAGGCAAAAGGAGAAAATACAAGTGAACTTTAAAGACATCTAGGCATAAGCATAAAGAATGAGGATAGTATCAAGCCAATAAGCACATTCTGCACTACGAAATCAATACCGATCGATTAAAAACATAAATTCAAACCTAGAAACCAAATGTCACATTCGGGAGTGACATTTACATGGGCATATCATCGAACAATTGGCGTGCAACGTTAGATCACAAGTCATTTTAAAGGCAAATGGAGAAAAAACAAGTTAACTTTAAAGAAATCTAGGCATAAGCATAAAGCATGAGGATAGTATCAAGCCAATAAGCATATTCTGCACTACAAAATCAAGACCGATTGAATAAAAGCATAAATTCGAACCTAGAAACCGAATGCCACATTTAGGAGTGGCATTTACATGGACATTTCATCGAACAATTGGGGTGCAATGTTAGATCACAAGTCATTTTAAAGGCAAAAGGAGAAAAAACAAGTGAACTTTAAAGACATCTAGGCATAAGCATAAATAATTAGGATAGTATTAAGCCAATAAACACATTCTGCTCTACGAAATCAAGACCGATCGAATAAAAGCATAAATTCAAACCTAGAAACCGAATGCCACATTTAGGAGAGACATTTACATGGACATATGATCGAAAATTTGACGTGCAATGTTATATCATAAGTCAGTTCAAAGGCAAAAGGAGAAAAAACAACTGAACTTTAAAGACATCTAGGCATAAGCATAAAGAATGAGGATAGTATCAAGCCAATAAGCACATTCTGCAATATGAAATCACGACCGATCGATTAAAATCATAAATTCAAACCTAGAAACCAAATGCCACATTTAAGAGTGACATTTACATGGACATATCATCAAACACTTCGCGTGCAACACTAGATCACAAGTCATTTTAAAGGCAAAAGGAGAAAAAATAAGTGAACTTTAAAGACATCTAGGCATAAGCATAAAGAATTAGGATAGTATCAAGCCAATAAGCACATTCTGCACTAAGAAATCAAGACCGATCGAATAAAAGCAAAAATTCGAACCTAGAAACCGAATGCCTCATTGAGGAGTGACATTTACATGGACATTTCATCGAACACTTGGCGTGCAATGTTAGATCACGAGTCATTTTAAAGGCAAAAGGAGAAAATACAAGTGAACTTTAAAGACATCTAGGCATAAGCATAAAGAATGAGGATAGTATCAAGCCAATAAGCACATTCTGCACTACGAAATCAATACCGATTGATTAAAAACATAAATTCAAACCTAGAAACCAAATGTCACATTCGGGAGTGACATTTACATGGACATATCATCGAACAATTGGCGTGCAACGTTAGATCACAAGTCATTTTAAAGGCAAATGGAGAAAAAACAAGTTAACTTTAAAGAAATCTAGGCATAAGCATAAAGCATGAGGATAGTATCAAGCCAATAAGCATATTCTGCACTACAAAATCAAGACCGATTGAATAAAAGCATAAATTCGAACCTAGAAACCGAATGCCACATTTAGGAGTGGCATTTACATGGACATTTCATCGAACAATTGGGGTGCAATGTTAGATCACAAGTCATTTTAAAGGCAAAAGGAGAAAAAACAAGTGAACTTTAAAGACATCTTGGCATAAGCATAAATAATTAGGATAGTATTAAGCCAATAAACACATTCTGCTCTACGAAATCAAGACCGATCGAATAAAAGCATAAATTCAAACCTAGAAACCGAATGCCACATTTAGGAGAGACATTTACATGGACATATGATCGAAAATTTGACGTGCAATGTTATATCATAAGTCAGTTCAAAGGCAAAAGGAGAAAAATCAATTTAACTTTAAAGACATCTAGGCAGAAGCATAAAGAATGAGGATAGTATCAAGCTAATAAGCAAATTCTGCACTACGAAATAAAGACCGATTGAATAAAAGCGAATGCCACATTTAGGAGAGACATTTACATGGACATATGATGGAAAATTTGACGTGCAATGTTAGATCACAAGTCAGTTCAAAAGAAAAAGGAGAAAAATCAATTTAACTTTAAAGACATCTAGGCATAAGCATAAATTCAAACCTAGAAACCGAATGCCACATTTAGGAGAGACATTTACATGGACATATGATCGAAAATTTGACGTGCAATGTTAGATCACAAGTCAGTTCAAAAGAAAAAGGAGAAAAATCAATTTAACTTTAAAGACATCTAGGCATCTAGGCACATTCTGCACTATGAAATCACGACCGATCGATTAAAATCATAAATTCAAACCTAAAAACCAAATGCCACATTTAAGAGTGACATTTACATGGACATATCTCAAACACTTGGCGTGCAACACTAGATCACAAGTCATTTTAAAGGCAAAAGGAGAAAAAACAAGTGAACTTTAAAGACATCTAGGCATAAGCATAAATAATTAGGATAGTATTAAGCCAATAAACACATTCTGCTCTACGAAATCAAGACCGATCGAATAAAAGCATAAATTCAAACCTAGAAACCGAATGCCACATTTAGGAGAGACATTTACATGGACATATGATCGAAAATTTGACGTGCAATGTTATATCATAAGTCAGTTCAAAGGCAAAAGGAGAAAAAACAACTGAACTTTAAAGACATCTAGGCATAAGCATAAAGAATGAGGATAGTATCAAGCCAATAAGCACATTCTGCAATATGAAATCACGACCGATCGATTAAAATCATAAATTCAAACCTAGAAACCAAATGCCACATTTAAGAGTGACATTTACATGGACATATCATCAAACACTTCGCGTGCAACACTAGATCACAAGTCATTTTAAAGGCAAAAGGAGAAAAAATAAGTGAACTTTAAAGACATCTAGGCATAAGCATAAAGAATTAGGATAGTATCAAGCCAATAAGCACATTCTGCACTAAGAAATCAAGACCGATCGAATAAAAGCAAAAATTCGAACCTAGAAACCGAATGCCTCATTGAGGAGTGACATTTACATGGACATTTCATCGAACACTTGGCGTGCAATGTTAGATCACGAGTCATTTTAAAGGCAAAAGGAGAAAATACAAGTGAACTTTAAAGACATCTAGGCATAAGCATAAAGAATGAGGATAGTATCAAGCCAATAAGCACATTCTGCACTACGAAATCAATACCGATTGATTAAAAACATAAATTCAAACCTAGAAACCAAATGTCACATTCGGGAGTGACATTTACATGGACATATCATCGAACAATTGGCGTGCAACGTTAGATCACAAGTCATTTTAAAGGCAAATGGAGAAAAAACAAGTTAACTTTAAAGAAATCTAGGCATAAGCATAAAGCATGAGGATAGTATCAAGCCAATAAGCATATTCTGCACTACAAAATCAAGACCGATTGAATAAAAGCATAAATTCGAACCTAGAAACCGAATGCCACATTTAGGAGTGGCATTTACATGGACATTTCATCGAACAATTGGGGTGCAATGTTAGATCACAAGTCATTTTAAAGGCAAAAGGAGAAAAAACAAGTGAACTTTAAAGACATCTTGGCATAAGCATAAATAATTAGGATAGTATTAAGCCAATAAACACATTCTGCTCTACGAAATCAAGACCGATCGAATAAAAGCATAAATTCAAACCTAGAAACCGAATGCCACATTTAGGAGAGACATTTACATGGACATATGATCGAAAATTTGACGTGCAATGTTATATCATAAGTCAGTTCAAAGGCAAAAGGAGAAAAATCAATTTAACTTTAAAGACATCTAGGCAGAAGCATAAAGAATGAGGATAGTATCAAGCTAATAAGCAAATTCTGCACTACGAAATAAAGACCGATTGAATAAAAGCGAATGCCACATTTAGGAGAGACATTTACATGGACATATGATGGAAAATTTGACGTGCAATGTTAGATCACAAGTCAGTTCAAAAGAAAAAGGAGAAAAATCAATTTAACTTTAAAGACATCTAGGCATAAGCATAAATTCAAACCTAGAAACCGAATGCCACATTTAGGAGAGACATTTACATGGACATATGATCGAAAATTTGACGTGCAATGTTAGATCACAAGTCAGTTCAAAAGAAAAAGGAGAAAAATCAATTTAACTTTAAAGACATCTAGGCATCTAGGCACATTCTGCACTATGAAATCACGACCGATCGATTAAAATCATAAATTCAAACCTAAAAACCAAATGCCACATTTAAGAGTGACATTTACATGGACATATCTCAAACACTTGGCGTGCAACACTAGATCACAAGTCATTTTAAAGGCAAAAGGAGAAAAAACAAGTGAACTTTAAAGACATCTAGGCATAAGCATAAAGCATGAGGATAGTATCAAGCCAATAAGCATATTCTGCACTACAAAATCAAGACCGATTGAATAAAAGCATAAATTCGAACCTAGAAACCGAATGCCACATTTAGGAGTGGCATTTACATGGACATTTCATCGAACAATTGGGGTGCAATGTTAGATCACAAGTCATTTTAAAGGCAAAAGGAGAAAAAACAAGTGAACTTTAAAGACATCTAGGCATAAGCATAAATAATTAGGATAGTATTAAGCCAATAAACACATTCTGCTCTACGAAATCAAGACCGATCGAATAAAAGCATAAATTCAAACGTAGAAACCGAATGCCACATTTTGGATTGACATTTACATGGACATTCCATCAAACAGTGGGGGTGCACTTTTAGATCAAAACTCATTTTAAAGGCAAAAGGAGAAAATACAAGTGAACTTTAAAGAGATCTAAGCATATGCATCAAGAATGAGGGTAGTATCAAGTCAATAAGCACATTCTGCACTAGGAAATCAAGACCGATCAAATAAAAGCATAAATTCGAAACTAGAAACCGAATGCCATATTGAGGAGTGACATTTACATGGACATATAATCAAACACTTGGCGTGCAATGTTAGATCACAAGTCATTTTAAAGGCAAAAGGAGAAAAAACAACTGAACTTTAAAGACATCTAGGCATAAGCATAAAGAATGAGGATAGTATCAAGCCAATAAGCACATTCTGCAATATGAAATCACGACTGATCGATTAAAATCATAAATTCAAACCTAGAAACCAAATGCCACATTTAAGAGTGACATTTACATGGACATATCATCAAACACATGGCGTGCAACACTAGATCACAAGTCATTTTAAAGGCAAAAGGAGAAAAAATAAGTGAACTTTAAAGACATCTAGGCATAAGCATAAAGAATTAGAATAGGATTAAGCCAATAAGCACATTCTGCACTAAGAAATCAAGACCGATCGAATAAAAGCAAAAATTCGAACCTAGAAACCGAATGCCACATTGAGGAGTGACATTTACATGGACATTTCATCGAACACTTGGCGTGCAATGTTAGATCACGAGTCATTTTAAAGGCAAAAGGAGAAAATACAAGTGAACTTTAAAGACATCTAGGCATAAGCATAAAGAATGAGGATAGTATCAAACCAATAAGCACATTCTGCACTACGAAATCAATACCGATCGATTAAAAACATAAATTCAAACCTAGAAACCAAATGTCACATTCGGGAGTGACATTTACATGGGCATATCATCGAACAATTGGCGTGCAACGTTAGATCACAAGTCATTTTAAAGGCAAATGGAGAAAAAACAAGTTAACTTTAAAGAAATCTAGGCATAAGCATAAAGCATGAGGATAGTATCAAGCCAATAAGCAAATTCTGCACTACAAAATCAAGACCGATTGAATAAAAGCATAAATTCGAACCTAGAAACCGAATGCCACATTTAGGAGTGGCATTTACATGGACATTTCATCGAACAATTGGGGTGCAATGTTAGATCACAAGTCATTTTAAAGGCAAAAGGAGAAAAAACAAGTGAACTTTAAAGACATCTAGGCATAAGCATAAATAATTAGGATAGTATTAAGCCAATAAACACATTCTGCTCTACGAAATCAAGACCGATCGAATAAAAGCATAAATTCAAACCTAGAAACCGAATGCCACATTTAGGAGAGACATTTACATGGACATATGATCGAAAATTTGACGTGCAATGTTATATCATAAGTCAGTTCAAAGGCAAAAGGAGAAAAATCAATTTAACTTTAAAGAGATCTAGGCATAAGCATAAAGAATGAGGATAGTATCAAGCTAATAAGCAAATTCTGCCCTACGAAATAAAGACCGATTGAATAAAAGCGAATGCCACATTTAGGAGAGACATTTACATGGACATATGATCGAAAATTTGACGTGCAATGTTAGATCACAAGTCAGTTCAAAAGAAAAAGGAGAAAAATCAATTTAACTTTAAAGACATCTAGGCATAAGCATAAATTCAAACCTAGAAACCGAATGCCACATTTAGGAGAGACATTTACATGGACATATGATCGAAAACTTGACGTGCAATGTTAGATCACAAGTCAGTTCAAAAGAAAAAGGAGAAAAATCAATTTAACTTTAAAGACATCTAGGCATCTAGGCACATTCTGCACTATGAAATCACGACCGATCGATTAAAATCATAAATTCAAACCTAAAAACCAAATGCCACATTTAAGAGTGACATTTACATGGACATATCTCAAGCACTTGGCGTGCAACACTAGATCACAAGTCATTTTAAAGGCAAAAGGAGAAAAAACAAGTGAACTTTAAAGACATCTAGGCATAAGCATAAAGAATTAGGATAGTATCAAGCCAATAAGCACATTCTGCACTACGAAATCAAGACCGATCGAATAAAAGCATAAATTCGAACCTAGAAACCAAATGCCACATTTAGGAGTGACATTTACATGGACATTTCATTGAACAATTGGGGTGCAATGTTAGATCACAAGTCATTTTAAAGGCAAAAGGAGAAAAAATAAGTGAACTTTAAAGACATCTAGGCATAAGCATAAAGAATTAGGATAGTATCAAGCCAATAAGCTAATTCTGCAGTACAAAATCAAGACCGATCGAATAAAAGCATAAATTCGAACGTAGAAACCGAATGCCACATTTTGGATTGACATTTACATGGACATTCCATCAAACAGTTGGGGTGCACTTTTAGATCAAAACTCATTTTAAAGGCAAAAGGAGAAAATACAAGTGAACTTTAAAGAGATCTAAGCATATGCATCAAGAATGAGGGTAGTATCAAGCCAATAAGCACATTCTGCACTAGGAAATCAAGACCGATCAAATGAAAGCATAAATTCGAAACTAGAAACCGAATGCCATATTGAGGAGTGACATTTACATGGACATATAATCAAACACTTGGCGTGCAATGTTAGATCACAAGTCATTTTAAAGGCAAAAGGAGAAAATACAAGTGAACTTTAAAGAAATCTAGGCATAAGCATAAAGAATGAGGATAGTTTCAAGCCAATAAGCACATTCTGCACTACGAAATCAATACCGATCGATTAAAAACATAAATTCAAACCTAGAAACCAAGTGCCACATTCGGGAGTGACATTTACATGGACATATCATCGAACAATTGGCGTGCAACGTTAGATCACAAGTCATTTTAAAGGCAAATGGAGAAAAAACAAGTTAACTTTAAAGAAATCTAGGCATAAGCATAAAGCATGAGGATAGTATCAAGCCAATAAGCATATTCTGCACTACAAAATCAAGACCGATTGAATAAAAGCATAAATTCGAACCTAGAAACCGAATGCCACATTTAGGAATGGCATTTGCATGGACATTTCATCGAACAATTGGGGTGCAATGTTAGATCACAAGTCATTTTAAAGGCAAAAGGAGAAAAAACAAGTGAATTTTAAAGACATCTAGGCATAAGCATAAAGAATTAGAATAGTATTAAGCCAATAAACACATTCTGCTCTACGAGATCAAGCCCGATCGAATAGAAGCATAAATTCAAACCTAGAAACCGAATGCCACATTTAGGAGAGACATTTACATGGACATATGATCAAAAATTTGACGTGCAATGTTAGATCACAAGTCAGTTCAAAAGCAAAAGGAGAAAAATCAATTTAACTTTAAAGACATCTAGGCATAAGCATAAAGAATGAGGATAGTATCAAGCCAATAAGCACATTCTGCCTTACGAAATAAAGACCGATCGAATAAAAGCATAAATTCGAACCTAGAAACCGAATGCCACACTGAGGAGTGACATTTCCATGGACATATCATCGAACACTTGGCGTGCAATGTTAGATCAAAAGTCATTTTAAAGGCAAAAGGAGAAAAAACAAGTGAACTTTAAATACATCTAGGCATAAGCATAAAGATTTAGGATAGTATCAAGCAAATAAGCACATTCTGCACAACAAAATCAAGATCGATCGAATAAAAGCATAAATTTGAACCAAGAAACCGAATGCCACATTTAGGAGTGACATTTACATGGACATTTCATCGAACAGTTGGGGTGCAATGTTAGATTACAATTCATTTTAAAGGCAAAAGGAGATAAAACAAGTGAACTTTAAAGACATCTAAGCATATGCATAAAGAATGAGGGTAGTATCAAGCCAATAAGCACATTCTGCAATACGAAATCAAGACCGATCGAATAAAAGCATAAATTCGAAACTAGAAACCGAATGCCATATTGAGGAGTGACATTTACATGGACATTTCATCGAACACTTGGCGTATAATGTTAGATCACAAGTCATTTTAAAGGCAAAAGGAGAAAATACAAGTGAACTTTAAAGACGTATAGGCATAAGCATAAAGAATGAGGATAATATCAAGCCAATAAGCAAATTCTGCACTACGAAATAAAGATCGATCGAATAAAAGCATAAATTCGATCCTAGAAACCGAATGCCACATTTAGGAGTGATATTTACATGGACATATCATCAAACACTTGGCGTGCAATGTTAGATCACAAGTCATTTTAAAGGTAAAAGGAGAAAAAACAACTGAACTTTAAAGACATCTAGGCATAAGCATAAAGAATGAGGATAGTATCAAGCCAATAAGCACATTCTACACTATGAAATCACGACCGATCGATTAAAATCATAAATTCAAACCTAGAAACCAAATGCCACATTTAGGAGTGACATTTACATTGACATATCATTAAACACTTGGCGTGCAACGTTAGATCACAAGTCATTTTAAAGGCAAAAGGAGAAAAAATAAGTGAACTTTAAAGACATCTAGGCATAAGCATAAAGAATTACGATAGTATCAAGCCAATAAGCACATTCTGCACTACGAAATCAAGACCGATCGAATAAAAGCATAAATTCGAACCTAGAAACTGAGTGCCACATTTAGGAGTGAGATTTACATGGAAATATCATCGAACACTTGGCTTGCAACGTTAGATCACAAGTCATTTTAAAGGCAAATGGAGAAAAAACAAGTTAACTTTAAAGAAATCTAGGCATAAGCATAAAGCATGAGGATAGTATCAAGCCAATAAGCATATTCTGCACTAGAAAATCAAGACCGATTGAATAAAAGCATAAATTCGAACCTAGAAAACGAATGCCACATTGAGGAGTGACATTTACATGGACATTTCTTCGAACACTTGGCGTGCAATGTTAGATCATGAGTTATTTTAAAGGCAAAAGGAGAAAAAACAAGTGAATTTTAAAGACATCTAGGCATAAGCATAAAGAATTAGGATAGTATTAAGCCAATAAACACATTCTGCTCTACGAGATCAATACCGATCGATTAAAGCATAAATTCAAACCTAGAAACCAAATGCCACATTCGGGAGTGACATTTACATGGATATATCATCGAACACTTGGCGTGCAACGTTAGATCATAAGTCATTTTAAAGGCAAAAGGAGAAAAAACAAGTGAACTTTAAATACATCTAGGCATAAGCATAAAGAATGAGGATAGTATCAAGCCAATAAGCACATTCTGCCTTACGAAATAAAGACCGATCGAATAAAAGCATAAATTCGAACCTAGAAACCGAATGCCACACTGAGGAGTGACATTTCCATGGACATATCATCGAACACTTGGCGTGCAATGTTAGATCAAAAGTCATTTTAAAGGCAAAAGGAGAAAAAACAAGTGAACTTTAAATACATCTAGGCATAAGCATAAAGATTTAGGATAGTATCAAGCAAATAAGCACATTCTGCACAACAAAATCAAGATCGATCGAATAAAAGCATAAATTTGAACCAAGAAACCGAATGCCACATTTAGGAGTGACATTTACATGGACATTTCATCGAACAGTTGGGGTGCAATGTTAGATTACAATTCATTTTAAAGGCAAAAGGAGATAAAACAAGTGAACTTTAAAGACATCTAAGCATATGCATAAAGAATGAGGGTAGTATCAAGCCAATAAGCACATTCTGCAATACGAAATCAAGACCGATCGAATAAAAGCATAAATTCGAAACTAGAAACCGAATGCCATATTGAGGAGTGACATTTACATGGACATTTCATCGAACACTTGGCGTATAATGTTAGATCACAAGTCATTTTAAAGGCAAAAGGAGAAAATACAAGTGAACTTTAAAGACGTATAGGCATAAGCATAAAGAATGAGGATAATATCAAGCCAATAAGCAAATTCTGCACTACGAAATAAAGATCGATCGAATAAAAGCATAAATTCGATCCTAGAAACCGAATGCCACATTTAGGAGTGATATTTACATGGACATATCATCAAACACTTGGCGTGCAATGTTAGATCACAAGTCATTTTAAAGGTAAAAGGAGAAAAAACAACTGAACTTTAAAGACATCTAGGCATAAGCATAAAGAATGAGGATAGTATCAAGCCAATAAGCACATTCTACACTATGAAATCACGACCGATCGATTAAAATCATAAATTCAAACCTAGAAACCAAATGCCACATTTAGGAGTGACATTTACATTGACATATCATTAAACACTTGGCGTGCAACGTTAGATCACAAGTCATTTTAAAGGCAAAAGGAGAAAAAATAAGTGAACTTTAAAGACATCTAGGCATAAGCATAAAGAATTACGATAGTATCAAGCCAATAAGCACATTCTGCACTACGAAATCAAGACCGATCGAATAAAAGCATAAATTCGAACCTAGAAACTGAGTGCCACATTTAGGAGTGAGATTTACATGGAAATATCATCGAACACTTGGCTTGCAACGTTAGATCACAAGTCATTTTAAAGGCAAATGGAGAAAAAACAAGTTAACTTTAAAGAAATCTAGGCATAAGCATAAAGCATGAGGATAGTATCAAGCCAATAAGCATATTCTGCACTAGAAAATCAAGACCGATTGAATAAAAGCATAAATTCGAACCTAGAAAACGAATGCCACATTGAGGAGTGACATTTACATGGACATTTCTTCGAACACTTGGCGTGCAATGTTAGATCATGAGTTATTTTAAAGGCAAAAGGAGAAAAAACAAGTGAATTTTAAAGACATCTAGGCATAAGCATAAAGAATTAGGATAGTATTAAGCCAATAAACACATTCTGCTCTACGAGATCAAGCCCGATCGAATAGAAGCATAAATTCAAACCTAGAAACCGAATGCCACATTTAGGAGAGACATTTACATGGACATATGATCAAAAATTTGACGTGCAATGTTAGATCACAAGTCAGTTCAAAAGCAAAAGGAGAAAAATCAATTTAACTTTAAAGACATCTAGGCATAAGCATAAAGAATGAGGATAGTATCAAGCCAATAAGCACATTCTGCCTTACGAAATAAAGACCGATCGAATAAAAGCATAAATTCGAACCTAGAAACCGAATGCCACACTGAGGAGTGACATTTCCATGGACATATCATCGAACACTTGGCGTGCAATGTTAGATCAAAAGTCATTTTAAAGGCAAAAGGAGAAAAAACAAGTGAACTTTAAATACATCTAGGCATAAGCATAAAGATTTAGGATAGTATCAAGCAAATAAGCACATTCTGCACAACAAAATCAAGATCGATCGAATAAAAGCATAAATTTGAACCAAGAAACCGAATGCCACATTTAGGAGTGACATTTACATGGACATTTCATCGAACAGTTGGGGTGCAATGTTAGATTACAATTCATTTTAAAGGCAAAAGGAGATAAAACAAGTGAACTTTAAAGACATCTAAGCATATGCATAAAGAATGAGGGTAGTATCAAGCCAATAAGCACATTCTGCAATACGAAATCAAGACCGATCGAATAAAAGCATAAATTCGAAACTAGAAACCGAATGCCATATTGAGGAGTGACATTTACATGGACATTTCATCGAACACTTGGCGTATAATGTTAGATCACAAGTCATTTTAAAGGCAAAAGGAGAAAATACAAGTGAACTTTAAAGACGTATAGGCATAAGCATAAAGAATGAGGATAATATCAAGCCAATAAGCAAATTCTGCACTACGAAATAAAGATCGATCGAATAAAAGCATAAATTCGATCCTAGAAACCGAATGCCACATTTAGGAGTGATATTTACATGGACATATCATCAAACACTTGGCGTGCAATGTTAGATCACAAGTCATTTTAAAGGCAAAAGGAGAAAAAACAACTGAACTTTAAAGACATCTAGGCATAAGCATAAAGAATGAGGATAGTATCAAGCCAATAAGCACATTCTACACTATGAAATCACGACCGATCGATTAAAATCATAAATTCAAACCTAGAAACCAAATGCCACATTTAGGAGTGACATTTACATTGACATATCATTAAACACTTGGCGTGCAACGTTAGATCACAAGTCATTTTAAAGGCAAAAGGAGAAAAAATAAGTGAACTTTAAAGACATCTAGGCATAAGCATAAAGAATTACGATAGTATCAAGCCAATAAGCACATTCTGCACTACGAAATCAAGACCGATCGAATAAAAGCATAAATTCGAACCTAGAAACTGAGTGCCACATTTAGGAGTGAGATTTACATGGAAATATCATCGAACACTTGGCTTGCAACGTTAGATCACAAGTCATTTTAAAGGCAAATGGAGAAAAAACAAGTTAACTTTAAAGAAATCTAGGCATAAGCATAAAGCATGAGGATAGTATCAAGCCAATAAGCATATTCTGCACTAGAAAATCAAGACCGATTGAATAAAAGCATAAATTCGAACCTAGAAAACGAATGCCACATTGAGGAGTGACATTTACATGGACATTTCTTCGAACACTTGGCGTGCAATGTTAGATCATGAGTTATTTTAAAGGCAAAAGGAGAAATACAAGTGAACTTTAAAGACATCTAGGCGTAAGCATAAAGAATGAGGATAGTATCAAGCCAATAAGCACATTCTGCACTACGAGATCAATACCGATCGATTAAAGCATAAATTCAAACCTAGAAACCAAATGCCACATTCGGGAGTGACATTTACATGGATATATCATCGAACACTTGGCGTGCAACGTTAGATCATAAGTCATTTTAAAGGCAAAAGGAGAAAAAACAAGTGAACTTTAAATACATCTAGGCATAAGCATAAAGAATGAGGATAGTATCAAGCCAATAAGCACATTCTGCCTTACGAAATAAAGACCGATCGAATAAAAGCATAAATTCGAACCTAGAAACCGAATGCCACACTGAGGAGTGACATTTCCATGGACATATCATCGAACACTTGGCGTGCAATGTTAGATCAAAAGTCATTTTAAAGGCAAAAGGAGAAAAACAAGTGAACTTTAAATACATCTAGGCATAAGCATAAAGATTTAGGATAGTATCAAGCAAATAAGCACATTCTGCACAACAAAATCAAGATCGATCGAATAAAAGCATAAATTTGAACCAAGAAACCGAATGCCACATTTAGGAGTGACATTTACATGGACATTTCATCGAACAGTTGGGGTGCAATGTTAGATTACAATTCATTTTAAAGGCAAAAGGAGATAAAACAAGTGAACTTTAAAGACATCTAAGCATATGCATAAAGAATGAGGGTAGTATCAAGACAATAAGCACATTCTGCAATACGAAATCAAGACCGATCGAATAAAAGCATAAATTCGAACCTAGAAACTGAGTGCCACATTTAGGAGTGAGATTTACATGGAAATATCATCGAACACTTGGCTTGCAACGTTAGATCACAAGTCATTTGAAAGGCAAATGGAGAAAAAATAAGTTAACTTTAAAGAAATCTAGGCATAAGCATAAAGCATGAGGATAGTATCAAGCCAATAAGCATATTCTGCACTAGAAAATCAAGACCGATTGAATAAAAGCATAAATTCGAACCTAGAAACCGAATGCCACATTGAGGAGTGACATTTACATGGACATTTCTTCGAACACTTGGCGTGCAATGTTAGATCATGAGTTATTTTAAAGGCAAAAGGAGAAATACAAGTGAACTTTAAAGACATCTAGGCATAAGCATAAAGAATGAGGATAGTATCAAGCCAATAAGCACATTCTGCACTACGAGATCAATACCGATCGATTAAAGCATAAATTCAAACCTAGAAACCAAATGCCACATTCAGGAGTGACATTTACATGGACATATCATCAAACACTTGGCGTGCAACGTTAGATCACAAGTCATTTTAAAGGCAAAAGGAGAAAAAATAAGTGAACATTAAAGACATCTAGGCATAAGCATAAAGAATTACGATAGTATCAAGCCAATAAGCACATTCTGCACTACGAAATCAAGACCGATCGAATAAAAGCATAAATTCGAACCTAGAAACTGAGTGCCACATTTAGGAGTGAGATTTACATGGAAATATCATCGAACACTTGGCTTGCAACGTTAGATCACAAGTCATTTTAAAGGCAAATGGAGAAAAAACAAGTTAACTTTAAAGAAATCTAGGCATAAGCATAAAGCATGAGGATAGTATCAAGCCAATAAGCATATTCTGCACTAGAAAATCAAGACCGATTGAATAAAAGCATAAATTCGAACCTAGAAACCGAATGCCACATTGAGGAGTGACATTTACATGGACATTTCTTCGAACACTTGGCGTGCAATGTTAGATCATGAGTTATTTTAAAGGCAAAAGGAGAAATACAAGTGAACTTTAAAGACATCTAGGCATAAGCATAAAGAATGAGGATAGTATCAAGCCAATAAGCACATTCTGCACTACGAGATCAATACCGATCGATTAAAGCATAAATTCAAACCTAGAAACCAAATGCCACATTCGGGAGTGACATTTACATGGATATATCATCGAACACTTGGCGTGCAACGTTAGATCATAAGTCATTTTAAAGGCAAAAGGAGAAAAAACAAGTGAACTTTAAATACATCTAGGCATAAGCATAAAGAATGAGGATAGTATCAAGCCAATAAGCACATTCTGCCTTACGAAATAAAGACCGATCGAATAAAAGCATAAATTCGAACCTAGAAACCGAATGCCACACTGAGGAGTGACATTTCCATGGACATATTATCGAACACTTGGCGTGCAATGTTAGATCAAAAGTCATTTTAAAGGCAAAAGGAGAAAAAACAAGTGAACTTTAAATACATCTAGGCATAAGCATAAAGATTTAGGATAGTATCAAGCAAATAAGCACATTCTGCACAACAAAATCAAGATCGATCGAATAAAAGCATAAATTTGAACCAAGAAACCGAATGCCACATTTAGGAGTGACATTTACATGGACATTTCATCGAACAGTTGGGGTGCAATGTTAGATTACAATTCATTTTAAAGGCAAAAGGAGATAAAACAAGTGAACTTTAAAGACATCTAAGCATATGCATAAAGAATGAGGGTAGTATCAAGACAATAAGCACATTCTGCAATACGAAATCAAGACCGATCGAATAAAAGCATAAATTCGAACCTAGAAACTGAGTGCCACATTTAGGAGTGAGATTTACATGGAAATATCATCGAACACTTGGCTTGCAACGTTAGATCACAAGTCATTTGAAAGGCAAATGGAGAAAAAATAAGTTAACTTTAAAGAAATCTAGGCATAAGCATAAAGCATGAGGATAGTATCAAGCCAATAAGCATATTCTGCACTAGAAAATCAAGACCGATTGAATAAAAGCATAAATTCGAACCTAGAAACCGAATGCCACATTGAGGAGTGACATTTACATGGACATTTCTTCGAACACTTGGCGTGCAATGTTAGATCATGAGTTATTTTAAAGGCAAAAGGAGAAATACAAGTGAACTTTAAAGACATCTAGGCATAAGCATAAAGAATGAGGATAGTATCAAGCCAATAAGCACATTCTGCACTACGAGATCAATACCGATCGATTAAAGCATAAATTCAAACCTAGAAACCAAATGCCACATTCGGGAGTGACATTTACATGGACATATCATCAAACACTTGGCGTGCAACGTTAGATCACAAGTCATTTTAAAGGCAAAAGGAGAAAAAATAAGTGAACTTTAAAGACATCTAGGCATAAGCATAAAGAATTACGATAGTATCAAGCCAATAAGCACATTCTGCACTACGAAATCAAGACCGATCGAATAAAAGCATAAATTCGAACCTAGAAACTGAGTGCCACATTTAGGAGTGAGATTTACATGGAAATATCATCGAACACTTGGCTTGCAACGTTAGATCACAAGTCATTTTAAAGGCAAATGGAGAAAAAACAAGTTAACTTTAAAGAAATCTAGGCATAAGCATAAAGCATGAGGATAGTATCAAGCCAATAAGCATATTCTGCACTAGAAAATCAAGACCGATTGAATAAAAGCATAAATTCGAACCTAGAAACCGAATGCCACATTAAGGAGTGACATTTACATGGACATTTCTTCGAACACTTGGCGTGCAATTTTAGATCATGAGTTATTTTAAAGGCAAAAGGAGAAATACAAGTGAACTTTAAAGACATCTAGGCATAATCATAAAGAATGAGGATAGTATCAAGCCAATAAGCACATTCTGCACTACGAGATCAATACCAATCGATTAAAGCATAAATTCAAACCTAGAAATCAAATGCCACATTCGGGAGTGACATTTACATGGACATATCATCGAACACTTGTCGTGCAACGTTAGATCATAAGTCATTTTAAAGGCAAATGGAGAAAAAACAAGTTAACTTTAAAGAAATCTAGGCATAAGCATAAAGCATGAGGATAGTATCAAGCCAATAAGCATATTCTGCACTAGAAAATCAAGACCGATTGAATAAAAGCATAAATTCGAACCTAGAAACCGAATGCCACATTGAGGAGTGACATTTACATGGACATTTCTTCGAACACTTGGCGTGCAATGTTAGATCATGAGTTATTTTAAAGGCAAAAGGAGAAATACAAGTGAACTTTAAAGACATCTAGGCATAAGCATAAAGAATGAGGATAGTATCAAGCCAATAAGCACATTCTGCACTACGAAATCAAGACCGATCGAATAAAAGCATAAATTCGAACCTAGAAACTGAGTGCCACATTTAGGAGTGAGATTTACATGGAAATATCATCGAACACTTGGCTTGCAACGTTAGATCACAAGTCATTTTAAAGGCAAATGGAGAAAAAACAAGTTAACTTTAAAGAAATCTAGGCATAAGCATAAAGCATGAGGATAGTATCAAGCCAATAAGCATATTCTGCACTAGAAAATCAAGACCGATTGAATAAAAGCATAAATTCGAACCTAGAAACCGAATGCCACATTGAGGAGTGACATTTACATGGACATTTCTTCGAACACTTGGCGTGGAATGTTAGATCATGAGTTATTTTAAAGGCAAAAGGAGAAATACAAGTGAACTTTAAAGACATCTAGGCATAAGCATAAAGAATGAGGATAGTATCAAGCCAATATGCACATTCTGCACTACGAGATCAATACCGATCGATTAAAGCATAAATTCAAACCTAGAAACCAAATGCCACATTCGGGAGTGACATTTACATGGATATATCATCGAACACTTGGCGTGCAACGTTAGATCATAAGTCATTTTAAAGGCAAAAGGAGAAAAAACAAGTGAACTTTGAATACATCTAGGCATAAGCATAAAGAATGAGGATAGTATCAAGCCAATAAGCACATTCTGCCTTACGAAATAAAGACCGATCGAATAAAAGCATAAATTCGAACCTAGAAACCGAATGCCACACTGAGGAGTGACATTTCCATGGACATATCATCGAACACTTGGCGTGCAATGTTAGATCAAAAGTCATTTTAAAGGCAAAAGGAGAAAAAACAAGTGAACTTTAAATACATCTAGGCATAAGCATAAAGATTTAGGATAGTATCAAGCAAATAAGCACATTCTGCACAACAAAATCAAGATCGATCGAATAAAAGCATAAATTTGAACCAAGAAACCGAATGCCACATTTAGGAGTGACATTTTCATGGACATTTCATCGAACAGTTGGGGTGCAATGTTAGATTACAATTCATTTTAAAGGCAAAAGGAGATAAAACAAGTGAACTTTAAAGACATCTAAGCATATGCATAAAGAATGAGGGTAGTATCAAGCCAATAAGCACATTCTGCAATACGAAATCAAGACCGATCGAATAAAAGCATAAATTCGAAACTAGAAACCGAATGCCATATTGAGGAGTGACATTTACATGGACATTTCATCGAACACTTGGCGTATAATGTTAGATCACAAGTCATTTTAAAGGCAAAAGGAGAAAATACAAGTGAACTTTAAAGACGTATAGGCATAAGCATAAAGAATGAGGATAATATCAAGCCAATAAGCAAATTCTGCACTACGAAATAAAGATCGATCGAATAAAAGCATAAATTCGATCCTAGAAACCGAATGCCACATTTAGGAGTGATATTTACATGGACATATCATCAAACACTTGGCGTGCAATGTTAGATCACAAGTCATTTTAAAGGCAAAAGGAGAAAAAACAACTGAACTTTAAAGACATCTAGGCATAAGCATAAAGAATGAGGATAGTATCAAGCCAATAAGCACATTCTACACTATGAAATCACGACCGATCGATTAAAATCATAAATTCAAACCTAGAAACCAAATGCCACATTTAGGAGTGACATTTACATTGACATATCATTAAACACTTGGCGTGCAACGTTAGATCAAAAGTCATTTTAAAGGCAAAAGGAGAAAAAATAAGTGAACTTTAAAGACATCTAGGCATAAGCATAAAGAATTACGATAGTATCAAGCCAATAAGCACATTCTGCACTACGAAATCAAGACCGATCGAATAAAAGCATAAATTCGAAGCTAGAAACTGAGTGCCACATTTAGGAGTGAGATTTACATGGAAATATTATCGAACACTTGGCTTGCAACGTTAGATCACAAGTCATTTTAAAGGCAAATGGAGAAAAAACAAGTTAACTTTAAAGAAATCTAGGCATAAGCATAAAGCATGAGGATAGTATCAAGCCAATAAGCATATTCTGCACTAGAAAATCAAGACAGATTGAATAAAAGCATAAATTCGAACCTAGAAACCGAATGCCACATTGAGGAGTGACATTTACATGGACATTTCTTCGAACACTTGGCGTGCAATGTTAGATCATGAGTTATTTTAAAGGCAAAAGGAGAAATACAAGTGAACTTTAAAGACATCTAGGCATAAGCATAAAGAATGAGGATAGTATCAAGCCAATAAGCACATTCTGCACTACGAGATCAATACCGATCGATTAAAGCATAAATTCAAACCTAGAAACCAAATGCCACATTCGGGAGTGACATTTACATGGATATATCATCGAACACTTGGCGTGCAACGTTAGATCATAAGTTATTTTAAAGGCAAAAGGAGAAAAAACAAGTGAACTTTAAATACATCTAGGCATAAGCATAAAGAATGAGGATAGTATCAAGCCAATAAGCACATTCTGCCTTACGAAATAAAGACCGATCGAATAAAAGCATAAATTCGAACCTAGAAACCGAATGCCACACTGAGGAGTGACATTTCCATGGACATATCATCGAACACTTGGCGTGCAATGTTAGATCAAAAGTCATTTTAAAGGCAAAAGGAGAAAAAACAAGTGAACTTTAAATACATCTAGGCATAAGCATAAAGATTTAGGATAGTATCAAGCAAATAAGCACATTCTGCACAACAAAATCAAGATCGATCGAATAAAAGCATAAATTTGAACCAAGAAACCGAATGCCACATTTAGGAGTGACATTTACATGGACATTTCATCGAACAGTTGGGGTGCAATGTTAGATTACAATTCATTTTAAAGGCAAAAGGAGATAAAACAAGTGAACTTTAAGGACATCTAAGCATATGCATAAAGAATGAGGGTAGTATCAAGCCAATAAGCACATTCTGCAATACGAAATCAAGACCGATCGAATAAAAGCATAAATTCGAAACTAGAAACCGAATGCCATATTGAGGAGTGACATTTACATGGACATTTCATCGAACACTTGGCGTATAATGTTAGATCACAAGTCATTTTAAAGGCAAAAGGAGAAAATACAAGTGAACTTTAAAGACGTATAGGCATAAGCATAAAGAATGAGGATAATATCAAGCCAATAAGCAAATTCTGCACTACGAAATAAAGATCGATCGAATAAAAGCATAAATTCGATCCTAGAAACCGAATGCCACATTTAGGAGTGATATTTACATGGACATATCATCAAACACTTGGCGTGCAATGTTAGATCACAAGTCATTTTAAAGGCAAAAGGAGAAAAAACAACTGAACTTTAAAGACATCTAGGCATAAGCATAAAGAATGAGGATAGTATCAAGCCAATAAGCACATTCTACACTATGAAATCACGACCGATCGATTAAAATCATAAATTCAAACCTAGAAACCAAATGCCACATTTAGGAGTGACATTTACATTGACATATCATTAAACACTTGGCGTGCAACGTTAGATCACAAGTCATTTTAAAGGCAAAAGGAGAAAAAATAAGTGAACTTTAAAGACATCTAGGCATAAGCATAAAGAATTACGATAGTATCAAGCCAATAAGCACATTCTACACTACGAAATCAAGACCGATCGAATAAAAGCATAAATTCGAACCTAGAAACTGAGTGCCACATTTAGGAGTGAGATTTACATGGAAATATCATCGAACACTTGGCTTGCAACGTTAGATCACAAGTCATTTTAAAGGCAAATGGAGAAAAAACAAGTTAACTTTAAAGAAATCTAGGCATAAGCATAAAGCATGAGGATAGTATCAAGCCAATAAGCATATTCTGCACTAGAAAATCAAGACCGATTGAATAAAAGCATAAATTCGAACCTAGAAAACGAATGCCACATTGAGGAGTGACATTTACATGGACATTTCTTCGAACACTTGGCGTGCAATGTTAGATCATGAGTTATTTTAAAGGCAAAAGGAGAAATACAAGTGAACTTTAAAGACATCTAGGCATAAGCATAAAGAATGAGGATAGTATCAAGCCAATAAGCACATTCTCAACTACGAGATCAATACCGATCGATTAAAGCATAAATTCAAACCTAGAAACCAAATGCCACATTCGGGAGTGACATTTACATGGATATATCATCGAACACTTGGCGTGCAACGTTAGATCATAAGTCATTTTAAAGGCAAAAGGAGAAAAAACAAGTGAACTTTAAATACATCTAGGCATAAGCATAAAGAATGAGGATAGTATCAAGCCAATAAGCACATTCTGCCTTACGAAATAAAGACCGATCGAATAAAAGCATAAATTCGAACCTAGAAACCGAATGCCACACTGAGGAGTGACATTTCCATGGACATATCATCGAACACTTGGCGTGCAATGTTAGATCAAAAGTCATTTTAAAGGCAAAAGGAGAAAAAACAAGTGAACTTTAAATACATCTAGGCATAAGCATAAAGATTTAGGATAGTATGAAGCAAATAAGCACATTCTGCACAACAAAATCAAGATCGATCGAATAAAAGCATAAATTTGAACCAAGAAACCGAATGCCACATTTAGGAGTGACATTTACATGGACATTTCATCCAACAGTTGGGGTGCAATGTTAGATTACAATTCATTTTAAAGGCAAAAGGAGATAAAACAAGTGAACTTTAAAGACATCTAAGCATATGCATAAAGAATGAGGGTAGTATCAAGACAATAAGCACATTCTGCAATACGAAATCAAGACCGATCCAATAAAAGCATAAATTCGAAACTAGAAACCGAATGCCATATTGAGGAGTGACATTTACATGGACATTTCATCGAACACTTGGCGTATAATGTTAGATCACAAGTCATTTTAAAGGCAAAAGGAGAAAATACAAGTGAACTTTAAAGACGTATAGGCATAAGCATAAAGAATGAGGATAATATCAAGCCAATAAGCAAATTCTGCACTACGAAATAAAGATCGATCGAATAAAAGCATAAATTCGATCCTAGAAACCGAATGCCACATTTAGGAGTGACATTTACATGGACATATCATCAAACACTTGGCGTGCAATGTTAGATCACAAGTCATTTTAAAGGCAAAAGGAGAAAAAACAACTGAACTTTAAAAACATCTAGGCATAAGCATAAAGAATGAGGATAGTATCAAGCCAATAAGCACATTCTACACTATGAAATCACGACCGATCGATTAAAATCATAAATTCAAACCTAGAAACCAAATGCCACATTTAGGAGTGACATTTACATGGACATATCATCAAACACTTGGCGTGCAACGTTAGATCACAAGTCATTTTAAAGGCAAAAGGAGAAAAAATAAGTGAACTTTAAAGACATCTAGGCATAAGCATAAAGAATTACGATAGTATCAAGCCAATAAGCACATTCTGCACTACGAAATCAAGACCGATCGAATAAAAGCATAAATTCGAACCTAGAAACTGAGTGCCACATTTAGGAGTGAGATTTACATGGAAATATCATCGAACACTTGGCTTGCAACGTTAGATCACAAGTCATTTTAAAGGCAAATGGAGAAAAAACCAGTTAACTTTAAAGAAATCTAGGCATAAGCATAAAGCATGAGGATAGTATCAAGCCAATAAGCATATTCTGCACTAGAAAATCAAGACCGATTGAATAAAAGCATAAATTCGAACCTAGAAACCGAATGCCACATTGAGGAGTGATATTTACATGGACATTTCTTCGAACACTTGGCGTGCAATGTTAGATCATGAGTTATTTTAAAGGCAAAAGGAGAAATACAAGTGAACTTTAAAGACATCTAGGCATAAGCATAAAGAATGAGGATAGTATCAAGCCAATAAGCACATTCTGCACTACGAGATCAATACCGATCGATTAAAGCATAAATTCAAACCTAGAAACCAAATGCCACATTCGGGTGTGACATTTACATGGATATATCATCGAACACTTGGCGTGCAACGTTAGATCATAAGTCATTTTAAAGGCAAAAGGAGAAAAAACAAGTGAACTTTAAATACATCTAGGCATAAGCATAAAGAATGAGGATAGTATCAAGCCAATAAGCACATTCTGCACTACGAGATCAATACCGATCGATTAAAGCATAAATTCAAACCTAGAAATCAAATGCCACATTCGGGAGTGACATTTACATGGACATATCATCGAACACTTGGCGTGCAACGTTAGATCATAAGTCATTTTAAAGGCAAATGGAGAAAAAACAAGTTAACTTTAAAGAAATCTAGGCATAAGCATAAAGCATGAGGATAGTATCAAGCCAATAAGCATATTCTGCACTAGAAAATCAAGACCGATTGAATAAAAGCATAAATTCGAACCTAGAAACCGAATGCCACATTGAGGAGTGACATTTACATGGACATTTCTTCGAAAACTTGGCGTGCAATGTTAGATCATGAGTTATTTTAAAGGCAAAAGGAGAAATACAAGTGAACTTTAAAGACATCTAGGCATAAGCATAAAGAATGAGGATAGTATCAAGCCAATAAGCACATTCTGCACTACGAAATCAAGACCGATCGAATAAAAGCATAAATTCGAACCTAGAAACTGAGTGCCACATTTAGGAGTGAGATTTACATGGAAATATCATCGAACACTTGGCTTGCAACGTTAGATCACAAGTCATTTTAAAGGCAAATGGAGAAAAAACAAGTTAACTTTAAAGAAATCTAGGCATAAGCATAAAGCATGAGGATAGTATCAAGCCAATAAGCATATTCTGCACTAGAAAATCAAGACCGATTGAATAAAAGCATAAATTCGAACCTAGAAACCGAATGCCACATTGAGGAGTGACATTTACATGGACATTTCTTCGAACACTTGGCGTGCAATGTTAGATCATGAGTTATTTTAAAGGCAAAAGGAGAAATACAAGTGAACTTTAAAGACATCTAGGCATAAGCATAAAGAATGAGGATAGTATCAAGCCAATAAGCACATTCTGCACTACGAGATCAATACCGATCGATTAAAGCATAAATTCAAACCTAGAAACCAAATGCCACATTCGGGAGTGACATTTACATGGATATATCATCGAACACTTGGCGTGCAACGTTAGATCATAAGTCATTTTAAAGGCAAAAGGAGAAAAAACAAGTGAACTTTAAATACATCTAGGCATAAGCATAAAGAATGAGGATAGTATCAAGCCAATAAGCACATTCTGCCTTACGAAATAAAGACCGATCGAATAAAAGCATAAATTCGAACCTAGAAACCGAATGCCACACTGAGGAGTGACATTTCCATGGACATATCATCGAACACTTGGCGTGCAATGTTAGATCAAAAGTCATTTTAAAGGCAAAAGGAGAAAAAACAAGTGAACTTTAAATACATCTAGGCATAAGCATAAAGATTTAGGATAGTATCAAGCAAATAAGCACATTCTGCACAACAAAATCAAGATCGATCGAATAAAAGCATAAATTTGAACCAAGAAACCGAATGCCACATTTAGGAGTGACATTTACATGGACATTTCATCGAACAGTTGGGGTGCAATGTTAGATTACAATTCATTTTAAAGGCAAAAGGAGATAAAACAAGTGAACTTTAAAGACATCTAAGCATATGCATAAAGAATGAGGGTAGTATCAAGCCAATAAGCACATTCTGCAATACGAAATCAAGACCGATCGAATAAAAGCATAAATTCGAAACTAGAAACCGAATGCCATATTGAGGAGTGACATTTACATGGACATTTCATCGAACACTTGGCGTATAATGTTAGATCACAAGTCATTTTAAAGGCAAAAGGAGAAAATACAAGTGAACTTTAAAGACGTATAGGCATAAGCATAAAGAATGAGGATAATATCAAGCCAATAAGCAAATTCTGCACTACGAAATAAAGATCGATCGAATAAAAGCATAAATTCGATCCTAGAAACCGAATGCCACATTTAGGAGTGACATTTACATGGACATATCATCAAACACTTGGCGTGCAATGTTAGATCACAAGTCATTTTAAAGGCAAAAGGAGAAAAAACAACTGAACTTTAAAGACATCTAGGCATAAGCATAAAGAATGAGGATAGTATCAAGCCAATAAGCACATTCTACACTATGAAATCACGACCGATCGATTAAAATCATAAATTCAAACCTAGAAACCAAATGCCACATTTAGGAGTGACATTTACATGGACATATCATCAAACACTTGGCGTGCAACGTTAGATCACAAGTCATTTTAAAGGCAAAAGGAGAAAAAACAACTGAACTTTAAAGACATCTAGGCATAAGCATAAAGAATGAGGATAGTATCAAGCCAATAAGCACATTCTAAACTATGAAATCAAGACCGATCGAATAAAATCATAAATTCAAACCTAGAAACCAAATGCCACATTTAGGAGTGACATTTACACGGACATATCATCAAACACTTGGCGTGCAATGTTAGATCACGAGTTAATTTAAAGGCAAAAGGAGAAATATAAGTGAACTTTAAAGACATCTAGGCATAAGCATAAAGAATGAGGATAGTATCAAGCCAATAAGCACATTCTGCACTACGAGATCAATACCGATCGATTAAACCATAAATTCAAACCTAGAAACCAAATGCCACATTCGGGAGTGACATTTACATGGACATATCATCGAACACTTGGCATGCAACGTTAGATCACAAGTCTTTTTAAAGGCAAAAGGAGATAAAACAAGTTAACTATAAAGACATCTAGGCATAAGCTTAAAGCATGAGGATAGTATCAAGCCAATAAGCACATTCTGCACTACAAAATCAAGACCGATCGAATAAAAGCATAAATTCGAACCTAGAAACCAAATGCCACATTCGGGAGTGACATTTACATGGACATATCATCGAACACTTGGCGTGCAACGTTAGATCATAAGTCATTTTAAAGGCAAATAGAGAAAAAACAAGTTAACTTTAAAGAAATCTAGGCATAAGCATAAAGCATGAGTATAGTATCAAGCCAATAGGCATATTCTACACTAGAAAATCAAGACCGATTGAATAAAAGCATAAATTCGAACCTAGAAACCGAATGCCACATTTAGGAGTGGCATTTACATGGACATTTCATCGAACAATTGTTGTGCAATGTTAGATCACAAGTCATTTTAAAGGCAAAAGGAGAAAGAACAAGTGAACTTAAAAGACATCTAGGCATAAGCATAAAGAATTAGGATAGTATTAAGCCAATAAACACATTCTGCTCTACGAAATCAAGACCGATCGAATAAAAGCATAAATTCAAAATTAGAAACAGAATGCCACATTTAGGAGAGACATTGACATGGACATATGATCGAACATTTGACGTGCAATGTTAGATCACATGTCATTTTAAAGGCAAAAGGAGAAAAATCAAGTTAACTTTAAAGACATCTAGGCATAAGCGTAAAGTATGAGGATAGTATTAAGCCAATAAGCACATTGTGCTCTACGAAATCAAGACCGATCGAATAATAGCGTACATTCGAACCTAGAAACCGAATGCCACATTTAGGAGTGACATTTACATGGACATATCATCGAACACTTGACGTGCAATGTTAGATCACAAGTCATTTTAAAGGCAAAAGGAGAAAAATCAAGTTAACTTTAAAGACATCTAGGCATAAGCGTAAAGAATTACGATAGTATCAAGCCAATAAGCACATTCTGCACTACGAAATCAAGACCGATCGAATAAAAGCATAAATTCGAACCTACAAACCGAATGCCACATTGAGGAGTGACATTTACATGGACATTTCATCGAACACTTGGCGTGCAATGTTAGATCACGAGTTAATTTAAAGGCAAAAGGAGAAATATAAGTGAACTTTAAAGACATCTAGGCATAAGCATAAAGAATGAGGATAGTATCAAGCCAATAAGCACATTCTGCACTACGAGATCAATACCAATCGATTAAAGCATAAATTCAAACCTAGAAACCAAATGCCACATTCGGGAGTGACATTTACATGGACATATCATCGAACACTTGGCGTGCAACGTTAGATCACAAGTCATTTTAAAGGCAAAAGGAGAAAAAACAAGTTAACTATAAAGACATCTAGGCATAAGCATAAAGCATGAGGATAGTATCAAGCCAATAAGCACATTCTGCACTACAAAATCAAGACCGATCGAATAATAGCATAAATTCGAACCTAGAAACCAAATGTCACATTCGGGAGTGACATTTACATGGACATATCATCGAACACTTGGCGTGCAACGTTAGATCATAAGTCATTTTAAAGGCAAATGGAGAAAAAACAAGTTAACTTTAAAGAAATCTAGGCATAAGCATAAAGCATGAGCATAGTATCAAGCCAATAAGCATATTCTACACTAGAAAATCAAGACCGATTGAATAAAAGCATAAATTCGAACCTAGAAACCGAATGCCACATTTAGGAGTGGCATTTACATGGACATTTCATCGAACAATTGTTGTGCAATGTTAGATCACAAGTCATTTTAAAGGCAAAAGGAGAAAGAACAAGTGAACTTAAAAGACATCTAGGCATAAGCATAAAGAATTAGGATAGTATTAAGCCAATAAACACATTCTGCTCTACGAAATCAAGACCGATCGAATAAAAGCATAAATTCAAAATTAGAAACAGAATGCCACATTTAGGAGAGACATTGACATGGACATATGATCGAACATTTGACGTGCAATGTTAGATCACATGTCATTTTAAAGGCAAAAGGAGAAAAATCAAGTTAACTTTAAAGACATCTAGGCATAAGCGTAAAGAATGAGGATAGTATTAAGCCAATAAGCACATTGTGCTCTACGAAATCAAGACCGATCGAATAATAGCGTAAATTCGAACCTAGAAACCGAATGCCACATTTAGGAGTGACATTTACATGGACATATCATCGAACACTTGGCGTGCAATGTTAGATCACAAGTCATTTTAAAGGCAAAAGGAGAAAAAACAAGTGAACTTTAAAGACATCTAGGCATAAGCATAAAGAATGAGGATAGTATCAAGCCAATAAGCACATTCTGCACTGTAAAATTTAGACTGATCAAATTAAAGCATAAATTCGAACCTAGAAACCGAATGCTGAATTTTGGAGTGACATTTACATGGACATGTCATCGAACACTTGGGGTGCAATGTTAGATCCTGAGTCATTTTAAAGGCAAAAGAAGAAAAAACAAGTGAACTTTAAATACATCTAGGAAAAAGCATAAAGCATGAGGATAGTATTAAGCCAATAAGCACATTCTGCACTACAAAATCAAGACCGGTCGAATAAAAGCATAAATTCGAACCTAGAAACCGAATGCCACATTTAGGAGTGACATTTAAATGGACATTTCATCGAACAGTTGGGGGTGCAATGTTAGATCACAAGTCATTTTAAAGGAAATAGGAGAAAAAACAAGTGAACTTTAAAGACAACTAGGCATAAGCATAAAGAATGAGGATAGTATCAAGCCAATAAGCACATTCTGCACTACAAACTCAAGACCGATCGAATAAGAGCATAAATTTGAACCAAGAAACCGAATGCCACATTTAGGAGTGGCATTTACATGGACAATTCATCGAACAATTGCTGTGCAATGTTAGATCACAAGTCATTTTAAAGGCAAAAGGAGAAAGAACAAGTGAACATAAAAGACATCTAGGCATAAACATAAAGAATTAGGATAGTATTAAGCTAATAAACACATTCTGCTCTACGAAATCAAGACCGATCGAATAAAAGCATAAATTCAAAATTAGAAACAGAATGCCACATTTAGGAGAGACATTGACATGGACATATGATCGAACATTTGACGTGCAATGTTAGATCACATGTCATTTTAAAGGCAAAAGGAGAAAAATCAAGTTAACTTTAAAGACATCTAGGCATAAGCGTAAAGAATGAGGATAGTATTAAGCCAATAAGCACATTGTGCTCTACGAAATCAAGACCGATCGAATAATAGCGTAAATTCGAACTTAGAAACCTAATGCCACATTTAGGAGTGACATTTACATGGACATATCATCGAACACTTGGCGTGCAATGTTAGATCACAAGTCATTTTAAAGGCAAAAGGAGAAAAAAACAAGTGATCTTTAAAGACATCTAGGCATAAGCATAAAGAATGAGGATAGTATCAAGCCAATAAGCACATTCTGCAATACGAAATCAAGACCGATCGAATAAATGCATAAATTCGAACCTAGAAACCGAATGCCACATTTAGGTGTGACGTTTACATGGACATTTCATCCAACACTTGGCGTGCAATGTTAGATCACAAGTCATTCTAAAGGCAAAAGGAGAAAAAACAAGTGAACTTTAAAGACATCTAGGCAAAAGCATAAAGAATGAAGATAGTATCAAGCCAATAAGCACATTCTTCACAACAAAATCAAGACCGATCAAATAAAAGCATAGATTCGAACCTAGAAACCGAATGCCATATTTAGGAGTGACATTTACATGGAAATATCATCGAACACTTTGGCGTGCAATGTTAGATAACAAGTCATTTTAAAGGCAAAGGAGAAAAAACAAGTGATTTTTAAAGACATCTAGGCGTAAGCATAAGGAATGAGGATAGTATCACGCCAATAAGCACATTCTGCACTACGAAATCAAGACTGATCGAATAAAAGCACAAAGTCGAATCTAGAAACCAAATGCCACATTTAGTAGTGACATTTACACGGATATTTCATCGAACACTTGGCGTGCAATGTTATTAACAAGTCATTTTAAAGGCAAAAGGAGAAAAAACAAGTGAACTTTAAAGACATCTAGGCATAAACATAAAGAATGAGGATAATATCAAGCCAATAAACACATTCTGCACAACCAAATCAAGACCGATTGAATAAAAGCCTAGATTCGAACTTAAAACCGAATTCCACATTTAGGAGTGACATTTACATGGACATATCATCGAACACTTGGCGTGCAATGTTAGATCACAAGTCATTTTAAAGGAAAAAGGATAAAAAAACAAGTGAACTTTAAAGACAGCTAGGCATAAGCATAAAGAATGAGGATAGTATCAAGCCAATAAGCACATTCTACACTACAAAATCAAGACCGATCGAATAAAAGCATAAATTTGAACCTAGCAAACGAATGCCACATTTAGGAGTGACATTTACATGGACATATCATCGAACACTTGGCGTGCAATGTTATTCACAAGTCATTTTAAAGGCAAAAGGAGAAAAAACAAGTGAACTTTAAAGACATCTAGGCATAAGCATAAAGAATGAGGATAATATCAAGCCAATAAACACATTCTTCACAACCAAATCAAGACCGATTGAATAAAAGCCTAGATTCGAACTTAAAACCGAATTCCACATTTAGGAGTGACATTTACATGGATATATCGTCGAACACTTGGCGTGCAATGTTCGATCACAAGTCATTTTAAAGGAAAAAGAAGAAAGAAAAAGTGAACTTTAAAGACATCTAGGCATAAGCATAAAGAATGAGGGTAGTATCAAGCCAATAAGCACATTCTGCACTACAAAATCAAGACCGATCGAATAAAAGCATAAATTCGAACCTAGAAACTGAATGCCACATTTAGGAGTGACGTTTACATGGACATATCATTAAACACTTGGCATGCAATGTTAGATCACAAGTCATTTTAAAGGCAAAAGGATAAAAAACAAGTGAACTTTGAAGACATCTACATATACGCATAAAGAATGAGGGTAGTATAAAGCCAATAGGCACATTCTGCACTATGAAATCAAGACCGATCGAATAAAAGCATAAATTCGAACCTAGAAACCGAATGCCACATTTAGGAGTGACATTTACATGGACATATCATCGAACACTTGGCATGCAATGTTAGATCACAAGTCATTTTAAAGGCAAAAGGAGAAAAAACAAGTGAACTTTAAAGACATCTACACATAAGCATAAAGAATGAGGGTAGTATCAAGCCAATAAGCACATTCTACACTACAATATCAAGACCGATCGAATAAAAGCATAAATTCGAACCTAGAAACCGAATGCCACATTTAGGAGTGACGTTTACATGGATATTTCATCGAACACCTGGCGTGCAATGTTATTCACAAGTCATTTTAAAGGCAAAAGGAGAAAAAACAAGTGAACTTTAAAGACATCTAGGCATAAGCATAAAGAATGAGGATAATATCAAGCCAATAAACACATTCTTCACATCCAAATCAAGACCGATTGAATAAAAGCCTAGATTCGAACTTAAAACCGAAACCAAATGCCACATTTAGGAGTGACATTTACATGGACCTTCCATCGAACACTTGGCGTGCAATGTTAGATCACAAGTCATTTTAAAGGCAAAAGGAGAAAAAAACAAGTGATCTTTAAAGACATCTAGGCATAAGCATAAAGAATGAGGATAGTATCAAGCCAATAAGCACATTCTGCAATACGAAATCAAGACCGATCGAATAAATGCATAAATTCGAACCTAGAAACCGAATGCCACATTTAGGTGTGACGTTTACATGGACATTTCATCCAACACTTGGCGTGCAATGTTAGATCACAAGTCATTCTAAAGGCAAAAGGAGAAAAAACAAGTGAACTTTAAAGACATCTAGGCAAAAGCATAAAGAATGAAGATAGTATCAAGCCAATAAGCACATTCTTCACAACAAAATCAAGACCGATCAAATAAAAGCATAGATTCGAACCTAGAAACCGAATGCCATATTTAGGAGTGACATTTACATGGAAATATCATCGAACACTTTGGCGTGCAATGTTAGATAACAAGTCATTTTAAAGGCAAAGGAGAAAAAACAAGTGATTTTTAAAGACATCTAGGCGTAAGCATAAGAAATGAGGATAGTATCACGCCAATAAGCACATTCTGCACTACGAAATCAAGACTGATCGAATAAAAGCACAAAGTCGAACCTAGAAACCAAATGCCACATTTAGTAGTGACATTTACACGGATATTTCATCGAACACTTGGCGTGCAATGTTATTAACAAGTCATTTTAAAGGCAAAAGGAGAAAAAACAAGTGAACTTTAAAGACATCTAGGCATAAACATAAAGAATGAGGATAATATCAAGCCAATAAACACATTCTGCACAACCAAATCAAGACCGATTGAATAAAAGCCTAGATTCGAACTTAAAACCGAATTCCACATTTAGGAGTGACATTTACATGGATATATCGTCAAACACTTGGCGTGCAATGTTAGATCACAAGTCATTTTAAAGGAAAAAGGAGAAAGAAAAAGTGAACTTTAAAGACATCTACGCATAAGCATAAAGAATGAGGGTAGTATCTAGCCAATAAGCACATTATGCACTACAAAACCAAGACCGATCGAATAAAAGCATAAATTCGAACCTAGAAACCGAATGCCACATTGAGGAGTGACATTTACATGGACATTTCACCAGACAGTTTGGGTGCAATGTTAGATCACAAGTCATTTTAAAGGCAAAAGGAGAAAAAACAAGTGAACTTTAAATACATCTAGGCATAATTATAAAGAATGAGGATAGTATCAAGCCAATAAGCACATTCTGCACTACAAAATCAAGACCGATCGAATAAAAGCATAAATTCGAACCGAGAAACCGAATGCCATATTTAGGAGAAACATTTACATGGGCATTTCATCTAACAGTTGGGGTGCAATGTTAGATCACAAGTCATTTTAAAGGCGAAAGGAGAAAAAACAAGTGATCTTTAAAGACATCTAGGCATATGCATAAAGAATGAGGATAGTATAAAGCCGATAAGCACATTCTGCACTACAAAATCAAGACCGATGGATTAAAAGAATAAATTCGAACCTAGAAACCAAATGCCACATTGAGGAGTGACATTTACATGGATATTTCATCGAACACTTGGCGTGCAATGTTAGATCACAAGTCATTTTATAGGCAAAAGGAGAAATTACAAGTGAACTTTAAAGACATCTAGGCATAAGCATAAAGAATGAGGATAGTATCAAGCCAATAAGCACATTCTGCACTAGGAAATCAATACCGATCGATTAAAAGCATAAATTCAAACCTAGAAACCAAATGCCACATTCGGGAGTGACATTTACATGGACATATCATCGAACACTTGGGGTGCAACGTTAGATCACAAGTCATTTTAAAGGCAAAAGGAGAAAAAACAAGTGAACTTTGAAGACATCTACATATACGCATAAAGAATGAGGGTAGTATAAAGCCAATAGGCACATTCTGCACAATGAAATCAAGACCGATCGAATAAAAGCATAAATTCGAACCTAGAAACCGAATGCCACATTTAGGAGTGACATTTACATGGACATATCATCGAACACTTGGCATGCAATGTTAGATCACAAGTCATTTTAAAGGCAAAAGGAGAAAAAACAAGTGAACTTTAAAGACATCTACACATAAGCATAAAGAATGAGGGTAGTATCAAGCCAATAAGTACATTCTACACTACAAAATCAAGACCGATCGAATAAAAGCATAAATTCGAACCAAGAAACCGAATGCCACATTTAGGAGTGACGTTTACATGGAAATATCATCGAACACTTGGCGTGCAATGTTAGATCACAAGCTATTTTAAAGGCAAAAGGAGAAAAAACAAGTGAACTTTAAAGACATCTAGGCATAAGCATAAAGAATGAGGATAGTATCAAGCCAATAAGCACATTCTACACTACAAAATCAAGACCGATCGAATAAAAGCATAAATTCAAACCTAGAAACCGAATGCCACACTTATGCGTTACATTTACATGGACATGTCATCGAACAGTTGGGGTGCAATGTTAGATTACAAGTCATTTTAAAGGCCAAAGGAGAAAAAACAAGTGAACTTTAAAAACATCTAGGCATATGCATAAAGAAGGAGGATAGAATCAAGCCAATAAGCACATTCTGCACTACGAAATCAAGACCGATCGAATAAACGCGTAAATTCGAATCTATAAACCGAATGCCACATTGGGGATTGACATTTCAATGGACATTTCATCGAACACTAGGCGTGCAATGTTAGATCACAAGTCATTTTTAAAGGCAAAAGGAGAAAAAACAAGTGAACTTTAAAGACATCTACGCATAAGCATAAAGAATGAGGGTAGTATAAAGCCAATAAGCACATTCTGCACTACAAAATCAAGACCGATCGAATAAAAGCATAAATTCGAACCTAGAAACTGAATGCCACCTTTAGGAGTGACGTTTACATGGACATATCATCAAACACTTGGCATGCAATGTTAGATCACAAGTCATTTTAAAGGCAAAAGGAGAAAAAACAAGTGAACTTTGAAGACATCTACATATACGCATAAAGAATGAGGGTAGTATAAAGCCAATAGGCACATTCTGCACTATGAAATCAAGACCGATCGAATAAAAGCATAAATTCGAACCTAGAAACCGAATGCCACATTTAGGAGTGACATTTATATGGACATTTCATCGAACCATTGGCGTGCAATGTTAGATAACAAGTCATTTTAAAGGCAAAGGAGAAAAAACAAGTGAACTTTAAAGACATCTAGGCATATGCATAAAGAATCAGAGTAGTATCAAGCCAATAAACACATTCTGCACTACAAAATCAAGACCGATCGAGATAAAGCATAAATTCGAACCTAGAAACCGAATGCCACATAGAGGAGTGACATTTACATGGACATATCATCGAACACTTGGCGTGCAATGTTATATCACAAGTCATTTTGAAGGGAAAAGGAGGAAAAACAAGTGAACTTTAAAGACATTTAGGCATAAGCATAAAGAATGAGGATAGTGTCAAGCCAATAAGCACAGTCTGCACCATGAAATCAAGACCGATCGAATAAAAACATAAATTCGAACCTAGAAACTCAACGCCACATTTAGGAGTGACATTTCCTTGGACATTTCATCGAACACTTGGCGTGCAATGTTAGATCACAAGTTATTCTAAAGGCAAAAGGAGAAAAAACAAGTGAACTTTAAAGACATCTAGGCATAAGCATAAAGAATTAGGATAATATCAAGCCAATAAGCACATTCTGCACTACGAAATCAAGATTGATTAAATAAAAGCATAAATTCGAACCTAGAAACCGAATGCCACATTTAGGAGTGACATTTACATGGAAATATCATCGAACACTTGGCGTGCTATGTTAGATCACAAGTCATTTTAAAGGCAAAAGGAGAAAAAACAAGTGAACTTTAAAGACATCTAGGCATAAGCATAAAGAATGAGGATAGTATCAAGCCAATAAGCACATTCTGCACTACGAAATCAAGACCGATCGAATAAAAGCATAAATTTGAACCTTGAAACCGAATGCCAAATTTAGGAGTGACGTTTACATGGACATATCATCCCACACTTGGCGTGCAATGTTAGGTCATAAGTCATTTTAAAGGCAAAAGGAGAAAAAAAACAAGTTAACTTTAAAGACATCTAGGCATAAGCATAAATAATGAGGATAGTATCAAGGCAATAAGCACATTCAGCACTACGAAATCAAGACCGATCGAATAAAAGCAAAAATTCGAACCTAGAAACCGAATGCCACATTTAGGAGTGACATTTACATGGACCTTCCAGCGAACACTTGGCGTGCAGTGTTAGATCACAAGTCATTTTAAAGGCAAAATGAGAAAAAAAAAACTGAACTTTAAAGACATCTAGGCATAAGCATAAAGAATGAGGATAATATCATGCCAATAAGCACATTCGGCACTACGAAATAAAGACTGATCGAATAAAAGCATAAATTCGAACCTAGAAACCGAATGCCACATTCAGGAGTGACATTTACATGGACATTTCATCGAACACTTGGCGTGCAATGTTAGATCACAAGTCATTCTAAAGGCAGAAGGAGAAAAAACAAGTGAACTTTAAAGAAATCTAGGCATAAGTATAAAGAATGAGGATAATATCAAGCCAATATGAACATTATGCACTATGAAATCAAGATCGATCGAAAAAAAGCATAGATTCTAACCTAGAAACCGAATACCATATTAAGGAGTGACATTTACATGGACATTTCATCGAACACTTGGCGTGCAATGTTAGATGTCATGTCATTTTTAACGCAAGAGGAGAAAAAACAAGTGAACTTTAAAGACATCTAGGCATAAGCATAAAGAATGAGGATAGTATCTAGCCAATAACCTTGTGTGCATTACAAAATCAAGACCGATCGAATAAAAGCATAAATTCGAACCTAGAAACCGAATGCCACATTTAGGAGTGACATTTATATGGACATTTCATCGAACCCTTGGCGTGCAATGTTAGATAACAAGTCATTTTAAAGGCAAAGGAGAAAAAACAAGTGAACTTTAAAGACATCTAGGCATATGCATAAAGAATGAGGATAGTATCAAGCCAATAAGCACATTCTGCACTACAAAATCAAGACCGATCGAATAAAAGCATAAATTCGAACCGAGAAACCGAATGCCATATTTAGGAGAAACATTTACATGGGCATTTCATCTAACAGTTGGGGTGCAATGTTAGATCACAAGTCATTTTAAAGGCGAAAGGAGAAAAAACAAGTGATCTTTAAAGACATCTAGGCATATGCATAAAGAATGAGGATAGTATAAAGCCGATAAGCACATTCTGCACTACAAAATCAAGACCGATGGATTAAAAGAATAAATTCGAACCTAGAAACCAAATGCCACATTGAGGAGTGACATTTACATGGATATTTCATCGAACACTTGGCGTGCAATGTTAGATCACAAGTCATTTTATAGGTAAAAGGAGAAATTACAAGTGAACTTTAAAGACATCTAGGCATAAGCATAAAGAATGAGGATAGTATCAAGCCAATAAGCACATTCTGCACTAGGAAATCAATACCGATCGATTAAAAGCATAAATTCAAACCTAGAAACCAAATGCCACATTCGGGAGTGACATTTACATGGACATATCATCGAACACTTGGGGTGAAACGTTAGATCACAAGTCATTTTAAAGGCAAAAGGAGAAAAAACAAGTGAACTTTAAAGACATCTAGGCATAAGCATAAAGCATGAGGATATTATCAAGCCAATAAGCACATTCTGCACTACGAAATAAAGACCGATCGAATAAAAGCATAAATTCGAACCTAGAAACCAAATGCCGCATTTAGGAGTGACATTTACATGGACATATCATCGAAGACTTGGCGTGCAATGTTTGATCACAAGTCATTTTAAAGGCAAAAGGAGAAAAAACAAATGATCTTTAAAGAGATATAGGCATAAGAATAAAGAATGAGGATCAAGCCAATAAGAAAATTCTGCACTACGAAATCAAGATCGATCGAATAAATACATAAATTCGAACCTAGAAACCGAATGCCACATTTAGCAATGACATTTACATGGACATTTCATCGAACAGTTGGGGTGCAATGTTAGATCACTAGTCATTTTAAAGGCAAAAGGAGAAAAAACAAGTGATCTTTAAAGACATCTAGGCATATGCATAAAGAATGAGGATAATATCAAGCCAATAAGCACATTCTGCACTACAAAATCAAGACCGATCGAATAAAAGCTTAAATTCGAACCTAGAAACCGAATGCCACATTTAGGAGTGACGTTTACATGGAAATATCATCGCACACTTGGCGTGCAGTGCTAGATCACAAGATATTTTAAAGGCAAAAGGAGAAAAAACAAGTGAACTTTAAAGACATCTAGGCATAAGCATAAAGAATGAGGATAGTGTCAAGCCAATAAGCACATTCTACACTACAAAATCAAGATCGATCGAATAAAAGCATAAATTCGAAACTAGAAATCGAATGCCACATTTAGGAGTGAAGTTTACATGAACATATTATCGAACACTTAGCGTACAATGTTAGATCACAAGTCATTCTAAAGGCAAAAGGAGAAAAAACAAGTGAACTTTAAAGACATCTAGGCATAAGCATAAAGAATTAGGATAATATCAAGCCAATAAGCACATTCTGCACTACGAAATCAAGATCGATTAAATAAAAGCATAAATTCGAACCTAGAAACCGAATGCCACATTTAGGAGTGACATTTACATGGAAATATCATTGAACACTTGGCGTGCAATGTTAGATGTCATGTCATTTTTAACGCAAGAGGAGAAAAAACAAGTGAACTTTAAAGACATCTAGGTATAAGCATAAAGAATGAGGATAGTATCAAGCCAATAAGCACATTCTGCACTACGAAATCAAGACCGATCGAATAAAAGCATAAATTTGAACCTTGAAACCGAATGCCAAATTTAGGAGTGACGTTTACATGGACATATCATCCAACACTTGGCGTGCAATGTTAGATCATAAGTCATTTTAAAGGCAAAAGGAGAAAAAAAAAAGTGAACTTTAAAGACATCTAGGCATAAGCATAAATAATGAGGATAGTATCAAGCCAATAAGCACATTCAGCACTACGAAATCAAGACCGATCGAATAAAAGCAAAAATTCGAACCTAGAAACCGAATGCCACATTTAGGAGTGACATTTACATGGACCTTCCAGCGAACACTTGGCGTGCAGCGTTAGATCACAAGTCATTTTAAAGGCAAAATGAGAATAAAAAACTGAACTTTAAAGACATCTAGGCATAAGCATAAAGAATGAGGATAATATCATGCCAATAAGCACATTCGGCACTACGAAATAAAGACCGATCGAATAAAAGCATAAATTCGAACCTAGAAACCGAATGCCACATTCAGGAGTGACATTTACATGGACATTTCATCGAACACTTGGTGTGCAATATTAGATCACAAGTCATTCTAAAGGCAGGAGGAGAAAAAACAAGTGAACTTTAAAGAAATCTAGGCATAACTATAAAGAATGAGGATAATATCAAGCCAATATGCACATTATGCACTATGAAATCAAGATCGATCGAAAAAAAGCATAGATTCTAACCTAGAAACCGAATGCCATATTTAGGAGTGACATTTACATGGACATTTCATCGAACACTTGGCGTGCAATGTTAGATGTCATGTCATTTTTAACGCAAGAGGAGAAAAAACAAGTGAACTTTAAAGACATCTAGGCATAAGCATAAAGAATGAGGATAGTATCTAGCCAATAACCTTGTGTGCATTAAAAAATCAAGACCGATCGAATAAAAGCATAAATTCGAACCTAGAAACCGAATGCCACATTTAGGAGTGACATTTATATGGACATTTCATCGAACCCTTGGCGTGCAATGTTAGATAACAAGTCATTTTAAAGGCAAAGGAGAAAAAACAAGTGAACTTTAAAGACATCTAGGCGTAAGCATAAGGAATGAGGATAGTATCAAGCCAATAAGCACATTCTCCACTACGAAATCAAGACCGATCGAATAAAAGCATAAATTCAAACCTAGAAACCAAATGCCACATTTAGGAGCAACGTTTACATGGACATATCATGGAACACTTGGCGTGCAATGTTAGATCACAAGTCATTTTAAAGACAAAAGGAGAAAAAACAAGTGAACTTTAAAGACATCTAGGCATAAGCTTAAAGAATGAAGTTAGTATCAAGCCAATAAGCACATTCTGCACTACGAAATCAAGACCGATCGAATAAAAGGATAAATTCGAACCTAGAAACCAAATGCCACATTTAGGAGTGACATTTACATGGACCTTCCATCGAACACTTGGCGTGCAATGTTAGATCACAAGTCATTTTAAAGGCAAAAGGAGAAAAAAACAAGTGATCTTTAAAGACATCTAGGCATAAGCATAAAGAATGAGGATAATATCAAGCCAATATGCACATTCTGCACTACGAAATCAAGACCGATCGAATAAAAGCGTAAATTCGAACCTATAAACCGAATGCCACATCGGGATTGACATTTCAATGGACGTTTCATCGAACACTAGGCGTGCAATGTTAGATCACAAGTCATTTTAAAGGCAAAAGGAGGAAAAACAAGTGAACTTTAAAGACATCTAGGCATAAGCTTAAAGAATGAAGTTAGTATCAAGCCAATAAGCACATTCTGCACTACGAAATCAAGACCGGTCGAATAAAAGGATAAATTCGAACCTAGAAACCGAATGCCACATTTAGGAGTGACATTTACATGGACCTTCCATCGAACACTTGGCGTGCAATGTTAGATCACAAGTCATTTTAAAGGCAAAAGGAGAAAAAAACAAGTGAACTTTAAAGACATCTAGGCATAAGCATAAAGAATGAGGATAGTACCAAGCCAATAAGCACATTCTGCAATACGAAATCAAGACCGATCGAATAAATGCATAAATTCGAACCTAGAAACCGAATGCCACATTTAGGTGTGACGTTTACATGGACATTTCATCCAACACTTGGCGTGCAATGTTAGATCACAAGTCATTCTAAAGGCAAAAGGAGAAAAAACAAGTGAACTTTAAAGACATCTAGGCAGAAGCATAAAGAATGAAGATAGTATCAAGCCAATAAGAACATTCTTCACAACATAATCAAGACAGATCAAATAAAAGCATAGATTCGAACCTAGAAACCGAATGCCATATTTAGGAGTGACATTTACATGGAAATATCATCGAACACTTTGGCGTGCAATGTTAGATAACAAGTCATTTTAAAGGCCAAGGAGAAAAAACAAGTGATTTTTAAAGACATCTAGGCGTAAGCATAAGGAATGAGGATAGTATCACGCCAATAAGCACATTCTACACTACGAAATCAAGACTGATCGAATAAAAGCACAAAGTCGAACCTAGAAACCAAATGCCACATTTAGAAGTGACATTTACACGGATATTTCATCGAACACTTGGCGTGCAATGTTATTCACAAGTCATTTTAAAGGCAAAAGGAGAAAAAACAAGTGAACTTTAGAGACATCTAGGCATAAGCATAAAGAATGAGGATAATATCAAGCCAATAAACACATTCTGCACAACCAAATCAAGACCGATTGAATAAAAGCCTAGATTCGAACTTAAAACCGAATTCCACATTTAGGAGTGACATTTACATGGATATATCGTCGAACACTTGGCGTGCAATGTTAGATCACAAGTCATTTTAAAGGAAAAAGGAGAAAGAAAAAGTGAACTTTAAAGACATCTACGCATAAGCATAAAGAATAAGGGTAGTATCAAGCCAATAAGCACATTATGCACTACAAAATCAAGACCGATCGAATAAAAGCATAAATTCGAACCTAGAAACCGAATGCCACATTTAGGAGTGACGTTTACATGGAAATATAATCGAACACTTGGCGTGCAATGTTGGATCACAAGATATTTTAAAGGCAAAAGGAGAAAAAACAAGTGAACTTTAAAGACATCTAGGCATAAGCATAAAGAATGAGGATAGTATCAAGCCAATAAGCACATTCTACACTACAAAATCAAGATCGATCGAATAAAAGCATAAATTCGAAACTAAAAACCGAATGCCACATTTAGGAGTGAAGTTTACATGAACATATTATCGAACACTTAGCGTGCAATGTTAGATCACAAGTCATTCTAAAGGCAAAAGGAGAAAAAACAAGTGAACTTTAAAGACTTCTAGGCATAAGCATAAAGAATGAGGATAGTATCAAGCCAATAAGCACATTCTGCACTACGAAATCAAGACCGATCGAATAAAAGCATAAATTTGAACCTTGAAACCGAATGCCAAATTTAGGAGTGACGTTTACATGGACATATCATCCAACACTTGGCGTGCAATGTTAGATCATAAGTCATTTTAAAGGCAAAAGGAGAAAAAAAAACAAGTTAACTTTAAAGACATCTAGGCATAAGCATAAATAATGAGGATAGTATCAAACCAATAAGCACATTCAACACTACGAAATCAAGACCGATCGAATAAAAGCAAAAATTCGAACCTAGAAACCGAATGCCACATTTAGGAGTGACATTTACATGGACCTTCCAGCGAACACTTGGCGTGCAGCGTTAGATCACAAGTCATTTTAAAGGCAAAATGAGAAGAAAAATCTGAACTTTAAAGACATCTAGGCATAAGCATAAAGAATGAGGATAATATCATGCCAATAAGCACATTCGGCACTACGAAATAAAGACCGATCGAATAAAAGCATAAATTCGAACCTAGAAACCGAATGCCACATTCAGGAGTGACATTTACATGGTCATTTCATCGAACACTTGGTGTGCAATGTTAGATCACAAGTCATTCTAAAGGCAGAAGAAGAAAAAACAAGTGAACTTTAAAGAAATCTAGGCATAAGTATAAAGAATGAGGATAATATCAAGCCAATATGCACATTATGCACTATGAAATCAAGATCGATCGAAAAAAAGAATAGATTCTAACCTAGAAACCGAATGCCATATTTAGGAGTGACATTTACATGGACATTTCATCGAACACTTGGCGTGCAATGTTAGATGTCATGTCATTTTTAACGCAACAGGAGAAAAAACAAGTGAACTTTAAAGACATCTAGGCATAAGCATAAAGAATGAGGATAATATCTAGCCAATAACCTTGTGTGCATTACAAAATCAAGACCGATCGAATAAAAACATAAATTCGAACCTAGAAACCGAATGCCACATTTAGGAGTGACATTTATATGGACATTTCATCGAACCCTTGGCGTGCAATGTTAGATAACAAGTCATTTTAAAGGCAAAGGAGAAAAAACAAGTGAACTTTAAAGACATCTAGGCGTAAGCATAAGGAATGAGGATAGTATCAAGCCAATAAGCACATTCTACACTACGAAATCAAGACCGATCGAATAAAAGCATAAATTCGAACCTAGAAACCAAATGCCACATTTAGGAGTAACGTTTACATGGACATATCATGGAACACTTGGCGTGCAATGTTAGATCACAAGTCATTTTAAAGACAAAAGGAGAAAAAACAAGTGAACTTTAAAGACATCTAGGCATAAGCTTAAAGAATGAAGTTAGTATCAAGCCAATAAGCACATTCTGCACTACGAAATCAAGACCGATCGAATAAAAGGATAAATTCGAACCTAGAAACCAAATGCCACATTTAGGAGTGACATTTACATGGACCTTCCATCGAACACTTGGCGTGCAATGTTAGATCACAAGTCATTTTAAAGGCAAAAGGAGAAAAAAACAAGTGATCTTTAAAGACATCTAGGCATAAGCATAAAGAATGAGGATAGTATCAAGCCAATAAGCACATTATGCACTACAAAATCAAGACCGATCGAATAAAAGCATAAATTCGAACCTAGAAACCGAATGCCACATTTAGGAGTGACGTTTACATGGAAATATAATCGAACACTTGGCGTGCAATGTTGGATCACAAGATATTTTAAAGGCAAAAGGAGAAAAAACAAGTGAACTTTAAAGACATCTAGGCATAAGCATAAAGAATGAGGATAGTATCAAGCCAATAAGCACATTCTACACTACAAAATCAAGATCGATCGAATAAAAGCATAAATTCGAAACTAAAAACCGAATGCCACATTTAGGAGTGAAGTTTACATGAACATATTATCGAACACTTAGCGTGCAATGTTAGATCACAAGTCATTCTAAAGGCAAAAGGAGAAAAAACAAGTGAACTTTAAAGACTTCTAGGCATAAGCATAAAGAATGAGGATAGTATCAAGCCAATAAGCACATTCTGCACTACGAAATCAAGACCGATCGAATAAAAGCATAAATTTGAACCTTGAAACCGAATGCCAAATTTAGGAGTGACGTTTACATGGACATATCATCCAACACTTGGCGTGCAATGTTAGATCATAAGTCATTTTAAAGGCAAAAGGAGAAAAAAAAACAAGTTAACTTTAAAGACATCTAGGCATAAGCATAAATAATGAGGATAGTATCAAACCAATAAGCACATTCAACACTACGAAATCAAGACCGATCGAATAAAAGCAAAAATTCGAACCTAGAAACCGAATGCCACATTTAGGAGTGACATTTACATGGACCTTCCAGCGAACACTTGGCGTGCAGCGTTAGATCACAAGTCATTTTAAAGGCAAAATGAGAAGAAAAATCTGAACTTTAAAGACATCTAGGCATAAGCATAAAGAATGAGGATAATATCATGCCAATAAGCACATTCGGCACTACGAAATAAAGACCGATCGAATAAAAGCATAAATTCGAACCTAGAAACCGAATGCCACATTCAGGAGTGACATTTACATGGTCATTTCATCGAACACTTGGTGTGCAATGTTAGATCACAAGTCATTCTAAAGGCAGAAGAAGAAAAAACAAGTGAACTTTAAAGAAATCTAGGCATAAGTATAAAGAATGAGGATAATATCAAGCCAATATGCACATTATGCACTATGAAATCAAGATCGATCGAAAAAAAGAATAGATTCTAACCTAGAAACCGAATGCCATATTTAGGAGTGACATTTACATGGACATTTCATCGAACACTTGGCGTGCAATGTTAGATGTCATGTCATTTTTAACGCAACAGGAGAAAAAACAAGTGAACTTTAAAGACATCTAGGCATAAGCATAAAGAATGAGGATAATATCTAGCCAATAACCTTGTGTGCATTACAAAATCAAGACCGATCGAATAAAAACATAAATTCGAACCTAGAAACCGAATGCCACATTTAGGAGTGACATTTATATGGACATTTCATCGAACCCTTGGCGTGCAATGTTAGATAACAAGTCATTTTAAAGGCAAAGGAGAAAAAACAAGTGAACTTTAAAGACATCTAGGCGTAAGCATAAGGAATGAGGATAGTATCAAGCCAATAAGCACATTCTACACTACGAAATCAAGACCGATCGAATAAAAGCATAAATTCGAACCTAGAAACCAAATGCCACATTTAGGAGTAACGTTTACATGGACATATCATGGAACACTTGGCGTGCAATGTTAGATCACAAGTCATTTTAAAGACAAAAGGAGAAAAAACAAGTGAACTTTAAAGACATCTAGGCATAAGCTTAAAGAATGAAGTTAGTATCAAGCCAATAAGCACATTCTGCACTACGAAATCAAGACCGATCGAATAAAAGGATAAATTCGAACCTAGAAACCAAATGCCACATTTAGGAGTGACATTTACATGGACCTTCCATCGAACACTTGGCGTGCAATGTTAGATCACAAGTCATTTTAAAGGCAAAAGGAGAAAAAAACAAGTGATCTTTAAAGACATCTAGGCATAAGCATAAAGAATGAGGATAGTATCAAGCCAATAAGCACATTCTGCAATACAAAATCAAGACCGATCGAATAAATGCATAAATTCGAACCTAGAAACCGAATGCCACATTTAGGTGTGACGTTTACATGGACATTTCATCCAACACTTGGCGTGCAATGTTAGATCACAAGTCATTCTAAAGGCAGAAGGAGAAAAAACAACTGAACTTTAAAGAAATCTAGGCATAAGTATAAAGAATGAGGATAATATCAAGCCAATATGCACATTATGCACTATGAAATCAAGATCGATCAAAAAAAAGCATAGATTCTAACCTAGAAACCGAATGCCATATTTAGGAGTGACATTTACATGTACATTTCATCGAACACTTGGCGTGCAATGTTAGATGTCATGTCATTTTTAACGCAAGAGGAGAAAAAACAAGTGAACTTTAAAGACATCTAGGCATAAGCATAAACAATGAGGATAGTATCTAGCCAATAACCTTGTGTGCATTACAAAATCAAGACCGATCGAATAAAAGCATAAATTCCAACCTAGAAGTCGAATGCCACATTTAGGAGTGACATTTATATGGACATTTCATCGAACCCTTGGCGTGCAATGTTAGATAACAAGTCATTTTAAAGGCAAAGGAGAAAAAACAAGTGAACTTTAAAGACATCTAGGCGTAAGCATAAGGAATGAGGATAGTATCAAGCCAATAAGCACATTCTGCACTACGAAATCAAGACCGATCGAATAAAAACATAAATTCGAACCTAGAAACCGAATGCCACATTTAGGAGTGACATTTATATGGACATTTCATCGAACCCTTGGCGTGCAATGTTAGATAACAAGTCATTTTTAAAGGCAAAGGAGAAAAAACAAGTGAACTTTAAAGACATCTAGGCGTAAGCATAAGGAATGAGGATAGTATCAAGCCAATAAGCACATTCTCCACTACGAAATCAAGACCGATCGAATAAAAGCATAAATTCAAACCTAGAAACCAAATGCCACATTTAGGAGCAACGTTTACATGGACATATCATGGAACACTTGGCGTGCAATGTTAGATCACAAGTCATTTTAAAGACAAAAGGAGAAAAAACAAGTGAACTTTAAAGACATCTAGGCATAAGCTTAAAGAATGAAGTTAGTATCAAGCCAATAAGCACATTCTGCACTACGAAATCAAGACCGATCGAATAAAAGGATAAATTCGAACCTAGAAACCAAATGCCACATTTAGGAGTGACATTTACATGGACCTTCCATCGAACACTTGGCGTGCAATGTTAGATCACAAGTCATTTTAAAGGCAAAAGGAGAAAAAAACAAGTGATCTTTAAAGACATCTAGGCATAAGCATAAAGAATGAGGATAATATCAAGCCAATATGCACATTCTGCACTACGAAATCAAGACCGATCGAATAAAAGCGTAAATTCGAACCTATAAACCGAATGCCACATCGGGATTGACATTTCAATGGACGTTTCATCGAACACTAGGCGTGCAATGTTAGATCACAAGTCATTTTAAAGGCAAAAGGAGGAAAAACAAGTGAACTTTAAAGACATCTAGGCATAAGCTTAAAGAATGAAGTTAGTATCAAGCCAATAAGCACATTCTGCACTACGAAATCAAGACCGGTCGAATAAAAGGATAAATTCGAACCTAGAAACCGAATGCCACATTTAGGAGTGACATTTACATGGACCTTCCATCGAACACTTGGCGTGCAATGTTAGATCACAAGTCATTTTAAAGGCAAAAGGAGAAAAAAACAAGTGAACTTTAAAGACATCTAGGCATAAGCATAAAGAATGAGGATAGTACCAAGCCAATAAGCACATTCTGCAATACGAAATCAAGACCGATCGAATAAATGCATAAATTCGAACCTAGAAACCGAATGCCACATTTAGGTGTGACGTTTACATGGACATTTCATCCAACACTTGGCGTGCAATGTTAGATCACAAGTCATTCTAAAGGCAAAAGGAGAAAAAACAAGTGAACTTTAAAGACATCTAGGCAGAAGCATAAAGAATGAAGATAGTATCAAGCCAATAAGAACATTCTTCACAACATAATCAAGACAGATCAAATAAAAGCATAGATTCGAACCTAGAAACCGAATGCCATATTTAGGAGTGACATTTACATGGAAATATCATCGAACACTTTGGCGTGCAATGTTAGATAACAAGTCATTTTAAAGGCCAAGGAGAAAAAACAAGTGATTTTTAAAGACATCTAGGCGTAAGCATAAGGAATGAGGATAGTATCACGCCAATAAGCACATTCTGCACTACGAAATCAAGACTGATCGAATAAAAGCACAAAGTCGAACCTAGAAACCAAATGCCACATTTAGAAGTGACATTTACACGGATATTTCATCGAACACTTGGCGTGCAATGTTATTCACAAGTCATTTTAAAGGCAAAAGGAGAAAAAACAAGTGAACTTTAGAGACATCTAGGCATAAGCATAAAGAATGAGGATAATATCAAGCCAATAAACACATTCTGCACAACCAAATCAAGACCGATTGAATAAAAGCCTAGATTCGAACTTAAAACCGAATTCCACATTTAGGAGTGACATTTACATGGATATATCGTCGAACACTTGGCGTGCAATGTTAGATCACAAGTCATTTTAAAGGAAAAAGGAGAAAGAAAAAGTGAACTTTAAAGACATCTACGCATAAGCATAAAGAATAAGGGTAGTATCAAGCCAATAAGCACATTATGCACTACAAAATCAAGACCGATCGAATAAAAGCATAAATTCGAACCTAGAAACCGAATGCCACATTTAGGAGTGACGTTTACATGGAAATATAATCGAACACTTGGCGTGCAATGTTGGATCACAAGATATTTTAAAGGCAAAAGGAGAAAAAACAAGTGAACTTTAAAGACATCTAGGCATAAGCATAAAGAATGAGGATAGTATCAAGCCAATAAGCACATTCTACACTACAAAATCAAGATCGATCGAATAAAAGCATAAATTCGAAACTAGAAACCGAATGCCACATTTAGGAGTGAAGTTTACATGAACATATTATCGAACACTTAGCGTGCAATGTTAGATCACAAGTCATTCTAAAGGCAAAAGGAGAAAAAACAAGTGAACTTTAAAGACATCTAGGCATAAGCATAAAGAATGAGGATAGTATCAAGCCAATAAGCACATTCTGCACTACGAAATCAAGACCGATCGAATAAAAGCATAAATTTGAACCTTGAAACCGAATGCCAAATTTAGGAGTGACGTTTACATGGACATATCATCCAACACTTGGCGTGCAATGTTAGATCATAAGTCATTTTAAAGGCAAAAGGAGAAAAAAAAACAAGTTAACTTTAAAGACATCTAGGCATAAGCATAAATAATGAGGATAGTATCAAACCAATAAGCACATTCAACACTACGAAATCAAGACCGATCGAATAAAAGCAAAAATTCGAACCTAGAAACCGAATGCCACATTTAGGAGTGACATTTACATGGACCTTCCAGCGAACACTTCGCGTGCAGCGTTAGATCACAAGTCATTTTAAAGGCAAAATGAGAATAAAAATCTGAACTTTAAAGACATCTAGGCATAAGCATAAAGAATGAGGATAATATCATGCCAATAAGCACATTCGGCACTACGAAATAAAGACCGATCGAATAAAAGCATAAATTCGAACCTAGAAACCGAATGCCACATTCAGGAGTGACATTTACATGGACATTTCATCGAACACTTGGTGTGCAATGTTAGATCACAAGTCATTCTAAAGGCAGAAGGAGAAAAAACAAGTGAACTTTAAAGACATCTACGCATAAGCATAAAGAATAAGGGTAGTATCAAGCCAATAAGCACATTATGCACTACAAAATCAAGACCGATCGAATAAAAGCATAAATTCGAACCTAGAAACCGAATGCCACATTTAGGAGTGACGTTTACATGGAAATATAATCGATTACTTGGCGTGCAATGTTGGATCACAAGATATTTTAAAGGCAAAAGGAGAAAAAACAAGTGAACTTTAAAGACATCTAGGCATAAGCATAAAGAATGAGGATAGTATCAAGCCAATAAGCACATTCTACACTACAAAATCAAGATCGATCGAATAAAAGCATAAATTCGAAACTAGAAACCGAATGCCACATTTAGGAGTGAAGTTTACATGAACATATTATCGAACATTTAGCGTGCAATGTTAGATCACAAGTCATTCTAAAGGCAAAAGGAGAAAAAACAAGTGAACTTTAAAGACATCTAGGCATAAGCATAAAGAATGAGGATAGTATCAAGCCAATAAGCACATTCTGCACTACGAAATCAAGACCGATCGAATAAAAGCATAAATTTGAACCTTGAAACCGGATGCCAAATTTAGGAGTGACGTTTACATGGACATATCATCCAACACTTGGCGTGCAATGTTAGATCATAAGTCATTTTAAAGGCAAAAGGAGAAAAAAAAACAAGTTAACTTTAAAGACATCTAGGCATAAGCATAAATAATGAGGATAGTATCAAACCAATAAGCACATTCTGCACTACGAAATCAAGACCGATCGAATAAAAGGATAAATTCGAACCTAGAAACCAAATGCCACATTTAGGAGTGACATTTACATGGACCTTCCATCGAACACTTGGCGTGCAATGTTAGATCACAAGTCATTTTAAAGGCAAAAGGAGAAAAAAACAAGTGATCTTTAAAGACATCTAGGCATAAGCATAAAGAATGAGGATAGTATCAAGCCAATAAGCACATTCTGCAATACAAAATCAAGACCGATCGAATAAATGCATAAATTCGAACCTAGAAACCGAATGCCACATTTAGGTGTGACGTTTACATGGACATTTCATCCAACACTTGGCGTGCAATGTTAGATCACAAGTCATTCTAAAGGAAGAAGTAGAAAAAACAACTGAACTTTAAAGAAATCTAGGCATAAGTATAAAGAATGAGGATAATATCAAGCCAATATGCACATTATGCACTATGAAATCAAGATCGATCAAAAAAAAGCATAGATTCTAACCTAGAAACCGAATGCCATATTTAGGAGTGACATTTACATGTACATTTCATCGAACACTTGGCGTGCAATGTTAGATGTCATGTCATTTTTAACGCAAGAGGAGAAAAAACAAGTGAACTTTAAAGACATCTAGGCATAAGCATAAACAATGAGGATAGTATCTAGCCAATAACCTTGTGTGCATTACAAAATCAAGACCGATCGAATAAAAGCATAAATTCCAACCTAGAAGTCGAATGCCACATTTAGGAGTGACATTTATATGGACATTTCATCGAACCCTTGGCGTGCAATGTTAGATAACAAGTCATTTTAAAGGCAAAGGAGAAAAAACAAGTGAACTTTAAAGACATCTAGGCGTAAGCATAAGGAATGAGGATAGTATCAAGCCATTAAGCACATTCTGCACTACGAAATCAAGACCGATCGAATAAAAGCATAAATTCGAACCTAGAAACCAAATGCCACATTTAGGAGTAACGTTTACATGGACATATCATGGAACACTTGGCGTGCAATGTTAGATCACAAGTCATTTTAAAGACAAAAGGAGAAAAAACAAGTGAACTTTAAAGACATCTAGGCATAAGCTTAAAGAATGAAGTTAGTATCAAGCCAATAAGCACATTCTGCACTACGAAATCAAGACCGGTCGAATAAAAGGATAAATTCGAAACTAGAAACCGAATGCCACATTTAGGAGTGACATTTACATGGACCTTCCATCGAACACTTGGCGTGCAATGTTAGATCACAAGTCATTTTAAAGGCAAAAGGAGAAAAAAACAAGTGAACTTTAAAGACATCTAGGCATAAGCATAAAGAATGAGGATAGTAGCAAGCCAATAAGCACATTCTGCAATACGAAATCAAGACCGATCGAATAAATGCATAAATTCGAACCTAGAAACCGAATGCCACATTTAGGTGTGACGTTTACATGGACATTTCATCCAACACTTGGCGTGCAATGTTAGATCACAAGTCATTCTAAAGGCAAAAGGAGAAAAAACAAGTGAACTTTAAAGACATCTAGGCAGAAGCATAAAGAATGAAGATAGTATCAAGCCAATAAGCACATTCTTCACAACATAATCAAGACAGATCAAATAAAAGCATAGATTCGAACCTAGAAACCGAATGCCATATTTACGAGTGACATTTACATGGAAATATCATCGAACACTTTGGCGTGCAATGTTAGATAACAAGTCATTTTAAAGGCCAAGGAGAAAAAACAAGTGATTTTTTAAGACATCTAGGCGTAAGCATAAGGAATGAGGATAGTATCACGCCAATAAGCACATTCTGCAATACAAAATCAAGACCGATCGAATAAATGCATAAATTCGAACCTAGAAACCGAATGCCACATTTAGGTGTGACGTTTACATGGACATTTCATCCAACACTTGGCGTGCAATGTTATTCACAAGTCATTTTAAAGGCAAAAGGAGAAAAAACAAGTGAACTTTAAAGACATCTAGGCATAAGCATAAAGAATGAGGATAATATCAAGCCAATAAACACATTCTGCACAACCAAATCAAGACCGATTGAATAAAAGCCTAGATTCAAACTTAAAACCGAATTCCACATTTAGGAGTGACATTTACATGGATATATCGTCGAACACTTGGCGTGCAATGTTAGATCACAAGTCATTTTAAAGGAAAAAGGAGAAAGAAAAAGTGAACTTTAAAGACATCTACGCATAAGCATAAAGAATAAGGGTAGTATCAAGCCAATAAGCACATTATGCACTACAAAATCAAGACCGATCGAATAAAAGCATAAATTCGAACCTAGAAACCGAATGCCACATTTAGGAGTGACGTTTACATGGAAATATAATCGAACACTTGGCGTGCAATGTTGGATCACAAGATATTTTAAAGGCAAAAGGAGAAAAAACAAGTGAACTTTAAAGACATCTAGGCATAAGCATAAAGAATGAGGATAGTATCAAGCCAATAAGCACATTCTACACTACAAAATCAAGATCGATCGAATAAAAGCATAAATTCGAAACTAGAAACCGAATGCCACATTTAGGAGTGAAGTTTACATGAACATATTATCGAACACTTAGCGTGCAATGTTAGATCACAAGTCATTCTAAAGGCAAAAGGAGAAAAAACAAGTGAACTTTAAAGACATCTAGGCATAAGCATAAAGAATGAGGATAGTATCAAGCCAATAAGCACATTCTGCACTACGAAATCAAGACCGATCGAATAAAAGCATAAATTTGAACCTTGAAACCGAATGCCAAATTTAGGAGTGACGTTTACATGGACATATCATCCAACACTTGGCGTGCAATGTTAGATCATAAGTCATTTTAAAGGCAAAAGGAGAAAAAAAAACAAGTTAACTTTAAAGACATCTAGGCATAAGCATAAATAATGAGGATAGTATCAAGCCAATAAGCACATTCAACACTACGAAATCAAGACCGATCGAATAAAAGCAAAAATTCGAACCTAGAAACCGAATGCCACATTTAGGAGTGACATTTACATGGACCTTCCAGCGAACACTTGGCGTGCAGCGTTAGATCACAAGTCATTTTAAAGGCAAAATGAGAATAAAAAACTGAACTTTAAAGACATCTAGGCATAAGCATAAAGAATGAGGATAATATCATGCCAATAAGCACATTCGGCACTACGAAATAAAGACCGATCGAATAAAAGCATAAATTCGAACCTAGAAACCGAATGCCACATTCAGGAGTGACATTTACATGGACATTTCATCGAACACTTGGTGTGCAATGTTAGATCACAAGTCATTCTAAAGGCAGAAGGAGAAAAAACAAGTGAACTTTAAAGAAATCTAGGCATAAGTATAAAGAATGAGGATAATATCAAGCCAATATGCACATTATGCACTATGAAATCAAGATCGATCGAAAAAAAACATAGATTCTAACCTAGAAACCGAATGCCATATTTAGGAGTGACATTTACATGGACATTTCATCGAACACTTGGCGTGCAATGTTAGATGTCATGTCATTTTTAACGCAAGAGGAGAAAAAACAAGTGAACTTTAAAGACATCTAGGCATAAGCATAAAGAATGAGGATAGTATCTAGCCAATAACCTTGTGTGCATTACAAAATCAAGACCGATCGAATAAAAGCATAAATTCGAACCTAGAAACCGAATGCCACATTTAGGAGTGACATTTATATGGACATTTCATCGAACCCTTGGCGTGCAATGTTAGATAACAAGTCCTTTTAAAGGCAAAGGAGAAAAAACAAGTGAACTTTAAAGACATCTAGGCGTAAGCATAAGGAATGAGGATAGTATCAAGCCAATAAGCACATTCTGCACTACGAAATCAAGACCGATCGAATAAAAGCATAAATTCAAACCTAGAAACCAAATGCCACATTTAGGAGCAACGTTTACATGGACATATCATGGAACACTTGGCGTGCAATGTTAGATCACAAGTCATTTTAAAGACAAAAGGAGAAAAAACAAGTGAACTTTAAAGACATCTAGGCATAAGCTTAAAGAATGAAGTTAGTATCAAGCCAATACGCACATTCTGCACTACGAAATCAAGACCGATCGAATAAAAGGATAAATTCGAACCTAGAAACCAAATGCCACATTTAGGAGTGACATTTACATGGACCTTCCATCGAACACTTGGCGTGCAATGTTAGATCACAAGTCATTTTAAAGGCAAAAGGAGAAAAAAACAAGTGATCTTTAAAGACATCTAGGCATAAGCTTAAAGAATGAGGATAGTATCAAGCCAATAAGCACATTCTGCAATACAAAATCAAGACCGATCGAATAAATGCATAAATTTGAACCTAGAAACCGAATGCCACATTTAGGTGTGACGTTTACATGGACATTTCATCCAACACTTGGCGTGCAATGTTAGATCACAAGTCATTCTAAAGGCAGAAGGAGAAAAAACAACTGAACTTTAAAGAAATCTAGGCATAAGTATAAAGAATGAGGATAATATCAAGCCAATATGCACATTATGCACTATGAAATCAAGATCGATCAAAAAAAAGCATAGATTCTAACCTAGAAACCGAATGCCATATTTAGGAGTGACATTTACATGTACATTTCATCGAACACTTGGCGTGCAATGTTAGATGTCATGTCATTTTTAACGCAAGAGGAGAAAAAACAAGTGAACTTTATAGACATCTAGGTATAAGCATAAACAATGAGGATAGTATCTAGCCAATAACCTTGTGTGCATTACAAAATCAAGACCGATCGAATAAAAGCATAAATTCCAACCTAGAAGTCGAATGCCACATTTAGGAGTGACATTTATATGGACATTTCATCGAACCCTTGGCGTGCAAAGTTAGATAACAAGTCATTTTAAAGGCAAAGGAGAAAAAACAAGTGAACTTTAAAGACATCTAGGCGTAAGCATAAGGAATGAGGATAGTATCAAGCCAATAACACATTCTGCACTACGAAATCAAGACCGATCGAATAAAAGCATAAATTCGAACCTAGAAACCAAATGCCACATTTAGGAGTGAGTTTTACATGAACATATTATCGAACACTTGGCGTGAAATATTAGATCACAAGTCATTCTAAAGGCAAAAGGAGAAAAAACAAGTGAACTTTAAAGACATCTAGGCTTAACCATAAAGAATGAGGATAATATCAAGCCAATAAGCACATTCTGCACTACGCACTACGAAATGAAGATCGATCGAATAAAAGCATAAATTCAAACCTAGAAACCGAAGGGCACATTTAGGAGTGACATTTACATGGACTTATAATCGAACACTTGGCGTGCAATGTTAGATCACAAGTCATTTTAAAGGCAAAAGGAGGAAAATTAGTGAACTTTAAAGATCTCTAGGCATAAACATAAAGAATAAGGATAGTATCAAGCCAATAAGCACATTCTACACTACGAAATAAAGACCGATCGAATAAAAGCATAAATTCTAACCTAGAAACCGAATGCCACATTTAGGAGTGACATTTACATGGACATATAATCGAACACTTGGCGTGCAGTGTTAGATCACAAGTCATTTTAAAGGCAAAAGGAGGAAAAACAAGTGAACTTTAAAGACATCTAGGCATAAGCATAAAGAATAAGGATAATATCAAGCCAATAAGCACATTCTACACTACGAAATAAAGACCGATATAATAGAAGCATAAATTCTAACCTAGAAACCAAATGCCACATTCAGGAGTGACGTTTACATGAACATATCATCGAACACTTGTCGTGCAATGTTAGATCACAAGTCATTTTAAAGGCAAAAGTAGAAAACACAAGTGAACTATAAAGACATCTAGGCATAAGCATAAAGAATGATGATAGTATCAAGGCAATAAGCACATTCTGCACTACGAAATCAAGACCGATCGAATAAAAGCATAAATTCGAACCTAGAAACCGAATTCCACATTTAGGAGTGACATTTACATGGACATATCATCGAACACTTGGCATGCAATGTTAGATCACAAGTCATTTTAAAGGCAAAAGGAGAAAAAACAAGTGAACTTTAAAGACATCTAGACATAAGCATAAAGAATGAAGATAGTATCAAGCCAATAAGCACATTCTGCACTACGAAATAAAGACCGATCGAATTAAAGCATAAACTCGAACCTAGAGACCGAATGCCACATTTAGGAGTGACGTTTACATGGAAATATCATCGAACACTTGGCGTGCAATGTTAGATCACAAGTCATTTAAAAGTTAAAAGGAGGAAAAACAAGTGAACTTTAAAGACATCTAGGCATAAGCATAAAGAATGAGGATAGTGTCAAGCCAATAAGCACATTCTACACTACAAAATCAAGATCGATCGAATAAAAGCATAAATTCGAAACTAGAAACCGAATGCCACATTTAGGAGTGACATTTACATGGACATATCATCGAACACTTAGCAATGTTAGATCACAAGATATTTTAAAGGCAAAAGGAGAAAAAACAAGTGAACTTTAAAGACATCTAGGCATAAGCATAAAGAATGAGGATAGTATCAAGCCAATAAGCACATTCTACACTACAAAATCAAGATAGATCGAATAAAAGCATGAATTCAAAACTAGAAACCGACTGCCACATTTAGGAGTGAAGTTTACATGAACATATTATCGAACACTTAGCGTGCAATGTTAGATCACAAGTCATTCTAAAGGCAAAAGGAGAAAAAACAAGTGAACTTTGAAGACATCAAGGCATAAGCATAAAGAATGAGGATAGTATCAAGCCAATAAGCACATTCTGAACTAGGATATCAAGACCGATCGAATAAAAGAATAAATTCAAACCTTGAAACCGAATGCCACATTTAGTAGTGACATTTACATGGACATATCATCGAACACTTGGCCTGCAATGTTAGATCACAAGTCATTTTAAAGGCAAAAGGATAAAAAAACAAGTGAAATTTAAAGACATCTAGGCATAAGCATAAAGAATGAGGATAGTATCAAGCCAATAAGCACCTTCTACACTACAAAATCAAGACCGATCGAATAAAAGCATAAATTTGAACCTAGCAAACGAATGCCACATTTAGGAGTGACATTTACATGGATATTTCACCGAACACTTGGCGTGCAATGTTATTCACAAGTCATTTTAAAGGCAAAAGGAGAAAAAACAAGTGAACTTTAAAGACATCTAGGCATAAGCATACAGAAAGAGGATAATATCAAGCCAATAAACACATTCTTCACAACCAAATCAAGACCGATTGAATAAAAGCCTAGATTCGAACTTAAAACCGAATTCCACATTTAGGAGTGACATTTACATGGATATATCGTCGAACACTTGGCGTGCAATGTTCGATCACAAGTCATTTTAAAGGAAAAAGGAGAAAGAAAAAGTGAACTTTAAAGACAGCTAGGCATAAGCATAAAGAATGAGGATAGTATCAAGCCAATAAGTACATTCTACACTACGAAATCAAGACCGATCGAATAGAAGCATAAATTCGAACCTAGAAACCGAATGCCACATTTAGGAGTGAAGTTTACATGAACATATCATCGAACACTTAGCGTGCAATGTTAGATAACAAGTCATTTTTAAAGGCAAAGGAGAAAATACAAGTGAACTTTAAAGACATCTAGGCATAAGCATAAAGAAGGAGGATAGTATCAAGCCAATAAGCACATTCTGAACTACGAAATCAAGACCGATCGAATAAAAGCATAAATTCAAACCTAGAAACCGAATGCCACACTTAGGCGTGACATTTACATGGACATGTCATCGAACAGTTGGGGTGCAATGTTAGATTACAAGTCATTTTAAAGGCCAAAGGAGAAAAAACAAGTGAACTTTAAAAACATCTAGGCATATGCATAAAGAAGGAGGATAGAATCAAGCCAATAAGCACATTCTGCACTACGAAATCAAGACCGATCGAATAAAAGCGTAAATTCGAACCTATAAACCGAATGCCACATTGGGGATTGACATTTCAATGGACATTTCATCGAACACTAGGCGTGCAATGTTAGATCACAAGTCATTTTAAAGGCAAAAGGAGGAAAAACAAGTGAACTTTAAAGACATCTAGGCATAAGCATAAAGAATAAGGATAATATCAAGCCAATAAACACATTCTACACTACGAAATAAAGACCGATATAATAGAAGCATAAATTCTAACCTAGAAACCAAATGCCACATTCAGGAGTGACGTTTACATGAACATATCATCGAACACTTGTCGTGCAATGTTAGATCACAAGTCATTTTAAAGGCAAAAGGAGAAAACACAAGTGAACTGTAAAGACATCTAGGCATAAGCATAAAGAATGATGATAGTATCAAGGCAATAAGCACATTCTGCACTACGAAATCAAGACCGATCGAATAAAAGTATAAATTCGAACCTAGAAACCGAATTCCACATTTAGGAGTGACATTTACATGGACATATAATCGAACACTTGGCATGCAATGTTAGATCACAAGTCATTTTAAAGGCAAAAGGAGAAAAAACAAGTGAACTTTAAAGACATCTAGACATAAGCATAAAGAATGAAGATAGTATCAAGCCAATAAGCACATTCTGCACTACGAAATAAAGACCGATCGAATTAAAGCATAAACTCGAACCTAGAGACCGAATGCCACATTTAGGAGTGACGTTTACATGGACCTTCAATCGAACACTTGGCGTGCAATGTTAGATCACAAGTCATTTAAAAGTTAAAAGGAGGAAAAACAAGTGAACTTTAAAGACATCTAGGCATAAGCATAAAGAATAAGGATAATATCAAGCCAATAAGCACATTCTACACTACGAAATAAAGACCGATCGAATAGAAGCATAAATTCTAACCTAGAAACCAAATGCCACATTCAGGAGTGACGTTTGCATGAACATATCATCGAACACTTGTCGTGCAATGTTAGATCACAAGTCATTTTAAAGGCAAAAGGAGAAAACACAAGTGAACTGTAATGACATCTAGGCATAAGCATAAAGAATGATGATAGTATCAAGCCAATAAGCACATTCTGCACTACAAAATCAAGACCGATCGAATAAAAGCTTAAATTCGAACCTAGAAACTGAATGCCACATTTAGGAGTGACGTTTACATGGAAATATCATCGAACACTTGGCGTGCAGTGTTAGATCACAAGATATTTTAAAGGCAAAAGGAGAAAAAACAAGTGAACTTTAAAGACATCTACGCATAAGCATAAAGAATGAGGATAGTGTCAAGCCAATAAGCACATTCTACACTACAAAATCAAGATCGATCGAATAAAAGCATAAATTCGAAACTAGAAACCGAATGCCACATTTAGGAGTGACATTTACATGGACATATCATCGAACACTTAGCAATGTTAGATCACAAGATATTTTAAAGGCAAAAGGAGAAAAAACAAGTGAACTTTAAAGACATCTAGGCATAAGCATAAAGAATGAGGATAGTATCAAGCCAATAAGCACATTCTACACTACAAAATCAAGATCGATCGAATAAAATCATAAATTCGAAACTAGAAACCGACTGCCACATTTAGGAGTGAAGTTTACATGAACATATTATCGAACACTTAGCGTGCAATGTTAGATCACAAGTCATTCTAAAGGCAAAAGGAGAAAAAACAAGTGAACTTTAAAGACATCAAGGCATAAGCATAAAGAATGAGGATAGTATCAAGCCAATAAGCACATTCTGAACTACGAAATCAAGACCGATCGAATAAAAGAATAAATTCAAACCTTGAAACCGAATGCCACATTTAGTAGTGACATTTACATGGACATATCATCGAACACTTGGCGTGCAATGTTAGATCACAAGTCATTTTAAAGGCAAAAGGATAAAAAAACAAGTGAAATTTAAAGACATCTAGGCATAAGCATAAAGAATGAGGATAGTATCAAGCCTATAAGCACATTCTACACTACAAAATCAAGACCGATCGAATAAAAGCATAAATTTGAACCTAGCAAACGAATGCCACATTTAGGAGTGACATTTGCATGGATATTTCATCGAACACTTGGCGTGCAATGTTATTCACAAGTCATTTTAAAGGCAAAAGGAGAAAAAACAAGTGAACTTTAAAGACATCTAGGCATAAGCATACAGAAAGAGGATAATATCAAGCCAATAAACACATTCTGCACAACCAAATCAAGACCGATTGAATAAAAGCCTAGATTCGAACTTAAAACCGAATTCCACATTTAGGAGTGACATTTACATGGATATATCGTCGAACACATGGCGTGCAATGTTCGATCACAAGTCATTTTAAAGGAAAAAGGAGAATGAAAAAGTGAACTTTAAAGACAGCTAGGCATAAGCATAAAGAATGAGGATAGTATCAAGCCAATAAGTACATTCTACACTACGAAATCAAGACCGATCGAATAAAAGCATAAATTCGAACCTAGAAACCGAATGCCACATTTAGGAGTGAAGTTTACATGAACATATCATCGAACACTTAGCGTGCAATGTTAGATAACAAGTCATTTTTAAAGGCAATGGAGAAAATACTTTTTAAACTTTAAAGACATCTAGGCATAAGCATAAAGAAGGAGGATAGTATCAAGCCAATAAGCACATTCTGAACTACGAAATCAAGACCGATCGAATAAAAGCATAAATTCAAACCTAGAAACCGAATGCCACACTCAGGCGTGACATTTACATGGACATGTCATCGAACAGTTGGGGTGCAATGTTAGATTACAAGTCATTTTAAAGGCCAAAGGAGAAAAAACAAGTGAACTTTAAAAACATCTAGGCATATGCATAAAGAAGGAGGATAGAATCAAGCCAATAAGCACATTCTGCACTACGAAATCAAGACCGATCGAATAAAAGCGTAAATTCGAACCTATAAACCGAATGCCACATTGGGGATTGACATTTCAATGGACATTTCATCGAACACTAGGCGTGCAATGTTAGATCACAAGTCATTTTTAAAGGCAAAAGGAGAAAAAACAAGTGAACTTTAAAGACATCTACGCATAAGCATAAAGAATGAGGGTAGTATCAAGCCAATAAGCACATTCTGCACTACAAAATCAAGACCGATCGAATAAAAGCATAAATTCGAACCTAGAAACCGAATGCCACATTTAGGAGTGACGTTTACATGGACATATCATCAAACACTTGGCATGCAATGTTAGATCACAAGTCATTTTAAATGCAAAAGGAGAAAAAACAAGTGAACTTTGAAGACATCGACATATACGCATAAAGAATGAGGGTAGTATAAAGCCAATAAGCACATTCTGCACTATGAAAGAAAGACCGATCGAATTAAAGCATAAACTCGAACCTAGAGACCGAATGCCACATTTAGGAGTGACGTTTACATGGAAATATCATCGAACACTTGGCGTGCAATGTTAGATCACAAGTCATTTAAAAGTTAAAAGGAGGAAAAACAAGTGAACTTTAAAGACATCTAGGCATAAGCATAAAGAATGAGGATAGTGTCAAGCCAATAAGCACATTCTACACTACAAAATCAAGATCGATCGAATAAAAGCATAAATTCGAAACTAGAAACCGAATGCCACATTTAGGAGTGACATTTACATGGACATATCATCGAACACTTAGCAATGTTAGATCACAAGATATTTTAAAGGCAAAAGGAGAAAAAACAAGTGAACTTTAAAGACATCTAGGCATAAGCATAAAGAATGAGGATAGTATCAAGCCAATAAGCACATTCTACACTACAAAATCAAGATCGATCGAATAAAAGCATAAATTCGAAACTAGAAACCGACTGCCACATTTAGGAGTGAAGTTTACATGAACATATTATCGAACACTTAGCGTGCAATGTTAGATCACAAGTCATTCTAAAGGCAAAAGGAGAAAAAACAAGTGAACTTTAAAGACATCAAGGCATAAGCATAAAGAATGAGGATAGTATCAAGCCAATAAGCACATTCCGAACTAGGAAATCAAGACCGATCGAATAAAAGAATAAATTCAAACCTTGAAACCGAATGCCACATTTAGTAGTGACATTTACATGGACATATCATCGAACACTTGGCCTGCAATGTTAGATCACAAGTCATTTTAAAGGCAAAAGGATAAAAAAACAAGTGAAATTTAAAGACATCTAGGCATAAGCATAAAGAATGAGGATAGTATCAAGCCAAGAAGCACATTCTACACTACAAAATCAAGACCGATCGAATAAAAGCATAAATTTGAACCTAGCAAACGAATGCCACATTTAGGAGTGACATTTACATGGATATTTCATCGAACACTTGGCGTGCAATGTTATTCACAAGTCATTTTAAAGGCAAAAGGAGAAAAAACAAGTGAACTTTAAAGACATCTAGGCATAAGCATACAGAAAGAGGATAATATCAAGCCAATAAACACATTCTTCACAACCAAATCAAGACCGATTGAATAAAAGCCTAGATTCGAACTTAAAACCAAATTCCACATTTAGGAGTGACATTTACATGGATATATCGTCGAACACTTGGCGTGCAATGTTCGATCACAAGTCATTTTAAAGGAAAAAGGAGAAAGAAAAAGTGAACTTTAAAGACAGCTAGGCATAAGCATAAAGAATGAGGATAGTATCAAGCCAATAAGTACATTCTACACTACGAAATCAAGACCGATCGAATAAAAGCATAAATTCGAACCTATAAACCGAATGCCACATTTAGGAGTGAAGTTTACATGAACATATCATCGAACACTTAGCGTGCAATGTTAGATAACAAGTCATTTTTAAAGGAAAAGGAGAAAATACAAGTGAACTTTAAAGACATCTAGGCATAAGCATAAAGAAGGAGGATAGTATCAAGCCAATAAGCACATTCTGAACTACGAAATCAAGACCGATCGAATAAAAGCATAAATTCAAACCTAGAAACCGAATGCCACACTTAGGCGTGACATTTACATGGACATGTCATCGAACAGTTGGGGTGCAATGTTAGATTACAAGTCATTTTAAAGGCCAAAGGAGAAAATACAAGTGAACTTTAAAAACATCTAGGCATATGCATAAAGAAGGAGGATAGAATCAAGCCAATAAGCACATTCTGCACTACGAAATCAAGACCGATCGAATAAAAGCGTAAATTCGAACCTATAAACCGAATGCCACATTGGGGATTGACATTTCAATGGACATTTCATCGAACACTAGGCGTGCAATGTTAGATCACAAGTCATTTTAAAGGCAAAAGGAGGAAAAACAAGTGAACTTTAAAGACATCTAGGCATAAGCATAAAGAATAAGGATAACATCAAGCCAATAAGAACATTCTACACTACGAAATAAAGACCGATATAATAGAAGCATAAATTCTAACCTAGAAACCAAATGCCACATTCAAGAGTGACGTTTACATGAACATATCATCGAACACTTGTCGTGCAATGTTAGATCACAAGTCATTTTAAAGGCAAAAGGAGAAAACACAAGTGAACTGTAAAGATATCTAGGCATAAGCATAAAGAATGATGATAGTATCAAGGCAATAAGCACATTCTGCACTACGAAATCAAGACCGATCGAATAAAAGCATAAATTCGAACCTAGAAACCGAATTCCACATTTAGGAGTGACATTTACATGGACATATCATCGAACACTTGGCATGCAAGGTTAGATCACAAGTCATTTTAAAGGCAAAAGGAGAAAAAACAAGTGAACTTTAAAGACATCTAGACATAAGCATAAAGAATGAAGATAGTATCAAGCCAATAAGCACATTCTGCACTACGAAATAAAGACCGATCGAATTAAAGCATAAACTCGAACCTAGAGACCGAATGCCACATTTAGGAGTGACGTTTACATGGACCTTCAATCGAACACTTGGCGTGCAATGTTAGATCACAAGTCATTTAAAAGTTAAAAGGAGGAAAAACAAGTGAACTTTAAAGACATCTAGGCATAAGCATAAAGAATAAGGATAATATCAAGCCAATAAGCACATTCTACACTACGAAATAAAGACCGATCGAATAGAAGCATAAATTCTAACCTAGAAACCAAATGCCACATTCAGGAGTGACGTTTACATGAACATATCATCGAACACTTGTCGTGCAATGTTAGATCACAAGTCATTTTTAAGGCAAAAGGAGAAAACACAAGTGAACTGTAATGACATCTAGGCATAAGCATAAAGAATGATGATAGTATCAAGCCAATAAGCACATTCTGCACTACAAAATCAAGACCGATCGAATAAAAGCTTAAATTCGAACCTAGAAACCGAATGCCACATTTAGGAATGACGTTTACATGGAAATATCATCGAACACTTGGCGTGCAGTGTTAGATCACAAGATATTTTAAAGGCAAAAGGAGAAAAAACAAGTGAACTTTAAAGACATCTAGGCATAAGCATAAAGAATGAGGATAGTATCAAGCCAATAAGCACATCTACACTACAAAATCAAGATCGATCGAATAAAAGCATAAATTCGAAACTAGAAACCGAATGCCACATTTGGGAGTGACATTTACATGGACATATCATCGAACACTTGGCGTGCAATGTTAGATCACAAGTCATTTAAAAGGTAAAAGGAGAAAAAACAAGTGAATTGTAAAGACATCTACGCATAAGCACAAAGAATAAGGATAGTATCAAGCCAATAAGCACATTCTGCACTACGAAATCAAGACTGATCGAATAAAAACATAAATTCGAAACCTAGAAACCGAATGCCACATTTAGGAGTGACATTTACATGGACATATCATCGAACACTTGGCGTGCAATGTTTGATCACAAGTCATTTTAAAGGCAAAAGGAGGAAAAACAAGTGAACTTTAAAGACATCTAGGCATAAGCATAAAGAATAAGGATAGTATCAAGCCAATAAGGACATTCTACACTACGAAATAAAGACCGATCGAATAAAAGCATAAATTCTAACCTAGAAACCGAATGCCACATTCAGGAGTGTCGTTTACATGAACATATCATCGAACACTTGCCGTGCAATGTTAGATCACAAGTCATTTTAAAGGCAAAAGGAGAAAATACAAGTGAACCGTAAAGACATCTAGGCATAAGCATAAAGAATGATGATAGTATCAAGGCAAAAAGCACATTCTGCACTACGAAATCAAGACCCGATCGAATAAAAGCATAAATTAGAACCTAGAAACCGAATGCCACATTTAGGATTGACGTTTACATGGACGTATCATCGAACACTTGGCGTGCAATGTTAGACCACAAGTCATTTTAAAGCCAAAAGAAGAAAAAACAATTGAACTTTAAAGACATCTAAGCATAAGCATAAAGAATGAGGATAGTATCAAGCTAATAAGCACATTCTGCACTACGAAATCAAGACCGATCGAATTAAAGCATAAACTCGAACCTAGAGACCGAATGCCACATTTAGGAGTGACGTTTACATGGACCTTTAATCGAACACTTGGCGTGCAATGTTAGATCACAAATCATTTAAAAGGTAAAAGGAGAAAAAACAAGTGAATTGTAAAGACATCTAGGCATAAGCACAAGGAATAAGGATAGTATCAAGCCAATAAGCACATTCTGCACTACGAAATCAAGACCGATCGAATAAAAACATAAATTCGAAACCTAGAAACCGAATGCCACATTTAGGAGTGACATTTACATGGACATATCATCGAACACTTGACGTGCAATGTTAGATCACAAGTCATTCTAAAGGCAAAAGGAGAAAAAACAAGTGAACTTTAAAGACATCTAGGCATAAGCATAAAGAATTAGGATAATATCAAGCCAATAAGCACATTCTGCACTACGAAATCAAGATCGACTAAATAAAAGCATAAATTCGAACCTAGAAACCGAATGCCACATTTAGGAGTGACATTTACATGGAAATATCATCGAACATTTGGCGTGCTATGTTAGATCACAAGTCATTTTAAGGGCAAAAGGAGAAAAAACAAGTGAACTTTAAAGACATCTAGGCATAAGCATAAAGAATGAGGATAGTATCAAGCCAATAAGCACATTCTGCACTACGAAATCAAGACCGATCGAATAAAAGCTTAAATTTGAACCTTGAAACCGAATGCCAAATTTAGGAGTGACGTTTACATGGACATATCATACAACACTTGGCGTGCAATGTTAGATCATAAGTCATTTTAAAGGCAAAAGGAGAAAAAAAACAAGTTAACTTTAAAGACATCTAGGCATAAGCATAAATAATGAGGATAGTATCAAGCCAATAAGCACATTCAACACTACGAAATCAAGACCGATCGAATAAAAGCAAAAATTCGAACCTAGAAACCGAATGCCACATTTAGGAGTGACATTTACATGGACCTTCCAGCGAACACTTGGCGTGCAACGTTAGATCACAAGTCATTTTAAAGGCAAAATGAGAAAAAAAAACTGAACTTTAAAGACATCTAGGCATAAGCATAAAGAATGAGGATAATATCATGCCAATAAGCACATTCGGCACTACGAAATAAAGACCGATCGAATAAAAGCATAAATTCGAACCTAGAAACCGAATGCCACATTCAGGAGTGACATTACATGGACATTTCATCGAACACTTGGCGTGCAATGTTAGATCACAAGTCATTCTAAAGGTAGAAGGAGAAAAAACAAGTGAACTTTAAAGAAATCTAGGCATAAGTATAAAGAATGAGGATAATATCAAGCCAATATGCACATTATGCACTATGAAATCAAGATCGATCGAAAAAAAGCATAGATTCTAACCTAGAAACCGAATGCCATATTTAGGAGTGACATTTACATGGACATTTCATCGAACACTTGGCGTGCAATGTTAGATGTCATGTCATTTTTAACGCAAGAGGAGAAAAAACAAGTGAACTTTAAAGACATCTAGGCATAAGCATAAAGAATGAGGATAATATCAAGCCAATATGCACATTATGCACTATGAAATCAAGAACGATCGAAAAAAAGCATAGATTCTAACCTAGAAACCGAATGCCATATTTAGGAGTGACATTTACATGGACATATCATCGAACACTTGGCGTGCAATGTTAGATCACAAGTAATTTTAAAGGCAAAAGGATAAAAACACAAGTGAAATTTAAAGACATCTAGGCATAAGCATAAAGAATGAGGATAGTATCAAGCCAATAAGCACATTCTACACTACAAAATCAAGACCGATCGAATAAAAGCATAAATTTGAACCTAGAAACCGAATGCCACATTTAGGAGTGACATTTACATGGACATTTCATCGAACACTTGGCGTGCAATGTTATTCACAAGTCATTTTAAAGGCAAAAGGAGAAAAAACAAGTGAACTTTAAAGACATCTAGGCATAAGCATAAAGAATGAGGATAATATCAAGCCAATAAACACATTCTGCACAACCAAATCAAGACCGATTGAATAAAAGCCTAGATTCAAACTTAAAACCGAATTCCACATTTAGGAGTGACATTTACATGGATATATCGTCGAACACTTGGCGTGCAATGTTAGATCACAAGTCATTTTAAAGGCAAAAGGAGAAAAAACAAGTGAACTTTAAAGGCATCTAGGCATAAGATTAAAGAATGAGGATATTATCAAGCCAATAAGCACATTCTGCACTACGAAATCAAGACCCGATCGAATAAAAGCATAAATTAGAACCTAGAAACCGAATGCCACATTTAGGAGTGACGTTTACATGGACGTATCATCGAACACTTGGCGTGCAATGTTAGACCACAAGTCATTTTAAAGCCAAAATAAGAAAAAACAATTGAACTTTAAAGACATCTAAGCATAAGCATAAGGAATGAGGATAGTATCAAGCTAATAAGCACATTCTGCACTACGAAATCAAGACCGATCGAATTAAAGCATAAACTCGAACCTAGAGACCGAATGCCACATTTAGGAGTGACGTTTACATGGACCTTTAATCGAACACTTGGCGTGCAATGTTAGATCACAAGTCATTTAAAAGGTAAAAGGAGAAAAAACAAGTGAATTGTAAAGACATCTAGGCATAAGCACAAGGAATAAGGATAGTATCAAGCCAATAAGCACATTCTGCACTACGAAATCAAGACCGATCGAATAAAAACATAAATTCGAAACCTAGAAACCGAATGCCACATTTAGGAGTGACATTTACATGGACATATCATCGAACACTTGACGTGCAATGTTAGATCACAAGTCATTCTAAAGGCAAAAGGAGAAAAAACAAGTGAACTTTAAAGACATCTAGGCATAAGCATAAAGAATTAGGATAATATCAAGCCAATAAGCACATTCTGCACTACGAAATCAAGATCGACTAAATAAAAGCATAAATTCGAACCTAGAAACCGAATGCCACATTTAGGAGTGACATTTACATGGAAATATCATCGAACATTTGGCGTGCTATGTTAGATCACAAGTCATTTTAAGGGCAAAAGGAGAAAAAACAAGTGAACTTTAAAGACATCTAGGCATAAGCATAAAGAATGAGGATAGTATCAAGCCAATAAGCACATTCTGCACTACGAAATCAAAACCGATCGAATAAAAGCTTAAATTTGAACCTTGAAACCGAATGCCAAATTTAGGAGTGACGTTTACATGGACATATCATACAACACTTGGCGTGCAATGTTAGATCATAAGTCATTTTAAAGGCAAAAGGAGAAAAAAAACAAGTTAACTTTAAAGACATCTAGGCATAAGCATAAATAATGAGGATAGTATCAAGCCAATAAGCACATTCAACACTACGAAATCAAGACCGATCGAATAAAAGCAAAAATTCGAACCTAGAAACCGAATGCCACATTTAGGAGTGACATTTACATGGACCTTCCAGCGAACACTTGGCGTGCAACGTTAGATCACAAGTCATTTTAAAGGCAAAATGAGAAAAAAAAACTGAACTTTAAAGACATCTAGGCATAAGCATAAAGAATGAGGATAATATCATGCCAATAAGCACATTCGGCACTACGAAATAAAGACCGATCGAATAAAAGCATAAATTCGAACCTAGAAACCGAATGCCACATTCAGGAGTGACATTACATGGACATTTCATCGAACACTTGGCGTGCAATGTTAGATCACAAGTCATTCTAAAGGTAGAAGGAGAAAAAACAAGTGAACTTTAAAGAAATCTAGGCATAAGTATAAAGAATGAGGATAATATCAAGCCAATATGCACATTATGCACTATGAAATCAAGATCGATCGAAAAAAAGCATAGATTCTAACCTAGAAACCGAATGCCATATTTAGGAGTGACATTTACATGGACATTTCATCGAACACTTGGCGTGCAATGTTAGATGTCATGTCATTTTTAACGCAAGAGGAGAAAAAACAAGTGAACTTTAAAGACATCTAGGCATAAGCATAAAGAATGAGGATAATATCAAGCCAATATGCACATTATGCACTATGAAATCAAGAACGATCGAAAAAAAGCATAGATTCTAACCTAGAAACCGAATGCCATATTTAGGAGTGACATTTACATGGACATATCATCGAACACTTGGCGTGCAATGTTAGATCACAAGTAATTTTAAAGGCAAAAGGATAAAAACACAAGTGAAATTTAAAGACATCTAGGCATAAGCATAAAGAATGAGGATAGTATCAAGCCAATAAGCACATTCTACACTACAAAATCAAGACCGATCGAATAAAAGCATAAATTTGAACCTAGAAACCGAATGCCACATTTAGGAGTGACATTTACATGGACATTTCATCGAACACTTGGCGTGCAATGTTATTCACAAGTCATTTTAAAGGCAAAAGGAGAAAAAACAAGTGAACTTTAAAGACATCTAGGCATAAGCATAAAGAATGAGGATAATATCAAGCCAATAAACACATTCTGCACAACCAAATCAAGACCGATTGAATAAAAGCCTAGATTCAAACTTAAAACCGAATTCCACATTTAGGAGTGACATTTACATGGATATATCGTCGAACACTTGGCGTGCAATGTTAGATCACAAGTCATTTTAAAGGCAAAAGGAGAAAAAACAAGTGAACTTTAAAGGCATCTAGGCATAAGATTAAAGAATGAGGATATTATCAAGCCAATAAGCACATTCTGCACTACGAAATCAAGACCCGATCGAATAAAAGCATAAATTAGAACCTAGAAACCGAATGCCACATTTAGGAGTGACGTTTACATGGACGTATCATCGAACACTTGGCGTGCAATGTTAGACCACAAGTCATTTTAAAGCCAAAATAAGAAAAAACAATTGAACTTTAAAGACATCTAAGCATAAGCATAAGGAATGAGGATAGTATCAAGCTAATAAGCACATTCTGCACTACGAAATCAAGACCGATCGAATTAAAGCATAAACTCGAACCTAGAGACCGAATGCCACATTTAGGAGTGACGTTTACATGGACCTTTAATCGAACACTTGGCGTGCAATGTTAGATCACAAGTCATTTAAAAGGTAAAAGGAGAAAAAACAAGTGAATTGTAAAGACATCTAGGCATAAGCACAAGGAATAAGGATAGTATCAAGCCAATAAGCACATTCTGCACTACGAAATCAAGACCGATCGAATAAAAACATAAATTCGAAACCTAGAAACCGAATGCCACATTTAGGAGTGTTATTTACATGGACATATCATCGAACACTTGACGTGCAATGTTAGATCACAAGTCATTTTAAAGGGAAAAGGAGGAAAAACAAGTGAACTTTAAAGACATTTAGGCATAAGCATAAAGAATGAGGATAGTATCAAGCCAATAAGCACAGTCTGCACCATGAAATCAAGACCGATCGAATAAAAACATAAATTCGAACCTAGAAACTCAACGCCACATTTAGGAGTGACATTTACATGGACACTTCATCGAACAGTTGGGGTGCAATGTTAGATCACAAGTCATTCTAAAGGCAAAAGGAGAAAAAACAAGTGAACTTTAAAGACATCTAGGCATAAGCATAAAGAATTAGGATAATATCAAGCCAATAAGCACATTCTGCACTACGAAATCAAGATCGACTAAATAAAAGCATAAATTCGAACCTAGAAACCGAATGCCACATTTAGGAGTGACATTTACATGGAAATATCATCGAACACTTGGCGTGCTATGTTAGATCACAAGTCATTTTAAAGGCAAAAGGAGAAGAAACAAGTGAACTTTAAAGACATCTAGGCATAAGCATAAAGAATGAGGATAGTATCAAGCCAATAAGCACATTCTGCACTACGAAATCAAGACCGATCGAATAAAAGCTTAAATTTGAACCTTGAAACCGAATGCCAAATTTAGGAGTGACGTTTACATGGACATATCATACAACACTTGGCGTGCAATGTTAGATCATAATTCATTTTAAAGGCAAAAGGAGAAAAAAAACAAGTTAACTTTAAAGACATCTAGGCATAAGCATAAATAATGAGGATAGTATCAAGCCAATAAGCACATTCAGCACTACGAAATCAAGACCGATCGAATAAAAGCAAAAATTCGAACTTTGAAACCGAATGCCACATTTAGGAGTGACATTTACATGGACCTTCCAGCGAACACTTGGCGTGCAACGTTAGATCACAAGTCATTTTAAAGGCAAAATGAGAAAAAAAAACTGAACTTTAAAGACATCTAGGCATAAGCATAAAGAATGAGGATAATATCATGCCAATAAGCACATTCGGCACTACGAAATAAAGACCGATCGAATAAAAGCATAAATTCGAACCTAGAAACCGAATGCCACATTCAGGAGTGACACTTACATGGACATTTCATCGAACACTTGGCGTGCAATGTTAGATCACAAGTCATTCTAAAGGTAGAAGGAGAAAAAACAAGTGAACTTTAAAGAAATCTAGGCATAAGTATAAAGAATGAGGATAATATCAAGCCAATATGCACATTATGCACTATGAAATCAAGATCGATCGAAAAAAAGCATAGATTCTAACCTAGAAACCGAATGCCATATTTAGGAGTGACATTTACATGGACATTTCATCGAACACTTGGCGTGCAATGTTAGATGTCATGTCATTTTTAACGCAAGAGGAGAAAAAACAAGTGAACTTTAAAGACATCTAGGCATAAGCATAAAGAATGAGGATAATATCAAGCCAATATGCACATTATGCACTATGAAATCAAGAACGATCGAAAAAAAGCATAGATTCTAACCTAGAAACCGAATGCCATATTTAGGAGTGACATTTACATGGACATATCATCGAACACTTGGCGTGCAATGTTAGATCACAAGTCATTTTGAAGGGAAAAGGAGGAAAAACAAATGAACTTTAAAGACATTTAGGCATAAGCATAAAGAATGAGGATAGTATCAAGACAGTAAGCACAGTCTGCACCATGAAATCAAGACCGATCGAATAAAAACATGAATTCGAACCTCGAAACTCAACGCCACATTTAGGAGTGACATTTCCTTGGACATTTCATCGAACACTTGGCGTGCAATGTTAGATCACAAGTCATTCTAAAGGCAAAAGGAGAAAAAACAAGTGAACTTTAAAGACATTTAGGCATAAGCATAAAGAATGTTGATAGTATCAAGCCAATAAGCACATTCTACACTACAAAATCAAGACCGATCGAATAAAAGCATAAATTTGAACCTAGAAACCGAATGCCACATTTAGGAGTGACATTTACATGGACATTTCATCGAACACTTGGCGTGCAATGTTATTCACAAGTCATTTTAAAGGCAAAAGGAGAAAAAACAAGTGAACTTTAAAGACATCTAGGCATAAGCATAAAGAATGAGGATAATATCAAGCCAATAAACACATTCTGCACAACCAAATCAAGACCGATTGAATAAAAGCCTAGATTCAAACTTAAAACCGAATTCCACATTTAGGAGTGACATTTACATGGATATATCGTCGAACACTTGGCGTGCAATGTTAGATCACAAGTCATTTTAAAGGCAAAAGGAGAAAAAACAAGTGAACTTTAAAGGCATCTAGGCATAAGATTAAAGAATGAGGATATTATCAAGCCAATAAGCACATTCTGCACTACGAAATCAAGACCCGATCGAATAAAAGCATAAATTAGAACCTAGAAACCGAATGCCACATTTAGGAGTGACGTTTACATGGACGTATCATCGAACACTTGGCGTGCAATGTTAGACCACAAGTCATTTTAAAGCCAAAAGGAGAAAAAACAATTGAACTTTAAAGACATCTAAGCATAAGCATAAAGAATGAGGATAGTATCAAGCTAATAAGCACATTCTGCACTACGAAATCAAGACTGATCGAATAAAAGCATAAATTCGAACCTAGAAACCGAATGCCACATTTAGGAGTGACATTTACATGGACATATCATCGAACACTTGGCGTGCAATGTTCGATCACAAGTCATTCTAAAGGCAAAAGGAGAAAAAACAAGTGAACTTTAAAGACATCTAGGCATAAGCATAAAGAATGAGGATAGTATCAAGCCAATAAGCACATTCTGCACTACGAAATCAAGACCGATCGAATAAAAGCATAAATTTGAACCTTGAAACCGAATGCCAAATTTAGGAGTGACGTTTACATGGACATATCATCCAACACTTGGCGTGCAATGTTAGGTCATAAGTCATTTTAAAGGCAAAAGGAGAAAAAAACAAGTTAACTTTAAAGACATCTAGGCATAAGCATAAATAATGAGGATAGTATCAAGCCAATAAGCACATTCAGCACTACGAAATCAAGACCGATCGAATAAAAGCAAAAATTCGAATCTAGAAACCGAACGCCACATTTAGTAGTGACATTTACATGGACATTTCATCGAACACTTGGCGTTCAAAGTTAGATCACAAGTCAAAATTTGAAGGCAAAAGGAGAAAAAACAAGTAAACTTTAAAGACATCAAGGCATAAGCATAAAGAATGAGGATAGTATCAAGCCAATAAGCATATTGTGCACTATAAAATCAAGACCCATCGAATAAAAGCAAAAATTCGAACCTAGAAACCGAATGCCACATTTAGTAGTGACATTTACATGGACATTTCATCGAACACTTGGCGTTCAAAGTTAGATCACAAGTCAAAATTTGAAGGCAAAAGGAGAAAAAACAAGTAAACTTTAAAGACATCTAGGCATAAGCATATAGAATGAGGATAGCATCAAGCCAATAAGCACATTCTACACTACGAAATAAAGACCGATCGAATAAAAGCATAAATTCTAACCTAGAAACCGAATGCCACATTCAGGAGTGTCGTTTACATGAACATATCATCGAACACTTGCCGTGCAATGTTAGATCACAAGTCATTTTAAAGGAAAAAGGAGAAAATACAAGTGAACCGTAAAGACATCTAGGCATAAGCATAAAGAATGATGATAGTATCAAGGCAAAAAGCACATTCTGCACTACGAAATCAAGACCGATCGAATAAAAGCATAAATTCGAACCTAGAAACCGAATTCCACATTTAGGAGTGACATTTACATGGACATATCATCGAACACCTGGCATGCAATGTTAGATCACAAGTCATTTTAAAGGCAAAAGGAGAAAAAACAAGTGAACTTTAAAGACATCTAGACATAAGCATAAAGAATGAAGATAGTATCAAGCCAATAAGCACATTCTACACTACGAAATAAAGACCGATCGAATTAAAGCATAAACTCGAACCTAGAGACCGAATGCCACATTTAGGAGTGACGTTTACATGGACCTTTAATCGAACACTTGGCGTGCAACGTTAGATCATAAGTCATTTAAAAGGTAAAAGGAGAAAAAACAAGTGAATTGTAAAGACATCTAGGCATAAGCATAAAGAATAAGGATAGTATCAAGCCAATAAGCACATTCTGCAGTACGAAATCAAGACCGATCGAATAAAAGCATAATTTCGAACCTAGAAACCGAATGCCACATTTAGGAGTGACGTTTACATGGACATATCATCGAACACTTGGCGTGCAATGTTAGATCACAAGTAATTTTAAAGGCAAAAGGAGAAAAACAAGTGAACTTTAAAGACATCTAGGCATAAGCATAAAGAATGAGGATAGTATCAAGCCAATAAGCACATTCTGCAATACGAAATCAAGACCGATCGAATAAATGCATAAATTCGAACCTAGAAACCGAATGCCACATTTAGGTGTGACGTTTACATGGACATATCATCGAACACTTGGCGTGCAATGTTAGATCACAAGTCATTCTAAAGGCAAAAGGAGAAAAAAAAAGTGAACTTTAAAGACATCTAGGTATAAGCATAAAGAATTAGGATAATATCAAGCCAATAAGCACATTCTGCACTACGAAATCAAGATCGATTAAATAAAAGCATAAATTCGAACCTAGAAACTGAATGCCACATTTAGCAGTGACATTTACACGGAAATATCATCGAACACTTGGCGTGCTATGTTAGATCACAAGTCATTTTAAAGGCAAAAGGAGAAAAAACAAGTGAACTTTAAAGACATCTAGGCATAAGCATAAAGAATGTGGATAGTATCAAGCCAATAAGCACATTCTGCACTACGAAATCAAGACCGATCGAATAAAAGCATAAATTCGAACCTAGAAACCGAATTCCACATTTAGGAGTGACATTTACATGGACATATCATCGAACACTTGGCGTGCAATGTTAGATCACAAGTAATTTTAAAGGCAAAAGGAGAAAAAACAAGTGAACTTCAAAGACATCTAGGCATAAGCATAAAGAATGAGGATAGTATCAAGGCAATAAGCACATTCTGCAGTACGAAATCAAGACCGATCGAATAAAAGCATAATTTCGAACCTAGAAACCGAATGCCACATTTAGGAGTGACGTTTACATGGACATTTCATCGAACACTTGGCGTGCAATGTTAGATAACAAGTCATTTTAAAGGCAAAGGAGAAAAAACAAGTGAACTTTAAAGACATCTAGGCGTAAGCATAAGGAATGAGGATAGTATCAAGCCAATAAGCACATTCTGCACTACGAAATAAAGACCGATCGAATTAAAGCATAAATTCGAACCTAGAAACCGAATGCCACATTTAGCAGTGACATTTACATGGAAATATCATCGAACACTTGGCGTGCAATGTTAGATCACAAGTCATTTAAAAGGTAAAAGGAGAAAAAACAAGTGAATTGTAAAGACATCTAGGCATAAGCATAAAGAATGAGGATAGTATCAAGCCAATAAGCACATTCTGCACTACGAAATCAAGACCGATCGAATAAAAACATAAATTCGAAACCTAGAAACCGAATGCCACATTTAGGAGTGACATTTAAATGGACATATCATCGAACACTTGGCGTGCAATGTTAGATCACAAGTAATTTTAAAGGCAAAAGGAGAAAAAACAAGTGAACTTTAAAGACATCTAGGCATAAGCATAAAGAATGAGGATAGTATCAAGGCAATAAGCACATTCTGCAGTACGAAATCAAGACCGATCGAATAAAAGCATAATTTCGAACCTAGAAACCGAATGCCACATTTAGGAGTGACGTTTACATGGACATATCATCGAACACTTGGTGTGCAATGTTAGATCACAAGTCATTTTGAAGGGAAAAGGAGGAAAAACAAGTGAACTTTAAAGACATCTAGGCATAAGCTTAAAGAATGAGGATAGTATCAAGCCAATAAGCACATTCAGCACTACGAAATCAAGACCGATCGAATAAAAGCAAAAATTCGAACCTAGAAACCGAATGCCACATTTAGGAGTGACATTTACATGGACCTTCCAGCGAACACTTGGCGTGCAACGTTAGATCACAAGTCATTTTAAAGGCAAAATGAGAAAAAAAAACTGAACTTTAAAGACATCTAGGCATAAGCATAAAGAATGAGGATAGTATCAAGACAGTAAGCACAGTCTGCACCATGAAATCAAGACCGATCGAATAAAAACATGAATTCGAACCTAGAAACTCAACGCCACATTTAGGAGTGACATTTCCTTGGACATTTCATCGAACACTTGGCGTGCAATGTTAGATCACAAGTCATTCTAAAGGCAAAAGGAGAAAAAACAAGTGAACTTTAAAGACATTTAGGCATAAGCATAAAGAATGTTGATAGTATCAAGCCAATAAGCACATTCTGAACTACGAAATCAAGACCGATCGAATAAAAGAATAAATTCAAACCTTGAAACCGAATGCCACATTTAGGAGTGACATTTACATGGACATATCATCGAACACTTGGCGTGCAATGTTAGATCAAAAGTCATTTTAAAGGCAAAAGGAGAAAAAAAACAAGTTAACTTTAAAGACATCTAGGCATAAGCATAAATAATGAGGATAGTATCAAGCCAATAAGCACATTCAGCACTACGAAATCAAGACCGATCGAATAAAAGCAAAAATTCGAACCTAGAAACCGAATGCCACATTTAGGAGTGACATTTACATGGACCTTCCAGCGAACACTTGGCGTGCAACGTTAGATCACAAGTCATTTTAAAGGCAAAATAAGAAAAAAAACTGAACTTTAAAGACATCTAGGCATAAGCATAAAGAATGAGGATAATATCATGCCAATAAGCACATTCGGCACTACGAAATAAAGACTGATCGAATAAAAGCATAAATTCGAACCTAGAAACCGAAAGCCACATTGAGGAGTGACATTTACATGGACATTTCATCGAACACTTGGCGTGCAATGTTAGATCACAAGTCATTCTAAAGGCAGAAGGAGAAAAAACAAGTGAACTTTAAAGAAATCTAGGCATAAGTATAAAGAATGAGGATAATATCAAGCCAATATGCACATTATGCACTATGAAATCAAGAACGATCGAAAAAAAGCATAGATTCTAACCTAGAAACCGAATGCCATATTTAGGAGTGACATTTACATGGACATATCATCGAACACTTGGCGTGAAATGTTAGATCACAAGTAATTTTAAAGGCAAAAGGATAAAAAAACAAGTGAAATTTAAAGACATCTAGGCATAAGCATAAAGAATGAGGATAGTATCAAGCCAATAAGCACATTCTACACTACAAAATCAAGACCGATCGAATAAAAGCATAAATTTGAACCTAGAAACCGAATGCCACATTTAGGAGTGACATTTACATGGACATTTCATCGAACACTTGGCGTTCAAAGTTAGATCACAAGTCATTCTAAAGGCAGAAGGAGAAAAAACAAGTGAACTTTAAAGAAATAAAGGCATAAGTATAAAGAATGAGGATAATATCAAGCCAATAAGCACATTCTACACTACAAAATCAAGACCGATCGAATAAAAGCATAAATTTGAACCTAGAAACTGAATGCCACATTTAGGAGTGACATTTACATGGACCTTCCAGCGAACACTTGGCGTGCAATGTTAGATCACAAGTAATTTTAAAGGCAAAAGGATAAAAAAACAAGTGAAATTTAAAGACATCTAGGCATAAGCATAAAGAATGAGGATAGTATCTAGCCAATAAGCACATTCTACACTACAAAATCAAGACCGATCGAATAAATGCATAAATTTGAACCTAGAAACCGAATGCCACATTTAGGTGTGACGTTTACATGGACATTTCATCCAACACTTGGCGTGCAATGTTAGATCACAAGTCATTCTAAAGGCAAAAGGAGAAAAAACAAGTGAACTTTAAAGACATCTAGGCAAAAGCATAAAGAATAAAGATAGTATCAAGCCAATAAGCACATTCTTCACAACAAAATCAAGACCGATCAAATAAAAGCATAGATTCGAACCTAGAAACCGAATGCCATATTTAGGAGTGACATTTACATGGAAATATCATCGAAAACTTTGGCGTGCAATGTTAGATAACAAGTCATTTTAAAGGCAAAGGAGAAAAAACAAGTGATTTTTAAAGACATCTAGGCGTAAGCATAAGGAATGAGGATAGTATCACGCCAATAAGCACATTCTGCACTACGAAATCAAGACTGATCGAATAAAAGCACAAAGTCGAACCTAGAAACAAAATGCCACATTTAGTAGTGACATTTACACGGATATTTCATCGAACACTTGGCGTGAAATGTTATTCACAAGTCATTTTAAAGGCAAAAGGAGAAAAAACAAGTGAACTTTAAAGACATCTAGGCATAAGCATAAAGAATGAGGATAATATCAAGCCAATAAACACATTCTGCACAACCAAATCAAGACCGATTGAATAAAAGCCTAGATTCGAACTTAAAACCGAATTCCACATTTAGGAGTGACATTTACATGGATATATCGTCGAACACTTGGCGTGCAATGTTAGATCACAAGTCATTTTAAAGGAAAAAGGAGAAAGAAAAAGTGAACTTTAAAGACATCTACGCATAAGCATAAAGAATGAGGGTAGTATCAAGCCAATAAGCACATTATGCACTACAAAATCAAGACCGATCGAATAAAAGCATAAATTCGAACCTAGAAACCGAATGCCACATTTAGGAGTGACGTTTACATGGAAATATCATCGAACACTTGGCGTGCAATGTTAGATCACAAGATATTTTAAAGGCAAAAGGAGAAAAAACAAGTGAACTTTAAAGACATCTAGGCATAAGCATAAAGAATGAGGAGAGTATCAAGCCAATAAGCACATTCTACACTACAAAATCAAGATCGATCGAATAAAAGCATAAATTCGAAACTAGAAACCGAATGCCACATTTAGGAGTGAAGTTTACATGAACATATTATCGAACACTTAGCGTACAATGTTAGATCACAAGTCATTCTAAAGGCAAAAGGAGAAAAAACAAGTGAACTTTAAAGACATCTAGGCATAAGCATAAAGAATGAGGATAGTATCAAGCCAATAAGCATATTCTGAACTACGAAATCAAGCCGGATCGAATAAAAGAATAAATTCAAACCTTGAAACCGAATGCCACATTTAGGAGTGACATTTACATGGACATATCATCGAACACTTGGCGTGCAATGTTAGATCACAAGTCATTTTAAAGGCAAAAGGATAAAAAAACAAGTGAAATTTAAAGACATCTAGGCATAAGCATAAAGAATTAGGATAATATCAAGCCAATAAGCACATTCTGCACTACGAAATCAAGATCGATTAAATAAAAGCATAAATTCGAACCTAGAAACCGAGTGCCACATTTAGGAGTGACATTTACATGGAAATATCATCGAACACTTGGCGTGCTATGTTAGATCACAAGTCATTTTAAAGGCAAAAGGAGAAAAAACAAGTAAACTTTAAAGACATCTAGGCGTAAGCATAAGGAATGAGTATAGTATCAAGCCAATAAGCACATTCTGCACTACGATATCAAGACCGATCGAATAAAAGCATAAATTCGAACCTAGAAACCAAATGCCACATTTAGGAGTAACGTTTACATGGACATATCATGGAACACTTGGCGTGCAATGTTAGATCACAAGTCATTTTAAAGACAAAAGGAGAAAAAACAAGTGAACTTTAAAGACATCTAGGCATAAGCTTAAAGAATGAGGATAGTATCAAGCCAATAAGCACATTCAGCACTACGAAATCAAGACCGATCGAATAAAAGCAAAAATTCGAACCTAGAAACCGAATGCCACATTTAGGAGTGACATTTACATGGACCTTCCAGCGAACACTTGGCGTGCAACGTTAGATCACAAGTCATTTTAAAGGCAAAATGAGAAAAAAAAACGTAACTTTAAAGACATCTAGGCATAAGCATAAAGAATGAGGATAGTATCATGCCAATAAGCACATTCGGCACTACGAAATTAAGACTGATCGAATAAAAGCATAAATTCGAACCTAGAAACCGAATGCCACATTGAGGAGTGACATTTACATGGACATTTCATCGAACACTTGGCGTGCAATGTTAGATCACAAGTCATTCTAAAGGCAGAAGGAGAAAAAACAAGTGAACTTTAAAGAAATCTAGGCATAAGTATAAAGAATGAGGATAATATCAAGCCAATATGCACATTATGCACTATGAAATCAAGAACGATCGAAAAAAAGCATAGATTCTAACCTAGAAACCGAATGCCATATTTAGGAGTGACATTTACATGGACATATCATCGAACACTTGGCGTGAAATGTTAGATCACAAGTAATTTTAAAGGCAAAAGGATAAAAAAACAAGTGAAATTTAAAGACATCTAGGCATAAGCATAAAGAATGAGGATAGTATCAAGCCAATAAGCACATTCTACACTACAAAATCAAGACCGATCGAATAAAAGCATAAATTTGAACCTAGAAACCGAATGCCACATTTAGGAGTGACATTTACATGGACATTTCATCGAACACTTGGCGTTCAAAGTTAGATCACAAGTCATTCTAAAGGCAGAAGGAGAAAAAACAAGTGAACTTTAAAGAAATCTAGGCATAAGTATAAAGAATGAGGATAATATCAAGCCAATAAGCACATTCTACACTACAAAATCAAGACCGATCGAATAAAAGCATAAATTTGAACCTAGAAACTGAATGCCACATTTAGGAGTGACATTTACATGGACCTTCCAGCGAACACTTGGCGTGCAATGTTAGATCACAAGTAATTTTAAAGGCAAAAGGATAAAAAAACAAGTGAAATTTAAAGACATCTAGGCATAAGCATAAAGAATGAGGATAGTATCTAGCCAATAAGCACATTCTACACTACAAAATCAAGACCGATCGAATAAATGCATAAATTTGAACCTAGAAACCGAATGCCACATTTAGGTGTGACGTTTACATGGACATTTCATCCAACACTTGGCGTGCAATGTTAGATCACAAGTCATTCTAAAGGCAAAAGGAGAAAAAACAAGTGAACTTTAAAGACATCTAGGCAAAAGCATAACGAATAAAGATAGTATCAAGCCAATAAGCACATTCTTCACAACAAAATCAAGACCGATCAAATAAAAGCATAGATTCGAACCTAGAAACCGAATGCCATATTTCGGAGTGACATTTACATGGAAATATCATCGAAAACTTTGGCGTGCAATGTTAGATAACAAGTCATTTTAAAGGCAAAGGAGAAAAAACAAGTGATTTTTAAAGACATCTAGGCGTAAGCATAAGGAATGAGGATAGTATCACGCCAATAAGCACATTCTGCACTACGAAATCAAGACTGATCGAATAAAAGCACAAAGTCGAACCTAGAAACAAAATGCCACATTTAGTAGTGACATTTACACGGATATTTCATCGAACACTTGGCGTGAAATGTTTTTCACAAGTCATTTTAAAGGCAAAAGGAGAAAAAACAAGTGAACTTTAAAGACATCTAGGCATAAGCATAAAGAATGAGGATAATATCAAGCCAATAAACACATTTTGCACAACCAAATCAAGACCGATTGAATAAAAGCCTAGATTCGAACGTAAAACCGAATTCCACATTTAGGAGTGACATTTACATGGATATATCGTCGAACACTTGGCGTGCAATGTTAGATCACAAGTCATTTTAAAGGAAAAAGGAGAAAGAAAAAGTGAACTTTAAAGACATCTACGCATAAGCATAAAGAATGAGGGTAGTATCAAGCCAATAAGCACATTATGCACTACAAAATCAAGACCGATCGAATAAAAGCATAAATTCGAACCTAGAAACCGAATGCCACATTTAGGAGTGACGTTTACATGGAAATATCATCGAACACTTGGCGTGCAATGTTAGATCACAAGATATTTTAAAGGCAAAAGGAGAAAAAACAAGTGAACTTTAAAGACATCTAGGCATAAGCATAAAGAATGAGGAGAGTATCAAGCCAATAAGCACATTCTACACTACAAAATCAAGATCGATCGAATAAAAGCATAAATTCGAAACTAGAAACCGAATGCCACATTTAGGAGTGAAGTTTACATGAACATATTATCGAACACTTAGCGTACAATGTTAGATCACAAGTCATTCTAAAGGCAAAAGGAGAAAAAACAAGTGAACTTTAAAGACATCTAGGCATAAGCATAAAGAATGAGGATAGTATCAAGCCAATAAGCATATTCTGAACTACGAAATCAAGCCGGATCGAATAAAAGAATAAATTCAAACCTTGAAACCGAATGCCACATTTAGGAGTGACATTTACATGGACATATCATCGAACACTTGGCGTGCAATGTTAGATCACAAGTCATTTTAAAGGCAAAAGGATAAAAAAACAAGTGAAATTTAAAGACATCTAGACATAAGCATAAAGAATTAGGATAATATCAAGCCAATAAGCACATTCTGCACTACGAAATCAAGATCGATTAAATAAAAGCATAAATTCGAACCTAGAAACCGAGTGCCACATTTAGGAGTGACATTTACATGGAAATATCATCGAACACTTGGCGTGCTATGTTAGATCACAAGTCATTTTAAAGGCAAAAGGAGAAAAAACAAGTGAACTTTAAAGACATCTAGGCATAAGCATAAAGAATGAGGATAGTATCAAGCCAATAAGCACATTCTGCACTACGAAATCAAGACCGATCGAATAAAAGCATAAATTTGAACCTTGAAACCGAATGCCAAATTTAGGAGTGTCGTTTACATGGACATATCATCCAACACTTGGCGTGCAATGTTAGATCATAAGTCATTTTAAAGGCAAAAGGAGAAAAAAAAAACAAGTTAACTTTAAAGACATCTAGGCAAAAGCATAAAGAATAAGATAGTATCAAGCCAATAAGCACATTCTTCACAACAAAATCAAGACCGATCAAATAAAAGCATAGATTCGAACCTAGAAACCGAATGCCATATTTAGGAGTGACATTTACATGGAAATATCATCGAAAACTTTGGCGTGCAATGTTAGATAACAAGTCATTTTAAAGGCAAAGGAGAAAAAACAAGTGATTTTTAAAGACATCTAGGCGTAAGCATAAGGAATGAGGATAGTATCACGCCAATAAGCACATTCTGCACTACGAAATCAAGACTGATCGAATAAAAGCACAAAGTCGAACCTAGAAACCAAATGCCACATTTAGTAGTGACATTTACACGGATATTTCATCGAACACTTGGCGTGAAATGTTATTCACAAGTCATTTTAAAGGCAAAAGAAGAAAAAACAAGTGAACTTTAAAGACATCTAGGCATAAGCATAAAGAATGAGGATAATATCAAGCCAATAAACACATTCTGCACAACCAAATCAAGACCGATTGAATAAAAGCCTAGATTCGAACTTAAAACCGAATTCCACATTTAGGAGTGACATTTACATGGATATATCGTCGAACACTTGGCGTGCAATGTTAGATCACAAGTCATTTTAAAGGAAAAAGGAGAAAGAAAAAGTGAACTTTAAAGACATCTACGCATAAGCATAAAGAATGAGGGTAGTATCAAGCCAATAAGCACATTATGCACTACAAAATCAAGACCGATCGAATAAAAGCATAAATTCGAACCTAGAAACCGAATGCCACATTTAGGAGTGACGTTTACATGGAAATATCATCGAACACTTGGCGTGCAATGTTAGACCACAAGATATTTTAAAGGCAAAAGGAGAAAAAACAAGTGAACTTTAAAGACATCTAGGCATAAGCATAAAGAATGAGGATAGTATCAAGCCAAAAAGCACATTCTACACTACAAAATCAAGATCGATCGAATAAAAGCATAAATTCGAAACTAGAAACCGAATGCCACATTTAGGAGTGAAGTTTACATGAACATATTATCGAACACTTAGCGTACAATGTTAGATCACAAGTCATTATAAAGGCAAAAGGAGAAAAAACAAGTGAACTTTAAAGACATATAGGCATAAGCATAAAGAATTAGGATAATATCAAGCCAATAAGCACATTCTGCACTACGAAATCAAGATCGATTAAATAAAAGCATAAATTCGAACCTAGAAACCGAATGCCACATTTAGGAGTGACATTTACATGGAAATATCATCGAACACTTGGCGTGCTATGTTAGATCACAAGTCATTTTAAAGGCAAAAGGAGAAAAAACAAGTGAACTTTAAAGACATCTAGGAATAAGCATAAAGAATGAGGATAGTATCAAGCCAATAAGCACATTCAGCACTACGAAATCAAGACCGATCGAATAAAAGCAAAAATTCGAACCTAGAAACCGAATGCCACATTTAGGAGTGACATTTACATGGACCTTCTAGCGAACACTTGGCGTGCAGCGTTAGATCACAAGTCATTTTAAAGGCAAAATGAGAATAAAAAACTGAACTTTAAAGACATCTAGGCATAAGCATAAAGAATGAGGATAATATCATGCCAATAAGTACATTCGGCACTACGAAATAAAGACCGATCGAATAAAAGCATAAATTCGAACCTAGAAATCGAATGCCACATTCAGGAGTGACATTTACATGGACATTTCATCGAACACTTGGCGTGCAATGTTAGATCATAAGTCATTCTAAAGGCAGAAGGAGAAAAAACAAGTGAACTTTAAAGAAATCTAGGCATAAGTATAAAGAATGAGGATAATATCAAGCCAATATGCACATTATGCACTATGAAATCAAGATCGATCGAAAAAAAGAATAATTCTAACCTAGAAACCGAATGCCATATTTAGGAGTGACATTTACATGGACATTTCATCGAACACTTGGCGTGCAATGTTAGATGTCATGTCATTTTTAACGCAAGAGGAGAAAAAACAAGTGAACTTTAAAGACATCTAGGCATAAGCATAAAGAATGAGGATAGTATCTAGCCAATAACCTTGTGTGCATTACAAAATCAAGACCGATCGAATAAAAGCATAAATTCGAACCTAGAAACCGAATGCCACATTTAGGAGTGACATTTATATGGACATTTCATCGAACCCTTGGCGTGCAATGTTAGATAACAAGTCATTTTAAACGCAAAGGAGAAAAAACAAGTGAACTTTAAAGACATCTAGGCGTAAGCATAAGGAATGAGGATAGTATCAAGCCAATAAGCACATTCTGCACTACGAAATCAAGACCGATCGAATAAAAGCATAAATTCGAACCTAGAAACCAAATGCCACATTTAGGAGTAACGTTTACATGGACATATCATGGAACACTTGGCGTGCAATGTTAGATCACAAGTCATTTTAAAGACAAAAGGAGAAAAAACAAGTGAACTTTAAAGACATCTAGGCATAAGCTTAAAGAATGAAGTTAGTATCAAGCCAATAAGCACATTCTGCACTACGAAATCAAGACCGATCGAATAAAAGGATAAATTCGAACCTAGAAACCAAATGCCACATTTAGGAGTGACATTTACATGGACCTTCCATCGAACACTTGGCGTGCAATGTTAGATCACAAGTCATTTTAAAGGCAAAAGGAGAAAAAAACAAGTGATGTTTAAAGACATCTAGGCATAAGCATAAAGAATGAGGATAGTATCAAGCCAATAAGCACATTCTGCACTACGAAATCAAGACTGATCGAATAAAAGCACAAAGTCGAACCTAGAAACCAAATGCCACATTTAGTAGTGACATTTATACGGATATTTCATCGAACACTTGGCGTGAAATGTTATTCACAAGTCATTTTAAAGGCAAAAGGAGAAAAAACAAGTGAACTTTAAAGACATCTAGGCATAAGCATAAAGAATGAGGATAATATCAAGCCAATAAACACATTCTGCACAACCAAATCAAGACCGATCGAATAAATGCATAAATTCGAACCTAGAAACCGAATGCCACATTTAGGTGTGACGTTTACATGGACATTTCATCTAACACTTGGCGTGCAACGTTAAGTCATTCTAAAGGCAGAAGGAGAAAAAACAACTGAACTTTAAATAAATCTAGGCATAAGTATAAAGAATGAGGATAATATCAAGCCAATATGCACATTATGCACTATGAAATCAAGATCGATCGAAAAAAAGCATAGATTCTAACCTAGAAACCGAATGCCATATTTAGGAGTGACATTTACATGTCCATTTCATCGAACACTTGGCGTGCAATGCTAGATGTCATGTCATTTTTAACGCAAGAGGAGAAAAAACAAGTGAACTTTAAAGACATCTAGGCATAAGCATAAACAATGAGGATAGTATCTAGCCAATAACCTTGTGTGCATTACAAAATCAAGACCGATCGAATAAAAGCATAAATTCCAACCTAGAAACCGAATGCCACATTTAGGAGTGACATTTATATGGACATTTCATCGAACCCTTGGCGTGCAATGTTAGATAACAAGTCATTTTAAAGGCAAAGGAGAAAAAACAAGTGAACTTTAAAGACATCTATGCGTAAGCATAAGGAATGAGGATAGTATCAAGCCAATAAGCACATTCTGCACTACGAAATCAAGACCGATCGAATAAAAGCATAAATTCGAACCTAGAAACCAAATGCCACATTTAGGAGTAACGTTTACATGGACATATCATGGAACACTTGGCGTGCAATGTTAGATCACAAGTCATTTTAAAGGCAAAAGGAGAAAAAACAAGTGAACTTTAAAGACATCTAGGCATAAGCTTAAAGAATGAAGTTAGTATCAAGCCAATAAGCACATTCTGCACTACGAAATCAAGACCGGTCGAATAAAAGGATAAATTCGAACCTAGAAACCGAATGCCACATTTAGGAGTGACATTTACATGGACCTTCCATCGAACACTTGGCGTGCAATGTTAGATCACAAGTCATTTTAAAGGCAAAAGGAGAAAAAAACAAGTGAACTTTAAAGACATCTAGGCATAAGCATAAAGAATGAGGATAGTATCAAGCCAATAAGCACATTCTGCAATACGAAATCAAGACCGATCGAATAAATGCATAAATTCGAACCTAGAAACCGAATGCCACATTTAGGTGTGACGTTTACATGGACATTTCATCCAACACTTGGCGTGCAATGTTAGATCACAAGTCATTCTAAAGGCAAAAGGAGAAAAAACAAGTGAACTTTAAAGACATCTAGGCAGAAGCATAAAGAATGAAGATAGTATCAAGCCAATAAGCACATTCTTCACAACAAAATCAAGACCGATCAAATAAAAGCATAGATTCGAACCTAGAAACCGAATGCCATATTTAGGAGTGACATTTACATGGAAATATCATGGAACACTTTGGCGTGCAATGTTAGATAACAAGTCATTTTAAAGTCCAAGGAGAAAAAACAAGTGATTTTTAAAGACATCTAGGCGTAAGCATAAGGAAAGAGGATAGTATAACGCCAATAAGCACATTTTGCACTACGAAATCAAGACTGATCGAATAAAAGCACAAAGTCGAACCTAGAAACCAAATGCCACATTTAGTAGTGACATTTACACGGATATTTCATCGAACACTTGGCGTGCAATGTTATTCACAAGTCATTTTAAAGGCAAAAGGAGAAAAAACAAGTGAACTTTAAAGACATCTAGGCATAAGCATAAAGAATGAGGATAATATCAAGCCAATAAACACATTCTGCACAACCAAATCAAGACCGATCGGACAAAAGCATAAATTCGAACCTTGAAACCGAATGCCATATTTAGAGGTGACATTTACATGGATATTTCATCGAACACTTGGCGTGCAATGTTAGATAACAAGTGATTTTTAAGGCAAAAGGAGAAAAACAAGTGAACTTTAAAGACATCTAGGCATAAACATATAGAATGAGGACAATATCAAGCCAACAAGCACATTATGCACTACAAAATCAAGATCGATCGAAAAAAAGCATAGATTCTAACCTAGAAACCGAATGCCATATTTAGGAGTGACATTTACATGGACATTTCATCGAACACTTGGCGTGCAATGTTAGATGTCATGTCATTTTTAACGCAAGAGGAGAAAAAACAAGTGAACTTTAAAGACATCTAGGCATAAGCATAAACAATGAGGATAGTATCTAGCCAATAACCTTGTGTGCATTACAAAATCAAGACAGATCGAATAAAAGCATAAATTCCAACCTAGAAGCCGAATGCCACATTTAGGAGTGACATTTACATGGACATATCATCGAACACTTGGCGTGCAATGTTAGATCACAAGTCATTCTAAAGGCAAAAGGAGAAAAAACAAGTGAACTTTAAAGACATCTACGCATAAGCATAAAGAATTAGGATAATATCAAGCCAATAAGAACATTCTGCACTACGAAATCAAGATCGATTAAATAAAAGCATAAATTCGAACCTAGAAACCGAATGCCACATTTAGGAGTGACATTTACATGGAAATATCATCGAACAGTTGGGGTGCTATGTTAGATCACAAGTCATTTTAAAGGCAAAAGAAGAAAAAACAAGTGAACTTTAAAGACATCTAGGCGTAAGCATAAGGAATGAGGATAGTATCAAGCCAATAAGCACATTCTGCACTACGAAATCAAGACCGATCGAATAAAAGCATAAATTTGAACCTTGAAACCGAATGCCAAATTTAGGAGTGTCGTTTACATGGACATATCATCCAACACTTGGCGTGCAATGTTAGATCATAAGTCATTTTAAAGGCAAAAGGAGAAAAAAAAAACAAGTTAACTTTAAAGACATCTAGGCATAAGCATAAATAATGAGGATAGTATCAAGCCAATAAGCACATTCAGCACTACGAAATAAAGACCGATCGAATAAAAGCAAAAATTCGAACCTAGATACCGAATGCCACATTTAGGAGTGACATTTACATGGACCTTCCAGCGAACACTTGGCGTGCAGCGTTAGATCACAAGTCATTTTAAAGGCAAAATGAGAATAAAAAACTGAACTTTAAAGACATCTAGGCATAAGCATAAAGAATGAGGATAATATCATGCCAATAAGCACATTCGGCACTACGAAATAAAGACCGATCGAATAAAAGCATAAATTCGAACCTAGAAACCAAATGCCACATTTAGGAGTAACGTTTACATGGACATATCATGGAGCACTTGGCGTGCAATGTTAGATCACAAGTCATTTTAAAGACAAAAGGAGAAAAAACAAGTGAACTTTAAAGACATCTAGGCATAAGCTTAAAGAATGAAGTTAGTATCAAGCCAATAAGCACATTCTGCATACGAAATCAAGACCGGTCGAATAAAAGGATAAATTCGAACCTAGAAACCGAATGCCACATTTAGGAGTGACATTTACATGGAAATATCATCGAACACTTGGCGTGCTATGTTAGATCACAAGTCATTTTAAAGGCAAAAGGAGAAAAAACAAGTGAACTTTAAAGACATCTAGGCATAAGCATAAAGAATGAGGATAGTATCAAGCCAATAAGCACATTCTGCACTACGAAATCAAGACCGATCGAATAAAAGCATAAATTTGAACCTTGAAACCGAATGCCAAATTTAGGAGTGACGTTTACATGGACATATCATCCAACACTTGGCGTGCAATGTTAGGTCATTAGTCATTTTAAAGGCAAAAGGAGAAAAAAAACAAGTTAACTTTAAAGACATCTAGGCATAAGCATAAATAATGAGGATAGTATCAAGCCAATAAGCACATTCAGCACTACGAAATCAAGACCTATCGAATAAAAGCAAAAATTCGAACCTAGAAACCGAATGCCACATTTAGGAGTGACATTTACATGGACCTTCCAGCGAACACTTGGCGTGCAACGTTAGATCACAAGTCATTTTAAAGGCAAAATGAGAAAAAAAAACTGAACTTTAAAGACATCTAGGCATAAGCATAAAGAATGAGGATAATATCATGCCAATAAGCACATTCGGCACTACGAAATAAAGACCGATCGAATAAAAGCATAAATTCGAACCTAGAAACCGAATGCCACATTCAGGAGTGACATTTACATGGACATTTCATCGAACACTTGGCGTGCAATGTTAGATCACAAGTCATTCTAAAGGCAGAAGGAGAAAAAACAAGTGAACTTTAAAGAAATCTAGGCATAAGTATAAAGAATGAGGATAATATCAAGCCAATATGCACATTATGCACTATGAAATCAAGATCGATCGAAAGAAAGCATAGATTCTCACCTAGAAACTGAATGCCATATTTAGGAGTGACATTTACATGGACATTTCATCGAACACTTGGCGTGGAATGTTAGATGTCATGTCATTTTTAACGCAGGAGGAGAAAAAACAAGTGAACTTTGAAGACATCTAGGCATAAGCATAAAGAATGAGGATAGTATCTAGCCAATAACCTTGTGTGCATTACAAAATCAAGACCGATCGAATAAAAGCATAAATTCGAACCTAGAAACCGAATGCCACATTTAGGAGTGACATTTATATGGACATTTCATCGAACCCTTGGCGTGCAATGTTAGATAAAAAGTCATTTTAAAGGCAAAGGAGAAAAAACAAGTGAACTTTAAAGACATCTAGGCATATGCATAAAGAATGAGAATAGTATCAAGCCAATAAACACATTCTGCACTACGAAATCAAGACCGATCGAGATAAAGCATAAATTCGAACCTAGAAACCGAATGCCACATAGAGGAGTGACATTTACATGGACATATCATCGAACACTTGGCGTGCAATGTTAGATCACAAGTCATTTTAAAGGCAAAAGGAGAAAAAACAAGTGAACTTTAAAGACATCTAGGCGTAAGCATAAGGAATGAGGATAGTATCAAGCCAATAAGCACATTCTGCACTACGAAATCAAGACCGATCGAATAAAAGCATAAATTCGAACCTAGAAACCGAATGCCACATTTAGGAGTGACATTTACATGGACCTTCCATCGAACACTTGGCGTGCAATGTTAGATCACAAGTCATTTTAAAGGCAAAAGGAGAAAAAAACAAGTGATCTTTAAAGACATCTAGGCATAAGCATAAAGAATGAGGTTAGTATCAAGCCAATAAGCACATTCTGCACTACGAAATCAAGACCGATCGAATAAAAGGATAAATTCGAACCTAGAAACCAAATGCCACATTTAGGAGTGACATTTACATGGACCTTCCATCGAACACTTGGCGTGCAATGTTAGATCACAAGTCATTTTAAAGGCAAAAGGAGAAAAAAACAAGTGATCTTTAAAGACATCTAGGCATAAGCATAAAGAATGAGGATAGTATCAAGCCAATAATCACATTCTGCAATACGAAATCAAGACCGATCGAATAAATGCATAAATTCGAACCTAGAAACCGAATATCACATTTAGGTGTGACGTTTACATGGACATTTCATCCAACACTTGGCGTGCAATGTTAGATCACAAATCATTCTAAAGGCAAAAGGAGAAAAAACAAGTGAACTTTAAAGACATCTAGGCAAAAGCATAAAGAATGAAGATAATATCAAGCCAATAAGCACATTCTTCACAACAAAATCAAGACCGATCAAATAAAAGCATAGATTCGAACCTAGAAACCGAATGCCATATTTAGGAGTGACATTTACATGGAAATATCATCGAACACTTTGGCGTGCAATGTTAGATAACAAGTGATTTTTAAAGACATCTAGGCGTAAGCATAAGGAATGAGGATAGTATCACGCCAATAAGCACATTCTGCACTACGAAATCAAGACTGATCGAATAAAAGCACAAAGTCGAACCTAGAAACCAAATGCTACATTTAGTAGTGACAGTTACACGGATATTTCATCGAACACTTGGCGTGCAATGTTATTTACAAGTCATTTTAAAGGCAAAAGGAGAAAAAACAAGTGAACTTTAAAGACATCTAGGCATAAGCATAAAGAATGAGGATAATATCAAGCCAATAAACACATTCTGCACAACCAAATCAAGACCGATTGAATAAAAGCCTAGATTCGAACTTAAAACCGAATTCCACATTTAGGAGTGACATTTACATGGATATATCGTCGAACACTTGGAGTGCAATGTTAGATCACAAGTCATTTTAAAGGAAAAAGGAGAAAGAAAAAGTGAACTTTAAAGACATCTACGCATAAGCATAAAGAATGAGAGTAGTATCAAGCCAATAAGCACATTATGCACTACAAAATCAAGACCGATCGAATAAAAGCATAAATTCGAACCTAGAAACCGAATGCCACATTTAGGAGTGACGTTTACATGGAAATATCATCGAACACTTGGCGTGCAATGTTAGATCAGAAGATATTTTAAAGGCAAAAGGAGAAAAAACAAGTGAACTTTAAAGACATCTAGGCATAAGCATAAAGAATGAGGATAGTATCAAGCCAATAAGCACATTCTACACTACAAAATCAAGATCGATCGAATAAAAGCATAAATTCGAAACTAGAAACCGAATGCTACATTTAGGAGTGAAGTTTACATGAACATATTATCGAACACTTAGCGTACAATGTTAGATCACAAGTCATTCTAAAGGCAAAAGGAGAAAAAACAAGTGAACTTTAAAGACATCTAGGCATAAGCATAAAGAATTAGGATAATATCAAGCCAATAAGCACATTCTGCACTACGAAATCAAGATCGATTAAATAAAAGCATAAATTCGAACCTAGAAACCGAATGCCACATTTAGGAGTGACATTTACATGGAAATATCATCGAACACTTGGCGTGCTATGTTAGATCACAAGTCATTTTAAAGGCAAAAGGAGAAAAAACAAGTGAACTTTAAAGACATCTAGGCATAAGCATAAAGAATGAGGATAGTATCAAGCCAATAAGCACATTCTGCACTACGAAATCAAGACCGATCGAATAAAAGCATAAATTTGAACCTTGAAACCGAATGCCAAATTTAGGAGTGTCGTTTACATGGACATATCATCCAACACTTGGCGTGCAATGTTAGATCATAAGTCATTTTAAAGGCAAAAGGAGAAAAAAAAACAAGTTAACTTTAAAGACATCTAGGCATAAGCATAAATAATGAGGATAGTATCAAGCCAATAAGCACATTCAGCACTACGAAATCAAGACCGATCGAATAAAAGCAAAAATTCGAACCTAGAAACCGAATGCCACATTTAGGAGTGACATTTACATGGACCTTCCAGCGAACACTTGGCGTGCAGCGTTAGATCACAAGTCATTTTAAAGGCAAAATGAGAATAAAAAACTGAACTTTAAAGACATCTAGGCATAAGCATAAAGAATGAGGATAATATCATGCCAATAAGCACATTCGGCACTACGAAATAAAGACCGATCGAATAAAAGCATAAATTCGAACCTAGAAACCGAATGCCACATTCAGGAGTGACATTTACATGGACATTTCATCGAACACTTGGCGTGCAATGTTAGATCACAAGTCATTCTAAAGGCAGAAGGAGAAAAAACAAGTGAACTTTAAAGAAATCTAGGCATAAGTATAAAGAATGAGGATAATATCAAGCCAATATGCACATTATGCACTATGAAATCAAGATCGATCGAAAAAAAGCATAGATTCTAACCTAGAAACCGAATGCCATATTTAGGAGTGACATTTACATGGACATTTCATCGAACACTTGGCGTGCAATGTTAGATGTCATGTAATTTTTAACGCAAGAGGAGAAAAAACAAGTGAACTTTAAAGACATCTAGGCATAAGCATAAAGAATGAGGATAGTATCAAGCCAATAAGCACATTCTGCAATACGAAATCAAGACCGATCGAATAAAAGCATAAATTCGAACCTAGAAACCGAATGCCACATTTAGGAGTGACATTTATATGGACATTTCAACGAACCCTTGGCGTGCAATGTTAGATAACAAGTCATTTTAAAGGCAAAGGAGAAAAAACAAGTGAACTTTAAAGACATCTAGGCAAAAGCATAAAGAATGAAGATAGTATCAAGCCAATAAGCACATTCTTCACAACAAAATCAAGACCGATCAAATAAAAGCATAGATTCGAACCTAGAAACCGAATGCCATATTTAGGAGTGACATTTACATGGAAATATCATCGAACACTTTGGCGTGCAATGTTAGATAACAAGTCATTTTAAAGGCAAAGGAGAAAAAACAAGTGATTTTTAAAGACATCTAGGCGTAAGCATAAGGAATGAGGATAGTATCACGCCAATAAGCACATTCTGCACTACGAAATCAAGACTGATCGAATAAAAGCACAAAGTCGAACCTAGAAACCAAATGCTACATTTAGTAGTGATAGTTACACGGATATTTCATCGAACACTTGGCGTGCAATGTTATTTACAAGTCATTTTAAAGGCAAAAGGAGAAAAAACAAGTGAACTTTAAAGACATCTAGGCATAAGCATAAAGAATGAGGATAATATCAAGCCAATAAACACATTCTGCACAACCAAATCAAGACCGATTGAATAAAAGCCTAGATTCGAACTTAAAACCGAATTCCACATTTAGGAGTGACATTTACATGGATATATCGTCGAACACTTGGCGTGCAATGTTAGATCACAAGTCATTTTAAAGGAAAAAGGAGAAAGAAAAAGTGAACTTTAAAGACATCTACGCATAAGCATAAAGAATGAGGGTAGTATCAAGCCAATAAGCACATTATGCACTACAAAATCAAGACCGATCGAATAAAAGCATAAATTCGAACCTAGAAACCGAATGCCACATTTAGGAGTGACGTTTACATGGAAATATCATCGAACACTTGGCGTGCAATGTTAGATCACAAGATATTTTAAAGGCAAAAGGAGAAAAAACAAGTGAACTTTAAAGACATCTAGGCATAAGCATAAAGAATGAGGATAGTATCAAGCCAATAAGCACATTCTACACTACAAAATCAAGATCGATCGAATAAAAGCATAAATTCGAAACTAGAAACCGAATGCTACATTTAGGAGTGAAGTTTACATGAACATATTATCGAACACTTAGCGTACAATGTTAGATCACAAGTCATTCTAAAGGCAAAAGGAGAAAAAACAAGTGAACTTTAAAGACATCTAGGCATAAGCATAAAGAATTAGGATAATATCAAGCCAATAAGCACATTCTGCACTACGAAATCAAGATCGATTAAATAAAAGCATAAATTCGAACCTAGAAACCGAATGCCACATTTAGGAGTGACATTTACATGGAAATATCATCGAACACTTGGCGTGCTATGTTAGATCACAAGTCATTTTAAAGGCAAAAGGAGAAAAAACAAGTGAACTTTAAAGACATCTAGGCATAAGCATAAAGAATGAGGATAGTATCAAGCCAATAAGCACATTCTGCACTACGAAATCAAGACCGATGGAATAAAAGCATAAATTTGAACCTTGAAACCGAATGCCAAATTTAGGAGTGACGTTTACATGGACATATCATCCAACACTTGGCGTGCAATGTTAGGTCATAAGTCATTTTAAAGGCAAAAGGAGAAAAAAAACAAGTTAACTTTAAAGACATCTAGGCATAAGCATAAATAATGAGGATAGTATCAAGCCAATAAGCACATTCAGCACTACGAAATCAAGACCGATCGAATAAAAGCAAAAATTCGAACCTAGAAAACGAATGCCACATTTAGGAGTGACATTTACATGGACCTTCCAGCGAACACTTGGCGTGCAACGTTAGATCACAAGTCATTTTAAAGGCAAAATGAGAAAAAAAAACTGAACTTTAAAGACATCTAGGCATAAGCATAAAGAATGAGGATAATATCATGCCAATAAGCACATTCGGCACTACGAAATAAAGACCGATCGAATAAAAGCATAAATTCGAACCTAGAAACCGAATGCCACATTCAGGAGTGACATTTACATGGACATTTCATCGAACACTTGGCGTGCAATGTTAGATCACAAGTCATTCTAAAGGCAGAAGGAGAAAAAACAAGTGAACTTTAAAGAAATCTAGGCATAAGTATAAAGAATGAGGATAATATCAAGCCAATATGCACATTATGCACTATGAAATCAAGATCGATCGAAAGAAAGCATAGATTCTAACCTAGAAACTGAATGCCATATTTAGGAGTGACATTTACATGGACATTTCATCGAACACTTGGCGTGGAATGTTAGATGTCATGTCATTTTTAACGCAAGAGGAGAAAAAACAAGTGAACTTTGAAGACATCTAGGCATAAGCATAAAGAATGAGGATAGTATCTAGCCAATAACCTTGTGTGCATTACAAAATCAAGACCGATCGAATAAAAGCATAAATTCGAACCTAGAAACCGAATGCCACATTTAGGAGTGACATTTATATGGACATTTCATCGAACCCTTGGCGTGCAATGTTAGATAACAAGTCATTTTAAAGGCAAAGGAGAAAAAACAAGTGAACTTTAAAGACATCTAGGCATATGCATAAAGAATGAGAATAGTATCAAGCCAATAAACACATTCTGCACTACGAAATCAAGACCGATCGAGATAAAGCATAAATTCGAACCTAGAAACCGAATGCCACATAGAGGAGTGACATTTACATGGACATATCATCGAACACTTGGCGTGCAATGTTAGATCACAAGTCATTTTAAAGGCAAAAGGAGAAAAAACAAGTGAACTTTAAAGACATCTAGGCGTAAGCATAAGGAATGAGGATAGTATCAAGCCAATAAGCACATTCTGCACTACGAAATCAAGACCGATCGAATAAAAGCATAAATTCGAACCTAGAAACCAAATGCCACATTTAGGAGTGACATTTACATGGACCTTCCATCGAACACTTGGCGTGCAATGTTAGATCACAAGTCATTTTAAAGGCAAAAGGAGAAAAAAACAAGTGATCTTTAAAGACATCAAGGCATAAGCATAAAGAATGAGGTTAGTATCAAGCCAATAAGCACATTCTGCACTACGAAATCAAGACCGATCGAATAAAAGGATAAATTCGAACCTAGAAACCAAATGCCACATTTAGGAGTGACATTTACATGGACCTTCCATCGAACACTTGGCGTGCAATGTTAGATCACAAGTCATTTTATAGGCAAAAGGAGAAAAAAACAAGTGATCTTTAAAGACATCTAGGCATAAGCATAAAGAATGAGGATAGTATCAAGCCAATAAGCACATTCTGCAATACGAAATCAAGACCGATCGAATAAATGCATAAATTCGAACCTAGAAACCGAATGCCACATTTAGGTGTGACGTTTACATGGACATTTCATCCAACACTTGGCGTGCAATGTTAGATCACAAGTCATTCTAAAGGCAAAAGGAGAAAAAACAAGTGAACTTTAAAGACATCTAGGCAAAAGTATAAAGAATGAAGATAGTATCAAGCCAATAAGCACATTCTTCACAACAAAATCAAGACCGATCAAATAAAAGCATAGATTCGAACCTAGAAACCGAATGCCATATTTAGGAGTGACATTTACATGGAAATATCATCGAACACTTTGGCGTGCAATGTTAGATAACAAGTCATTTTAAAGGCAAAGGAGAAAAAACAAGTGATTTTTAAAGACATCTAGGCGTAAGCATAAGGAATGAGGATAGTATCACGCCAATAAGCACATTCTGCACAACCAAATCAAGACCGATCGGACAAAAGCATAAATTCGAACCTTGAAACCGAATGCCATATTTAGAGGTGACATTTACATGGATATTTCATCGAACACTTGGCGTGCAATGTTAGATAACAAGTGATTTTTAAGGCAAAAGGAGAAAAACAAGTGAACTTTAAAGACATCTACGAATAAGCATAAAGAATGAGGGTAGTATCAAGCCAATAAGCACATTATGCACTACAAAATCAAGACCGATCGAATAAAAGCATAAATTCGAACCTAGAAACCGAATGCCACATTTAGGAGTGACGTTTACATGGAAATATCATCGAACACTTGGCGTGCAATGTTAGATCACAAGATATTTTAAAGGCAAAAGGAGAAAAAACAAGTGAACTTTAAAGACATCTAGGCATAAGCATAAAGAATGAGGATAGTATCAAGCCAATAAGCACATTCTACACTACAAAATCAAGATCGATCGAATAAAAGCATAAATTCGAAACTAGAAACCGAATGCTACATTTAGGAGTGAAGTTTACATGAACATATTATCGAACACTTAGCGTACAATGTTAGATCACAAGTCATTCTAAAGGCAAAAGGAGAAAAAACAAGTGAACTTTAAAGACATCTAGGCATAAGCATAAAGAATTAGGATAATATCAAGCCAATAAGCACATTCTGCACTACGAAATCAAGATCGATTAAATAAAAGCATAAATTCGAACCTAGAAACCGAATGCCACATTTAGGAGTGACATTTACATGGAAATATCATCGAACACTTGGCGTGCTATGTTAGATCACAAGTCATTTTAAAGGCAAAAGGAGAAAAAACAAGTGAACTTTAAAAACATCTAGGCATAAGCATAAAGAATGAGGATAGTATCAAGCCAATAAGCACATTCTGCACTACAAAATCAAGACCGATCGAATAAAAGCATAAATTTGAACCTTGAAACCGAATGCCAAATTTAGGAGTGTCGTTTACATGGACATATCATCCAACACTTGGCGTGCAATGTTAGATCATAAGTCATTTTAAAGGCAAAAGGAGAAAAAAAAACAAGTTAACTTTAAAGACATCTAGGCATAAGCATAAATAATGAGGATAGTATCAAGCCAATAAGCACATTCAGCACTACGAAATCAAGACCGATCGAATAAAAGCAAAAATTCGAACCTAGAAACCGAATGCCACATTTAGGAGTGACATTTACATGGACCTTCCAGCGAACACTTGGCGTGCAGCGTTAGATCACAAGTCATTTTAAAGGCAAAATGAGAATAAAAAACTGAACTTTAAAGACATCTAGGCATAAGCATAAAGAATGAGGATAATATCATGCCAATAAGCACATTCGGCACTACGAAATAAAGACCGATCGAAGAAAAGCATAAATTCGAACCTAGAAACCGAATGCCACATTCAGGAGTGACATTTACATGGACATTTCATCGAACACTTGGCGTGCAATGTTAGATCACAAGTCATTCTAAAGGCAGAAGGAGAAAAAACAAGTGAACTTTAAAGAAATCTAGGCATAAGTATAAAGAATGAGGATAATATCAAGCCAATATGCACATTATGCACTATGAAATCAAGATCGATCGAAAAAAAGCATAGATTCTAACCTAGAAACCGAATGCCATATTTAGGAGTGACATTTACATGGACATTTCATCGAACACTTGGCGTGCAATGTTAGATGTCATGTAATTTTTAACGCAAGAGGAGAAAAAACAAGTGAACTTTAAAGACATCTAGGCATAAGCATAAAGAATGAGGATAGTATCTAGCCAATAACCTTGTGTGCATTACAAAATCAAGACCGATCGAATAAAAGCATAAATTCGAACCTAGAAACCGAATGCCACATTTAGGAGTGACATTTATATGGACATTTCAACGAACCCTTGGCGTGCAATGTTAGATAACAAGTCATTTTAAAGGCAAAGGAGAAAAAACAAGTGAACTTTAAAGACATCTAGGCAAAAGCATAAAGAATGAAGATAGTATCAAGCCAATAAGCACATTCTTCACAACAAAATCAAGACCGATCAAATAAAAGCATAGATTCGAACCTAGAAACCGAATGCCATATTTAGAAGTGACATTTACATGGAAATATCATCGAACACTTTGGCGTGCAATGTTAGATAACAAGTCATTTTAAAGGCAAAGGAGAAAAAACAAGTGATTTTTAAAGACATCTAGGCGTAAGCATAAGGAATGAGGATAGTATCACGCCAATAAGCACATTCAGCACTACGAAATCAAGACTGATCGAATAAAAGCACAAAGTCGAACCTAGAAACCAAATGCTACATTTAGTAGTGACAGTTACACGGATATTTCATCGAACACTTGGCGTGCAATGTTATTTACAAGTCATTTTAAAGGCAAAAGGAGAAAAAACAAGTGAACTTTAAAGACATCTAGGCATAAGCATAAAGAATGAGGATAATATCAAGCCAATAAACACATTCTGCACAACCAAATCAAGACCGATTGAATAAAAGCCTAGATTCGAACTTAAAACCGAATTCCACATTTAGGAGTGACATTTACATGGATATATCGTCGAACACTTGGCGTGCAATGTTAGATCACAAGTCATTTTAAAGGAAAAAGGAGAAAGAAAAAGTGAACTTTAAAGACATCTACGCATAAGCATAAAGAATGAGGGTAGTATCAAGCCAATAAGCACATTATGCACTACAAAATCAAGACCGATCGAATAAAAGCATAAATTCGAACCTAGAAACCGAATGCCACATTTAGGAGTGACGTTTACATGGAAATATCATCGAACACTTGGCGTGCAATGTTAGATCACAAGATATTTTAAAGGCAAAAGGAGAAAAAACAAGTGAACTTTAAAGACATCTAGGCATAAGCATAAAGAATGAGGATAGTATCAAGCCAATAAGCACATTCTACACTACAAAATCAAGACCGATCGAATAAAAGCAAAAATTCGAACCTAGAAACCGAATGCCACATTTAGGAGTGACATTTACATGGACCTTCCAGCGAACACTTGGCGTGCAGCGTTAGATCACAAATCATTTTAAAGGCAAAATGAGAATAAAAACTGAACTTTAAAGACATCTAGGCATAAGCATAAAGAATGAGGATAATATCATGCCAATAAGCACATTCGGCACTACGAAATAAAGACCGATCGAATAAAAGCATAAATTCGAACCTAGAAACCGAATGCCACATTCAGGAGTGACATTTACATGGACATTTCATCGAACACTTGGCGTGCAATGTTAGATCACAAGTCATTCTAAAGGCAGAAGGAGAAAAAACAAGTGAACTTTAAAGAAATCTAGGCATAAGTATAAAGAATGAGGATAATATCAAGCAAATATGCACATTATGCACTATGAAATCAAGATCGATCGAAAAAAAGCATAGATTCTAACCTAGAAACCGAATGCCATATTTAGGAGTGACATTTACATGGACATTTCATCGAACACTTGGCGTGCAATGTTAGATGTCATGTAATTTTTAACGCAAGAGGAGAAAAAACAAGTGAACTTTAAAGACATCTAGGCATAAGCATAAAGAATGAGGATAGTATCTAGCCAATAACCTTGTGTGCATTACAAAATCAAGACCGATCGAATAAAAGCATAAATTCGAACCTAGAAACCGAATGCCACATTTAGGAGTGACATTTATATGGACATTTCAACGAACCCTTGGCGTGCAATGTTAGATAACAAGTCATTTTAAAGGCAAAGGAGAAAAAACAAGTGAACTTTAAAGACATCTAGGCATATGCATAAAGAATGAGAATAGTATCAAGCCAATAAACACATTCTGCACTACGAAATCAAGACCGATCGAGATAAAGCATAAATTCGAACCTAGAAACCGAATGCCACATAGAGGAGTGACATTTACATGGACATATCATTGAACACTTGGCGTGCAATGTTAGATCACAAGTCATTTTAATGGCAAAAGGAGAAAAAACAAGTGAACTTTAAAGACATCTAGGCGTAAGCATAAGGAATGAGGATAGTATCAAGCCAATAAGCACATTCTACACTACAAAATCAAGACCCGATCGAATAAAAGCATAAATTAGAACCTAGAAACCGAATGCCACATTTAGGAGTGACGTTTACATGGACGTATCATCGAACACTTGGCGTGCAATGTTAGACCACAAGTCATTTTAAAGGCAAAAGGAGAAAAAACAAGTGAACTTTAAAGACATCTAGGCATAAGCATAAAGAATGAGGATAGTATCAAGCCAATAAGCACATTCTGCACTACGCACTACGAAATGAAGATCGATCGAATAAAAGCATAAATTCAAACCTAGAAACCGATGGCCACATTTAGGAGTGACATTTACATGGACATATAATCGAACACTTGGCGTGCAATGTTAGATCACAAGTCATTTTAAAGGCAAAAGGAGAAAAATTAGTGAACTTTAAAGACATCTAGGCATAAGCATAAAGAATAAGGATAGTATCAAGCCAATAAGCACATTCTACACTACGAAATAAAGACCGATCGAATAAAAGCATAAATTCTAACCTAGAATCCGAATGCCACATTTAGAAGTGACATTTACATGGACATATAATCGAACACTTGGCGTGCAATGTTAGATCACAAGTCATTTTAAAGGCAAAAGGAGGAAAAACAAGTGAACTTTAAAGACATCTAGGCATAAGCATAAAGAATAAGGATAATATCAAGCCAATAAGCACATTCTACACTACGAAATAAAGACCGATCGAATAGAAGCATAAATTCTAACCTAGAAATCAAATGCCACATTCAGGAGTGATGTTTACATGAACATATCATCGAACACTTGTCGTGCATTGTTAGATCACTAGTCATTTTAAAGGCAAAAGGAGAAAACACAAGTGAACTGTAAAGACATCTAGGCATAAGCATAAAGAATGATGATAGTATCAAGGCAATAAGCACATTCTGCACTACGAAATCAAGACAGATCGAATAAAAGCATAAATTCGAACCTAGAAACCGAATTCCACATTTAGGAGTGACATTTACATGGACATATCATCGAACACTTGGCATGCAATGTTAGATCACAAGTCATTTTAAAGGCAAAAGGAGAAAAAAACAAGTGAACTTTAAAGACATCTAGACATAAGCATAAAGAATGAAGATAGTATCAAGCCAATAAGCACATTCTGCACTACGAAATAAAGACCGATCAAATTAAAGCATAAACTCGAACCTAGAGACCGAATGCCACATTTAGGAGTGACGTTTACATGGACCTTCAATCGAACACTAGGCGTGCAATGTTGGATCACAAGTCATTTAAAAGGTAAAAGGAGAAAAAACAAGTGAACTTTATTGACATCTAGGCATATGCATAAAGAATGAGCATAGTATCAAGCCAATAAGCACATTCTGCACTACGAAATCAAGACCGATCGAATAAAAGCCCAAATTCGAACCTAGAAACTGAATGCCACATTTAGGAGCGACATTTACATGGACACTTCATCGAACAATTGGGGTGCAATGTTAGATCACAAGTCATTTTAAAGGCAAAAGGAGAAAAAACAAGTGAACTTTAAAGACATCTAGGCATATGCATAAAGAATGAGCATAGTATCAAGCCAATAAGCACATTCTGCACTATAAAATCAAGACCGATCGAATAAAAGCACAAATTCGAACCTAGAAACCGAATGCCACATTTAGGAGCGACATTTACATGGACATTTCATCAAACAGTTGGGGTGCAATGTTAGATCACAAGTCATTTTAAAGGCAAAAGGAGAAAAAACAAGTGATCTTTAAAGAGATATAGGCATAAGCATAAAGAATGAGGATAGTATCAAGCCAATAAGCACATTCTGCACTACGAAATAAAGACCGATCGAATAAAAGCATAAATTCTAACCTAAAAACCGAATGCCACATTCAGGAGTAACATTTACATGGACATTTCATCGAACACTTGGTGTGCAATGTTAGATCACAAGTCATTCTAAAGGCAAAAGGAGAAAAAACAAGTGAACTTTAAAGAAATCTAGGCATAACTATAAAGAATGAGGATAATATCAAGCCAATATGCACATTATGCACTATGAAATCAAGATCGATCGAAAAAAAGCATAGATTCTAACCTAGAAACCGAATGCCATATTTAGGAGTGACATTTACATGGACATTTCATCGAACACTTGGCGTGCAATGTAAGATGTCATGTCATTTTTAACGCAAGAGGAGAAAAAACAAGTGAACTTTAAAGACATCTAGGCATAAGCATAAAGATTGAGGATAGTATCTAGCCAATAACCTTGTGTGCATTACAAAATCAAGACCGATCGAATAAAAGCATAAATTCGAACCTAGAAACCGAATGCCACATTTAGGAGTGACATTTATATGGACATTTCATCGAACCCTTGGCGTGCAATGTCAGATAACAAGTCATTTTAAAGGCAAAGGAGAAAAAACAAGTGAACTTTAAAGACATCTAGGCGTAAGCATAAGGAATGAGGATAGTATCAAGCCAATAAGCACATTCTACACTACGAAATCAAGACCGATCGAATAAAAGCATAAATTCGAACCTAGAAACCAAATGCCACATTTAGGAGTAACGTTTACATGGACATATCATGGAACACTTGGCGTGCAATGTTAGATCACAAGTCATTTTAAAGACAAAAGGAGAAAAAACAAGTGAACTTTAAAGACATCTAGGCATAAGCTTAAAGAATGAAGTTAGTATCAAGCCAATAAGCACATTCTGCACTACGAAATCAAGACCGATCGAATAAAAGGATAAATTCGAACCTAGAAACCAAATGCCACATTTAGGAGTGACATTTACATGGACCTTCCATCGAACACTTGGCGTGCAATGTTAGATCACAAGTCATTTTAAAGGCAAAAGGAGAAAAAAACAAGTGATCTTTAAAGACATCTAGGCATAAGCATAAAGAATGAGGTTAGTATCAAGCCAATAAGCACATTCTGCACTACGAAATCAAGACCGATCGAATAAAAGGATAAATTCGAACCTAGAAACCAAATGCCACATTTAGGAGTGACATTTACATGGACCTTCCATCGAACACTTGGCGTGCAATGTTAGATAACAAGTCATTTTATAGGCAAAAGGAGAAAAAAACAAGTGATCTTTAAAGACATCTAGGCATAAGCATAAAGAATGAGGATAGTATCAAGCCAATAAGCACATTCTGCAATACGAAATCAAGACCGATCGAATAAATGCATAAATTCGAACCTAGAAACCGAATGCCACATTTAGGTGTGACGTTTACATGGACATTTCATCCAACACTTGGCGTGCAATGTTAGATCACAAGTCATTCTAAAGGCAAAAGGAGAAAAAACAAGTGAACTTTAAAGACATCTAGGCAGAAGCATAAAGAATGAAGATAGTATCAAGCCAATAAGCACATTCTTCACAACAAAATCAAGACCGATCAAATAAAAGCATAGATTCGAACCTAGAAACCGAATGCCATATTTAGGAGTGACATTTACATGGAAATATCATCGAACACTTTGGCGTGCAATGTTAGATAACAAGTCATTTTAAAGGCCAAGGAGAAAAAACAAGTGATTTTTAAAGATATCTAGGCGTAAGCATAAGGAATGAGGATAGTATCACGCCAATAAGCACATTCTGCACTACGAAATCAAGACTGATCGAATAAAAGCACAAAGTCGAACCTAGAAACCAAATGCCACATTTAGTAGCGACATTTACACGGATATTTCATCGAACACTTGGCGTGCAATGTTATTCACAAGTCATTTTAAAGGCAAAAGGAGAAAAAACAAGTGAACTTTAAAGACATCTAGGCATAAGCATAAGGAATGAGGATAATATCAAGCCAATAAACACATTCTGCACAACCAAATCAAGACCGATTGAATAAAAGCCTAGATTCGAACTTAAAACCGAATTCCACATTTAGGAGTGACATTTACATGGATATATCGTCGAACACTTGGCGTGCAATGTTAGATCACAAGTCATTTTAAAGGAAAAAGGAGAAAGAAAAAGTGAACTTTAAAGACATCTACGCATAAGCATAAAGAATGAGGGTAGTATCAAGCCAATAAGCACATTATGCACTACAAAATCAAGACCGATCGAATGAAAGCATAAATTCGAACCTAGAAACCGAATGCCACATTTGGGAGTGACGTTTACATGGAAATATCATCGAACACTTGGCGTGCAATGTTAGATCACAAGATATTTTAAAGGCAAAAGGAGAAAAAACAAGTGAACTTTAAAGACATCTAGGCATAAGCATAAAGAATGAGGATAGTATCAAGCCAATAAGCACATTCTACACTACAAAATCAAGATCGATCGAATAAAAGCATAAATTCGAAACTAGAAACCGAATGCCACATTTAGGAGTGAGGTTTACATGAACATATTATCGAACACTTAGCGTGCAATGTTAGATCACAAGTCATTCTAAAGGCAAAAGGAGAAAAAACAAGTGAACTTTAAAGACATCTAGGCATAAGCATAAAGAATGAGGACAGTATCAAGCCAATAAGCATATTCTGAACTACGAAATCAAGCCCGATCGAATAAAAGAATAAATTCAAACCTTGAAACCGAATGCCACATTTAGGAGTGACATTTACATGGACATATCATCGAACACTTGGCGTGCTATGTTAGATCACAAGTCATTTTAAAGGCAAAAGGAGAAAAAACAAGTGAACTTTAAAGACATCTAGGCATAAGCATAAAGAATGAGGATAGTATCAAGCCAATAAGCACATTCTGCACTACGAAATCAAGACCGATCGAATAAAAGCATAAATTTGAACCTTGAAACCGAATGCCAAATTAGGAGTGTCGTTTACATGGACATATCATCCAACACTTCGCGTGCAATGTTAGATCACAAGTCATTTTAAAGGCAAAAGGATAAAAAAACAAGTGAAATTTAAGGACATCTAGGCATAAGCATAAAGAATGAGGATAGTATCAAGCCAATAAGCACATTCTACACTACAAAATCAAGACCGATCGAATAAAAGCATAAATTTGAACCTAGAAACCGAATGCCACATTTAGGAGTGACATTTACATGGACATTTCATCGAACACTTGGCGTGCAATGTTATTCACAAGTCATTTTAAAGGAAAAAGGAGAAAAAACAAGTGAACTTTAAAGACATCTAGGCATAAGCATAAAGAATGATGATAGTATCAAGGCAATAAGCACATTTTGCACTACGAAATCAAGACCGATCGAATAAAAGCATAAATTCGAACCTAGAAACCGAATTCCACATTTAGGAGTGACATTTACATGGACATATCATCGAACACTTGGCATTCAATGTTAGATCACAAGTCATTTTAAAGGCAAAAGGAGAAAAAACAAGTGAACTTTAAAGACATCTAGACATAAGCATAAAGAATGAAGATAGTATCAAGCCAATAAGCACATTCTACACTACGAAATAAAGACCGATCGAATTAAAGCATAAACTCAAACCTAGAGACCAAATGCCACATTTAGGAGTGACGTTTACATGGACCTTCAATCGAACACTTGGCATGCAATGTTAGATCACAAGTCATTTAAAAGGTAAAGGGAGAAAAAACAAGTGAATTGTAAGGACATCTAGGCATAAGCGTAAAGAATGAGGATAGTATCAAGCCAATAAGCACATTCTGCACTACGAAATCAAGACCGATCGAATAAAAACATAAATTCGAAACCTAGAAACTGAATGCAACATTTAGGAGTGACATTTACATGGACATATCATCGAACACTTGGCGTGCAATGTTAGATCACAAGTAATTTTAAAGGCAAAAGGAGAAAAAACAAGTGAACTTTAAAGACATCTAAGCATAAGCATAAAGAATGAGGATAGTATCAAGGCAATAAGCACATTCTGCACTACGAAATCAAGACCGATCGAATAAAAGCATAATTTCGAAGCTAGAAACCGAATGCCACATTTAGGAGTGACGTTTACATGGACATATAATCGAACACTTGGCGTGCAATGTTAGATCACAAGTCATTTTAAAGGGAAAAGGAGGAAAAACAAGTGAACTTTAAAGACATTTAGGCATAAGCATAAAGAATGAGGATAGTATCAAGCCAATAAGCACAGTCTGCACCATGAAATCAAGACCGATCGAATAAAAACATAAATTCGAACCTAGAAACTCAACGCCACATTTAGGAGTCACATTTCCTTGGACATTTCATCGAACACTTGGCGTGCAATGTTAGATCACAAGTCATTCTAAAGGCAAAAGGAGAAAAAACAAGTGAACTTTAAAGACATCTAGGTATAAGCATAAAGAATTAGGACAATATTAAGCCAATAAGCACATTCTGCACTACGAAATCAAGATCGATTGAATAAAAGAATAAATTCTAACCTAGAAACCGAATGCCACATTTAGGAGTGACATTTACATGGAAATATCATCGAACACTTGGCGTGCTATGTTAGATCACAAGTCATTTTAAAGGCAAAAGGAGAAAAAACAAGTGAACTTTAAAGACATCTAGGCATAAGCATAAAGAATGAGGATAGTATCAAGGCAATAAGCACATTCTGCACTATGAAATCAAGACCGATCGAATAAAAGCATAATTTCGAACCTAGAAACCGAATGGCACATTTAGGAGTGACGTTTACATGGACCTTTCATCGAACACTTGGCGTGCAATGTTATTCACAAGTCATTTTAAAGGCAAAAGGAGAAAAAACAAGTGAACTTTAAAGACATCTAGGCATAAGCATAAAGAATGATGATAGTATCAAGGCAATAAGCACATTTTGCACTACGAAATCAAGACCGATCGAATAAAAGCATAAATTCGAACCTAGAAACCGAATTCCACATTTAGGAGTGACATTTACATAGACATATCATCAAACACTTGGCATGCAATGTTAGATCACAAGTCATTTTAAAGGCAAAAGGAGAAAAAACAAGTGAACTTTAAAGACATCTAGACATAAGCATAAAGAATGAAGATAGTATCAAGCCAATAAGCACATTCTGCACTACGAAATAAAGACCGATCGAATTAAAGCATAAACTCAAACCTAGAGACCAAATGCCACATTTAGGAGTGACGTTTACATGGACCTTCAATCGAACACTTGGCATGCAATGTTAGATCACAAGTCATTTAAAAGGTAAAGGGAGAAAAAACAAGTGAATTGTAAGGACATCTAGGCATAAGCGTAAAGAATATGGATAATATCAAGCCAATAAGCACATTCTACACTACGAAATAAAGACCGATCGAATAGAAGCATAAATTCTAACCTAAAAATCAAATGCCACATTCAGGAGTGATGTTTACATGAACATATCATCGAACACTTGTCGTGCATTGTTAGATCACTAGTCATTTTAAAGGCAAAAGGAGAAAACACAAGTGAACTGTAAAGACATCTAGGCATAAGCATAAAGAATGATGATAGTATCAAGGCAATAAGCACATTCTGCACTACGAAATCAAGACCGATCGAATAAAAGCATAAATTCGAACCTAGAAACCGAATTCCACATTTAGGAGTGACATTTACATGGACATATCATCGAACACTTGGCATGCAATGTTAGATCACAAGTCATTTTAAAGGCAAAAGGAGAAAAAAACAAGTGAACTTTAAAGACATCTAGACATAAGCATAAAGAATGAAGATAGTATCAAGCCAATAAGCACATTCTGCACTACGAAATAAAGACCGATCAAATTAAAGCATAAACTCGAACCTAGAGACCGAATGCCACATTTAGGAGTGACGTTTACATGGACCTTCAATCGAACACTAGGCGTGCAATGTTGGATCACAAGTCATTTAAAAGGTAAAAGGAGAAAAAACAAGTGAACTTTATTGACATCTAGGCATATGCATAAAGAATGAGCATAGTATCAAGCCAATAAGCACATTCTGCACTACGAAATCAAGACCGATCGAATAAAAGCCCAAATTCGAACTTAGAAACTGAATGCCACATTTAGGAGCGACATTTACATGGACACTTCATCGAACAATTGGGGTGCAATGTTAGATCACAAGTCATTTTAAAGGCAAAAGGAGAAAAAACAAGTGAACTTTAAAGACATCTAGGCATATGCATAAAGAATGAGCATAGTATCAAGCCAATAAGCACATTCTGCACTATAAAATCAAGACCGATCGAATAAAAGCACAAATTCGAACCTAGAAACCGAATGCCACATTTAGGAGCGACATTTACATGGACATTTCATCAAACAGTTGGGGTGCAATGTTAGATCACAAGTCATTTTAAAGGCAAAAGGAGAAAAAACAAGTGATCTTTAAAGAGATATAGGCATAAGCATAAAGAATGAGGATAGTATCAAGCCAATAAGCACATTCTGCACTACGAAATAAAGACCGATCGAATAAAAGCATAAATTCTAACCTAAAAACCGAATGCCACATTCAGGAGTAACATTTACATGGACATTTCATCGAACACTTGGTGTGCAATGTTAGATCACAAGTCATTCTAAAGGCAAAAGGAGAAAAAACAAGTGAACTTTAAAGAAATCTAGGCATAACTATAAAGAATGAGGATAATATCAAGCCAATATGCACATTATGCACTATGAAATCAAGATCGATCGAAAAAAAGCATAGATTCTAACCTAGAAACCGAATGCCATATTTAGGAGTGACATTTACATGGACATTTCATCGAACACTTGGCGTGCAATGTAAGATGTCATGTCATTTTTAACGCAAGAGGAGAAAAAACAAGTGAACTTTAAAGACATCTAGGCATAAGCATAAAGAATGAGGATAGTATCTAGCCAATAACCTTGTGTGCATTACAAAATCAAGACCGATCGAATAAAAGCATAAATTCGAACCTAGAAACCGAATGCCACATTTAGGAGTGACATTTATATGGACATTTCATCGAACCCTTGGCGTGCAATGTCAGATAACAAGTCATTTTAAAGGCAAAGGAGAAAAAACAAGTGAACTTTAAAGACATCTAGGCGTAAGCATAAGGAATGAGGATAGTATCAAGCCAATAAGCACATTCTACACTACGAAATCAAGACCGATCGAATAAAAGCATAAATTCGAACCTAGAAACCAAATGCCACATTTAGGAGTAACGTTTACATGGACATATCATGGAACACTTGGCGTGCAATGTTAGATCACAAGTCATTTTAAAGACAAAAGGAGAAAAAACAAGTGAACTTTAAAGACATCTAGGCATAAGCTTAAAGAATGAAGTTAGTATCAAGCCAATAAGCACATTCTGCACTACGAAATCAAGACCGATCGAATAAAAGGATAAATTCGAACCTAGAAACCAAATGCCACATTTAGGAGTGACATTTACATGGACCTTCCATCGAACACTTGGCGTGCAATGTTAGATCACAAGTCATTTTAAAGGCAAAAGGAGAAAAAAACAAGTGATCTTTAAAGACATCTAGGCATAAGCATAAAGAATGAGGTTAGTATCAAGCCAATAAGCACATTCTGCACTACGAAATCAAGACCGATCGAATAAAAGGATAAATTCGAACCTAGAAACCAAATGCCACATTTAGGAGTGACATTTACATGGACCTTCCATCGAACACTTGGCGTGCAATGTTAGATCACAAGTCATTTTATAGGCAAAAGGAGAAAAAAACAAGTGATCTTTAAAGACATCTAGGCATAAGCATAAAGAATGAGGATAGTATCAAGCCAATAAGCACATTCTGCAATACGAAATCAAGACCGATCGAATAAATGCATAAATTCAAACCTAGAAACCGAATGCCACATTTAGGTGTGACGTTTACATGGACATTTCATCCAACACTTGGCGTGCAATGTTAGATCACAAGTCATTCTAAAGGCAAAAGGAGAAAAAACAAGTGAACTTTAAAGACATCTAGGCAGAAGCATAAAGAATGAAGATAGTATCAAGCCAATAAGCACATTCTTCACAACAAAATCAAGACCGATCAAATAAAAGCATAGATTCGAACCTAGAAACCGAATGCCATATTTAGGAGTGACATTTACATGGAAATATCATTGAACACTTTGGTGTGCAATGTTAGATAACAAGTCATTTTAAAGGCCAAGGAGAAAAAACAAGTGATTTTTAAAGATATCTAGGCGTAAGCATAAGGAATGAGGATAGTATCACGCCAATAAGCACATTCTGCACTACGAAATCAAGACTGATCGAATAAAAGCACAAAGTCGAACCTAGAAACCAAATGCCACATTTAGTAGCGACATTTACACGGATATTTCATCGAACACTTGGCGTGCAATGTTATTCACAAGTCATTTTAAAGGCAAAAGGAGAAAAAACAAGTGAACTTTAAAGACATCTAGGCATAAGCATAAGGAATGAGGATAATATCAAGCCAATAAACACATTCTGCACAACCAAATCAAGACCGATTGAATAAAAGCCTAGATTCGAACTTAAAACCGAATTCCACATTTAGGAGTGACATTTACATGGATATATCGTCGAACACTTGGCGTGCAATGTTAGATCACAAGTCATTTTAAAGGAAAAAGGAGAAAGAAAAAGTGAACTTTAAAGACATCTACGCATAAGCATAAAAAATGAGGGTAGTATCAAGCCAATAAGCACATTATGCACTACAAAATCAAGACCGATCGAATAAAAGCATAAATTCGAACCTAGAAACCGAATGCCACATTTGGGAGTGACGTTTACATGGAAATATCATCGAACACTTGGCGTGCAATGTTAGATCACAAGATATTTTAAAGGCAAAAGGAGAAAAAACAAGTGAACTTTAAAGACATCTAGGCATAAGCATAAAGAATGAGGATAGTATCAAGCCAATAAGCACATTCTACACTACAAAATCAAGATCGATCGAATAAAAGCATAAATTCGAAACTAGAAACCGAATGCCACATTTAGGAGTGAGGTTTACATGAACATATTATCGAACACTTAGCGTGCAATGTTAGATCACAAGTCATTCTAAAGGCAAAAGGAGAAAAAACAAGTGAACTTTAAAGACATCTAGGCAGAAGCATAAAGAATGAAGATAGTATCAAGCCAATAAGCACATTCTTCACAACAAAATCAAGACCGATCAAATAAAAGCATAGATTCGAACCTAGAAACCGAATGCCATATTTAGGAGTGACATTTACATGGAAATATCATCGAACACTTTGGTGTGCAATGTTAGATAACAAGTCATTTTAAAGGCCAAGGAGAAAAAACAAGTGATTTTTAAAGATATCTAGGCGTAAGCATAAGGAATGAGGATAGTATCACGCCAATAAGCACATTCTGCACTACGAAATCAAGACTGATCGAATAAAAGCACAAAGTCGAACCTAGAAACCAAATGCCACATTTAGTAGCGACATTTACACGGATATTTCATCGAACACTTGGCGTGCAATGTTATTCACAAGTCATTTTAAAGGCAAAAGGAGAAAAAACAAGTGAACTTTAAAGACATCTAGGCATAAGCATAAGGAATGAGGATAATATCAAGCCAATAAACACATTCTGCACAACCAAATCAAGACCGATTGAATAAAAGCCTAGATTCGAACTTAAAACCGAATTCCACATTTAGGAGTGACATTTACATGGATATATCGTCGAACACTTGGCGTGCAATGTTAGATCACAAGTCATTTTAAAGGAAAAAGGAGAAAGAAAAAGTGAACTTTAAAGACATCTACGCATAAGCATAAAAAATGAGGGTAGTATCAAGCCAATAAGCACATTATGCACTACAAAATCAAGACCGATCGAATAAAAGCATAAATTCGAACCTAGAAACCGAATGCCACATTTGGGAGTGACGTTTACATGGAAATATCATCGAACACTTGGCGTGCAATGTTAGATCACAAGATATTTTAAAGGCAAAAGGAGAAAAAACAAGTGAACTTTAAAGACATCTAGGCATAAGCATAAAGAATGAGGATAGTATCAAGCCAATAAGCACATTCTACACTACAAAATCAAGATCGATCGAATAAAAGCATAAATTCGAAACTAGAAACCGAATGCCACATTTAGGAGTGAGGTTTACATGAACATATTATCGAACACTTAGCGTGCAATGTTAGATCACAAGTCATTCTAAAGGCAAAAGGAGAAAAAACAAGTGAACTTTAAAGACATCTAGGCATAAGCATAAAGAATGAGGACAGTATCAAGCCAATAAGCATATTCTGAACTACGAAATCAAGCCCGATCGAATAAAAGAATAAATTCAAACCTTGAAACCGAATGCCACATTTAGGAGTGACATTTACATGGACATATCATCGAACACTTGGCGTGCTATGTTAGATCACAAGTCATTTTAAAGGCAAAAGGAGAAAAAACAAGTGAACTTTAAAGACATCTAGGCATAAGCATAAAGAATGAGGATAGTATCAAGCCAATAAGCACATTCTGCACTACGAAATCAAGACCGATCGAATAAAAGCATAAATTTGAACCTTGAAACCGAATGCCAAATTTAGGAGTGTCGTTTACATGGACATATCATCCAACACTTCGCGTGCAATGTTAGATCATAAGTCATTTTAAAGGCAAAAGGAGAAAAAAAAACAAGTTAACTTTAAAGACATCTAGGCATAAGCATAAAGAATGAGGACAGTATCAAGCCAATAAGCATATTCTGAACTACGAAATCAAGCCCGATCGAATAAAAGAATAAATTCAAACCTTGAAACCGAATGCCACATTTAGGAGTGACATTTACATGGACATATCATCGAACACTTGGCGTGCTATGTTAGATCACAAGTCATTTTAAAGGCAAAAGGAGAAAAAACAAGTGAACTTTAAAGACATCTAGGCATAAGCATAAAGAATGAGGATAGTATCAAGCCAATAAGCACATTCTGCACTACGAAATCAAGACCGATCGAATAAAAGCATAAATTTGAACCTTGAAACCGAATGCCAAATTTAGGAGTGTCGTTTACATGGACATATCATCCAACACTTCGCGTGCAATGTTAGATCATAAGTCATTTTAAAGGCAAAAGGAGAAAAAAAAACAAGTTAACTTTAAAGACATCTAGGCATAAGCATAAAGAATGAGGACAGTATCAAGCCAATAAGCATATTCTGAACTACGAAATCAAGCTCGATCGAATAAAAGAATAAATTCAAACCTTGAAACCGAATGCCACATTTAGGAGTGACATTTACATGGACATATCATCGAACACTTGGCGTGCTATGTTAGATCACAAGTCATTTTAAAGGCAAAAGGAGAAAAAACAAGTGAACTTTAAAGACATCTAGGCATAAGCATAAAGAATGAGGATAGTATCAAGCCAATAAGCACATTCTGCACTACGAAATCAAGACCGATCGAATAAAAGCATAAATTTGAACCTTGAAACCGAATGCCAAATTTAGGAGTGTCGTTTACATGGACATATCATCCAACACTTCGCGTGCAATGTTAGATCACAAGTCATTTTAAAGGCAAAAGGATAAAAAAACAAGTGAAATTTAAGGACATCTAGGCATAAGCATAAAGAATGAGGATAGTATCAAGCCAATAAGCACATTCTACACTACAAAATCAAGACCGATCGAATAAAAGCATAAATTTGAACCTAGAAACCGAATGCCACATTTAGGAGTGACATTTACATGGACATTTCATCGAACACTTGGCGTGCAATGTTATTCACAAGTCATTTTAAAGGCAAAAGGAGAAAAAACAAGTGAACTTTAAAGACATCTAGGCATAAGCATAAAGAATGATGATAGTATCAAGGCAATAAGCACATTTTGCACTACGAAATCAAGACCGATCGAATAAAAGCATAAATTCGAACCTAGAAACCGAATTCCACATTTAGGAGTGACATTTACATGGACATATCATCGAACACTTGGCATTCAATGTTAGATCACAAGTCATTTTAAAGGCAAAAGGAGAAAAAACAAGTGAACTTTAAAGACATCTAGACATAAGCATAAAGAATGAAGATAGTATCAAGCCAATAAGCACATTCTGCACTACGAAATAAAGACCGATCGAATTAAAGCATAAACTCAAACCTAGAGACCAAATGCCACATTTAGGAGTGACGTTTACATGGACCTTCAATCGAACACTTGGCATGCAATGTTAGATCACAAGTCATTTAAAAGGTAAAGGGAGAAAAAACAAGTGAATTATAAGGACATCTAGGCATAAGCGTAAAGAATGAGGATAGTATCAAGCCAATAAGCACATTCTGCACTACGAAATCAAGACCGATCGAATAAAAACATAAATTCGAAACCTAGAAACTGAATGCCACATTTAGGAGTGACATTTACATGGACATATCATCGAACACTTGGCGTGCAATGTTAGATCACAAGTAATTTTAAAGGCAAAAGGAGAAAAAACAAGTGAACTTTAAAGACATCTAGGCATAAGCATAAAGAATGAGGATAATATCAAGGCAATAAGCACATTCTGCACTATGAAATCAAGACCGAAAGAATAAAAGCATAATTTCGAACCTAGAAACCGAATGCCACATTTAGGAGTGACGTTTACATGGACCTTTCATCGAACACTTGGCGTGCAATGTTATTCACAAGTCATTTTAAAGGCAAAAGGAGAAAAAACAAGTGAACTTTAAAGACATCTAGGCATAAGCATAAAGAATGATGATAGTATCAAGGCAATAAGCACATTTTGCACTACGAAATCAAGACCGATCGAATAAAAGCATAAATTCGAACCTAGAAACCGAATTCCACATTTAGGAGTGACATTTACATAGACATATCATCAAACACTTGGCATGCAATGTTAGATCACAAGTCATTTTAAAGGCAAAAGGAGAAAAAACAAGTGAACTTTAAAGACATCTAGACATAAGCATAAAGAATGAAGATAGTATCAAGCCAATAAGCACATTCTGCACTACGAAATAAAGACCGATCGAATTAAAGCATAAACTCGAACCTAGAGACCAAATGCCACATTTAGGAGTGACGTTTACATGGACCTTCAATCGAACACTTGGCATGCAATGTTAGATCACAAGTCATTTAAAAGGTAAAGGGAGAAAAAACAAGTGAATTGTAAGGACATCTAGGCATAAGCGTAAAGAATGAGGATAGTATCAAGCCAATAAGCACATTCTGCACTACGAAATCAAGACCGATCGAATAAAAACATAAATTCGAAACCTAGAAACTGAATGCCACATTTAGGAGTGACATTTACATGGACATATCATCGAACACTTGGCGTGCAATGTTAGATCACAAGTAATTTTAAAGGCAAAAGGAGAAAAAACAAGTGAACTTTAAAGACATCTAGGCATAAGCATAAAGAATGAGGATAATATCAAGGCAATAAGCACATTCTGCACTATGAAATCAAGACCGAAAGAATAAAAGCATAATTTCGAACCTAGAAACCGAATGCCACATTTAGGAGTGACGTTTACATGGACCTTTCATCGAACACTTGGCGTGCAATGTTATTCACAAGTCATTTTAAAGGCAAAAGGAGAAAAAACAAGTGAACTTTAAAGACATCTAGGCATAAGCATAAAGAATGATGATAGTATCAAGGCAAAAAGCACATTTTGCACTACGAAATCAAGACCGATCGAATAAAAGCATAAATTCGAACCTAGAAACCGAATTCCACATTTAGGAGTGACATTTACATGGACATATCATCGAACACTTGGCATGCAATGTTAGATCACAAGTCATTTTAAAGGCAAAAGGAGAAAAAACAAGTGAACTTTAAAGACATCTAGACATAAGCATAAAGAATGAAGATAGTATCAAGCCAATAAGCACATTCTGCACTACGAAATAAAGACCGATAGAATTAAAGCATAAACTCAAACCTAGAGACCAAATGCCACATTTAGGAGTGACGTTTACATGGACCTTCAATCGAACACTTGGCATGCAATGTTAGATCACAAGTCATTTAAAAGGTAAAGGGAGAAAAAACAAGTGAATTGTAAGGACATCTAGGCATAAGCGTAAAGAATGAGGATAGTATCAAGCCAATAAGCACATTCTGCACTACGAAATCAAGACCGATCGAATAAAAACATAAATTCGAAACCTAGAAACCGAATGCCACATTTAGGAGTGACATTCACATGGACATATCATCGAACACTTGGCGTGCAATGTTAGATCACAAGTAATTTTAAAGGCAAAAGGAGAAAAAACAAGTGAACTTTAAAGACATCTAAGCATAAGCATAAAGAATGAGGATAGTATCAAGGCAATAAGCACATTCTGCACTACGAAATCAAGACCGATCGAATAAAAGCATAATTTCGAAGCTAGAAACCGAATGCCACATTTAGGAGTGACGTTTACATGGACATATAATCGAACACTTGGCGTGCAATGTTAGATCACAAGTCATTTTAAAGGGAAAAGGAGGAAAAACAAGTGAACTTTAAAGACATCTAGGTATAAGCATAAAGAATTAGGACAATATTAAGCCAATAAGCACATTCTGCACTACGAAATCAAGATCGATTGAATAAAAGAATAAATTCTAACCTAGAAACCGAATGCCATATTTAGGAGTGACATTTACATGGAAATATCATCGAACACTTGGCGTGCTATGTTAGATCACAAGTCATTTTAAAGGCAAAAGGAGAAAAAACAAGTGAACTTTAAAGACATCTAGGCATAAGCATAAAGAATGAGGATAGTATCAAGGCAATAAGCACATTCTGCACTATGAAATCAAGACCGATCGAATAAAAGCATAATTTCGAACCTAGAAACCGAATGGCACATTTAGGAGTGACGTTTACATGGACCTTTCATCGAACACTTGGCGTGCAATGTTATTCACAAGTCATTTTAAAGGCAAAAGGAGAAAAAACAAGTGAACTTTAAAGACATCTAGGCATAAGCATAAAGAATGATGATAGTATCAAGGCAATAAGCACATTTTGCACTACGAAATCAAGACCGATCGAATAAAAGCATAAATTCGAACCTAGAAACCGAATTCCACATTTAGGAGTGACATTTACATAGACATATCATCAAACACTTGGCATGCAATGTAAGATCACAAGTCATTTTAAAGGCAAAAGGAGAAAAAACAAGTGAACTTTAAAGACATCTAGACATAAGCATAAAGAATGAAGATAGTATCAAGCCAATAAGCACATTCTGCACTACGAAATAAAGACCGATCGAATTAAAGCATAAACTCGAACCTAGAGACCAAATGCCACATTTAGGAGTGACGTTTACATGGACCTTCAATCGAACACTTGGCATGCAATGTTAGATCACAAGTCATTTAAAAGGTAAAGGGAGAAAAAACAAGTGAATTGTAAGGACATCTAGGCATAAGCGTAAAGAATGAGGATAGTATCAAGCCAATAAGCACATTCTGCACTACGAAATCAAGACCGATCGAATAAAAACATAAATTCGAAACCTAGAAACTGAATGCCACATTTAGGAGTGACATTTACATGGACATATCATCGAACACTTGGCGTGCAATGTTAGATCACAAGTAATTTTAAAGGCAAAAGGAGAAAAAACAAGTGAACTTTAAAGACATCTAGGCATAAGCATAAAGAATGAGGATAATATCAAGGCAATAAGCACATTCTGCACTATGAAATCAAGACCGAAAGAATAAAAGCATAATTTCGAACCTAGAAACCGAATGCCACATTTAGGAGTGACGTTTACATGGACCTTTCATCGAACACTTGGCGTGCAATGTTATTCACAAGTCATTTTAAAGGCAAAAGGAGAAAAAACAAGTGAACTTTAAAGACATCTAGGCATAAGCATAAAGAATGATGATAGTATCAAGGCAAAAAGCACATTTTGCACTACGAAATCAAGACCGATCGAATAAAAGCATAAATTCGAACCTAGAAACCGAATTCCACATTTAGGAGTGACATTTACATGGACATATCATCGAACACTTGGCATGCAATGTTAGATCACAAGTCATTTTAAAGGCAAAAGGAGAAAAAACAAGTGAACTTTAAAGACATCTAGACATAAGCATAAAGAATGAAGATAGTATCAAGCCAATAAGCACATTCTGCACTACGAAATAAAGACCGATAGAATTAAAGCATAAACTCAAACCTAGAGACCAAATGCCACATTTAGGAGTGACGTTTACATGGACCTTCAATCGAACACTTGGCATGCAATGTTAGATCACAAGTCATTTAAAAGGTAAAGGGAGAAAAAACAAGTGAATTGTAAGGACATCTAGGCATAAGCGTAAAGAATGAGGATAGTATCAAGCCAATAAGCACATTCTGCACTACGAAATCAAGACCGATCGAATAAAAACATAAATTCGAAACCTAGAAACCGAATGCCACATTTAGGAGTGACATTCACATGGACATATCATCGAACACTTGGCGTGCAATGTTAGATCACAAGTAATTTTAAAGGCAAAAGGAGAAAAAACAAGTGAACTTTAATGACATCTAGGCATAAGCATAAAGAATGAGGATAGTATCAAGGCAATAAGCACATTCTGCACTACGAAATCAAGGCCGATCGAATAAAAGTATAATTTCAAACCTAGAAACCGAATGCCACATTTAGGAGTGACGTTTACATGGACATATCATCGAACACTTGGCGTGCAATGTTAGATCACAAGTCATTTTAAAGGGAAAAGGAGGAAAAACAAGTGAACTTTAAAGACATTTAGGCATAAGCATAAAGAATGAGGATAGTATCAAGCCAATAAGCACAGTCTGCACCATGAAATCAAGACCGATCGAATAAAAACATAAATTCGAACCTAGAAACTCAACGCCACATTTAGGAGTGACATTTCCTTGGACATTTCATCGAACACTTGGCGTGCAATGTTAGATCACAAGTCATTCTAAAGGCAAAAGGAGAAAAAACAAGTGAACTTTAAAGACATCTAGGTATAAGCATAAAGAATTAAGACAATATTAAGCCAATAAGCACATTCTGCACTACGAAATCAAGATCGATTGAATAAAAGAATAAATTCTAACCTAGAAACCGAATGCCACATTTAGGAGTGACATTTACATGGAAATATCATCGAACACTTGGCGTGCTATGTTAGATCACAAGTCATTTTAAAGGCAAAAGGAGAAAAACAAAGTGAACTTTAAAGACATCTAGGCATAAGCATAAAGAATGAGGATAGTATCAAGCCAATAAGCACATTCTGCACTACGAAATCAAGACCGATCGAATAAAAGCATAAATTTGAACCTTGAAACCGAATGCCAAATTTAGGAGTGACATTTACATGGACATATCATCCAACACTTGGCGTGCAATGTTAGATCACAAGTCATTTTAAAGGCAAAAGGAGAAAAAAAACAAGTTTACTTTAAAGACATCTAGGCATAAGCATAAAGAATGAGGATAGTATCAAGCCAATAAGGACATTCAGCACTACGAAATCAAGACTGATCGAATAAAAGCAAAAATTCGAACCTAGAAACCGAATGCCACATTTAGGAGTGACATTTACATGGACCTTCCAGCGAACACTTGGCGTGCAGCGTTAGATCACAAGTCATTTTAAAGGCAAAATGAGAAAAAAAAAACTGAACTTTAAAGACATCTAGGAATAAGCATAAAGAATGAGGATAATATCATGCCAATAAGCACATTCGGCACTACGAAATAAAGACCGATCGAATAAAAGCATAAATTCTAACCTAAAAACCGAATGCCACAATCAGGAGTGACATTTACATGGACATTTCATCGAACACTTGTCGTGCAATGTTAGATCACAAGTCATTCTAAAGGCAAAAGGAGAAAAAACAAGTGAACTTTAAAGAAACCTAGGCATAAGTATAAAGAATGAGGATAATATCAAGCCAATATGCACATTATGCACTATGAAATCAAGATCGATCGAAAAAAAGCATAGATTCTAACCTAGAAACCGAATGCCATATTTAGGAGTGACATTTACATGGACATTTCATCGAACACTTGGCGTGCAATGTTAGATGTCATGTCATTTTTAACGCAAGAGGAGAAAAAACAAGTGAACTTTAAAGACATCTAGGCATAAGCATAAACAATGAGGATAGTATCTAGCCAATAACCTTGTGTGCATTACAAAATCAAGACCGATCGAATAAAAGCATAAATTCCAACCTAGAAGCCGAATGCCACATTTAGGAGTGACATTTATATGGACATTTCATCGAACCCTTGGCGTGCAATGTTAGATAACAAGTCATTTTAAAGGTAAAGGAGAAAAAACAAGTGAACTTTAAAGACATCTAGACATAAGCATAAAGAATGAAGATAGTATCAAGCCAATAAGCACATTCTGCACTACGAAATAAAGACCGATCGAATTAAAGCATAAACTCGAACCTAGAGACCAAATGCCACATTTAGGAGTGACGTTTACATGGACCTTCAATCGAACACTTGGCATGCAATGTTAGATCACAAGTCATTTAAAAGGTAAAGGGAGAAAAAACAAGTGAATTGTAAGGACATCTAGGCATAAGCATAAAGAATGAGGATAGTATCAAGCCAATAAGCACATTCTGCACTACGAAATCAAGACCGATCGAATAAAAACATAAATTCGAAACCTAGAAACCGAATGCCACATTTAGGAGTGACATTTACATGGACATATCATCGAACACTTGGCGTGCAATGTTAGATCACAAGTAATTTTAAAGGCAAAAGGAGAAAAAAACAAGTGAACTTTAAAGACATCTAGGCATAAGCATAAAGAATGAGGATAGTATCAAGCCAATAAGCACATTCTGCAATACGAAATCAAGACCGATCGAATAAATGCATAAATTCGAACCTAGAAACCGAATGCCACATTTAGGTGTGACGTTTACATGGACATTTCATCCAACACTTGGCGTGCAATGTTAGATCACAAGTCATTCTAAAGGCAAAAGGAGAAAAAACAAGTGAACTTTTAAGACATCTTGGCAGAAGCATAAAGAATGACGATAGTATCAAGCCAATAAGCACATTCTTCACAACAAAATCAAGACCGATCAAATAAAAGCATAAATTCGAACCTAGAAACCGAATGCCATATTTAGGAGTGACATTTACATGGAAATATCATCGAACACTTTGGCGTGCAATGTTAGATAACAAGTCATTTTAAAGGCAAAGGAGAAAAAACAAGTGATTTTTAAAGACATCTAGGCGTAAGCATAAGGAATGAGGATAGTATCACGCCAATAAGCACATTCTACACTACGAAATCAAGACTGGTCGAATAAAAGCACAGAGTCGAACCTAGAAACCAAATGCCACATTTAGTAGTGACATTTACACGGATATTTCATCGAACACTTGGCGTGCAATGTTATTCACAAGTCATTTAAAAGGTAAAGGGAGAAAAAACAAGTGAATTGTAAGGACATCTAGGCATAAGCATAAAGAATGAGGATAGTATCAAGCCAATAAGCACATTCTGCACTACGAAATCAAGACCGATCGAATAAAAACATAAATTCGAAACCTTGAAACCGAATGCCACATTTAGGAGTGACATTTACATGGACATATCATCGAACACTTGGCGTGCAATGTTAGATCACAAGTAATTTTAAAGGCAAAAGGAGAAAAAACAAGTGAACTTTAAAGACATCTAGGCATAAGCATAAAGAATGAGGATAGTATCAAGGCAATAAGCATATTCTGCACTACGAAATCAAGACCGATCGAATAAAAGCATAATTTCGACCCTAGAAACCGAATGCCACATTTAGGAGTGACGTTTACGTGGACATATCATCGAACACTTGGCGTGCAATGTTAGATCACAAGTCATTTTAAAGGGAAAAGGAGGAAAAACAAGTGAACTTTAAAGACATTTAGGCATAAGCATAAAGAATGAGGATAGTATCAAGCCAATAAGCACAGTGTGCACCATGAAATCAAGACCGATCGAATAAAAACATAAATTCGAACCTAGAAACTCAACGCCACATTTAGGAGTGACATTTCCTTGGACATTTCATCGAACACTTGGCGTGCAATGTTAGATCACAAGTCATTCTAAAGGCAAAAGGAGAAAAAACAAGTGAACTTTAAAGACATCTAGGCATAAGCATAAAGAATTAGGACAATATCAAGCCAATAAGCACATTCTGCACTACGAAATCAAGATCGATTGAACAAAAGAATAAATTCTAACCTAGAAACCGAATGCCACATTTATGAGTGACATTTACATGGAAATATCATCGAACACTTGGCGTGCTATGTTAGATCACAAGTCATTTTAAAGGCAAAAGGAGAAAAAACAAGTGAACTTTAAAGACATCTAGGCATAAGCATAAAGAATGAGGATAGTATCAAGCCAATAAGCACATTCTGCACTACGAAATCAAGACCGATCGAATAAAAGCAAAAATTTGAACCTTGAAACCGAATGCCAAATTTAGGAGTGACATTTACATGGACATATCATCCAACACTTGGCGTGCAATGTTAGATCACAAGTCATTTAAAGGCAAAAGGAGAAACAAAACAAGTTAACTTTAAAGACATCTAGGCATAAGCATAAAGAATGAGGATAGTATCAAGCCAATAAGCACAGTCTGCATCATGAAATCAAGACCGATCGAATAAAAACATAAATTCGAACCTAGAAACTCAACGCCACATTTAGGAGTGACATTTCCTTGGACATTTCATCGAACACTTGGCGTGCAATGTTAGATCGCAAGTCATTCTAAAGGCAAAAGGAGAAAAAACAAGTGAACTTTAAAGACATCTAGGTATAAGCATAAAGAATTAAGACAATATTAAGCCAATAAGCACATTCTGCACTACGAAATCAAGATCGATTGAATAAAAGAATAAATTCTAACCTAGAAACCGAATGCCACATTTAGGAGTGACATTTACATGGAAATATCATCGAACACTTGGCGTGCTATGTTAGATCACAAGTCATTTTAAAGGCAAAAGGAGAAAAACAAAGTGAACTTTAAAGACATCTAGGCATAAGCATAAAGAATGAGGATAGTATCAAGCCAATAAGCACATTCTGCACTACGAAATCAAGACCGATCGAATAAAAGCATAAATTTGAACCTTGAAACCGAATGCCAAATTTAGGAGTGACATTTACATGGACATATCATCCAACACTTGGCGTGCAATGTTAGATCACAAGTCATTTTAAAGGCAAAAGGAGAAAAAAAACAAGTTTACTTTAAAGACATCTAGGCATAAGCATAAAGAATGAGGATAGTATCAAGCCAATAAGGACATTCAGCACTACGAAATCAAGACTGATCGAATAAAAGCAAAAATTCGAACCTAGAAACCGAATGCCACATTTAGGAGTGACATTTACATGGACCTTCCAGCGAACACTTGGCGTGCAGCGTTAGATCACAAGTCATTTTAAAGGCAAAATGAGAAAAAAAAAACTGAACTTTAAAGACATCTAGGAATAAGCATAAAGAATGAGGATAATATCATGCCAATAAGCACATTCGGCACTACGAAATAAAGACCGATCGAATAAAAGCATAAATTCTAACCTAAAAACCGAATGCCACAATCAGGAGTGACATTTACATGGACATTTCATCGAACACTTGTCGTGCAATGTTAGATCACAAGTCATTCTAAAGGCAAAAGGAGAAAAAACAAGTGAACTTTAAAGAAACCTAGGCATAAGTATAAAGAATGAGGATAATATCAAGCCAATATGCACATTATGCACTATGAAATCAAGATCGATCGAAAAAAAGCATAGATTCTAACCTAGAAACCGAATGCCATATTTAGGAGTGACATTTACATGGACATTTCATCGAACACTTGGCGTGCAATGTTAGATGTCATGTCATTTTTAACGCAAGAGGAGAAAAAACAAGTGAACTTTAAAGACATCTAGGCATAAGCATAAACAATGAGGATAGTATCTAGCCAATAACCTTGTGTGCATTACAAAATCAAGACCGATCGAATAAAAGCATAAATTCCAACCTAGAAGCCGAATGCCACATTTAGGAATGACATTTATATGGACATTTCATCGAACCCTTGGCGTGCAATGTTAGATAACAAGTCATTTTAAAGGTAAAGGAGAAAAAACAAGTGAACTTTAAAGACATCTAGACATAAGCATAAAGAATGAAGATAGTATCAAGCCAATAAGCACATTCTGCACTACGAAATAAAGACCGATCGAATTAAAGCATAAACTCGAACCTAGAGACCAAATGCCACATTTAGGAGTGACGTTTACATGGACCTTCAATCGAACACTTGGCATGCAATGTTAGATCACAAGTCATTTAAAAGGTAAAGGGAGAAAAAACAAGTGAATTGTAAGGACATCTAGGCATAAGCATAAAGAATGAGGATAGTATCAAGCCAATAAGCACATTCTGCACTACGAAATCAAGACCGATCGAATAAAAACATAAATTCGAAACCTAGAAACCGAATGCCACATTTAGGAGTGACATTTACATGGACATATCATCGAACACTTGGCGTGCAATGTTAGATCACAAGTAATTTTAAAGGCAAAAGGAGAAAAAAACAAGTGAACTTTAAAGACATCTAGGCATAAGCATAAAGAATGAGGATAGTATCAAGCCAATAAGCACATTCTGCAATACGAAATCAAGACCGATCGAATAAATGCATAAATTCGAACCTAGAAACCGAATGCCACATTTAGGTGTGACGTTTACATGGACATTTCATCCAACACTTGGCGTGCAATGTTAGATCACAAGTCATTCTAAAGGCAAAAGGAGAAAAAACAAGTGAACTTTTAAGACATCTAGGCAGAAGCATAAAGAATGACGATAGTATCAAGCCAATAAGCACATTCTTCACAACAAAATCAAGACCGATCAAATAAAAGCATAAATTCGAACCTAGAAACCGAATGCCATATTTAGGAGTGACATTTACATGGAAATATCATCGAACACTTTGGCGTGCAATGTTAGATAACAAGTCATTTTAAAGGCAAAGGAGAAAAAACAAGTGATTTTTAAAGACATCTAGGCGTAAGCATAAGGAATGAGGATCGTATCACGCCAATAAGCACATTCTGCACTACGAAATCAAGACTGGTCGAATAAAAGCACAGAGTCGAACCTAGAAACCAAATGCCACATTTAGTAGTGACATTTACACGGATATTTCATCGAACACTTGGCGTGCAATGTTATTCACAAGTCATTTAAAAGGTAAAGGGAGAAAAAACAAGTGAATTGTAAGGACATCTAGGCATAAGCATAAAGAATGAGGATAGTATCAAGCCAATAAGCACATTCTGCACTACGAAATCAAGACCGATCGAATAAAAACATAAATTCGAAACCTAGAAACCCAATGCCACATTTAGGAGTGACATTTACATGGACATATCATCGAACACTTGGCGTGCAATGTTAGATCACAAGTAATTTTAAAGGCAAAAGGAGAAAAAACAAGTGAACTTTAAAGACATCTAGGCATAAGCATAAAGAATGAGGATAGTATCAAGGCAATAAGCATATTCTGCACTACGAAATCAAGACCGATCGAATAAAAGCATAATTTCGACCCTAGAAACCGAATGCCACATTTAGGAGTGACGTTTACGTGGACATATCATCGAACACTTGGCGTGCAATGTTAGATCACAAGTCATTTTAAAGGGAAAAGGAGGAAAAACAAGTGAACTTTAAAGACATTTAGGCATAAGCATAAAGAATGAGGATAGTATCAAGCCAATAAGCACAGTCTGCACCATGAAATCAAGACCGATCGAATAAAAACATAAATTCGAACCTAGAAACTCAACGCCACATTTAGGAGTGACATTTCCTTGGACATTTCATCGAACACTTGGCGTGCAATGTTAGATCACAAGTCATTCTAAAGGCAAAAGGAGAAAAAACAAGTGAACTTTAAAGACATCTAGGCATAAGCATAAAGAATTAGGACAATATCAAGCCAATAAGCACATTCTGCACTACGAAATCAAGATCGATTGAACAAAAGAATAAATTCTAACCTAGAAACCGAATGCCACATTTATGAGTGACATTTACATGGAAATATCATCGAACACTTGGCGTGCTATGTTAGATCACAAGTCATTTTAAAGGCAAAAGGAGAAAAAACAAGTGAACTTTAAAGACATCTAGGCATAAGCATAAAGAATGAGGATAGTATCAAGCCAATAAGCACATTCTGCACTACGAAATCAAGACCGATCGAATAAAAGCAAAAATTTGAACCTTGAAACCGAATGCCAAATTTAGGAGTGACATTTACATGGACATATCATCCAACACTTGGCGTGCAATGTTAGATCACAAGTCATTTAAAGGCAAAAGGAGAAACAAAACAAGTTAACTTTAAAGACATCTAGGCATAAGCATAAAGAATGAGGATAGTATCAAGCCAATAAGCACAGTCTGCACCATGAAATCAAGACCGATCGAATAAAAACATAAATTCGAACCTAGAAACTCAACGCCACATTTAGGAGTGACATTTCCTTGGACATTTCATCGAACACTTGGCGTGCAATGTTAGATCACAAGTCATTCTAAAGGCAAAAGGAGAAAAAACAAGTGAACTTTAAAGACATCTAGGCATAAGCATAAAGAATTAGGACAATATCAAGCCAATAAGCACATTCTGCACTACGAAATCAAGATCGATTGAACAAAAGAATAAATTCTAACCTAGAAACCGAATGCCACATTTATGAGTGACATTTACATGGAAATATCATCGAACACTTGGCGTGCTATGTTAGATCACAAGTCATTTTAAAGGCAAAAGGAGAAAAAACAAGTGAACTTTAAAGACATCTAGGCATAAGCATAAAGAATGAGGATAGTATCAAGCCAATAAGCACATTCTGCACTACGAAATCAAGACCGATCGAATAAAAGCAAAAATTTGAACCTTGAAACCGAATGCCAAATTTAGGAGTGACATTTACATGGACATATCATCCAACACTTGGCGTGCAATGTTAGATCACAAGTCATTTAAAGGCAAAAGGAGAAACAAAACAAGTTAACTTTAAAGACATCTAGGCATAAGCATAAAGAATGAGGATAGTATCAAGCCAATAAGCACAGTCTGCACCATGAAATCAAGACCGATCGAATAAAAACATAAATTCGAACCTAGAAACTCAACGCCACATTTAGGAGTGACATTTCCTTGGACATTTCATCGAACACTTGGCGTGCAATGTTAGATCACAAGTCATTCTAAAGGCAAAAGGAGAAAAAAAAAACTGAACTTTAAAGACATCTAGGCATAAGCATAAAGAATTAGGACAATATCAAGCCAATAAGCACATTCTGCACTACGAAATCAAGATGGATTGAATAAAAGAATAAATTCTAACCTAGAAACCGAATGCCACATTTAGGAGTGACATTTACATGGAAATATCATCGAACACTTGGCGTGCTATGTTAGATCACAAGTCATTTTAAAGGCAAAAGGAGAAAAAACAAGTGAACTTTAAAGACATCTAGGCATAAGCATAAAGAATGAGGATAGTATCAAGCCAATAAGCACATTCTGCACTACGAAATCAAGACCGATCGAATAAAAGCAAAAATTTGAACCTTGAAACCGAATGCCAAATTTAGGAGTGACATTTACATGGACATATCATCCAACACTTGGCGTGCAATGTTAGATCACAAGTCATTTTAAAGGCAAAAGGAGAAACAAAACAAGTTAACTTTAAAGACATCTAGGCATAAGCATAAAGAATGAGGATAGTATCAAGCCAATAAGCACATTCAGCACTACGAAATCAAGACCGATCGAATAAAAGCAAAAATTCGAACATAGAAACCGAATGCCACATTTAGGAGTGACATTTACATGGACCTTCCAGCCAACACTTGGCGTGCAGCGTTAGATCACAAGTCATTTTAAAGGCAAAATGAGAAAAAAAAAACTGAACTTTAAAGACATCTAGGAATAAGCATAAAGAATGAGGATAATATCATGCCAATAAGCAAATTCGGCATTACGAAATAAAGACCGGTCGAATAAAAGCATAAATTCTAACCTAAAAACCGAATGCCACATTCAGGAGTGACATTTACATGGACATTTCATCGAACACTTGGCGTGCAATGTTAGATCACAAGTCATTCTAAAGGCAAAAGGAGAAAAAACAAGTGAACTTTAAAGAAATCTAGGCATAAGTATAAAGAGTGAGGATAATATCAAGCCAATATGCACATTATGCACTATGAAATCAAGATCGATCGAAAAAAAGCATAGATTCTAACCTAGAAACCGAATGCCATATTTAGGAGTGACATTTACATGGACATTTCATCGAACACTTGGCGTGCAATGTTAGATGTCATGTCATTTTTAACGCAAGAGGAGAAAAAACAAGTGAACTTTAAAGACATCTAGGCATAAGCATAAACAATGAGGATAGTATCTAGCCAATAACCTTGTGTGCATTACGAAATCAAGACCGATCGAATAAAAGCATAAATTCCAACCTAGAAGCCGAATGCCACATTTAGGAGTGATATTTATATGGACATTTCATCGAACCCTTGGCGTGCAATGTTAGATAACAAGTCATTTTAAAGGCAAAGGAGAAAAAACAAGTGAACTTTAAAGACATCTAGACATAAGCATAAAGAATGAAGATAGTATGAAGCCAATAAGCACATTCTGCACTACGAAATAAAGACCGATCGAATTAAAGCATAAACTCGAACCTAGAGACCAAATGCCACATTTAGGAGTGACGTTTACATGGACCTTCAATCGAACACTTGGCATGCAATGTTAGATCACAAGTCATTTAAAAGGTAAAGGGAGAAAAAACAAGTGAATTGTAAGGACATCTAGGCATAAGCTTAAAGATGAAGTTAGTATCAAGCCAATTAGCACATTCTGCACTACGAAATCAAGACCGGTCGAATAAAAGGATAAATTCGAACCTAGAAACCGAATGCCACATTTAGGAGTGACATTTACATGGACCTTCCATCGAACACTTGGCGTGCAATGTTAGATCACAAGTCATTTTAAAGGCAAAAGGAGAAAAAAACAAGTGAACTTTAAAGACATCTAGGCATAAGCATAAAGAATGAGGATAGTATCAAGCCAATAAGCACATTCTGCAATACGAAATCAAGACCGATCGAATAAATGCATAAATTCGAACCTAGAAACCGAATGCCACATTTAGGTGTGACGTTTACATGGACATTTCATCCAACACTTGGCGTGCAATGTTAGATCACAAGTCATTCTAAAGGCAAAAGGAGAAAAAACAAGTGAACTTTAAAGACATCTAGGCAGAAGCATAAAAAATGACGATAGTATCAAGCCAATAAGCACATTCTTCACAACAAAATCAAGACCGATCAAATAAAAGCATAAATTCGAACCTAGAAACCGAATGCCATATTTAGGAGTGACATTTACATGGAAATATCATCGAACACTTTGGCGTGCAATGTTAGATAACAAGTCATTTTAAAGGCAAAGGAGAAAAAACAAGTGATTTTCAAAGACATCTAGGCGTAAGCATAAGGAATGAGGATAGTATCACGCCAATAAGCACATTCTGCACTACGAAATCAAGACTGATCGAATAAAAGCACAAAGTCGAACCTAGAAACTAAATGCCACATTTAGTTGTGACATTTACACGGATATTTCATCGAACACTTGGCGTGCAATGTTATTCACAAGTCATTTTAAAGGCAAAAGGAGAAAAAACAAGTGAACTTTAAAGACATCTAGGCATAAGCATAAAGAATGAGGATAATATCAAGCCAATAAACACATTCTGCACAACCAAATCAAGACCGATTGAATAAAAGCCTAGATTCGAACTTAAAACCGAATTCCACATTTAGGAGTGACATTTACATGGATATATCGTCGAACACTTGGCGTGCAATGTTAGATCACAAGTCATTTTAAAGGAAAAAGGAGAAAGAAGAAGTGAACTTTAAAGACAGCTAGGCATAAGCATAAAGAATGAGGATAGTATCAAGCCAATAAGTACATTCTGCACTACGAAATCAAGACCGATCGAATAAAAGAATAAATTCAAACCTTGAAACCGAATGCCACATTTAGGAGTGACATTTACATGGAAATATCGTCGAACACTTGGCGTGCAATGTTAGATCACAAGTCATTTTAAAGGAAAAAGGAGAAAGAAAAAGTGAACTTTAAAGACATCTACGCATAAGCATAAAGAATGAGGGTAGTATCAAGCCAATAAGCACATTCTGCACTACAAAATCTAGACCGATCGAATAAAAGCATAAATTCGAACCTAGAAACCGAATGCCACATTTAGGAGTGACGTTTACATGGAAATATCATCGAACACATGCCGTGCAATGTTAGATCACAAGATATGTTAAAGGCAAAAGGAGAAAAAACAAGTGAACTTTAAAGACATCTAGGCATAAGCATAAAGAATGAGGATAGTATCAAGCCAATAAGCACATTCTACACTACAAAATCAAGATCGATCGAATAAAAGCATAAATTCGAAACTAGAAACCGAATGCCACATTTAGGAGTGAAGTTTACATGAACATATTATCGAACACTTAGCGTGCAATGTTAGATCACAAGTCATTCTAAAGGCAAAAGGAGAAAAAACAAGTGAACTTTAAAGACATCTAGGCATAAGCATAAAGAATGAGGATAGTATCAAGCCAATAAGGACATTCTGAACTACGAAATCAAGACCGATCGAATAAAAGAATAAATTCAAACCTTGAAACCGAATGCCACATTTAGGAGTGACATTTACATGGACATATCATCGAACACTTGGCGTGCAATGTTAGATCACAAGTCATTTTAAAGGCAAAAGGAGAAAAAAACAAGTGATCTTTAAAGACATCTAGGCATAAGCTTAAAGAATGAGGATAGTATCAAGCCAATAAGCACATTCTGCAATACGAAATCAAGACCGATCGAATAAATGCATAAATTCGAACCTAGAAACCGAATGCCACATTTAGGTGTGACGTTTACATGGACATTTCATCCAACACTTGGCGTGCAATGTTAGATCACAAGTCATTCTAAAGGCAAAAGGAGAAAAAACAAGTGAACTTTAAAGACATCTAGGCAGAAGCATAAAAAATGACGATAGTATCAAGCCAATAAGCACATTCTTCACAACAAAATCAAGACCGATCAAATAAAAGCATAAATTCGAACCTAGAAACCGAATGCCATATTTAGGAGTGACATTTACATGGAAATATCATCGAACACTTTGGCGTGCAATGTTAGATAACAAGTCATTTTAAAGGCAAAGGAGAAAAAACAAGTGATTTTCAAAGACATCTAGGCGTAAGCATAAGGAATGAGGATAGTATCACGCCAATAAGCACATTCTGCACTACGAAATCAAGACTGATCGAATAAAAGCACAAAGTCGAACCTAGAAACTAAATGCCACATTTAGTTGTGACATTTACACGGATATTTCATCGAACACTTGGCGTGCAATGTTATTCACAAGTCATTTTAAAGGCAAAAGGAGAAAAAACAAGTGAACTTTAAAGACATCTAGGCATAAGCATAAAGAATGAGGATAATATCAAGCCAATAAACACATTCTGCACAACCAAATCAAGACCGATTGAATAAAAGCCTAGATTCGAACTTAAAACCGAATTCCACATTTAGGAGTGACATTTACATGGATATATCGTCGAACACTTGGCGTGCAATGTTAGATCACAAGTCATTTTAAAGGAAAAAGGAGAAAGAAGAAGTGAACTTTAAAGACAGCTAGGCATAAGCATAAAGAATGAGGATAGTATCAAGCCAATAAGTACATTCTGCACTACGAAATCAAGACCGATCGAATAAAAGAATAAATTCAAACCTTGAAACCGAATGCCACATTTAGGAGTGACATTTACATGGATATATCGTCGAACACTTGGCGTGCAATGTTAGATCACAAGTCATTTTAAAGGAAAAAGGAGAAAGAAAAAGTGAACTTTAAAGACATCTACGCATAAGCATAAAGAATGAGGGTAGTATCAAGCCAATAAGCACATTCTGCACTACAAAATCTAGACCGATCGAATAAAAGCATAAATTCGAACCTAGAAACCGAATGCCACATTTAGGAGTGACGTTTACATGGAAATATCATCGAACACATGCCGTGCAATGTTAGATCACAAGATATGTTAAAGGCAAAAGGAGAAAAAACAAGTGAACTTTAAAGACATCTAGGCATAAGCATAAAGAATGAGGATAGTATCAAGCCAATAAGCACATTCTACACTACAAAATCAAGATCGATCGAATAAAAGCATAAATTCGAAACTAGAAACCGAATGCCACATTTAGGAGTGAAGTTTACATGAACATATTATCGAACACTTAGCGTGCAATGTTAGATCACAAGTCATTCTAAAGGCAAAAGGAGAAAAAACAAGTGAACTTTAAAGACATCTAGGCATAAGCATAAAGAATGAGGATAGTATCAAGCCAATAAGGACATTCTGAACTACGAAATCAAGACCGATCGAATAAAAGAATAAATTCAAACCTTGAAACCGAATGCCACATTTAGGAGTGACATTTACATGGACATATCATCGAACACTTGGCGTGCAATGTTAGATCACAGGTCATTTTAATGGCAAAAGGATAAAAAAACAAGTGAAATTTAAAGACATCTAGGCATAAGCATAAAGAATGAGGATAGTATCAAGCCAATAAGCACATTCTACACTACAAAATCAAGACCGATCGAATTAAAGCATAAATTTGAACCTAGAAACCGAATGCCACATTTAGAAGTGACATTTACATGGATATTTCATCGAACACTTGGCGTGCAATGTTATTCACAAGTCATTTTAAAGGCAAAAGGAGAAAAAACAAGTGAACTTTAAAGACATCTAGGCATAAGCATAAAGAATGAGGATAATATCAAGCCAATAAACACATTCTGCACAACCAAATCAAGACCGATTGAATAAAAGCCTAGATTCGAACTTAAAACCGAATTCCACATTTAGGAGTGACATTTACATGGATATATCGTCGAACACTTGGCGTGCAATGTTAGATCACAAGTCATTTTAAAGGAAAAAGGAGAAAGAAGAAGTGAACTTTAAAGACAGCTAGGCATAAGCATAAAGAATGAGGATAGTATCAAGCCAATAAGTACATTCTGCACTACGAAATCAAGACCGATCGAATAAAAGAATAAATTCAAACCTTGAAACCGAATGCCACATTTAGGAGTGACATTTACATGGATATATCGTCGAACACTTGGCGTGCAATGTTAGATCACAAGTCATTTTAAAGGAAAAAGGAGAAAGAAAAAGTGAACTTTAAAGACATCTACGCATAAGCATAAAGAATGAGGGTAGTATCAAGCCAATAAGCACATTCTGCACTACAAAATCTAGACCGATCGAATAAAAGCATAAATTCGAACCTAGAAACCGAATGCCACATTTAGGAGTGACGTTTACATGGAAATATCATCGAACACATGCCGTGCAATGTTAGATCACAAGATATGTTAAAGGCAAAAGGAGAAAAAACAAGTGAACTTTAAAGACATCTAAGCATAAGCATAAAGAATGAGGATAGTATCAAGCTAATAAGCACATTCTGCACTACGAAATCAAGACCGATCGAATAAAATCATAAATTCGAACCTAGAAACAGAATTCCACATTTAGGAGTGACATTTACATGGACATTTCATCGAACACTTGGCGTGAAATGTTAGATCACAAGTCATTCTAAAGGCAAAAGGAGAAAAAACAAGTGAACTTTAAAGACATCTAGGCATAAGCATAAAGAATGAGGATAATATCAATCCAATAAGCACTTTCTGCACTACGCACTACGAAATGAAGATCGATCGAATAAAAGCATAAATTCAAACCTAGAAACCGATGGCCACATTTAGGAGTGACATTTACATGGACATATAATCGAACACTTGGCGTGCAATGTTAGATCACAAGTCATTTTAAAGGCAAAAGGAGGAAAATTAGTGAACTTTAAAGACATCTAGGCATAAGCATAAAGAATAAGGATAGTATCAAGCCAATAAGCACATTCTACACTACGAAATAAAGACCGATCGAATAAAAGCATAAATTCTAACCTAGAAACCGAATGCCACATTTAGGAGTGACGTTTACATGGACGTATCATCGAACACTTGGCGTGCAATGTTAGACCACAAGTCATTTTAAAGGCAAAAGGAGAAAAAACAATTGAACTTTAAAGACATCTAAGCATAAGCATAAAGAATGAGGATAGTATCAAGCTAATAAGCACATTCTGCACTACGAAATCAAGACCGATCGAATAAAATCATAAATTCGAACCTAGAAACAGAATTCCACATTTAGGAGTGACATTTACATGGACATTTCATCGAACACTTGGCGTGAAATGTTAGATCACAAGTCATTCTAAAGGCAAAAGGAGAAAAAACAAGTGAACTTTAAAGACATCTAGGCATAAGCATAAAGAATGAGGATAATATCAAGCCAATAAGCACTTTCTGCACTACGCACTACGAAATGAAGATCGATCGAATAAAAGCATAAATTCAAACCTAGAAACCGATGGCCACATTTAGGAGTGACATTTACATGGACATATAATCGAACACTTGGCGTGCAATGTTAGATCACAAGTCATTTTAAAGGCAAAAGGAGGAAAATTAGTGAACTTTAAAGACATCTAGGCATAAGCATAAAGAATAAGGATAGTATCAAGCCAATAAGCACATTCTACACTACGAAATAAAGACCGATCGAATAAAAGCATAAATTCTAACCTAGAAACCGAATGCCACATTTAGGAGTGACATTTACATGGACATATCATCGAACACTTGGCGTGCTATGTTAGATCACAAGTCATTTTAAAGGCAAAAGGAGAAAAAACAAGTGAACTTTAAAGACATCTAGGCATAAGCATACAGAATGAGGATAGTATCAAGCCAATAAGCACATTCTGAACTACGAAATCAAGACCGATCGAATAAAAGAATAAATTCAAACCTTGAAACTGAATGCCACATTTAGGAGTGACATTTACATGGACATATCATCGAACACTTGGCGTGCAATGTTAGATCACAAGTCATTTTCAAGGCAAAAGGATAAAAAAACAAGTGAAATTTAAAGATATCTAGGCATAAGCATAAAGAATGAGGATAATATCAAGCCAATAAGCACATTCTACACTACAAAATCAAGACTGATCGAATAAAAGCATAAATTTGAACCTAGAAACCGAATGCCACATTTAGGAGTGACATTTACATGGACCTTCCAGCGAACACTTGGCGTGCAACATTAGATCACAAACTGAACCTTAAAGACATCTAGGCATAAGCATAAAGAATGAGGATAATATCATGCCAATAAGCACATTCTGCACTACGAAATAAAAACCGATCGAATAAAAGCATAAATTTAAACCTAGAAACCGAATGCCACATTTAGTAGTGACGTTTACATGGATATATCATCGAACACTTGGCGTGCAATGTTAGATCACAAGTCATTTTAAAGGCAAAAGGAGAAAAAAGAAGTGAACTTTAAAGACATCTACGCATAAGCATAAAGAATGAGGGTAGTATCAAGCCAATAAGCACATTCTGCACTACGAAATCAAGACCAATTGAATAAAGGCATAAATTCGAACCTAGAAACCGAATGCCACATTTAGGAGTGACGTTTACATGGAAATATCATCGAACACTTGGCGTGCAAAGTTAGATCACAAGATATTTTAAAGGCAAAAGGAGAAAAAACAAGTGAACTTTAAAGACATCTAGGCATAAGCATAAAGAATGAGGATAGTATCAAGCCAATAAGCACATTCTAGACTACGAAATAAAAACCGATCGAATAAAAGAATAAATTCGAAACTAGAAACCGAATGCCACATTTAGGAGTGAGTTTACATGAACATATTATCGAACACTTAGCGTGCAATGTTAGATCACAAGTCATTCTAAAGGCAAAAGGAGAAAAAACAAGTGAACTTTAAAGACATCTACGCATAAGCATAAAGAATGAGGGTAGTATCAAGCCAATAAGCACATTCTCAACTACGAAATCAAGATCGATCGAATAAAAGAATAAATTCAAACCTTGAAACCGAATGCCACATTTAGGAGTGACGTTACATGGACATATCATCGAACACTTGGCGTGCAATGTTAAATGTCATGTCATTTTTAACGCAAGAGGAGAAAAAATAAGTGAACTTTAAAGACATCTAGGCATAAGCATAAATAATGAGGATAGTATCTAGCCAATAAGCACATTCTACACTACAAAATCAAGACCGATCGAATAAAAGCATAAATTTGAACCTAGAAACCGAATGCCTTATTTAGGAGTGACATTTAAATGGACATTTCATCGAACACTTGGCGTGCAATGTTAGATGACAAGTCATTCTAAAGACAAAAGGAGAAAAAACAAGTGAACTTTAAAGAAATCTAGGCATAAGTATAAAGAATGAGGATAATATCAAGCCAATATGCACATTATGCACTATGAAATCAAGATCGATCGAAAAAAGCATAGATTCTAACCTAGAAACCGAATGCCATATTTAGGAGTGACATTTACATGGACATTTCATCGAACACTTGGCGTGCAATGTTAGATGTCATGTCATTTTTAACGCAAGAGGAGAAAAAACAAGTGAACTTTAAAGACATCTAGGCATAAGCATAAATAATGAGGATAGTATCTAGCCAATAACCTTGTGTGCATTACAAAATCAAGACCGATCGAATAAAAGCATAAATTCGAACCTAGAAACCGAATGCCACATTTAGGAGTGACATTTAAATGGACATTTCATCGAACCCTTGGCGTGCAATGTTAGATAACAAGTCATTTTAAATTTTGTAGTGCACAACGTGCTTATTGGATTGATAATATTCTCATTCTCTATGTTTATGCCTAGATGTCTTTAAAGTTCACTTGTTTTTTTTCCTTTTGCCATTAACAAATTTACTTGAGATCTAACATTGGACGCAAAGTGTTCGATGAAATGTCCATATAAATGCCACTCCTAAATATGGAATTTAGTTTCTAGGTTCGAATCTATACTTTTATCTGATCGGACTTGATTATGCGGTGCAAAAGGTGCTTATTGGCTTGATACTATCCTCATTCTTTATGGCTATGCCTAGATGTCTTTAAAGTTCACTGGTTTTTTCTCCTTTTGCCTTTAAAATGACTTGTGATCTAACATTGCACGCCAAGTTTTCGATGAAATGTCCATGTAAATATCACTCTTAAATGTGAAATTCAATTTCTAGGTTTGAATTTATGCTTTTATCCGATCGGTCTTAGTTTTGTAGTGCACAACGTGCTTATTGGCTTGATACTATCCTCATTCTTTATGGCTATGCCTAGATGTCTTTAAAGTTCACTTGTTTTTTCTCCTTTTGCCTTTAAAATGACTTGTTATCTAACATTGCACGCTAAGTTTTCGATGAAATGTCCATGTAAATAATACTCTTAAATGTGGAATTGAATTTCTAGGTTTGAATTTATGTTTTTATCCGATCGGTCTTAGTTTTGTAGTGCACAACGTGCTTATTGGCTTGATAATATCCTCATTCTTTATGCTTATGCCTAGATGTCTTTAAAGTTCACTTGTTTTTTCTCCTTTTGCGTTAAAAGTGACTTCTAATGTAACATTGCACGCCAAGTGTTCGATGAAATGTCCATGTAAATGTCCCTCCTAAATCTAGCATTCGGTTTCTAGGTTCGAATTTATGCTTTTAAACGATAGGTCTTGATTTTGCGGTGAAGAAGGTGCTTATTGGCTTGATACTATCCTCATTTTATATGGCTATGCCTAGATGACCTAAAGTTCACTTGTTTTTTCTCCTTTTGACTTAAAAATGGCTTGTTATCTAACATTACACGCCAAGTGTTCAATGAAATATCCATGTAAATGTCACTCCTAAATGTGGCATTCGGTTTCTAGGTTCGGATTTATGCTTTTATTCGATCAATCTTGATTTTGTAGTGTGGAATGTTCTTATTGGCTTGACACTATCCTCATTCTCTATGCTTATGCCTAGATGGCTTTAAAGTTCACTTGTTTTTTCTCCTTTTGCCTTTAAAATGACTTGTAGTCTAACATTGCACGCCAAGTTTTCAATGAAATGTCCATGTAAATATCACTCTTAAATGTGGAATTCAATTTCTAGGTTTGAATTTATGCTTTTATCCGATCGGTCTTAGTTTTGTAGTGCACAACGTGCTTATTGGCTTGATAATATCCTCATTCTTTATGCTTATGACCTAAAGTTCACTTGTTTTTTCTCCTTTTGCCTTAAAAGTGACTTCTAATCTAACATTGCACGCCAAGTGTTCGATGAAATGTCCATGTAAATGTCCCTCCTAAATCTAGCATTCGGTTTCTAGGTTCGAATTTATGCTTTTATTCGATCGGTCATGATTTTATAGTGCACAACGTGCTTATTGGATTGATAATATCGTCATTCTCTATGCTTATGCCTAGATGTCTTTAAAGTTCACTTGTTTTTTTTCCTTTTGCCATTAACAAATTTACTTGAGATCTAACATTGGACGCGAAGTGTTCGATGAAATGTCCATATAAATGCCACTCCTAAATATGGCATTTTTTTTCTAGGTTCGAATCTATACTTTTATCTAATCGGTCTTGATTTTGCGGTGCAAAAGGTGCTTATTGGCTTGATACTATCCTCATTCTTTATGGCTATGCCTAGATGTCTTTAAAGTTCACTTGTTTTTTCTCCTTTTGCCTTTAAAATGACTTGTTATCTAACATTGCACGCTAAGTTTTCGATGAAATGTCCATGTAAATAATACTCTTAAATGTGGAATTGAATTTCTAGGTTTGAATTTATGTTTTTATCCGATCGGTCTTAGTTTTGTAGTGCACAACGTGCTTATTGGCTTGATAATATCCTCATTCTTTATGCTTATGCCTAGATGTCTTTAAAGTTCACTTGTTTTTTCTCCTTTTGCGTTAAAAGTGACTTCTAATGTAACATTGCACGCCAAGTGTTCGATGAAATGTCCATGTAAATGTCCCTCCTAAATCTAGCATTCGGTTTCTAGGTTCGAATTTATGCTTTTAAACGATAGGTCTTGATTTTGCGGTGAAGAAGGTGCTTATTGGCTTGATACTATCCTCATTTTATATGGCTATGCCTAGATGACCTAAAGTTCACTTGTTTTTTCTCCTTTTGACTTAAAAATGGCTTGTTATCTAACATTACACGCCAAGTGTTCAATGAAATATCCATGTAAATGTCACTCCTAAATGTGGCATTCGGTTTCTAGGTTCGGATTTATGCTTTTATTCGATCAATCTTGATTTTGTAGTGTGGAATGTTCTTATTGGCTTGACACTATCCTCATTCTCTATGCTTATGCCTAGATGGCTTTAAAGTTCACTTGTTTTTTCTCCTTTTGCCTTTAAAATGACTTGTAGTCTAACATTGCACGCCAAGTTTTCAATGAAATGTCCATGTAAATATCACTCTTAAATGTGGAATTCAATTTCTAGGTTTGAATTTATGCTTTTATCCGATCGGTCTTAGTTTTGTAGTGCACAACGTGCTTATTGGCTTGATAATATCCTCATTCTTTATGCTTATGACCTAAAGTTCACTTGTTTTTTCTCCTTTTGCCTTAAAAGTGACTTCTAATCTAACATTGCACGCCAAGTGTTCGATGAAATGTCCATGTAAATGTCCCTCCTAAATCTAGCATTCGGTTTCTAGGTTCGAATTTATGCTTTTATTCGATCGGTCATGATTTTATAGTGCACAACGTGCTTATTGGATTGATAATATCGTCATTCTCTATGCTTATGCCTAGATGTCTTTAAAGTTCACTTGTTTTTTTTCCTTTTGCCATTAACAAATTTACTTGAGATCTAACATTGGACGCGAAGTGTTCGATGAAATGTCCATATAAATGCCACTCCTAAATATGGCATTTTTTTTCTAGGTTCGAATCTATACTTTTATCTAATCGGTCTTGATTTTGCGGTGCAAAAGGTGCTTATTGGCTTGATACTATCCTCATTCTTTATGGCTATGCCTAGATGTCTTTAAAGTTCACTTGTTTTTTCTCCTTTTGCCTTTAAAATGACTTGTTATCTAACATTGGACGCCAAGTTTTCGATGAAATGTCCATGTAAATATCACTCTTAAATGTGGAATTGAATTTCTAGGTTTGAATTTATGTTTTTATCCGATCGGTCTTAGTTTTGTAGTGCACAACGTGCTTATTGGCTTGATAATATCCTCATTCTTTATGCTTATGCCTAGATGTCTTTAAAGTTCACTTGTTTTTTCTCCTTTTGCGTTAAAAGTACTTCTAATATAACATTGCACGCCAAGTGTTCGATGAAATGTCCATGTAAATGTCCCTCCTAAATCTAGCATTCGGTTTCTAGGTTCGAATTTATGCTTTTAAACGATAGGTCTTGATTTTGGGGTGAAGAAGGTGCTTATTGGCTTGATACTATCCTCATTCTATATGGCTATGCCTAGATGACCTAAAGTTCACTTGTTTTTTCTCCTTTTGACTTAAAAATGGCTTGTTATCTAACATTACACGCCAAGTGTTCGAGGAAATATCCATGTAAATGTCACTCCTAAATGTGGCATTCGGTTTCTATGTTCGGATTTATGCTTTTATTCGATCAATCTTGATTTTGTAGTGCGGAATGTTCTTATTGGCTTGACACTATCCTCATTCTCTATGCTTATGCCTAGATGGCTTTAAAGTTCACTTGTTTTTTCTCCTTTTGCCTTTAAAATGACTTGTAGTCTAACATTGCACGCCAAGTGTTCGATGAAATGTCCATGTAAATCTCACTCCTAAATGTGGCATTCCGTTTCTAGGTTCGAATTTATGCTTTTATCCGATCGGTGTTGTTTTGCGATGAAGAAGGTGCTTATTGGCTTGACATTATCCTCATTCTCTATACTTATGCCTAGATGTCTTTAAAGTTCACTTGTTTTTTTCTCCTTTTGCCTTTAAAATGACTTGTGATCTAACATTGCACGCCAAATGTTCGATGAAATGTCCATGTAAATCTCAATCCTAAATTTGTCATTCGGTTTCTAGGTTTGAATTTATTCTTTTATCCGATCGGTCTTAATTTTGTAGTGCAGAACGTGCTTATTGGCTTGATACTATCCTAATTCTTTATGTTTATGCCTTGATGTCTTTAAAGTTCACTTGTTTTTTCTCCTTTTGCCTTAAAAGTGACTTCTAATCTAACATTGCACGCCAAGTGTTCGATGAAATGTCCATGTAAATGTCCCTCCTAAATCTAGCCTTCGGTTTCTAGGTTCGAATTTATGCTTTTAAACGATAGGTCTTGATTTTGCGGTGAAGAAGGTGCTTATTGGCTTGATACTATCCTCATTCTATATGGCATTGCCTAGATGACCTAAAGTTCACTTGTTTTTTCTCCTTTTGACTTAAAAATGACTTGTTATCTAACATTACACGCCAAGTGTTCGATGAAATATCCATGTAAATGTCACTCCTAAATGTGGCATTCGGTTTCTAGGTTCGGATTTATGCTTTTATTCGATCGATCTTGATTTTGTAGTGCGGAATGTTCTTATTGGCTTGACACTATCCTCATTCTCTATGCTTATGCCTAGATGTCTTTAAAGTTCACTTGTTTTTTTTCCTTTTGCCTTTAAAATGACTTGTAGTCTAACATTGCACGCCAAGTGTTTGATGAAATGTCCATGTAAATCTCACTCCTAAATGTGGCATTCCGTTTCTAGGTTCGAATTCATGCTTTTATCCGATTGGTGTTGTTTTTGCGATGAAGAAGGTGCTTATTGGCTTGACTATTATCCTCATTCTCTATACTTATGCCTAGATGTCTTTAAACTTCACTTGTTTTTTCTCCTTTTGCCTTTAAAATGAATTGTGATCTAACATTGCACGCCAAATGTTCGATGAAATGTCCATGTAAATCTCACTCCTAAATTTGGCATTCGGTTTCTTGGTTTGAATTTATGCTTTTATCCGATCGGTCTGAATTTTGTAGTGCAGAACGTGCTTATTGGCTTGATACTATCCTAATTCTTTATGTTTATGCCTAGATGTCTTCAAACTTCAATTGTTTTTTCTCCTTTTGCCTTAAAAATGACATGTTATCTAACATTGCACGCCAAGTGTTCGATGAAATGTCCATGTAAATCTCACTCCTAAATGTGGCATTCCGTTTCTAGGTTCGAATTCATGCTTTTATCCGATCGGTGTTGTTTTTGCGATGAAGAAGGTGCTTATTGGCTTGACAATTATCCTCATTCTCTATACTTATGCCTAGATGTCTTTAAAGTTCACTTGTTTTTTCTCCTTTTGCCTTTAAAATGACTTGTGATCTAACATTGCACGCCAAATGTTCGATGAAATGTCCATGTAAATCTCACTCCTAAATTTGGCATTCGGTTTCTAGGTTTGAATTTATGCTTTTATCCGTTCGGTCTGAATTTTGTAGTGCAGCGTGCTTATTGGCTTGATAATATCCTAATTCTTTATGTTTATTCCTAGATGTCTTCAAAGTTCACTTGTTTTTTTTCCTTTTGCCTTAAAAATGACTTGTTATCTAACATTGCACGCCAAGTGTTCGATGAAATGTCCATGTAAATGTCACTCCTAAATGTGGCATTAAGTTTCTAGGTTTGATTTTATGCTTTTATGCGATCGGTCTTAATTTTGTAGTGCAGAACGTGCTTATTGGCTTGATACTATCCTCATTCTTTATGTTTATGTCTTGAAGTCTTTAAAGTTCACTTGTTTTTTCTACTTTTTCCTTAAAAATGACTTGTTATCTAACAATGCACGCCAAGTGTTCGATGAAATATCCATGTAAATGTCACACCTAAATGTGGCATTAGGTTTCTAGGTTCGAAATTATGCTTTTATTTGATCGGTCATGATTTTGTAGTGCACAACGTGCTTATTGGATTGATAATATCCTCATTCTCTATGCTTATGCCTAGATGTCTTTAAAGTTCACTTGTTTTTTCTCCTTTTGCGTTTAAAATGACTTGTAGTCCAACATTGCACGCCAAGTGTTCGATGAAATGTCCATGTAAATCTCACTCCTAAATGTGGCATTCCGTTTCTAGGTTCGAATTCATGCTTTTATCCGATCGGTGTTGTTTTTGCGATGAAGAAGGTGCTTTTTGGCTTGACAATTATCTTCATTCTCTATACTTATGCCTAGATGTCTTTAAAGTTCACTTGTTTTTTCTCCTTTTGCCTTTAAAATGACTTGTGATCTAACATTGCACGCCAAATGTCGATGAAATGTCCATGTAAATCTCACTCCTAAATTTGGCATTCGGTTTCTAGGTTTGAATTTATGCTTTTATCCGATCGGTCTCAATTTTGTAGTGCAGAACGTGCTTATTGGCTTGATACTATCCTAATTCTTTATGTTTATGCCTAGATCTCTTCAAAGTTCACTTGTTTTTTCTCCTTTTACCTTAAAAATGACTTGTTATCTAACATTGCACGCCAAGTGTTCGATGAAATGTCCATGTAAATGTCACTCCTAAATGTGGCACTCAGTTTCTAGGTTTGATTTTATGCTTTAATGCGATCGGTCTTAATTTTGTAGTGCAGAACGTGCTTATTGGCTTGATACTATACTCATTCTTTATGTTTATGTCTTGATGTCTTTAAAGTTCACTTGTTTTTTCTACTTTTTCCTTAAAAATGACTTGTTATCTAACTATGCACGCCAAGTGTTCGATGAAATATCCATGTAAATGTCACTCCTAAATGTGGCATTAGGTTTCTAGGTTCGAATTTATGCTTTTATTTGATCGGTCATGATTTTGTAGTGCACAACGTGCTTATTGGATTGATAATATCCTCATTCTCTATGCTTATGCCTAGATGTCTTTAAAGTTCACTTGTTTTTTTTCCTTTTGCCATTAACAAATTTACTTGAGATCTAACATTGGACACGAAGTGTTCGATGAAATGTCCATATAAATGCCACTCCTAAATATGGCATTTGGTTTCTAGGTTCGAATCTCTACTTTTATCTGATCGGTCTTGATTTTGCGGTGCAAAAGGTGCTTATTGGCTTGATACTATCCTCATTCTTTATGGCTATGCCTAGATGTCTTTAAAGTTCACTTGTTTTTTCTCCTTTTGCCTTTAAAACGACTTGTGATCTAACATTGCACGCCAAGTTTTCGATGAAATGTCCATGTAAATATCACTCTTAAATGTGGAATTGAATTTCTAGGTTTGAATTTATGTTTTTATCCGATCGGTCTTAGTTTTGTAGTGCACAACGTGCTTATTGGCTTGATAATATCCTCATTCTTTATGCTTATGCCTAGATGTCTTTAAAGTTCACTTGTTTTTTCTGCTTTTGCGTTAAAAGTGACTTCTAATCTAACATTGCACGCCAAGTGTTCGATGAAATGTCCATGTAAATGTCCCTCGTAAATCTAGCATTCGGTTTCTAGGTTCGAATTTATGCTTTTAAACGATAGGTCTTGATTTTGCGGTGAAGAAGGTGCTTATTGGCTTGATACTATCCTCATTCTATATGGCATTGCCTAGATGACCTAAAGTTCACTTGTTTTTTCTCCTTTTGACTTAAAAATGACTTGTTATCTAACATTACACGCCAAGTGTTCGATGAAATATCCATGTAAATGTCACTCCTAAATGTGGCATTCGGTTTCTAGGTTCGGATTTATGCTTTTATTCGATCGATCTTGATTTTGTAGTGCGGAATGTTCTTATTGGCTTGACACTATCCTCATTCTCTATGCTTATGCCTACATGTCTTTAAAGTTCACTTGTTTTTTCTCCTTTTGCGTTTAAAATGACTTGTAGTCCAACATTGCACGCCAAGTGTTCGATGAAATGTCCATGTAAATCTCACTCCTAAATGTGGCATTCCGTTTCTAGGTTCGAATTCATGCTTTTATCCGATCGGTGTTGTTTTTGCGATGAAGAAGGTGCTTTTTGGCTTGACAATTATCTTCATTCTCTATACTTATGCCTAGATGTCTTTAAAGTTCACTTGTTTTTTCTCCTTTTGCCTTTAAAATGACTTGTGATATAACATTGCACGCCAAATGTCGATGAAATGTCCATGTAAATCTCACTCCTAAATTTGGCATTCGGTTTCTAGGTTTGAATTTATGCTTTTATCCGTTCGGTCTGAATTTTGTAGTGCAGCGTGCTTATTGGCTTGATAATATCCTAATTCTTTATGTTTATTCCTAGATGTCTTCAAAGTTCACTTTTTTTTTTTCCTTTTGCCTTAAAAATGACTTGTTATCTAACATTGCACGCCAAGTGTTCGATGAAATGTCCATGTAAATGTCACTCCTAAATGTGGCATTAAGTTTCTAGGTTTGATTTTATGCTTTTATGCGATCGGTCTTAATTTTGTAGTGCAGAACGTGCTTATTGGCTTGATACTATCCTCATTCTTTATGTTTATGTCTTGAAGTCTTTAAAGTTCACTTGTTTTTTCTACTTTTTCCTTAAAAATGACTTGTTATCTAACAATGCACGCCAAGTGTTCGATGAAATATCCATGTAAATGTCACACCTAAATGTGGCATTAGGTTTCTAGGTTCGAATTTATGCTTTTATTTGATCGGTCATGATTTTGTAGTGCACAACGTGCTTATTGGATTGATAATATCCTCATTCTCTATGCTTATGCCTAGATGTCTTTAAAGTTCACTTGTTTTTTCTCCTTTTGCGTTTAAAATGACTTGTAGTCCAACATTGCACGCCAAGTGTTCGATGAAATGTCCATGTAAATCTCACTCCTAAATGTGGCATTCCGTTTCTAGGTTCGAATTCATGCTTTTATCCGATCGGTGTTGTTTTTGCGATGAAGAAGGTGCTTTTTGGCTTGACAATTATCTTCATTCTCTATACTTATGCCTAGATGTCTTTAAAGTTCACTTGTTTTTTCTCCTTTTGCCTTTAAAATGAGTTGTGATCTAACATTGCACGCCAAATGTCGATGAAATGTCCATGTAAATCTCACTCCTAAATTTGGCATTCGGTTTCTAGGTTTGAATTTATGCTTTTATCCGATCGGTCTCAATTTTGTAGTGCAGAACGTTCTTATTGGCTTGATACTATCCTAATTCTTTATGTTTATGCCTAGATCTCTTCAAAGTTCACTTGTTTTTTCTCCTTTTGCCTTAAAAATGACTTGTTATCTAACATTGCACGCCAAGTGTTCGATGAAATGTCCATGTAAATGTCACTCCTAAATGTGGCACTCAGTTTCTAGGTTTGATTTTATGCTTTAATGCGATCGGTCTTAATTTTGTAGTGCAGAACGTGCTTATTGGCTTGATACTATACTCATTCTTTATGTTTATGTCTTGATGTCTTTAAAGTTCACTTGTTTTTTCTACTTTTTCCTTAAAAATGACTTGTTATCTAACTATGCACGCCAAGTGTTCGATGAAATATCCATGTAAATGTCACTCCTAAATGTGGCATTAGGTTTCTAGGTTCGAATTTATGCTTTTATTTGATCGGTCATGATTTTGTAGTGCACAACGTGCTTATTGGATTGATAATATCCTCATTCTCTATGCTTATGCCTAGATGTCTTTAAAGTTCACTTGTTTTTTTTCCTTTTGCCATTAACAAATTTACTTGAGATCTAACATTGGACACGAAGTGTTCGATGAAATGTCCATATAAATGCCACTCCTAAATATGGCATTTGGTTTCTAGGTTCGAATCTATACTTTTATCTGATCGGTCTTGATTTTGCGGTGCAAAAGGTGCTTATTGGCTTGATACTATCCTCATTCTTTATGGCTATGCCTAGATGTCTTTAAAGTTCACTTGTTTTTTCTCCTTTTGCCTTTAAAATGACTTGTGATCTAACATTGCACGCCAAGTTTTCGATGAAATGTCCATGTAAATATCACTCTTAAATGTGGAATTGAATTTCTAGGTTTGAATTTATGTTTTTATCCGATCGGTCTTAGTTTTGTAGTGCACAACGTGCTTATTGGCTTGATAATATCCTCATTCTTTATGCTTATGCCTAGATGTCTTTAAAGTTCACTTGTTTTTTCTGCTTTTGCGTTAAAAGTGACTTCTAATCTAACATTGCACGCCAAGTGTTCGATGAAATGTCCATGTAAATGTCCCTCGTAAATCTAGCATTCGGTTTCTAGGTTCGAATTTATGCTTTTAAACGATAGGTCTTGATTTTGCGGTGAAGAAGGTGCTTATTGGCTTGATACTATCCTCATTCTATATGGCATTGCCTAGATGACCTAAAGTTCACTTGTTTTTTCTCCTTTTGACTTAAAAATGACTTGTTATCTAACATTACACGCCAAGTGTTCGATGAAATGTCCATGTAAATCTCACTCCTAAATGTGGCATTCCGTTTCTAGGTTCGAATTCATGCTTTTATCCGATCGGTGTTGTTTTTGCGATGAAGAAGGTGCTTATTGGCTTGACAATTATCCTCATTCTCTATACTTATGCCTAGATGTCTTTAAAGTTCACTTGTTTTTTCTCCTTTTGCCTTTAAAATGACTTGTGATCTAACATTGCACGCCAAATGTTCGATGAAATGTCCATGTAAATCTCACTCCTAAATTTGGCATTCGGTTTCTAGGTTTGAATTTATGCTTTTATCCGATCGGTCTGAATTTTGTAGTGCAGAACGTGCTTATTGGCTTGATACTATCCTAATTCTTTATGTTTATGCATAGATCTCTTCAAAGTTCACTTGTTTTTTCTCCTTTTGCCTTAAAAATGACTTGTTATCTAACATTGCACGCCAAGTGTTCGATGAAATGTCCATGTAAATGTCACTCCTAAATGCGACACTCAATTTCTAGGTTTGATTTTATGCTTTTATGCGATCGGTCTTAATTTTGTAGTGCAGAACGTGCTTATTGGCTTGATACTATCCTCATTCTTTATGTTTATGTCTTGATGTCTTTAAAGTTCACTTGTTTTTTCTACTTTTTCCTTAAAAATGACTTGTTATCTAACTATTCACGCCAAGTGTTCGATGAAATATCCATGTAAATGTCACTCCTAAATGTGGCATTAGGTTTCTAGGTTCGAATTTATGCTTTTATTTGATCGGTCATGATTTTGTAGTGCACAACGTGCTTATTGGATTGATAATATCCTCATTCTCTATGCTTATGCCTAGATGTCTTTAAAGTTCACTTGTTTTTTTTCCTTTTGCCATTAACAAATTTACTTGAGATCTAACATTGGACGCGAAGTGTTCGATGAAATGTCCATATAAATGCCACTCCTAAATATGGCATTTGGTTTCTAGGTTCGAATCTATACTTTTATCTGATCGGTCTTGATTTTGCGGTGCAAAAGGTGCTTATTGGCTTGATACTATCCTCATTCTTTATGGCTATGCCTAGATGTCTTTAAAGTTCACTTGTTTTTTCTCCTTTTGCCTTTAAAATGACTTGTGATCTAACATTGCACGCCAAGTTTTCGATGAAATGTCTATGTAAATATCACTCTTAATTGTGGAATTCAATTTTTAGGTTTGAATTTATGTTTTTATCCGATCGGTCTTAGTTTTGTAGTGCACAACGTGCTTATTGGCTTGATAATATACTCATTCTTTATGCTTATGCCTAGATGTCTTTAAAGTTCACTTGTTTTTTCTCCTTTTGCGTTAAAAGTGACTTCTAATCTAACATTGCACGCCAAGTGTTCGATGAAATGTCCATGTAAATGTCCCTCGTAAATCTAGCATTCGGTTTCTAGGTTCGAATTTATGCTTTTAAACGATAGGTCTTGATTTTGCGGTGAAGAAGGTGCTTATTGGCTTGATACTATCCTCATTCTATATGGCATTGCCTAGATGACCTAAAGTTCACTTGTTTTTTCTCCTTTTGACTTAAAAATGACTTGTTATCTAACATTACACGCCAAGTGTTCGATGAAATATCCATGTAAATCTCACTCCTAAATGTGGCATTCGGTTTCTAGGTTCGGATTTATGCTTTTATTCGATCGATCTTGTTTTTGTAGTGCGGAATGTTCTTATTGGCTTGACACTATCCTCATTCTCTATGCTTATGCCTAGATGTCTTTAAAGTTCACTTGTTTTTTCTCCTTTTGCGTTTAAAATGACTTGTAGTCCAACATTGCACGCCAAGTGTTCGATGAAATGTCCATGTAAATCTCACTCCTAAATGTGGCATTCCGTTTCTAGGTTCGAATTCATGCTTTTATCCGATCGGTGTTGTTTTTGCGATGAAGAAGGTGCTTATTGGCTTGACAATTATCCTCATTCTCTATACTTATGCCTAGATGTCTTTAAAGTTCACTTGTTTTTTCTCCTTTTGCCTTTAAAATGACTTGTGATCTAACATTGCACGCCAAATGTTCGATGAAATGTCCATGTAAATCTCACTCCTAAATTTGGCATTCGGTTTCTAGGTTTGAATTTATGCTTTTATCCGATCGGTCTGAATTTTGTAGTACAGAACGTGCTTATTGGCTTGATACTATCCTAATTCTTTATGTTTATGCCTAGATGTCTTCAAAGTTCACTTGTTTTTTCTCCTTTTGCCTTAAAAATGACTTGTTATCTAACATTGCACGCCAAGTGTTCGATGAAATGTCCATGTAAATGTCACTCCTAAATGTGGCATTCAGCTTCTAGGTTTGATTTTATGCTTTTATGCGATCGGTCTTAATTTTGTAGTGCAGAACGTGCTTATTGGCTTGATACTATCCTCATTCTTTATGTTTATGTCTTGATGTCTTTAAAGTTCACTTGTTTTTTCTACTTTTTCCTAAAAAATGATTTGTTATCTAACAATGCACGCCAAGTGTTCAATGAAATATCCATGTAAATGTCACTCCTAAATGTGGCATTAGGTTTCTAGGTTTGATTTTATGCTTTTATGCGATCGGTCTTGATTTTGTAGTGCACAACGTGCTTATTGGATTGATAATATCCTCATTCTCTATGCTTATGCCTAGATGTCTTTAAAGTTCACTTGTTTTTTTCCTTTTGCCATTAACAAATTTACTTGAGATCTAACATTGGACGCGAAGTGTTCGATGAAATGTCCATATAAATGCCACTCCTAAATATGGCATTTGGTTTCTAGGTTCGAATTTATGCTTTTATCTGATCGGTCTTGATTTTGCGGTGCAAAAGGTGCTTATTGGCTTGATACTATCCTCATTCTTTATGGCTATGCCTAGATGTCTTTAAAGTTCACTTGTTTTTTCTACTTTTGCCTTTAAAATGACTTGTGATCTAACATTGCACGCCAAGTTTTCAATGAAATGTCCATGTAAATATCACTCTTAAATGTGGAATTCAATTTCTAGGTTTGAATTTATGCTTTTATCCGATCGGTCTTAGTTTTGTAGTGCACAACGTGCTTATTGGCTTGATAATATCCTCATTCTCTATGCTTATGCCTAGATGTCTTTAAAGTTCACTTGTTTTTTTCCTTTTGCCATTAACAAATTTACTTGAGATCTAACATTGGACGCGAAGTGTTCGATGAAATGTCCATATAAATGCCACTCCTAAATATGGCATTTGGTTTCTAGGTTCGAATTTATGCTTTTATCTGATCGGTCTTGATTTTGCGGTGCAAAAGGTGCTTATTGGCTTGATACTATCCTCATTCTTTATGGCTATGCCTAGATGTCTTTAAAGTTCACTTGTTTTTTCTACTTTTGCCTTTAAAATGACTTGTGATCTAACATTGCACGCCAAGTTTTCAATGAAATGTCCATGTAAATATCACTCTTAAATGTGGAATTCAATTTCTAGGTTTGAATTTATGCTTTTATCCGATCGGTCTTAGTTTTGTAGTGCACAACGTGCTTATTGGCTTGATAATATCCTCATTCTTTATGCTTATGCCTAGATGTCTTTAAAGTTCACTTGTTTTTTCTCCTTTTGCCTTAAAAGTGACTTCTAATCTAACATTGCACGCCAAGTGTTCGATGAAATGTCCATGTAAATGTCCCTCGTAAATCTAGCATTCGGTTTCTAGGTTCGAATTTATGCTTCTATTCGATCGGTCATGATTTTGTAGTGCACAACGTGCTTATTGGATTGATAATATCGTCATTCTCTATTCTTATGACTAGATGTCTTTAAAGTTCACTTGTTTTTTTTCCTTTTGCCATTAACAAATTTACTTGAGATCTAACATTGGACGCGAAGTGTTCGATGAAATGTCCATATAAATGCCACTCCTAAATATAGCATTTGGTTTCTAGGTTAGAATCTATACTTTTATCTGATCGGTCTTGATTTTGCGGTGCAAAAGGTGCTTATTGGCTTGATACTATCCTCATTATTTATGGCTATACCTAGATGTCTTTAAAGTTCACTTGTTTTTTCTCCTTTTGCCTATGAAATGACTTGTGATCTAACATTGCACGCCAAGTTTTCGATGAAATGTCCATGTAAATATCACTCTTAAATGTGGAATTCAATTTCTAGGTTTGAATTTATGTTTTTATCCGATCGGTCTTAGTTTTGTAGTGCACAACATGCTTATTGGCTTGATAATATCCTCATTCTTTATGCTTATGCCTAGATGTCTTTAAAGTTCACTTGTTTTTTCTCGATTTGCGTTAAAAGTGACTTCTAATTTAACATTGCAGGCCAAGTGTTCGATGAAATGTCCATGTAAATGTCCCTCCTAAATCTAGCATTCGGTTTCTAGGTTCGAATTTATGCTTTTAAACGATAGGTCTTGATTTTGCGGTGAAGAAGGTGCTTATTGGCTTGATACTATCCTCATTCTATATGGCTATGCCTAGATGACCTAAAGTTCACTTGTTTTTTCTCCTTTTGACTTAAAAATGGCTTGTTATCTTACATTACACGCCAAGTGTTCGATGAAATATCCATGTAAATGTCACTCCTAAATGTGGCATTCGGTTTCTAGGTTCGGATTTATGCTTTTATTCGATCGATCTTGATTTTGTAGTGCGGAATGTTCTTATTGGCTTGACACTATCCTCATTCTCCATGCTTATGCCTAGATGTCTTTAAAGTTCACTTGTTTTTTCTCCTTTTGCCTTTAAAATGACTTGTAGTCTAACATTGCACGCCAAGTGTTCGATGAAATGTCCATGTAAATCTCACTCCTAAATGTGGCATTCCGTTTCTAGGTTCGAATTTATGCTTTTATCCGATCGGTGTTGTTTTTGCGATGAAGAAGGTGCTTATTGGCTTGACATTATCCTCATTCTCTATACTTATGCCTAGATGTCTTTAAAGTTCACTTGTTTTTTTCTCCTTTTGCCTTTAAAATAACTTGTGATCTAACATTGCAAGCCAAATGTTCGATGAAATGTCCATGTAAATCTCACTCCTAAATTTGGCATTCGGTTTCTAGGTTTGAATTTATTTTTTTATCCGATCGGTCTTAATTTTGTAGTGCAGAACGTGCTTATTGGCTTGATACTATCCTAATTCTTTATGTTTATGCCTAGATGTCTTCAAAGTTCACTTGTTTTTTCTCCTTTTGCCTTAAAAATGACTCGTTATCTAACATTGCACGCCAAGTGTTCGATGAAATGTCCATGTAAATGTCACTCCTAAATGTGGCATTCAGTTTCTAGGTTTGAATTTATGCTTTTATGCGATCGTACTTAATTTTGTAGTGCAGAACGTGCTTATTGGCTTGCTACTATCCTCATTCTTTATGTTTATGCCTTGATGTCTTTAAATGTGGAATTCAATTTCTAGGTTTAAATTTATGCTTTTATCCGATCGGTCTTAGTTTTGTAGTGCACAACGTGCTTATTGGCTTGATAATATCCTCATTCTTTATGCTTATGCCTAGATGTCTTTAAAGTTCACTTGTTTTTTCTCCTTTTGCCTTAAAAGTGACTTCTAATCTAACATTGCACGCCAAGTGTTCGATGAAATGTCCATGTAAATGTCCCTCCTAAATCTAGCATTCGGTTTCTAGGTTCGAATTTATGCTTTTATTCGATCGGTCATGATTTTGTAGTGCACAACGTGCTTATTGGATTGATAATATCGTCATTCTCTATTCTTATGCCTAGATGTCTTTAAAGTTCACTTGTTTTTTTTCCTTTTGCCATTAACAAATTTACTTGAGATCTAACATTGGACACGAAGTGTTCGATGAAATGTCCATATAAATGCCACTCCTAAATATGGCATTTGGTTTCTAGGTTCGAATCTATACTTTTATCTGATCGGTCTTGATTTTGCGGTGCAAAAGGTGCTTTTTAGCTTGATACTATCCTCATTCATTATGGGTATGCCTAGATGTCTTTAAAGTTCACTTGTTTTTTCTCCTTTTGCCTTTAAAATGACTTGTGATCTAACATTGCACGCCATGTTTTCAATGAAATGTCCATGTAAATATCACTCTTAAATGTGGAATTCAATTTCTAGGTTTGAATTTATGCTTTTATCCGATCGGTGTTAGTTTTGTAGTGCCCAACGTGCTTATTGGCTTGATAATATCCTCATTCTTTATGCTTATGTCCAGATGTCTTTAAAGTTCACTTGTTTTCTCTCCTTTTGCCTTAAAAGTGACTTCTAATCTAACATTGCACGCCAAGTGTTCGATGAAATGTCCATGTAAATGTCCATCCTAAATCTAGCATTCGGTTTCTAGGTTCGAATTTATGCTTTTAAACGATAGGTCGTGATTTTGCGGTGAAGAAGGTGCTTATTGGCTTGATACTATCCTCATTCTATATGGCATTGCCTAGATGACCTAAAGTTCACTTGTTTTTTCTCCTTTTGACTTAAAAATGGCTTGTGATCTAACATTGCACGCCAAATGTTTTATGAAATGTCCATGTAAATTTCACTCCTAAATTTGGCATTTGGTTTCTAGGTTTGAATTTATGCTTTTATCCGATCGGTCTTAATTTTGTAGTGTAGAACGTGCTTATTGGCTTGATACTATCCTAATTCTTTATGTTTATGCCTAGATATCTTCAAAGTTCACTTGTTTTTTCTCTTTTTTCCTTAAAAATGACTTGTTATCTAACATTGCACGCCAAGCGTTCAATTAAATGTCCATGTAAATGTCACTCCTAAATGTGGTATTCGGTTTCTAGGTTCGAGTTTATGCTTTTATACGATCGGTCTTGATTTTGCGGTGTAGAAGGTGATTATTGGCTTGATAATATCCTAATTTTTTATGTTTATTCCTAGACGTCTTTAAAGTTCACTTGTTTTTTCTCTTTTTTCCTTAAAAATGACTTGTTATCTAACATTGCACGCCAAGCGTTCAATTAAATGTCCATGTAAATGTCACTCCTAAATGTGGTATTCGGTTTCTAGGTTCGAGTTTATGCTTTTATACGATCGGTCTTAATTTTGTTGTGCAGAACGTGCTTATTGGCTTGATACTATCCTAATTCTTTATGTTTATGCCTAGATGTCTTCAAAGTTCACTTGTTTTTTCTCCTTTTGCCTTAAAAATGACTTGTTATCTAACATTGCACGCCAAGTGTTCGATGAAATGTCCATGTAAATGTCACTCCTAAATGTGGCATTCAGTTTCTAGGTTTGAATTTATGCTTTTATGCGATCGGTCTAAATTTTGTAGTGCAGAACGTTCTTATTGGCTTGATACTATCCTCATTCTTTATGTTTATGCCTTGATGTCTTTAAAGTTCACTTGTTTTTTCTACTTTTTCCTTAAAAATGACTTGTTATCTAACAATGCACGCCAAGTGTTCGATGAAATATCCATGTAAATGTCACTCCTAAATGTGGCATTAGGTTTCTAGGTTCGAATTTATGCTTTTATTTGATCGGTCATGATTCTGTAGTGCACAACGTGCTTATTAGATTGATAATATCCACATTCTCTATGCTTATGCCTAGATGTCTTTAAAGTTCACTTGTTTTTTTTTCCTTTTGCCATTAACAAATTTACTTGAGATCTAACATTGGACGCGAAGTGTTCGATGAAATGTCCATATAAATGCCACTCCTAAATATGGCATTTGGTTTCTAGGTTCGAATCTATACTTTTATCTGATCGGTCTTGATTTTGCGGTGCAAAAGGTGCTTTTTAGCTTGATACTATCCTCATTCATTATGGCTATGCCTAGATGTCTTTAAAGTTCACTTGTTTTTTCTCCTTTTGCCTTTAAAATGACTTGTGATCTAACATTGCACGCCATGTTTTCAATGAAATGTCCATGTAAATATCACTCTTAAATGTGGAATTCAAATTCTAGGTTTGAATTTATGCTTTTATCCGATCGGTCTTAGTTTTGTAGTGCCCAACGTGCTTATTGGCTTGATAATATCCTCATTCTTTATGCTTATGTCTAGATGTCTTTAAAGTTCACTTGTTTTCTCTCCTTTTGCCTTAAAAGTGACTTCTAATCTAACATTGCACGCCAAGTGTTCGATGAAATGTCCATGTAAATGTCCATCCTAAATCTAGCATTCGGTTTCTAGGTTCGAATTTATGCTTTTAAACGATAGGGCTTGATTTTGCGGTGAAGAAGGTGCTTATTGGCTTGATACTATCCTCATTCTATATGGCATTGCCTAGATGACCAAAAGTTCACTTGTTTTTTCTCCTTTTGACTTAAAAATGGCTTGTGATCTAACATTGCACGCCAAATGTTCTATGAAATGTCCATGTAAATTTCACTCCTAAATGTGGCATTCGGTTTCTAGGTTTGAATTTATGCTTTTATCCGATCGGTCTTAATTTTGTAGTGTAGAACGTACTTATTGGCTTGATACTATCCTAATTCTTTATGTTTATGCCTAGATGTCTTCAAAGTTCACTTGTTTTTTCTCCTTTTGCCTTAAAAATGACTTGTTATCTAACATTGCACGCCAAGTGTTCGATGAAATGTCCATGTAAATGTCACTCCTAAATGTGGCATTCAGTTTCTAGGTTTGAATTTATGCTTTTATGCGATCGGTCTAAATTTTGTAGTGCAGAACGTTCTTATTGGCTTGATACTATCCTCATTCTTTATGTTTATGCCTTGATGTCTTTAAAGTTCACTTGTTTTTTCTACTTTTTCCTTAAAAATGACTTGTTATCTAACAATGCACGCCAAGTGTTCGATGAAATATCCATGTAAATGTCACTCCTAAATGTGGCATTAGGTTTCTAGGTTCGAATTTATGCTTTTATTTGATCGGTCATGATTCTGTAGTGCACAACGTGCTTATTAGATTGATAATATCCACATTCTCTATGCTTATGCCTAGATGTCTTTAAAGTTCACTTGTTTTTTTTCCTTTTGCCATTAACAAATTTACTTGAGATCTAACATTGGACAAAAAGTGTTCGATGAAATGTCCATATAAATGCCACTCCTAAATATGGAATTTGGTTTCTAGGTTCGAATTTATGCTTTTATCTGATCGGTCTTGATTTTGCGGTGCAAAAGGTGCCTATTGGCTTGATACTATCCTAATTCTTTATGGCTATGCCTAGATGTCTTTAAAGTTCACTCGTTTTTTCTCCTTTTGCTTTTAAAATGACTTGTGATCTAAGATTGCACGCCAAGTGTACGATGAAATATCCATGTAAATATCACTCCTAAATGTGGCATTCGGTTTATAGGTTTGAATTTATGCTTTTATCCGATCGGACTTAGTTTTGTAGTGCACAATGTGCTTATTGGCTTGATAATATCCTCATTCTTTATGCTTATGCCTAGATGTCTTTAAAGTTCACTTTTTTTTCTCCTTTTGCCTTAAAAATGACTTGTTATCTAACATTGCACGCCAACTGTTTGATGAAATGTCCATGCAAATGTCACTCCTAAATGTGGCATTCGGTTTCTAGGTTCGAATTTATGCTTTTATCCAATCGGTCTTGATTTTGCAGTGAAGAAGGTGCTTATTGGCTTGATACTATCCTCATTCTCTATGCTTATGCCTAGATATCTATAAAGTTCACTTGTTTTTTCTCCTTTTGCCTTTAACAAATTTACTTGAGATCTAACATTGGACGCGAAGTGTTCGATGAAATGTCCATGTAAATGTCACTCCTAAATATGGCATTTGGTTTCTAGGTTCGAATCTATGCTTTTATCTGATCGGTCTTGGTTTTGTGGTGCAGAAGGTGCTTATTGGCTTGATACTATCCTCATTCTTTATGGCTATGCCTAGATGTCTTTAAAGTTCACTTGTTTTTTCTCCTTTTGCCTTTAAAATGACTTGTGATCTAACATTGCACGCCAAGTGTTCGATGAAATGTCCATGTAAATATCACTCTTAAATGTGGCATTCAATTTCTAGGTTTGAATTTATGCTTTTATCCGATTGGTCTTAGTTTTGTAGTGCACAACGTGCTTATTGGCTTGATAATATCCTCATTCTTTATGCTTATGCCTAGATGTCTTTAAAGTTCACTTGTTTTTTCTCCTTTTGCCTTAAAACTGACTTCTAATCTAACATTGCACGCCAAGTGTTCGATGAAATGTCCATGTAAATGTCACTCCTAAATCTAGCATTCGGTTTCTAGGTTCGAATTTATGCTTTTAAACGATCGGTCTTGATTTTGCGGTGAAGAAGGTGCTTATTGGCTTGATACTATCCTCATTCTATATGGCAATGCCTAGATGACTTAAAGTTCACTTGTTTTTTCTCCTTTTGACTTAAAAATGACTTGTTATCTAACATTGCACGCCAAGTGTTCGATGAAATATCCATGTAAATGTCACTCCTAAATGTGGCATTCGGTTTCTAGGTTCGAATTTATGCTTTTATCCGATCGGTCTTAATTTTGTAGTGCAGAACGTGCTTATTGGCTTGATACTATCCTAATTCTTTATGTTTATGCTTAGATGTCTTTAAAGTTCACTTATTTTTTCTCCTTTTGCTCTAAAAATGACTGGTGATCTAACATTGCACGCCAAGTGTTCGATGAAATGTCCATGTAAATGTCACTCCTAAATGTGGCATTCGCTTTCTAGGTTCGAATTTATGCTTTTATTCGATCGGTCTTGATTTTGTCATGCGGAATGTTCTTATTGGCTTGACATTATCCTCATTCTCTATGCTTATGCCTAGATATCATTAAAGTTCACTTGTTTTTTCTCCTTTTGCCTTTAAAATGACTTGTGATCTAACATTGCACGCCAAGTGTTCGATGAAATGTCCATGTAAATGTCACTCCTAAATGTGGCATTCGGTTTCTATGATTGAATTTATGCTTTTATTCGATCGGTCTTGATTTTGTATTGCACAACGTTCTTATTGGCTTGATTATATCCTCATTCTTTATGCTTATGCCTAGATGTCTTTAAAGTTCACTTGTTTTTTCCCCTTTTGCCATTAAAAAATTTACTTGAGATCTAACATTGCACGCAAAGTGTTCGATGAAATGTCCAGGTAAATGTCACTCCTAAATATTGCATTTGGTTTCTAGCTTCGAATCTATGCTTTTATCCGATCGGTCTTGATTTTGCGGTGTAGAAGGTGCTTATTGGCTTGATAATATCCTAATTCTTTATGTTTATTCCGAGACGTCTTTAAACTTCACTTGTTTTTTCTCTTTTTTCCTTAAAAATGACTTGTTATCTAACATTGCACGCCAAGCGTTCAATTAAATGTCCATGTAAATGTCACTCCTAAATGTGATATTCGGTTTCTAGGTTCGAATTTATGCTTTTATACGATCGATCTTAATTTTGTTGTGCAGAACGTGCTTATTGGCTTGATACTATCCTCATTCTTTATGCTTATGCCTAGATGTCTTTAAAGTTCACTTGTTTTTTCTCCTTTGGCCTTTAAAATGACTTGTGATCTAACATTGCACGCCTAGTGTCCGATGGAATGTCCATGTAAATCTCACTCCTAAATGTGGCATTCGGTTTGTAGGTTTGAATTTATGCTTTTATCAGATCGGTCTTAAATTTGTAGTGCAGAACGCGCTTATTGCCTTGATACTATCCTAATTATTTATGTCCATGTAAATCTCACTTGTTTTTTCTCTTTTTGCCTTAAAAATGACTTGTTATCTAACATTGCACGCCAAGTGTTCGGTAAAATGTCCATGTAAATATCACTCCTAAATGTGGCATTCGGTTTCTAGGTTCGAATTTATGCATTTATCTGATAGGTCTTGATTTTGCGGTGAAGAAGGTGCTTATTGGCTTGATACTATCCTCATTCTTTATTCTTATGCCTAGATGTCTTTGAAGTTCACTTGTTTTTCCCCTTTTAAGTTAAAAATGACTTGTCATCTAACATTGCACGCCAAGTGTTCGATGAAATATCCATGTAAATGTCACCCCTAAATGTGGCATTCGGTTTCTAGGTTCGAATTTATGCTTTTATTCTATCCGTCTTGATTTTGTAGTGCACAACGTGGTTGTTGGCTAGATATTGTCCTCATTCTTTATGTTTATACATAGATATGTTTAAAGTTCACTTGTTTTTTCTCCTTTTGCCTTAAAAATGACTTGAGATCTAGCATTGCACGCCAAGTGTTCGATGAAATGTCCATGTAAATGTCACTCCTAAATGTGGCATTCGGTTTCTAGGTTCGAATTTATGCTTTTATCCGATCGGTCTTCATTTTCCGGTGAAGAAGGTGTTTATTGGCTTGATACTATCCTCATTCTTTATGCTTATGCCTAGATGTCTTTTAAGTTGACTTGTTTTTTCTCCTTTTGCCTTAAAAATGACTTGTTATTTAACATTGCACGCCAAGTGTTCGATGAAATATCCATGTAAATGTCACTCCTAAATGTGGTATTCGGTTTCTAGGTTCGAATTTATGCTTTTATCCAATCGGTCTTAATTTTGTAGTGCAGAACGTGCTTATTGGCTTGATACTATCCTAATTATTTACGTTTATGCTTAGATGTCTTTAAAGTTCACTTGTTTTTTCTCCTTTTGCCTTAAAAATGTCACTCCTAAATATGGCATTTGGTTTCTAGCTTCGAATCTATGCTTTTATCCGATCGGTCTTGATTTTGCGGTGTAGAAGGTGCTTATTGGCTTGATAATATCCTAATTCTTTATGTTTATTCCTAGATGTCTTTATACTTCACTTGTTTTTTCTCTTTTTGCCTTAAAAATGACTTGTTATCTAACATTACATGCCAAGCGTTCAATTAAATGTCCATGTAAATGTCACTCCTAAATGTGGCATTCGGTTTCTAGGTTCGAATTTATGCTTTTATTCGATTGGTCTGGATTTCGTAGTGCAAAACGTGCTTATTGCCTTGATACTATCATCATTCTTTATGCTTATGCCTAGATGTCTTTGAAGTTCACTTGTTTTTTATCCTTTTGCTTTAAAAATGACTTGTTATCTAACATTGCACGCCAAGTGTTCGATGAAATATCCATGTAAATGTCACTCCCAAATGTTGTATTCAGTTTCTATGTCCGAAGTTATTCTTTTATTCGATTGATCTTGATTTTATAGTGTACAACGTGGTTGTTGGCTTAATACTATCCTTATTCTTTATGCTTATGCCTATATGTCTTTAAAGTCCACTTGTTTTTTCTCCTTTTGCCTTAAAAATGACTTGAGATCTAACATTGCACGTTAAGTGTTCGATGAAATGTCCATGTAAATGTCACTTCTAAATATGGCATTCAGTTTCTAGGTTCGAATCAATACTTTTATCCGATCGGTCTTGATTTTGTGGTGCAAAAGGTGCTTATTGGCTTGATACTATCCTCATTCTATATGATTATGCCTAGATGTCTTTGAAGTTCACTTGTTTTTTCTCCTTTTGCCATAAAAATGACTTGTGATCTAACATTGCACGCCAAGTGTTCGATGAAATGTCCATGTAAATGTCACTCCTAAATGTGGCATTCGTTTCTAGGTTCGAATTTATGCTTTTATTCGTTCGGTCTTGATTTTTTAGTGCACAACGTTCTTATTGGCTTGATAATATCCTCATTCTTTATGCTTATGCCTAGATGTCTTTAAAGTTCACTTGTTTTTTCTCCTTTTGCCTTTAAAAAATTTACTTGAGATCTAACATTGCACGCGAAGTGTTCGATGAAATGTCCATGTAAATGTCACTCCTAAATATGGAATTTGGTTTCTAGCTTCGAATCTATGCTTTTATCCGATCGGTCTTGATGTTGCGGTGCAGAATGTGCTTATTGACTTGATACTATCATAATTCTTTATGTTTATTCCTAGACATTTTTAAAGTTCACTTGTTTTTCTCCTTTTGCCTTAAAAATGACTTGTTATCTAACATTGTACGCCAATTGTTCGATGAAATGTCCATATAAATGTCACTCCTAAATGTGGCATTCGGTTTCTAGGTTCGAATTTATGCTTTTATTCGATCGGTCTTGATTTTGTAGTGCACAACGTTCTTTTTGGCTTGATAATATCCTCATTCTTTATGCTTATGCCTAGATGTCTTTAATGTTCACTTGTTTTTTCTCCTTTTGCCTTTAAAAAATTTACTTGAGATCTAACATTGCACGTGAAGTGTTCGATGAAATGTCCATGTAAATGTCACTCCTAAATATGGAATTTGGTTTCTAGCTTCGAATTTATGCTTTTATCCGATCGGTCTTGATTTTGCTGTGAAGAAGGTGCTTATTGGCTTGATACGATCCTAATTCTTTATGTTTATTCCCAGACATTTTTAAAGTTCACTTGTTTTTTCTCCTTTTGCCTTAAAAATGACTTGTTATCTAACATTGCACGCCAAGCGTTCGATGAAATGTCCATGTAAATGTCACTCCTAAGTGTGGCATTCGGTTTCTAGGTTGGAATTTATGCTTTTATTCGATCGGTTTTGATTTTTTAGTGCACAACGTTCTTATTGGCTTGATAATATCCTCATTCTTTATGCTTATGCCTAGATGTCTTTAAGGGGCTCACTTGTTTTTTCTCCTTTTGCCTTTAAAAAATATACTTGATATCTAACATTGCACACGAAGTGTTCGATGAAATGTCCATGTAAATGTCACTCCTAAATGTGGCATTCGGTTTCTAGGTTCGAATATATGCTTTTATCCGATCGTTCTTAATTTTGTAGTGCAGAACGTGCTTTTTGGCTTGATACTATTCTAATTCTTTATGTTTATGCTTAGATGTCTTTTAAGTTGACTTGTTTTTTCTCCTTTTGCCTTAAAAATGACTTGTTAATTAACATTGCACACCAAGTGTTCGATGAAATATCCATGTAAATGTCACTCCTAAATGTGGCATTCGGTTTCTAGGTTCGAATTTATGCTTTTATCCGATCGTTCTTAATTTTGTAGTGCAGAACGTGCTTATTGGCTTGATACTATCCTAATTCTTTATGTTTATGCTTAGATGTCTTTAAAGTTCACTTGTTTTTCCTCCTTTTGCCTTAAAAATGACTTGTTATCTAACAATGCTCGCCAAGTGTTCGATGAAATGTCCACGTAAATGTCACAACTAAATGTGGCATTCGCTTTCTAGGTTCGAATTTATGCTTTTATTCGATCGGTCTTTATTTTGTAATGCGGAATGTTCTTATTGGCTTGACACTATCCTCATTCTCTATGCTTATGCCTAGATGTCATTAAAGTTCACTTGTTTTTTCTCCTTTTGCCTTTAAAATGACTTGTGATCTAACATTGCACGCCAAGTGTTCGATGAAATGTCCATGTAAATGTCACTCCTAAATGTCGCATTCGGATTCTAGGATCGAATTTATGCTTTTATTCGATCGGTCTTGATTTTGTAGTGCAAAACGTTCTTATTGGCTTGATTATATCCTCATTCTTTATGCTTATGCCTAGATGTCTTTAAAGTTCACTTGTTTTTCCCCTTTTGCCATTAAAAAATTTACTTGAGATCTAACATTGCACGCAAAGTGTTCGATGAAATGTCCATGTAAATGTCACTCCTAAATTTTGCATTTAGTTTCTAGATTCGAATCTATGCTTTTATCCGATCGGTCTTGATTTTGCGGTGTAGAAGGTGATTATTGGCTTGATAATATCCTAATTTTTTATGTTTATTCCTAGACGTCTTTAAAGTTCACTTGTTTTTTCTCTTTTTTCCTTAAAAATGACTTGTTATCTAACATTGCACGCCAAGCGTTCAATTAAATGTCCATGTAAATGTCACTCCTAAATGTGGTATTCGGTTTCTAGGTTCGAGTTTATGCTTTTATACGATCGGTCTTAATTTTGTTGTGCAGAACGTGCTTATTGGCTTGATACTATCCTCATTCTTTATGCTTATGCCTAGATGTCTTTAAAGTTCACTTGTTTTTTCTCCTTTGGCCTTTAAAATGACTTGTGATCTAACATTGCACGCCTAGTGTCCGATGGAATGTCCATGTAAATCTCACTCCTAAATGTGGCATTCGGTTTGTAGGTTTGAATTTATGCTTTTATCAGATCGGTCTTAAATTTGTAGTGTAGAACGCGCTTATTGCCTTGATACTATCCTAATTATTTATGTTTATTCCTAGATGTCTTTAAAGTTCACTTGTTTTTTCTCTTTTTGACTTAAAAATGACTTGTTATCTAACATTGCACGCCAAGTGTTCGGTAAAATGTCCATGTAAATATCACTCCTAAATGTGGCATTCGGTTTCTAGGTTCGAATTTATGCTTTTTTCCGATAGGTCTTGTTTTTGCGGTGAAGAAGGTGCTTATTGGCTTGATACTATCCTCATTCTTTATTCTTATGCCTAGATGTCTTTGAAGTTCACTTGTTTTCCCCCTTTTGCTTTAAAAATGACTTGTCATCTAACATTGCACGCCAAGTGTTCGATGAAATATCCATGTAAATGTCACTCCTAAATGTGGCATTCGGTTTCTAGGTTCGAATTTATGCTTTTATTCTATCCGTCTTGATTTTGTAGTGCACAACGTGGTTGTTGGCTAGATATTGTCCTCATTCTTTATGTTTATGCCTAGATGTGTTTAAAGTTCACTTGTTTTTTCTCCTTTGGCCTTTAAAATGACTTGTGATCTAACATTGCACGCCTAGTGTCCGATGGAATGTCCATGTAAATCTCACTCCTAGATGTGGCATTCGGTTTCTAGGTTCGAATTTATGCTTTTATCCGATCGGTCTTCATTTTGCGGTGAAGAAGGTGTTTATTGGCTTGATACTATCCTCATTCTTTATGTTTACGCCTAGATGTCTTCAAAGTTCACTTGTTTTTTCTCCTTTTGCCTTGAAAATGACTTGTTATCTAACATTGTACGCCAAGTGTTCGATGAAATGTCCATGTAAATGTCACTCCTAAATGTGGCATTCGGTTTCTAGGTTCGAATTCATGCTTTTATTCGATCGGTCTTGATTTTGTAGTGCACAACGTTCTTTTTGGCTTGATAATATCCTCATTCTTTATGCTTATGCCTAGATGTCTTTAATGTTCACTTGTTTTTTCTCCTTTTGCCTTTAAAAAATTTACTTGAGATCTAACATTGCACGCGAAGTGTTCGATGAAATGTCCATGTAAATGTCACTCCTAAATATGGAATTTGGTTTCTAGCTTCGAATTTATGCTTTTATCCGATCGGTCTTGATTTTGCTGTGAAGAAGGTGCTTATTGGCTTGATACGATCCTAATTCTTTATGTTTATTCCCAAACATTTTTAAAGTTCACTTGTTTTTTCTCCTTTTGCCTTAAAAATGACTTGTTATCTAACATTGCACGCCAAGCGTTCGATGAAATGTCCATGTAAATGTCACTCCTAAATGTGGCATTCGGTTTCTAGGTTGGAATTTATGCTTTTATTCGATCGGTCTTGATTTTTTAGTGCACAACGTTCTTATTGGCTTGATAATATCCTCATTCTTTATGCTTATGCCTAGATGTCTTTAAGGGGCTCACTTGTTTTTTCTCCTTTTGCCTTTAAAAAATATACTTGATATCTAACATTGCACACGAAGTGTTCGATGAAATGTCCATGTAAATGTCTTTCCTAAATGTGGCATTCGGTTTCTAGGTTCGAATTTATGCTTTTATCCGATCGTTCTTAATTTTGTAGTGCAGAACGTGCTTATTGGCTTGATACTATCCTAATTCTTTATGTTTATGCTTAGATGTCTTTAAAGTTGACTTGTTTTTTCTCCTTTTGCCTTAAAAATGACTTGTTAATTAGCATTGCACACCAAGTGTTCGATGAAATATCCATGTAAATGTCACTCCTAAATGTGGCATTCGGTTTCTAGGTTCGAATTTATGCTTTTGTCCGATCGTTCTTAATTTTGTAGTGCAGAACGTGCTTATTGGCTTGATACTATCCTAATTCTTTATGTTTATGCTTAGATGTCTTTAAAGTTCACTTGTTTTTCCTCCTTTTGCCTTAAAAATGAGTTGTTATCTAACAATGCTCGCCAAGTGTTCGATGAAATGTCCACGTAAATGTCACTCCTAAATGTGGCATTCGCTTTCTAGGTTTGAATTTATGCTTTTATTCGATCGGTCTTTATTTTGTAATGCGGAATGTTCTTATTGGCTTGACACTATCCTCATTCTCTATGCTTATGCCTAGATGTCATTAAAGTTCACTTGTTTTTTCTCCTTTTGCCTTTAAAATGACTTGTGATCTAACATTGCACGCCAAGTGTTCGATGAAATGTCCATGTAAATGTCACTCCTAAATGTCGCATTCGGATTCTAGGATCGAATTTATGCTTTTATTCGATCGGTCTTGATTTTGTAGTGCAAAACGTTCTTATTGGCTTGATTATATCTTCATTCTTTATGCTTATGCCTAGATGTCTTTAAAGTTCACTTGTTTTTTTCCCTTTTGCCATTAAAAAATTTACTTGAGATCTAACATTGCACGCAAAGTGTTCGATGAAATGTCCATGTAAATGTCACTCCTAAATATTGCATTTAGTTTCTAGATTCGAATCTATGCTTTTATCCGATCGGTCTTGATTTTGCGGTGTAGAAGGTGATTATTGGCTTGATAATATCCTAATTCTTTATGTTTATTCCTAGACGTCTTTAAAGTTCACTTGTTTTTTCTCTTTTTTCCTTAAAAATGACTTGTTATCTAACATTGCACGCCAAGCGTTCAATTAAATGTCCATGTAAATGTCACTCCTAAATGTGGTATTCGGTTTCTAGGTTCGAATTTATGCTTTTATACGATCGATCTTAATTTTGTTGTGCAGAACGTGCTTATTGGCTTGATACTATCCTCATTCTTTATGCTTATGCCTAGATGTCTTTAAAGTTCACTTGTTTTTTCTCCTTTGGCCTTTAAAATGACTTGTGATCTAACATTGCACGCCTAGTGTCCGATGGAATGTCCATGTAAATCTCACTCCTAAATGTGGCATTCGGTTTGTAGGTTTGAATTTATGCTTTTATCAGATCGGTCTTAAAATTTTAGTGTAGAACGCGCTTATTGCCTTGATACTATCCTAATTATTTATGTTTATTCCTAGATGTCTTTAAAGTTCACTTGTTTTTTCTCTTTTTACCTTAAAAATGACTTGTTATCTAACATTGCACGCCAAGTGTTCGGTAAAATGTCCATGTAAATATCACTCCTAAATGTGGCATTCGGTTTCTAGGTTCGAATTTATGCTTTTTTCCGATAGATCTTGATTTTGCGGTGAAGAAGGTGCTTATTGGCTTGATACTATCCTCATTCTTTATTCTTATGCCTAGATGTCTTTGAAGTTCACTTGTTTTCCCCCTTTTGCCTTAAAAATGACTTGTCATCTAACATTGCACGCCAAGTGTTCGATGAAATATCCATGTAAATGTCACTCCTAAATGTGGCATTCGGTTTCTAGGTTCGAATTTATGCTTTTATTCTATCCGTCTTGATTTTGTAGTGCACAACGTGGTTGTTGGCTAGATATTGTTCTCATTCTTTATGTTTATGCCTAGATGTGTTTAAAGTTCACTTGTTTTTTCTCCTTTGGCCTTTAAAATGACTTGTGATCTAACATTGCACGCCTAGTGTCCGATGGAATGTCCATGTAAATCTCACTCCTAAATGTGGCATTCGGTTTCTAGGTTCGAATTTATGCTTTTATCCGATCGGTCTTCATTTTGCGGTGAAGAAGGTGTTTATTGGCTTGATACTATCCTCATTCTTTATGCTTATGCCTAGATGTCTTTTAAGTTGACTTGTTTTTTCTCCTTTTGCCTTAAAAATGACTTCTTAATTAACATTGCACGCCAAGTGTTCGATGAAATATCCATGTAAATGTCACTCCTAAATGTGGCATTCGGTTTATAGGTTCGAATTTATGCTTTTATCCAATCGGTCTTAATTTTGTAGTGCAGAACGTGCTTATTGGCTTGATACTATCCTAATTATTTACGTTTATGCTTAGATGTCTTTAAAGTTCACTTGTTTTTTCTCCTTTTGCCTTAAAAATGACTTGTGATCTAACATTGCACGCCAAATGTTCGATGAAATGTCCATGTAAATCTCACTCCTAAATGTCGCATTCGGTTTCTAGGTTTGAGTTTATGCTTTTATCGTATCGGTCTTAATTTTGTAGTGCAGAACGTGCTTATTGGCTTGATACTATCCTAATTCTTTATATTTATGCCTAAATGTCTTCAAAGTTCACTTGTTTTTTCTCCTTTTGCCTTAAAAATGACTTGTTACCTAACATTGCACGCCAAGTGTTCGATGAAATGTCCATGTAAATGTCACTCCTAAATGTGGCATTCAGTTTCTAGGTTTGAATTTATGCTTTTATTCGATCGGTCTAAATTTTGTAGTGCAGAACGTTCTTATTGGCTTGATACTATCCTCATTCTTTATGTTTATGCCTTGATGTCTTTAAAGTTCACTTGTTTTTTCTACTTTTTCCTTAAAAATGACTTGTTATCTAACAATGCACGCCAAGTGTTCGATGAAATATCCATGTAAATGTCACTCCTAAATGTGGCATTAGGTTTCTAGGTTCGAATTTATGCTTTTATTTGATCGGTCATGATTTTGTAGTGCACAACGTGCTTATTAGATTGATAATATCCACATTCTCTATGCTTATGCCTAGATGTCTTTAAAGTTCACCTTTTTTTTTCCTTTTGCCATTAACAAATTTACTTGAGATCTAACATTGGACGCGAAGTGTTCGATGAAATGTCCATACAAATGCCACTCCTAAATATGGCATTTGGTTTCTAGGTTCGAATTTATGCTTTTATCTGATCGGTCTTGATTTTGCGGTGCAAAAGGTGCCTATTGGCTTGATACTAACCTAATTCTTTATGGCTATGCCTAGATGTCTTTAAAGTTCACTTGTTTTTTCTCCTTTTGCTTTTAAAATGACTTGTGATCTAACATTGCACGCCAAGTGTACGATGAAATTTCCATGTAAATATCACTCCTAAATGTGGCATTCGGTTTATAGGTTTGAATTTATACTTTTATCCGATCGGACTTAGTTTTGTAGTGCACAATGTGCTTATTGGCTTGATAATATCCTCATTCTTTATGCTTATGCCTAGATGTCTTTAAAGTTCACTTTTTTTTCTCCTTTTGCCTAAAAAATGACTAATTATCTAACATTGCACGCCAACTGTTTGATGAAATGTCCATGCAAATGTCACTCCTAAATGTTGTATTCAGTTTCTATGTCCGAAGTTATTCTTTTATTCGATTGATCTTGATTTTATAGTGTACAACGTGGTTGTTGGCTTAATACTATCCTCATTCTTTATGCTTATGCCTATATGTCTTTAAAGTCCACTTGTTTTTTCTCCTTTTGCCTTAAAAATGACTTGAGATCTAACATTGCACGTTAAGTGTTCGATGAAATGTCCATGTAAATGTCACTTCTAAATATGGCATTCAGTTTCTAGGTTCGAATCAATACTTTTATCCGATCGGTCTTGATTTTGTGGTGCAGAAGGTGCTTATTGGCTTGATACTATCCTCATTCTATATGATTATGCCTAGATGTCTTTGAAGTTCACTTGTTTTTTCTCCTTTTGCCATAAAAATGACTTGTGATCTAACATTGCACACCAAGTGTTCGATGAAATGTCCATGTAAATGTCACTCCTAAATGTGGCATTCTGTTTCTAGGTTCGAATTTATGCTTTTATTCGTTCGGTCTTGATTTTTTAGTGCACAACGTTCTTATTGGCTTGATAATATCCTCATTCTTTATGCTTATGCCTAGATGTCTTTAAAGTTCACTTGTTTTTTCTCCTTTTGCCTTTAAAATGACTTGTGATCTAACATTGCACGCCAAGTGTTCGATGATGTGTCCATGTAAATGTCACTCCTAAATTTAGCGTTCGGTTTCTAGGTTTGAATTTATGCCTTTATTCAATCGGTCTTGATTTTGTACTGCAGAATCTTCTTATTGGTTTGATACTATCCTCATTCTTTATGCTTATGCCAAGATGTCTTTAAAGTTCACTTGTTTTTTCTACTTTTGCCTTTAAAAATGACTTGAGATCTAACATTGCACGCGAAGTGTTCGATGAAATGTCCATGTAAATGTCACTCCTAAATATGGAATTTGGTTTCTAGCTTCGAATCTATGCTTTTATCCGATCGGTCTTGATGTTGCGGTGCAGAATGTGCTTATTGACTTGATACTATCCTAATTCTTTATGTTTATTCCTAGACATTTTTAAAGTTCACTTGTTTTTCTCCTTTTGCCTTAAAAATGACTTGTTATCTAACATTGTACGCCAAGTGTTCGATGAAATGTCCATGTAAATGTCACTCCTAAATGTGGCATTCGGTTTCTAGGTTCGAATTTATGCTTTTATTCGATCGGTCTTGATTTTGTAGTGCACAACGTTCTTTTTGGCTTGATAATATCCTCATTCTTTATGCTTATGCCTAGATGTCTTTAATGTTCACTTGTTTTTTCTCCTTTTGCCTTTAAAAAATTTACTTGAGATCTAACATTGCACGCGAAGTGTTCGATGAAATGTCCATGTAAATGTCACTCCTAAATATGGAATTTGGTTTCTAGCTTCGAATCTATGCTTTTATCCGATCGGTCTTGATTTTGCGGTGCAGAAGGTGCTTATTGGCTTGATACGATCCTAATTCTTTATGTTTATTCCTAGACATTTTTAAAGTTCACTTGTTTTTTCTCCTTTTGCCTTAAAAATGACTTGTTATCTAACATTGCACGCCAAGCGTTCGATGAAATGTCCATGTAAATGTCACTCCTAAATGTGGCATTCGGTTTCTAGGTTGGAATTTATGCTTTTATTCGATCGGTTTTGATTTTTTTGTGCACAACGTTCTTATTGGCTTGATAATATCCTCATTCTTTATGCTTATGCCTAGATGTCTTTAAGGGGCTCACTTGTTTTTTCTCCTTTTGCCTTTAAAAAATTTACTTGATATCTAACATTGCACACGAAGTGTTCGATGAAATGTCCATGTAAATGTCTTTCCTAAATGTGGCATTCGGTTTCTAGTTTCGAATTTATGCTTTTATCCGATCGTTCTTAATTTTGTAGTGCAGAACGTGCTTATTGGCTTGATACTATCCTAATTCTTTATGTTTATGCTTAGATGTCTTTAAAGTTCACTTGTTTTTTCTCCTTTTGCCTTAAAAATGACTTGTTATCTAACATTGCACGGCAAGCGTTCGATGAAATGTCCATGTAAATGTCACTCCTAAATGTTGTATTCGGTTTCTATGTCCGAAGTTATGCTTTTATTCGATTGGTCTTGATTTTGTAGTGCACAACGTGGTTGTTAACTTGATACTATCCTCATTCTTTATGCTTATGCCTAGATGTCTTTTAAGTTGACTTGTTTTTTCTCCTTTTTCCTTAAAAATGACTTGTTAATTAACATTGCACGCCAAGTGTTCGATGAAATATCCATGTAAATGTCACTCCTAAATGTGGCATTCAGTTTCTAGGTTCGAATTTATGCTTTTGTCCGATCGTTCTTAATTTTGTAGTGCAGAACGTGCTTATTGGCTTGATACTATCCTAATTCTTTATGTTTATGCTTAGATGTCTTTAAAGTTCACTTGTTTTTCCTCCTTTTGCCTTAAAAATGACTTGTTATCTAACAATGCTCGCCAAGTGTTCGATGAAATGTCCACGTAAATGTCACTCCTAAATGTGGCATTCGCTTTCTAGGTTTGAATTTATGCTTTTATTCGATCGGTCTTTATTTTGTAATGCGGAATGTTCTTATTGGCTTGACACTATCCTCATTCTCTATGCTTATGCCTAGATGTCATTAAAGTTCACTTGTTTTTTCTCCTTTTGCCTTTAAAATGACTTGTGATCTAACATTGCACGCCAAGTGTTCGATGAAATGTCCATGTAAATGTCACTCCTAAATGTCGCATTCGGATTCTAGGATCGAATTTATGCTTTTATTCGATCGGTCTTGATTTTGTAGTGCAAAACGTTCTTATTGGCTTGATTATATCTTCATTCTTTATGCTTATGCCTAGATGTCTTTAAAGTTCACTTGTTTTTTCCCCTTTTGCCATTAAAAAATTTACTTGAGATCTAACATTGCACGCAAAGTGTTCGATGAAATGTCCATGTAAATGTCACTCCTAAATATTGCATTTAGTTTCTAGATTCGAATCTATGCTTTTATCCGATCGGTCTTGATTTTGCGGTGTAGAAGGTGATTATTGGCTTGATAATATCCTAATTCTTTATGTTTATTCCTAGACGTCTTTAAAGTTCACTTGTTTTTTCTCTTTTTTCCTTAAAAATGACTTGTTATCTAACATTGCACGCCAAGCGTTCAATTAAATGTCCATGTAAATGTCACTCCTAAATGTGGTATTCGGTTTCTAGGTTCGAATTTATGCTTTTATACGATCGATCTTAATTTTGTTGTGCAGAACGTGCTTATTGGCTTGATACTATCCTCATTCTTTATGCTTATGCCTAGATGTCTTTAAAGTTCACTTGTTTTTTCTCCTTTGGCCTTTAAAATGACTTGTGATCTAACATTGCACGCCTAGTGTCCGATGGAATGTCCATGTAAATCTCACTCCTAAATGTGGCATTCGGTTTGTAGGTTTGAATTTATGCTTTTATCAGATCGGTCTTAAAATTGTAGTGTAGAACGCGCTTATTGCCTTGATACTATCCTAATTATTTATGTTTATTCCTAGATGTCTTTAAAGTTCACTTGTTTTTTCTCTTTTTACCTTAAAAATGACTTGTTATCTAACATTGCACGCCAAGTGTTCGGTAAAATGTCCATGTAAATATCACTCCTAAATGTGGCATTCGGTTTCTAGGTTCGAATTTATGCTTTTTTCCGATAGGTCTTGATTTTGCGGTGAAGAAGGTGCTTATTGGCTTGATACTATCCTCATTCTTTATTCTTATGCCTAGATGTCTTTGAAGTTCACTTGTTTTCCCCCTTTTGCCTTAAAAATGACTTGTCATCTAACATTGCACGCCAAGTGTTCGATGAAATATCCATGTAAATGTCACTCCTAAATGTGGCATTCGGTTTCTAGGTTCGAATTTATGCTTTTATTCTATCCGTCTTGATTTTGTAGTGCACAACGTGGTTGTTGGCTAGATATTGTTCTCATTCTTTATGTTTATGCCTAGATGTGTTTAAAGTTCACTTGTTTTTTCTCCTTTGGCCTTTAAAATGACTTGTGATCTAACATTGCACGCCTAGTGTCCGATGGAATGTCCATGTAAATCTCACTCCTAAATGTGGCATTCGGTTTCTAGGTTCGAATTTATGCTTTTATCCGATCGGTCTTCATTTTGCGGTGAAGAAGGTGTTTATTGGCTTGATACTATCCTCATTCTTTATGCTTATGCCTAGATGTCTTTTAAGTTGACTTGTTTTTTCTCCTTTTGCCTTAAAAATGACTTGTTAATTAACATTGCACGCCAAGTGTTCGATGAAATATCCATGTAAATGTCACTCCTAAATGTGGCATTCGGTTTCTAGGTTCGAATTTATGCTTTTATCCAATCGGTCTTAATTTTGTAGTGCAGAACGTGCTTATTGGCTTGATACTATCCTAATTATTTACGTTTATGCTTAGATGTCTTTAAAGTTCACTTGTTTTTTCTCCTTTTGCCTTAAAAATGACTTGTGATCTAACATTGCACGCCAAATGTTCGATGAAATGTCCATGTAAATCTCACTCCTAAATGTCGCATTCGGTTTCTAGGTTTGAGTTTATGCTTTTATCGTATCGGTCTTAATTTTGTAGTGCAGAACGTGCTTATTGGCTTGATACTATCCTAATTCTTTATGTTTATGCCTAAATGTCTTCAAAGTTCACTTGTTTTTTCTCCTTTTGCCTTAAAAATGACTTGTTACCTAACATTGCACGCCAAGTGTTCGATGAAATGTCCATGTAAATGTCACTCCTAAATGTGGCATTCAGTTTCTAGGTTTGAATTTATGCTTTTATGCGATCGGTCTAAATTTTGTAGTGCAGAACGTTCTTATTGGCTTGATACTATCCTCATTCTTTATGTTTATGCCTTGATGTCTTTAAAGTTCACTTGTTTTTTCTACTTTTCCTTAAAAATGACTTGTTATCTAACAATGCACGCCAAGTGTTCGATGAAATATCCATGTAAATGTCACTCCTAAATGTGGCATTAGGTTTCTAGGTTCGAATTTATGCTTTTATTTGATCGGTCATGATTTTGTAGTGCACAACGTGCTTATTAGATTGATAATATCCACATTCTCTATGCTTATGCCTAGATGTCTTTAAAGTTCACCTTTTTTTTTCCTTTTGCCATTAACAAATTTACTTGAGATCTAACATTGGACGCGAAGTGTTCGATGAAATGTCCATACAAATGCCACTCCTAAATATGGCATTTGGTTTCTAGGTTCGAATTTATGCTTTTATCTGATCGGTCTTGATTTTGCGGTGCAAAAGGTGCCTATTGGCTTGATACTAACCTAATTCTTTATGGCTATGCCTAGATGTCTTTAAAGTTCACTTGTTTTTTCTCCTTTTGCTTTTAAAATGACTTGTGATCTAACATTGCACGCCAAGTGTACGATGAAATTTCCATGTAAATATCACTCCTAAATGTGGCATTCGGTTTATAGGTTTGAATTTATACTTTTATCCGATCGGACTTAGTTTTGTAGTGCACAATGTGCTTATTGGCTTGATAATATCCTCATTCTTTATGCTTATGCCTAGATGTCTTTAAAGTTCACTTTTTTTTCTCCTTTTGCCTAAAAAATGACTAATTATCTAACATTGCACGCCAACTGTTTGATGAAATGTCCATGCAAATGTCACTCCTAAATGTTGTATTCAGTTTCTATGTCCGAAGTTATTCTTTTATTCGATTGATCTTGATTTTATAGTGTACAACGTGGTTGTTGGCTTAATACTATCCTCATTCTTTATGCTTATGCCTATATGTCTTTAAAGTCCACTTGTTTTTTCTCCTTTTGCCTTAAAAATGACTTGAGATCTAACATTGCACGTTAAGTGTTCGATGAAATGTCCATGTAAATGTCACTTCTAAATATGGCATTCAGTTTCTAGGTTCGAATCAATACTTTTATCCGATCGGTCTTGATTTTGTGGTGCAGAAGGTGCTTATTGGCTTGATACTATCCTCATTCTATATGATTATGCCTAGATGTCTTTGAAGTTCACTTGTTTTTTCTCCTTTTGCCATAAAAATGACTTGTGATCTAACATTGCACACCAAGTGTTCGATGAAATGTCCATGTAAATGTCACTCCTAAATGTGGCATTCTGTTTCTAGGTTCGAATTTATGCTTTTATTCGTTCGGTCTTGATTTTTTAGTGCACAACGTTCTTATTGGCTTGATAATATCCTCATTCTTTATGCTTATGCCTAGATGTCTTTAAAGTTCACTTGTTTTTTCTCCTTTTGCCTTTAAAATGACTTGTGATCTAACATTGCACGCCAAGTGTTCGATGATGTGTCCATGTAAATGTCACTCCTAAATTTAGCGTTCGGTTTCTAGGTTTGAATTTATGCCTTTATTCAATCGGTCTTGATTTTGTACTGCAGAATCTTCTTATTGGTTTGATACTATCCTCATTCTTTATGCTTATGCCAAGATGTCTTTAAAGTTCACTTGTTTTTTCTACTTTTGCCTTTAAAAATGACTTGAGATCTAACATTGCACGCGAAGTGTTCGATGAAATGTCCATGTAAATGTCACTCCTAAATATGGAATTTGGTTTCTAGCTTCGAATCTATGCTTTTATCCGATCGGTCTTGATGTTGCGGTGCAGAATGTGCTTATTGACTTGATACTATCCTAATTCTTTATGTTTATTCCTAGACATTTTTAAAGTTCACTTGTTTTTCTCCTTTTGCCTTAAAAATGACTTGTTATCTAACATTGTACGCCAAGTGTTCGATGAAATGTCCATGTAAATGTCACTCCTAAATGTGGCATTCTGTTTCTAGGTTCGAATTTATGCTTTTATTCGTTCGGTCTTGATTTTTTAGTGCACAACGTTCTTATTGGCTTGATAATATCCTCATTCTTTATGCTTATGCCTAGATGTCTTTAAAGTTCACTTGTTTTTTCTCCTTTTGCCTTTAAAAAATTTACTTGAGATCTAACATTGCACGCGAAGTGTTCGATGAAATGTCCATGTAAATGTCACTCCTAAATATGGAATTTGGTTTCTAGCTTCGAATCTATGCTTTTATCCGATCGGTCTTGATGTTGCGGTGCAGAATGTGCTTATTGACTTGATACTATCATAATTCTTTATGTTTATTCCTAGACATTTTTAAAGTTCACTTGTTTTTCTCCTTTTGCCTTAAAAATGACTTGTTATCTAACATTGTACGCCAATTGTTCGATGAAATGTCCATATAAATGTCACTCCTAAATGTGGCATTCGGTTTCTAGGTTTGAATTTATGCTTTTATCAGATCGGTCTTAAAATTGTAGTGTAGAACGCGCTTATTGCCTTGATACTATCCTAATTATTTATGTTTATTCCTAGATGTCTTTAAAGTTCACTTGTTTTTTCTCTTTTTACCTTAAAAATGACTTGTTATCTAACATTGCACGCCAAGTGTTCGGTAAAATGTCCATGTAAATATCACTCCTAAATGTGGCATTCGGTTTCTAGGTTCGAATTTATGCTTTTTTCCGATAGGTCTTGATTTTGCGGTGAAGAAGGTGCTTATTGGCTTGATACTATCCTCATTCTTTATTCTTATGCCTAGATGTCTTTGAAGTTCACTTGTTTTCCCCCTTTTGCCTTAAAAATGACTTGTCATCTAACATTGCACGCCAAGTGTTCGATGAAATATCCATGTAAATGTCACTCCTAAATGTGGCATTCGGTTTCTAGGTTCGAATTTATGCTTTTATTCTATCCGTCTTGATTTTGTAGTGCACAACGTGGTTGTTGGCTAGATATTGTTCTCATTCTTTATGTTTATGCCTAGATGTGTTTAAAGTTCACTTGTTTTTTCTCCTTTGGCCTTTAAAATGACTTGTGATCTAACATTGCACGCCTAGTGTCCGATGGAATGTCCATGTAAATCTCACTCCTAAATGTGGCATTCGGTTTCTAGGTTCGAATTTATGCTTTTATCCGATCGGTCTTCATTTTGCGGTGAAGAAGGTGTTTATTGGCTTGATACTATCCTCATTCTTTATGCTTATGCCTAGATGTCTTTTAAGTTGACTTGTTTTTTCTCCTTTTGCCTTAAAAATGACTTGTTAATTAACATTGCACGCCAAGTGTTCGATGAAATATCCATGTAAATGTCACTCCTAAATGTGGCATTCGGTTTCTAGGTTCGAATTTATGCTTTTATCCAATCGGTCTTAATTTTGTAGTGCAGAACGTGCTTATTGGCTTGATACTATCCTAATTATTTACGTTTATGCTTAGATGTCTTTAAAGTTCACTTGTTTTTTCTCCTTTTGCCTTAAAAATGACTTGTGATCTAACATTGCACGCCAAATGTTCGATGAAATGTCCATGTAAATCTCACTCCTAAATGTCGCATTCGGTTTCTAGGTTTGAGTTTATGCTTTTATCGTATCGGTCTTAATTTTGTAGTGCAGAACGTGCTTATTGGCTTGATACTATCCTAATTCTTTATGTTTATGCCTAAATGTCTTCAAAGTTCACTTGTTTTTTCTCCTTTTGCCTTAAAAATGACTTGTTACCTAACATTGCACGCCAAGTGTTCGATGAAATGTCCATGTAAATGTCACTCCTAAATGTGGCATTCAGTTTCTAGGTTTGAATTTATGCTTTTATGCGATCGGTCTAAATTTTGTAGTGCAGAACGTTCTTATTGGCTTGATACTATCCTCATTCTTTTTGTTTATGCCTTGATGTCTTTAAAGTTCACTTGTTTTTTCTACTTTTCCTTAAAAATGACTTGTTATCTAACAATGCACGCCAAGTGTTCGATGAAATATCCATGTAAATGTCACTCCTAAATGTGGCATTAGGTTTCTAGGTTCGAATTTATGCTTTTATTTGATCGGTCATGATTTTGTAGTGCACAACGTGCTTATTAGATTGATAATATCCACATTCTCTATGCTTATGCCTAGATGTCTTTAAAGTTCACCTTTTTTTTTCCTTTTGCCATTAACAAATTTACTTGAGATCTAACATTGGACGCGAAGTGTTCGATGAAATGTCCATACAAATGCCACTCCTAAATATGGCATTTGGTTTCTAGGTTCGAATTTATGCTTTTATCTGATCGGTCTTGATTTTGCGGTGCAAAAGGTGCCTATTGGCTTGATACTAACCTAATTCTTTATGGCTATGCCTAGATGTCTTTAAAGTTCACTTGTTTTTTCTCCTTTTGCTTTTAAAATGACTTGTGATCTAACATTGCACGCCAAGTGTACGATGAAATTTCCATGTAAATATCACTCCTAAATGTGGCATTCGGTTTATAGGTTTGAATTTATACTTTTATCCGATCGGACTTAGTTTTGTAGTGCACAATGTGCTTATTGGCTTGATAATATCCTCATTCTTTATGCTTATGCCTAGATGTCTTTAAAGTTCACTTTTTTTTCTCCTTTTGCCTAAAAAATGACTAATTATCTAACATTGCACGCCAACTGTTTGATGAAATGTCCATGCAAATGTCACTCCTAAATGTTGTATTCAGTTTCTATGTCCGAAGTTATTCTTTTATTCGATTGATCTTGATTTTATAGTGTACAACGTGGTTGTTGGCTTAATACTATCCTCATTATTTATGCTTATGCCTATATGTCTTTAAAGTCCACTTGTTTTTTCTCCTTTTGCCTTAAAAATGACTTGAGATCTAACATTGCACGTTAAGTGTTCGATGAAATGTCCATGTAAATGTCACTTCTAAATATGGCATTCAGTTTCTAGGTTCGAATCAATACTTTTATCCGATCGGTCTTGATTTTGTGGTGCAGAAGGTGCTTATTGGCTTGATACTATCCTCATTCTATATGATTATGCCTAGATGTCTTTGAAGTTCACTTGTTTTTTCTCCTTTTGCCATAAAAATGACTTGTGATCTAACATTGCACACCAAGTGTTCGATGAAATGTCCATGTAAATGTCACTCCTAAATGTGGCATTCTGTTTCTAGGTTCGAATTTATGCTTTTATTCGTTCGGTCTTGATTTTTTAGTGCACAACGTTCTTATTGGCTTGATAATATCCTCATTCTTTATGCTTATGCCTAGATGTCTTTAAAGTTCACTTGTTTTTTCTCCTTTTGCCTTTAAAATGACTTGTGATCTAACATTGCACGCCAAGTGTTCGATGATGTGTCCATGTAAATGTCACTCCTAAATTTAGCGTTCGGTTTCTAGGTTTGAATTTATGCCTTTATTCAATCGGTCTTGATTTTGTACTGCAGAATCTTCTTATTGGTTTGATACTATCCTCATTCTTTATGCTTATGCCAAGATGTCTTTAAAGTTCACTTGTTTTTTCTACTTTTGCCTTTAAAAATGACTTGAGATCTAACATTGCACGCGAAGTGTTCGATGAAATGTCCATGTAAATGTCACTCCTAAATATGGAATTTGGTTTCTAGCTTCGAATCTATGCTTTTATCCGATCGGTCTTGATGTTGCGGTGCAGAATGTGCTTATTGACTTGATACTATCCTAATTCTTTATGTTTATTCCTAGACATTTTTAAAGTTCACTTGTTTTTCTCCTTTTGCCTTAAAAATGACTTGTTATCTAACATTGTACGCCAAGTGTTCGATGAAATGTCCATGTAAATGTCACTCCTAAATGTGGCATTCGGTTTCTAGGTTCGAATTTATGCTTTTATTCGATCGGTCTTGATTTTGTAGTGCACAACGTTCTTTTTGGCTTGATAATATCCTCATTCTTTATGCTTATGCCTAGATGTCTTTAATGTTCACTTGTTTTTTCTCCTTTTGCCTTTAAAAAATTTACTTGAGATCTAACATTGCACGCGAAGTGTTCGATGAAATGTCCATGTAAATGTCACTCCTAAATATGGAATTTGGTTTCTAGCTTCGAATCTATGCTTTTATCCGATCGGTCTTGATTTTGCGGTGCAGAAGGTGCTTATTGGCTTGATACGATCCTAATTCTTTATGTTTATTCCTAGACATTTTTAAAGTTCACTTGTTTTTTCTCCTTTTGCCTTAAAAATGACTTGTTATCTAACATTGCACGCCAAGCGTTCGATGAAATGTCCATGTAAATGTCACTCCTAAATGTGGCATTCGGTTTCTAGGTTGGAATTTATGCTTTTATTCGATCGGTTTTGATTTTTTTGTGCACAACGTTCTTATTGGCTTGATAATATCCTCATTCTTTATGCTTATGCCTAGATGTCTTTAAGGGGCTCACTTGTTTTTTCTCCTTTTGCCTTTAAAAAATTTACTTGATATCTAACATTGCACACGAAGTGTTCGATGAAATGTCCATGTAAATGTCTTTCCTAAATGTGGCATTCGGTTTCTAGGTTCGAATTTATGCTTTTATCCGATCGTTCTTAATTTTGTAGTGCAGAACGTGCTTATTGGCTTGATACTATCCTAATTCTTTATGTTTATGCTTAGATGTCTTTAAAGTTCACTTGTTTTTTCTCCTTTTGCCTTAAAAATGACTTGTTATCTAACATTGCACGGCAAGCGTTCGATGAAATATCCATGTAAATGTCACTCCTAAATGTTGTATTCGGTTTCTATGTCCGAAGTTATGCTTTTATTCGATTGGTCTTGATTTTGTAGTGCACAACGTGGTTGTTAACTTGATACTATCCTCATTCTTTATGCTTATGCCTAGATGTCTTTTAAGTTGACTTGTTTTTTCTCCTTTTTCCTTAAAAATGACTTGTTAATTAACATTGCACGCCAAGTGTTCGATGAAATATCCATGTAAATGTCACTCCTAAATGTGGCATTCGGTTTCTAGGTTCGAATTTATGCTTTTATCCGATCGTTCTTAATTTTGTAGTGCAGAACGTGCTTATTGGCTTGATACTATCCTAATTCTTTATGTTTATGCATAGATGTCTTTAAAGTTCACTTGTTTTTTCTCCTTTTGCCTTAAAAATGACTTGTTATCTAACAATGCTCGCCAAGTGTTCGATGAAATGTCCACGTAAATGTCACTCCTAAATGTGGCATTCGCTTTCTAGGTTCGAATTTATGCTTTTATTCGATCGGTCTTTATTTTTTAATGCGGAATGTTCTTATTGGCTTGACACTATCCTCATTCTCTATGCTTATGCCTAGATGTCATTAAAGTTCACTTGTTTTTTCTCCTTTTGCCTTTAAAATGACTTGTGATCTAACATTGCACGCCAAATGTTCGATGAAATGTCCATGTAAATGTCACTCCTAAATGTTGCATTCGGATTCTAGGATCGAATTTATGCTTTTATTCGATCGGTCTTTATTTTGTAGTGCAAAACGTTCTTATTGGCTTGATTATATCCTCATTCTTTATGCTTATGCCTAGATGTCTTTAAAGTTCACTTGTTTTTTCCCCTTTTGCCATTAAAAAGTTTACTTGAGATCTAACATTGCACGCAAAGTGTTCGATGAAATGTCCATGTAAATGTCACTCCTAAATATTGCATTTAGTTTCTAGATTCGAATCTATGCTTTTATCCGATCGGTCTTGATTTTGCGGTGTAGAAGGTGATTATTGACTTGATAATATCCTAATTCTTTATGTTTATTCCTAGACGTCTTTAAAGTTCACTTTTTTTTTCTCTTTTTTCCTTAAAAATGACTTGTTATCTAACATTGCACGCCAAGCGTTCAATTAAATGTCCATGTAAATGTCACTCCTAAATGTGGTATTCGGTTTCTAGGTTCGAATTTATGCTTTTATACGATCGGTCTTAATTTTGTTGTGCAGAACGTGCTTATTGGCTTGACACTATCCTCATTCTCTATGCTTATGCCTAGATGTCATTAAAGTTCACTTGTTTTTTCTCCTTTTGCCTTTAAAATGACTTGTGATCTAACATTGCACGCCTAGTGTCCGATGGAATGTCCATGTAAATCTCACTCCTAAATGTGGCATTCGGTTTGTAGGTTTGAATTTATGCTTTTATCAGATCGGTCTTAAATTTGTAGTGCAGAACGCGCTTATTGCCTTGATACTATCCTAATTATTTATGTTTATTCCTAGATGTCTTTAAAATTCACTTGTTTTTTCTCTTTTTGCCTTAAAAATGACTTGTTATCTAACATTGCACGCCAAGTGTTCGGTAAAATGTCCATGTAAATATCACTCCTAAATGTGGCATTCGGTTTCTAGGTTCGAATTTATGCTTTTTTCCGATAGGTCTTGATTTTGCGGTGAAGAAGGTGCTTATTGGCTTGATACTATCCTCATTCTTTATTCTTATGCCTAGATGTCTTTGAAGTTCACTTGTTTTCCCCCTTTTGCCTTAAAAATGACTTTTCATCTAACATTGCACGCCAAGTGTTCGATGAAATATCCATGTAAATGTCACTCCTAAATGTGGCATTCGGTTTCTAGGTTCGAATTTATGCTTTTATTCTATCCGTCTTGATTTTGTAGTGCACAACGTGGTTGTTGGCTAGATATTGTCCTCATTCTTTTTGTTTATGCCTAGATGTGTTTAAAGTTCACTTGTTTTTTCTCCTTTGGCCTTTAAAATGACTTGTGATCTAACATTGCACGCCTAGTGTCCGATGGAATGTCCATGTAAATCTCACTCCTAAATGTGGCATTCGGTTTCTAGGTTCGAATTTATGCTTTTATCAGTCGGTCTTCATTTTGCAGTGAAGAAGGTGTTTATTGGCTTGATACTATCCTCATTCTTTATGCTTATGCCTAGATGTCTTTTAAGTTGACTTGTTTTTTCTCCTTTTGCCTTAAAAATGACTTGTTAATTAACATTGCACGCCAAGTGTTCGATGAAATATCCATGTAAATGTCACTCCTAAATGTGGCATTTGGTTTCTAGGTTCGAATTTACGCTTTTATCCGATCGGTCTTAATTTTGTAGTGCAGAACGTGCTTATTGGCTTGATACTATCCTAATTCTTTATGTTTATGCTTAGATGTCTTTAAAGTTCACTTGTTTTTTCTCCTTTTGCCTTAAAAATGACTTGTTATCTAACAATGCTCGCCAAGTGTTCGATGAAATGTCCACCTAAATGTCACTCCTAAATGTGGCATTCGCTTTCTAGGTTCGAATTTATGCTTTTATTCGATCAGACTTGATTTTGTAATGCGGAATATTCTTATTGGCTTGACACTATCCTCATTCTCTATGCTTATGCCTAGATGTCATTAAAGTTCACTTGTTTTTTCTCCTTTTGCCTTTAAAATGACTTGTGATCTAACATTGCACGCCAAGTGTTCGATGAAATGTCCATGTAAATGTCACTCCTAAATGTGGCATTCGGTTTCTAGGATCGAATTTATGCTTTTATTCGATCGGTCTTGATTTTGTAGTGCAAAACGTTCTTATTGGCTTGATTATATCCTCATTCTTTATGCTTATGCCTAGATGTCTTTAAAGTTCAGTTGTTTTTTTCCCCTTTTGCCATTAAAAAATTTACTTGAGATCTAACATTGCACGCAAAGTGTTCGATGAAATTTCCATGTAAATGTCACTCCTAAATATTGCATTTGGTTTCTAGCTTCGAATCTATGCTTTTATCCGATCGGTCTTGATTTTGCGGTGTAGAAGGTGCTTATTGGCTTGATAATATCCTAATTCTTTATGTTTATTCCATGACGTCTTTAAAGTTCACTTGTTTATTCTCTTTTTTCCTTAAAAATGACTTGTTATCTAACATTCCACGCCAAGCGTTCAATTAAATGTCCATGTAAATGTCACTCCTAAATGTGGTATTCGGTTTCTAGGTTCGAATTTATGCTTTTATACGATCGGTCTTAATTTTGTTGTGCAGAACGTGCTTATTGGCTTGATACTATCCTCATTCTTTATGCTTATGCCTAGATGTCTTTAAAGTTCACTTGTTTTTTCTCCTTTGGCCTTTATAATGACTTGTGATCTAACATTGCACGCCTAGTGTCCGATGGAATGTCCATGTAAATCTCACTCCTAAATGTGGCATTCGGTTTGTAGGTTTGAATTTATGCTTTTATCAGATCGGTCTTACATTTGTAGTGCAGAACGCGCTTATTGCCTTGATACTATCCTAATTATTTATGTTTATTCCTAGATGTCTTTAAAGTTCACTTGTTTTTTCTCTTTTTGCCTTAAAAATGACTTGTTATCTAACATTGCACGCCAAGTGTTCGGTAAAATGTCCATGTAAATATCACTCCTAAATGTGGCATTCGGTTTCTAGGTTCGAATTTATGCTTTTTTTCCGATAGGTCTTGATTTTGCGGTGAAGAAGGTGCTTATTGGCTTGATACTATCCTCATTCTTTATTCTTATGTCTAGATGTCTTTGAAGTTCACTTGTTTTCCCCCTTTTGCCTTAAAAATGACTTGTCATCTAACATTGCACGCCAAGTGTTCGATGAAATATCCATGTAAATGTCACTCCTAAATGTGGCATTCGGTTTCTAGGTTCGAATTTATGCTTTTATTCTATTCGTCTTGATTTTGTAGTGCACAACATGGTTGTTGGCTAGATACTGTCCTCATTCTTTATGTATATGCCTAGATGTGTTTAAAGTTTACTTGTTTTTTCTCCTTTGGCCTTAAAAATGACTTGTTATCTAACATTGCACGCCAAGCGCTCGATGAAATGTCCATGTAAATCTCACTCCTAAATGTGGCATTCGGTTTCTAGGTTTGAATTTATGCATTTATCCGATCGGTCTTCATTTTGCGGTGAAGAAGGTGTTTATTGGCTTGATACTATCCTTATTCTTTATGCTTATGCCTAGATGTCTTTAAAGTTCACTTGTTTTTTCTCCTTTTGCCTTAAAAATGACTTGTTATCTAACATTGCACGCCAAGTGTTCGATGAAATTTCCATGTAAATGTCACTCTTAAATGGGGCATTCGGTTTCTAGGTTCGAGTTTATGCTTTTATTCGATCGGTCTAGATTTTGTAGTGCACAACGTTCTTATTGGCTTGATAATATCCTCATTTTTTATGCTTATGCCTAGATGTCTTTAAAGTTCACTTGTTATTTCTCCTTTTGCCTTTAAAAAATTTACTTGAGATATAACTTTGCACGCGAAGTGTTCGATGAAATGTCCATGTAAATGTCACTCCTAAATATGGAATTTGGTTTCTAGCTTCGAATCTATGCTTTTATCCGATCAGTCTTGATTTTGCGGTGCAGAAGGTGCTTATTAGCTTGATACTATCCTAATTCTTTATGTTTATTCCTAGACATTTTTAAAGTTCACTTGATTTTTCTCCTTTTGCCTTAAAAATGACTTGTTATCTAACATTGCACGCCAAGCATTCGATGAAATGTCACTCCTAAATGTTGTATTCGGTTTCTATGTCCGAAGTTATGCTTTTATTCGATTGGTCTTGATTTTTTAGTGCACAACGTGGTTGTTGGCTTGATACTATCCTCATTCTTATGCTTATGCCTATATGTCTTTAGAGTTCACTTGTTTTTTCTCCTTTTGCCTTAAAAATGACTTGAGATCTAACATTGCACTTCAAGTGTTCGATGAAATGTCCATGTAAATGTCACTCCTAAATATGGCATTCGGTTTCTAGGTTCGAATCTATGCTTTTATCCGATCGGTCTTGATTTTGTAGTGCAGAACGTGATTGTTGGCTTGATACTGTCCTCATTCTTTATGTTTATGCCTAGATGTCTTTAAAGTTCACTTGTTTTTCTCCTTTTGCCTTAAAAATCACTTGTTATCTAACATTGCACGCCAAGTGTTCGATGAAATATCCATGTAAATGTCACCTCTAAATATGGCATTCGGTTTCAAGGTTCGAATTTATGCTTTTGTCCGATCGGTCTTGATTTTATAGTGAAGAAGGTGTTTCTTTGCTTGATGCTATCCTCATTCTTTATGCTTATGACTAGATGTCTTTCAATTTCACTTGTTTTTTCTCCTTTTGCCTTAAAAATGACTTATTATCTAACATTGCACGCCAAGTGTTCAATGAAATATCCATGTAAATGTCATTCCTAAATGTGGCATTCGGTTTCTAGATTCGAATTTATGTTTTTATTCGATCGGTCTTGATTTTGTAGTGCACAACTTGGTTATTGGCTTGATACTATCCTCATTCTCTATGCTTATGCCTAGATGTCGTTAAAGTTCACTTGTTTTTTATCCTTTGCCTTAAAAATGACTTGAGATCTAACATTGCACGCCAAGTGTTTGATGAAATGTCCATGTAAATGTCACTCCTAAATATGTCATTCAGTTTTTAGGTTCGAATCTTTGCTTTTATCCGATCAGTCGTGATTTTGCGGTGCAGAAGGTGCTTATTGGCTTGATACTATCCTCATTCTTTATGCTTATTCCTAGATGTCTTTGAAGTTCATTTGTTTTTTCTCCTTTTGCCTTTAAAATTTGACTTGTGATCTAACATTGCACGCCAAGTGTTCGATGAAATGTCCATGTAAATGTCACTCCTAAATGTGGCATTCGGTTTCTAGGTTTGAATTTATGCTTTTATCAGATCGGTCTTAATTTGGTAGTGTGGAACGTGATTTTTGGCTTGATATTATCCTCATTCTTTATGTTTATGCTTAGATGTCTTTAAAGTTCACTGGTTTTTTTCTCCTTTTGCCTTAAAAATGACTTGTTATCTAACATTGCACGCCAAGTGTTCGATGAAATGTTTGTGTAAATGTCACTCCTAAATGTGGCATTCGGTTTCTAGGTTCGAATTTATGCTTTTATCCGATTGGTCTTCATTTTGCGGTGAAGAAGGTGCTTATTGACTTGATACTATCCTCATTCTTTATGCTTATGCCTAGATGATTTTGAAGTTCACTTGTTTTTTCTCCTTTTGCCTTAAAAACGACTTGTTATCTAACATTGCACGCCAATTGTTCGATGAAATATCCATTTAAAGGTCACTCCTAAATGTGCATTCGGTTTCTAGGTTCGAATTTATTGTTATATTCGATCTGTCTTGATTTCGTAGTGCACAACGTGGTTGTTGGCTTGATACTATCCTCATTCTTTATGCTCATGCCTGGATGTCTTTAAAGTTCACTTGTTTTTTCTCCTTTTTCCTTAAAAATTACTTGAGATCTAACATTGCACGCGAAAAGTTTGATGAAATGTCCATGTAAATGTCACTCCTAAATGTGGCATTTGGTTTCTAGTTTTGAATTTATGCTTTTGTCCGATCGGTCTTGATTTTACGGTGAAGAAGGTGCTTATTTGCTTGATACTATCCTCATTCTTTATGCTTATGACTAGATGTCTTTCAATTTCACTTGTTTTTTCTTCTTTTTCCATAAAAATGACTTATTATCTAACATTGCACGCCAAGTGTTCAATGAAATATCCATGTAAATGTCACTCCTAAATGTGGCATTCGGTTTCTAGGTTCGAATTTATGTTTTTATTCGATCGGTCTTGATTTTGTAGTGCACAACTTGGTTATTGGCTTGATACTATCCTCATTCTCTATGCTTATGCCTAGATGTCGTTAATTTTCACTTGTTTTTTCTCCTTTGCCTTAAAAATGACTTGAGATCTAACATTGCACGCCATGTGTTTGATGAAATGTCCATGTAAATGTCACTCCTAAATGTGGCATTTGGTTTCTAGGTTCGAATTTATGCTTTTATTCGATCGGTCTTGATTTTGTAGTGTGGAACGCGATTTTTGGCTTGATACTATCCTCGTTCTTTATTGTTATGCCTAGATGTCTTTAAAGTTCACTGGTTTTATCTCCTTTTGCCTTAAAAATGACTTGTTATCTAACATTGCACGCCAAGTGTTCGATGAAATATCCATGTAAATTTCACTCCTAAATGTGGCATTCGGTTTCTAGGTTCGAATTTTTGCTTTTATTCGATCGGTCTTGATTTTACGGTGAAGAAGGTGCTTATTTGCTTGATACTATCCTCATTCTTTATGCTTATGACTAGATGTCTTTCAATTTCACTTGTTTTTTCTTCTTTTGCATTAAAAATGAATTATTATCTAACATTGCACGCCAAGTGTTCAATGAAATATCCATGTAAATGTCACTCCTAAATGTGGCATTCGGTTTCTAGGTTCGAATTTATGTTTTTATTCGATCGGTCTTGATTTTTTAGTGCACAACTTGGTTATTGGCTTGATACTATCCTCATTCTCTATGCTTATGCCTAGATGTCGTTAATTTTCACTTGTTTTTTCTCCTTTGCCTTAAAAATGACTTGAGATCTAACATTGCACGCCATGTGTTTGATGAAATGTCCATGTAAATGTCAATCCTAAATATGTCATTCGGTTTCTAGGTTTGCTTATTGCACGTCGTGCAGGACGTGCTTATTGGCTTCATCCTATCCTCATTATTTATGCTTGTTCCTAGATTTCTTTAAAGTTCACTTTGTTGGGACGTTGTTGGGACCTCTGGTTCTAAGCAACGGATCAACGATTCACTTCTCTTTAAGTTTTGATAATGACAAATACCATAGGGAACTAATGTGGTTTGTTCAAGTATTTCTAAGGAACACAGGTACAGCCAAGAACTCCTATGAATGACAAAGCCACTACTGGCCACAATGAAGAGTTTCCATCAAGGGAACTCTGAAGAGGAAAGTTCCCATGAAGTGGGAACTCCCAGAAACAAACAAGAAAACACAAGCTTACAACGATGAAGAGTTTCCATCAAGGGAACTCTGAAGAAGTCAGTTCCCATGAAATGGGAACTCACATGTGAAGACAACGACCGTTCACCGCAGATCGCGGGATTCTGTCTCAGACAGCCAGAGGGAACAGTCTGAGGATCAGACTGTCACGCTTCATCCAACGGTCCGATTGATTCAAGAAGTTGACCTAGTTCAAACCAAAGTCACATGTGAAGAAAGTACAACTTGGGCATCAAGCAAAGGGCATTTTGGACACAAACGAAAGATGCGACTGCCCAAGACAAATGGACTATAAAGCCAAATGAATAGTACTCGGTCTGAGTACTTCACCCGGAACTTACAAACACCCACATTAGAGAAAAGAAAGAAAAGGAAGAGAAGTCCCCGCCGGCGAGTGTGTGATCTCGACGACGGTGAAGCTGAAGTTCCCTGGAGCAAGGGAACTGAGAAGTCAGCGTAAGGTTTGAGTTACTTGTGTTTTGCTGTTGTGAGCTTAGGAACTCAGTTGAGAGGATTTACTAGTGTTGCTAGAGTTAGGAAGAACTTGTAGGAACAGAGAAGTGTAAATCCGGCTGTGTAACTAAGGAACAAAGCAATCAATATAAGTAAGTCATTCAAAATCCTCCAAGCGGAGGTAGAGGTTTACCCATACAACTAGTTGGTTGTAGTGGGGTTTCTCTATAAAGGAACTGTGCCTTTCACTATTTTTATTACTTGCGATTATTTACTTCCGCTGCCTTGGGAACAGCTTAATTGCCAGTTCCCAAGCTCACTGCTAACCGATTACGATCCAACACACTTGTTTTTTCTCCTTTTGCCTTAAAAATGACTTGTTATCTAACATTGCACGCCAAGTGTTCGATGAAATATCCTTTTAAATGTCACTCCTAAATGTGGCATTCGGTTTCTAGGTTCGAATTTATTCTTTTATTCGATCGGTCTTAATTTTGTAGTGCAAAACGTGGTTGTTGGCTTGATACTATCCTCATTCTTTATGCTTATGCCTATATGTCTTTGAAGTTCACTTGTTTTTTCTCCCTTTGCCTTAAAATAGACTTGTGATCTAACATTGCACGCCAAGTGTTCGATGAAATGTCCATGTAAATGTGAGTCCTAAATTTGGCATTCGGTTTCTAGGTTTGAATTTATGCTTTTATTCGATCGGTCTTAATTTTGTAGTGCAAAACGTGATTGTTGGCTTCATACTATCCTCATTCTTTATGTTTATGCCTAGATGTCTTTAAAGTTCACTTGTTATCTAACATTGCACGCCAAGTGTTCGATGAATGTCCATATAAATGTCACTCCTAAATGTGGCATTCGGTTTCAAGAGTCGAATTTATGTTTTTGTCCGATCGGTCTTGATTTTACGGTGAAGAAGGTGTTTATTTGCTTGATACCATCCTCATTCTTTATGCTTATGACTAGATGTCTTTGAATTTCACTTGTTTTTTCTCCTTTTGCCTTAAAAATGACTTGTTATCTAACATTGCACGCCAAGTGTTCGATGAAATGTCCATGTAAATGTCAATCTTAAATATGTCATTCGGTTTCTAGGTTCGAATATATGCTTTTATCCGATCAGTCGTGATTTTGCGGTGCAGAAGGTGCTTATTGGAATGATAGTATCCTCATTCTTTATGCTTATGCCTAGATGTCTTGGAAGTTCATTTGTTTTTTCTCCTTTTGCCTTAAAAATGACTTCTGATCTAACATTGCATGCCAAGTGTTCGATGAAATGTCCATGTAAATCTCACTCCTAAATGTGGCATTCAGTTTCTAGGTTTGAATTTATGCTTTTATCCGATCGGTCTTAATTTTGTTGTGTGGAACGTGATTTTTGGCTTGATACTATCCTCATTCTTTATCTTTATGCCTAGATGTCTTTAAACTTCACTGGGTTTTTCTCCTTTTGCCTTAAAAATGACTTGTTATCTGACATTGCACGCCAAGTGTTCGATGAAATATCCTTGTAAATGTCACTCCTAAATGTGGCAATCGGTTTCTAGGTTCGAATTTATGCTTTTATTCGATCGGTCTTGATTTAGTAGTGCACAACGTGGTTATTGGCTTGATACTATCCTCATTCTTTATGATTATGCCTAGATGTCTTTAAATTTCACTTGTTTTTTCTCCTTTTGCCTTTAAAATGAATTGTTATCCGACATTGCACGCCAAGTGTTCGATAAAATATCCGTGTAAATGTCACTCCTAAATATGGCATTCGGTTTCTAGGTTCGAATTTATGCTTTGATCCGATCGGTCGTAATTTTGTTGTGCAGAACATGCTTATTGGCTTGATACTATCCTCATTCTTTATGCTTGTGCCTGGACGTCGTTAAAGTTCACTTGTTTTTTCTCCTTTTGCCTTAAAAATGTCTTGTGATCTAACATTGCATGCCAAGTGTTCGATGAAATGTCCAAGTAAATCTGACTCCTAAATGTGGCATTCGGTTTCTAAGTTTGAATTTATGCATTTATCCGATCTGTCTTAATTTTGTAGTGCAGAAAGTGCTTATTGGCTTGATACTATCGTCATTCTTTATGTTTATGCCTAGATGTCGTTAGAGTTCACTTGTTTTTTCTCCTTTTTCCTTAAAAATGACTTGTTATCTAACATTGCACGTGAAGTATTCAATGAAATATCCATGTAAATGTCACTCCTAAATGTTGCATTCGGTTTCTAGGTTCGAATTTATTCTTTTATTCGATCGGTCATGATTTTTTAGTGCACAACGTGGTTGTTGGCTTGATATTATCCTCATTCTTTATGCTTATGCCTAGATGTCTTTAAAGTTCTCTTGTTTTTTCTCGTTTTACCTTAAAAATGACTTTAGATCTAACATTGCACGCCAATAGTTCGATGAAATGTCCATGTAAATGTCACTCCTAAATATGGCATTCGGTTTCTAGGTTCGAATCTATGCTTTTATCCGATCGGTCTTGATTTTGCGGTGCAGAAAGTGCTTATTCGCTTGATACTATCCTCATTCTTTATACTTATGCCTATATGTCTTTGAAGTTCACTTGTTTTTTCTCCTTTTTCCTTAAAAATGACTTGTGATCTAACATTGCACGCCAAGTGTTCGATTAAATGTCCATGTAAATGTCACTACTAAATGTGGCATTCGGTTTCTAGGTTCGAAATTATGCTTTTATCCGATCGGTCTTAATTTTGTCGTGCAGAACGTGCTTATTGGCTTGATACTATCCTCATTCTTTATGCTTATGCCTATATGTCTTTGAAGTTCACTTGTTTTTTCTCCCTTTGCCTTAAAATAGACTTGTGATCTAACATTGCACGCCAAGTGTTCGATGAAATGTCCATGTAAATCTCACTCCTAAATGTGGCATTCGGTTTCTAGGTTTGAATTTATGCTTTTATCCAATCGGTCTTATTTTTGTAGTGTGGAACGCGATTTTTGGCTTGATACTATCCTCGTTCTTTATTGTTATGCCTAGATGTCTTTAAAGTTCACTGGTTTTATCTCCTTTTTCCTTAAAAATGATTTGTTATCTAACATTGCACGCCATGTGTTCGATGAAATATCCATGTAAATTTCACTCCTAAATGTGGCATTCGGTTTCTAGGTTCGAATTTTTGCTTTTATTCGATCGGTCTTGATTTTACGGTGAAGAAGGTGCTTATTTGCTTGATACTATCCTCATTCTTTATGCTTATGACCAGATGTCTTTGAATTTCACTTGTTTTTTCTCCTTTTGCCTTAAAAACGACTTGTTTTTATTCGATCTGTCTTGATTTCGAAGTGCACAACGTGTTTGTTGGCTTGATATTATCCTCATTCTTTATGCTCATGCCTAGATGTCTTTAAAGTTCACGTGTTTTTTCTCCTTTTTCCTTAAAAATGACTTGAGATCTAACATTGCAGGCCAAGTGTTCGATGAAATGTCCATGTAAATGTCACTCCTAAATGTGGCATTTGGTTTCTAGGTTTGAATTTATGCTTTTGTCCGATCGGTCTTGATTTTACGGTGAAGAAGGTGCTTATTTGCTTGATACTATCCTCATTCTTTATGCTTATGACTAGATGTCTTCCAATTTCACTTGTTTTTTCTTCTTTTGCCTTAAGAATGACTTATTATCTAACATTGCACGCCAAGTGTTCAATGAAATATACATGTAAATGTCACTCCTAAATGTGGCATTCGGTTTCTAGGTTCGAATTTATGTTTTTATTCGATCGGTCTTGATTTTGTAGTGCATAACCTGGTTATTGGCTTGATACTATCCTCATTCTCTATGCTTTTGCCTAGATGTCGTTAAAGTTCACTTGTTTTTTCTCCTTTGCCTTAAAAATGACTTGAGATCTAACATTGCACGCCAAGTGTTCAATGAAATATCCATGTAAATGTCACTCCTAAATGTGGCATTCGGTTTCTAGGTTCGAATTTATTGTTTTATTCGATCTGTCTTGATTTTGTAGTGCACAACGTGGTTGTTGGCTTGATACTATCCTCATTCTTTATGCTCATGCCTGGATGTCTTTAAAGTTCGTTTGTTTTTTCTCCTTTTTCCTTAAAAATGACTTGAGATCTAACATTGCACGCCAAGTGTTCGATGAAATATCCATGTAAATGTCACTCCTAAATGTGGCATTCGGTTTCTAGGTTCGAATTTATTGCTTTATTCGATCTGTCTTGATTTTGTAGTGCACAACGTGGTTGTTGGCTTGATACTATCCTCATTCTTTATGCTCATGCCTGGATGTCTTTAAAGTTCGTTCGTTTTTTCTCCTTTTTCCTTAAAAATGACTTGAGATCTAACATTGCACGCCAAGTGTTCAATGAAATATCCATGTAAATGTCACTCCTAAATGTGGTATTCGGTTTCTAAATTCGAATTTATGTTTTTATTCGATTGGTCTTGATTTTGTAGTACACAACTTGGTTATTGGCTTGATACTATCCTCATTCTGAATGCTTATGCCTAGATGTCGTTAAAGTTCACTTGTTTTTTCTCCTTTGCCTTAAAAATGACTTGAGATCTAACATTGCACGCCAAGTGTTTGATGAAATGTCCATGTAAATGTCAATCCTAAATATGTCATTCGGTTTCTTGGTTCGAATCTTTGCTTTTATCCGATCAGTCGTGATTTTGCGGTGCAAAAGGTGCTTATTAGATTGATACTATCCTCATTCTTTATGCTTACTCCTAGATGTCTTTGAAGTTCATTTGTTGTTTCTCCTTTTGCCTTAAAAATGACTTGTGATCTAACATTGCACGCCAAGTGTTCGATGAAATGTCCATGTAAATCTCACTCCTAAATGTGGCATCGGTTTCTAGGTTTGAATTTATGCTTTTATCCGATCGGTCTTAATTTTGTAGTGTGGAACGTGATTTTTGGTTTGATACTATCCTCATTCTTAATGTTTATGCCTAGATGTCTTTAAAGTTCACTGGTTTTTTCTCCTTTTGCCTTAAAAATGACTTGTTATCTAACATTGCACGCCAAGTGTTCGATGAAAGGTTTGTGTAAATGTCACTCCTAAATGTGGCATTCGGTTTCTAGGTTCGAATTTATGCTTTTATCCGATTGGTCTTCATTTTGCGGTGAAGAAGGTGCTTATTGGCTTGATACTATCCTCATTCTTTATTCTTATGCCTAGATGTTTTTGAAGTTCACTTGTTTTTTCTCCTTTTGCCTTAAAAACGACTTGTTATCTAACATTGCACGCCAATTTTTCTATTAAATATCCATGTAAAGGTCACTCCTAAATGTGCATTCGGATTCTAGGTTCGAATTTATTGTTTTATTCGATCTGTCTTGATTTTGTAGTGCACAACGTGGTTGTTGGCTTGATACTATCCTCATTCTTTATGCTCATGCCTGGATGTCTTTAAAGTTCACTTGTTTTTTCTCCTTTTTTTTTAAAAAATGACTTGAGATCTAACATTGCACGCCAAGTGTTCGATGAAATGTCCATGTAAATGTCACTCCTAAATGTGGCATTTGGTTTCTAGGTTTGAATTTATGCTTTTGTCCGATCGGTCTTGATTTTACGGTGAAGAAGGTGCTTATTTGATTGATACTATACTCGTTCTTTATGCTTATGACTAGATGTCTTTGAATTTCCCTTGTTTTTTCTCCTTTTGCCTTAAAATGACTTATTATCTAACATTGCACGCCATGTTTTCAATGAAATATCCATGTAAATGTCACTCCTAAATGTGGTATTTGGTTTCTAGATTCGAATTTATGTTTTTATTCGATCGGTCTTGATTTTGTAGTGCACAACTTGGTTATTGGCTTGATACTATCCTCATTCTGAATGCTTATGCCTAGATGTCGTTAAAGTTCACTTGTTTTTTCTCCTTTGCCTTAAAAATGACTTGAGATCTAACATTGCACGCCAAGTGTTTGATGAAATGTCCATGTAAATGTCAATCCTAAATATGTCATTCGGTTTCTTGGTTCGAATCTTTGCTTTTATCCGATCAGTCGTGATTTTGCGGTGTAGAAGGTTCTTATTGGCTTGATAATATCCTCATTCTTTATGCTTATTCCAAGATGTCTTTGAAGTTCATTTGTTGTTTCTCCTTTTGCCTTAAAAATGACTTGTGATCTAACATTGCACGCCAAGTGTTCGATGAAATGTCCATGTAAATCTCACTCCTAAATGTGGCATTCGGTTTCTAGGTTTGAATTTATGCTTTTATCCGATCGGTCTTAATTTTGTAGTGTGGAACGTGATTTTTGGTTTGATACTATCCTCATTCTTAATGTTTATGCCTAGATGTCTTTAAAGTTCACTGGTTTTTTCTCCTTTTGCCTTAAAAATGACTTGTTATCTAACATTGCACGCCAAGTGTTCGATGAAAGTTTTGTGTAAATGTCACTCCTAAATGTGGCATTCGGTTTCTAGGTTCGAATTTATGCTTTTATCCGATTGGTCTTCATTTTGCGGTGAAGAACGTGCTTATTGGCTTGATACTATCCTCATTCTTTATTCTTATGCCTAGATGTTTTTGAAGTTCACTTGTTTTTTCTCCTTTTGCCTTAAAAACGACTTGTTATCTAACATTGCACGCCAATTTTTCTATGAAATATCCATGTAAAGGTCACTCCTAAATGTGCATTCGGATTCTAGGTTCGAATTTATTGTTTTATTCGATCTGTCTTGATTTTGTAGTGCACAACGTGGTTGTTGGCTTGATACTATCCTCATTCTTTATGCTCATGCCTGGATGTCTTTAAAGTTCACTTGTTTTTTCTCCTTTTTTTTTAAAAAATGACTTGAGATCTAACATTGCACGCCAAGTGTTCGATGAAATGTCCATGTAAATGTCACTCCTAAATGTGGCATTTGGTTTCTAGGTTTGAATTTATGCTTTTGTCCGATCGGTCTTGATTTTACGGTGAAGAAGGTGCTTATTTGATTGATACTATACTCGTTCTTTATGCTTATGACTAGATGTCTTTGAATTTCCCTTGTTTTTTCTCCTTTTGCCTTAAAATGACTTATTATCTAACATTGCACGCCAAGTTTTCAATGAAATATCCATGTAAATGTCACTCCTAAATGTGGTATTTGGTTTCTAGATTCGAATTTATGTTTTTATTCGATCGGTCTTGATTTTGTAGTGCACAACTTGGTTATTGGCTTGATACTATCCTCATTCTGAATGCTTATGCCTAGATGTCGTTAAAGTTCACTTGTTTTTTCTCCTTTGCCTTAAAAATGACTTGAGATCTAACATTGCACGCCAAGTGTTTGATGAAATGTCCATGTAAATGTCAATCCTAAATATGTCATTCGGTTTCTTGGTTCGAATCTTTGCTTTTATCCGATCAGTCGTGATTTTGCGGTGTAGAAGGTTCTTATTGGCTTGATAATATCCTCATTCTTTATGCTTATTCCTAGATGTCTTTGAAGTTCATTTGTTGTTTCTCCTTTTGCCTTAAAAATGACTTGTGATCTAACATTGCACGCCAAGTGTTCGATGAAATGTCCATGTAAATCTCACTCCTAAATGTGGCATTCGGTTTCTAGGTTTGAATTTATGCTTTTATCCGATCGGTCTTAATTTTGTAGTGTGGAACGTGATTTTTGGTTTGATACTATCCTCATTCTTAATGTTTATGCCTAGATGTCTTTAAAGTTCACTGGTTTTTTCTCCTTTTGCCTTAAAAATGACTTGTTATCTAACATTGCACGCCAAGTGTTCGATGAAAGTTTTGTGTAAATGTCACTCCTAAATGTGGCATTCGGTTTCTAGGTTCGAATTTATGCTTTTATCCGATTGGTCTTCATTTTGCGGTGAAGAACGTGCTTATTGGCTTGATACTATCCTCATTCTTTATGCTTATGCCTAGATGTTTTTGAAGTTCACTTGTTTTTTCTCCTTTTGCCTTAAAAACGACTTGTTATCTAACATTGCACGCCAATTGTTCGATGAAATATCCATGTAAAGGTCACTCCTAAATGTGCATTCGGATTCTAGGTTCGAATTTATTGTTTTATTCGATCTGTCTTGATTTTGTAGTGCACAACGTGGTTGTTGGCTTGATACTATCCTCATTCTTTATGCTCATGCCTGGATGTCTTTAAAGTTCACTTGTTTTTTCTCCTTTTTTTTTAAAAAATGACTTGAGATCTAACATTGCACGCCAAGTGTTCGATGAAATGTCCATGTAAATGTCACTCCTAAATGTGGCATTTGGTTTCTAGGTTTGAATTTATGCTTTTGTCCGATCGGTCTTGATTTTACGGTGAAGAAGGTGCTTATTTGATTGATACTATACTCGTTCTTTATGCTTATGACTAGATGTCTTTGAATTTCCCTTGTTTTTTCTCCTTTTGCCTTAAAATGACTTATTATCTAACATTGCACGCCAAGTTTTCAATGAAATATCCATGTAAATGTCACTCCTAAATGTGGTATTTGGTTTCTAGATTCGAATTTATGTTTTTATTCGATCGGTCTTGATTTTGTAGTGCACAACTTGGTTATTGGCTTGATACTATCCTCATTCTGAATGCTTATGCCTAGATGTCGTTAAAGTTCACTTGTTTTTTCTCCTTTGCCTTAAAAATGACTTGAGATCTAACATTGCACGCCAAGTGTTTGATGAAATGTCCATGTAAATGTCAATCCTAAATATGTCATTCGGTTTCTTGGTTCGAATCTTTCCTTTTATCCGATCAGTCGTGATTTTGCGGTGTAGAAGGTTCTTATTGGCTTGATAATATCCTCATTCTTTATGCTTATTCCTAGATGTCTTTGAAGTTCATTTGTTGTTTCTCCTTTTGCCTTAAAAATGACTTGTGATCTAACATTGCACGCCAAGTGTTCGATGAAATGTCCATGTAAATCTCACTCCTAAATGTGGCATTCGGTTTCTAGGTTTGAATTTATGCTTTTATCCGATCGGTCTTAATTTTGTAGTGTGGAACGTGATTTTTGGTTTGATACTATCCTCATTCTTAATGTTTATGCCTAGATGTCTTTAAAGTTCACTGGTTTTTTCTCCTTTTGCCTTAAAAATGACTTGTTATCTAACATTGCACGCCAAGTGTTCGATGAAAGTTTTGTGTAAATGTCACTCCTAAATGTGGCATTCGGTTTCTAGGTTCGAATTTATGCTTTTATCCGATTGGTCTTCATTTTGCGGTGAAGAACGTGCTTATTGGCTTGATACTATCCTCATTCTTTATGCTTATGCCTAGATGTTTTTGAAGTTCACTTGTTTTTTCTCCTTTTGCCTTAAAAACGACTTGTTATCTAACATTGCACGCCAATTTTTCTATGAAATATCCATGTAAAGGTCACTCCTAAATGTGCATTCGGATTCTAGGTTCGAATTTATTGTTTTATTCGATCTGTCTTGATTTTGTAGTGCACAACGTGGTTGTTGGCTTGATACTATCCTCATTCTTTATGCTCATGCCTGGATGTCTTTAAAGTTCACTTGTTTTTTCTCCTTTTTTTTTAAAAAATGACTTGAGATCTAACATTGCACGCCAAGTGTTCGATGAAATGTCCATGTAAATGTCACTCCTAAATGTGGCATTTGGTTTCTAGGTTTGAATTTATGCTTTTGTCCGATCGGTCTTGATTTTACGGTGAAGAAGGTGCTTATTTGATTGATACTATACTCGTTCTTTATGCTTATGACTAGATGTCTTTGAATTTCCCTTGTTTTTTCTCCTTTTGCCTTAAAATGACTTATTATCTAACATTGCACGCCAAGTTTTCAATGAAATATCCATGTAAATGTCACTCCTAAATGTGGTATTTGGTTTCTAGATTCGAATTTATGTTTTTATTCGATCGGTCTTGATTTTGTAGTGCACAACTTGGTTATTGGCTTGATACTATCCTCATTCTGAATGCTTATGCCTAGATGTCGTTAAAGTTCACTTGTTTTTTCTCCTTTGCCTTAAAAATGACTTGAGATCTAACATTGCACGCCAAGTGTTTGATGAAATGTCCATGTAAATGTCAATCCTAAATATGTCATTCGGTTTCTTGGTTCGAATCTTTGCTTTTATCCGATCAGTCGTGATTTTGCGGTGTAGAAGGTTCTTATTGGCTTGATAATATCCTCATTCTTTATGCTTATTCCTAGATGTCTTTGAAGTTCATTTGTTGTTTCTCCTTTTGCCTTAAAAATGACTTGTGATCTAACATTGCACGCCAAGTGTTCGATGAAATGTCCATGTAAATCTCACTCCTAAATGTGGCATTCGGTTTCTAGGTTTGAATTTATGCTTTTATCCGATCGGTCTTAATTTTGTAGTGTGGAACGTGATTTTTGGTTTGATACTATCCTCATTCTTAATGTTTATGCCTAGATGTCTTTAAAGTTCACTGGTTTTTTCTCCTTTTGCCTTAAAAATGACTTGTTATCTAACATTGCACGCCAAGTGTTCGATGAAAGTTTTGTGTAAATGTCACTCCTAAATGTGGCATTCGGTTTCTAGGTTCGAATTTATGCTTTTATCCGATTGGTCTTCATTTTGCGGTGAAGAACGTGCTTATTGGCTTGATACTATCCTCATTCTTTATGCTTATGCCTAGATGTTTTTGAAGTTCACTTGTTTTTTCTCCTTTTGCCTTAAAAACGACTTGTTATCTAACATTGCACGCCAATTGTTCGATGAAATATCCATGTAAAGGTCACTCCTAAATGTGCATTCGGATTCTAGGTTCGAATTTATTGTTTTATTCGATCTGTCTTGATTTTGTAGTGCACAACGTGGTTGTTGGCTTGATACTATCCTCATTCTTTATGCTCATGCCTGGATGTCTTTAAAGTTCACTTGTTTTTTCTCCTTTTTTTTTAAAAAATGACTTGAGATCTAACATTGCACGCCAAGTGTTCGATGAAATGTCCATGTAAATGTCACTCCTAAATGTGGCATTTGGTTTCTAGGTTTGAATTTATGCTTTTGTCCGATCGGTCTTGATTTTACGGTGAAGAAGGTGCTTATTTGATTGATACTATACTCGTTCTTTATGCTTATGACTAGATGTCTTTGAATTTCCCTTGTTTTTTCTCCTTTTGCCTTAAAATGACTTATTATCTAACATTGCACGCCAAGTTTTCAATGAAATATCCATGTAAATGTCACTCCTAAATGTGGTATTTGGTTTCTAGATTCGAATTTATGTTTTTATTCGATCGGTCTTGATTTTGTAGTGCACAACTTGGTTATTGGCTTGATACTATCCTCATTCTGAATGCTTATGCCTAGATGTCGTTAAAGTTCACTTGTTTTTTCTCCTTTGCCTTAAAAATGACTTGAGATCTAACATTGCACGCCAAGTGTTTGATGAAATGTCCATGTAAATGTCAATCCTAAATATGTCATTCGGTTTCTTGGTTCGAATCTTTCCTTTTATCCGATCAGTCGTGATTTTGCGGTGTAGAAGGTTCTTATTGGCTTGATAATATCCTCATTCTTTATGCTTATTCCTAGATGTCTTTGAAGTTCATTTGTTGTTTCTCCTTTTGCCTTAAAAATGACTTGTGATCTAACATTGCACGCCAAGTGTTCGATGAAATGTCCATGTAAATCTCACTCCTAAATGTGGCATTCGGTTTCTAGGTTTGAATTTATGCTTTTATCCGATCGGTCTTAATTTTGTAGTGTGGAACGTGATTTTTGGTTTGATACTATCCTCATTCTTAATGTTTATGCCTAGATGTCTTTAAAGTTCACTGGTTTTTTCTCCTTTTGCCTTAAAAATGACTTGTTATCTAACATTGCACGCCAAGTGTTCGATGAAAGTTTTGTGTAAATGTCACTCCTAAATGTGGCATTCGGTTTCTAGGTTCGAATTTATGCTTTTATCCGATTGGTCTTCATTTTGCGGTGAAGAACGTGCTTATTGGCTTGATACTATCCTCATTCTTTATGCTTATGCCTAGATGTTTTTGAAGTTCACTTGTTTTTTCTCCTTTTGCCTTAAAAACGACTTGTTATCTAACATTGCACGCCAATTTTTCTATGAAATATCCATGTAAAGGTCACTCCTAAATGTGCATTCGGATTCTAGGTTCGAATTTATTGTTTTATTCGATCTGTCTTGATTTTGTAGTGCACAACGTGGTTGTTGGCTTGATACTATCCTCATTCTTTATGCTCATGCCTGGATGTCTTTAAAGTTCACTTGTTTTTTCTCCTTTTTTTTTAAAAAATGACTTGAGATCTAACATTGCACGCCAAGTGTTCGATGAAATGTCCATGTAAATGTCACTCCTAAATGTGGCATTTGGTTTCTAGGTTTGAATTTATGCTTTTGTCCGATCGGTCTTGATTTTACGGTGAAGAAGGTGCTTATTTGATTGATACTATACTCGTTCTTTATGCTTATGACTAGATGTCTTTGAATTTCCCTTGTTTTTTCTCCTTTTGCCTTAAAATGACTTATTATCTAACATTGCACGCCAAGTTTTCAATGAAATATCCATGTAAATGTCACTCCTAAATGTGGTATTTGGTTTCTAGATTCGAATTTATGTTTTTATTCGATCGGTCTTGATTTTGTAGTGCACAACTTGGTTATTGGCTTGATACTATCCTCATTCTGAATGCTTATGCCTAGATGTCGTTAAAGTTCACTTGTTTTTTCTCCTTTGCCTTAAAAATGACTTGAGATCTAACATTGCACGCCAAGTGTTTGATGAAATGTCCATGTAAATGTCAATCCTAAATATGTCATTCGGTTTCTTGGTTCGAATCTTTCCTTTTATCCGATCAGTCGTGATTTTGCGGTGTAGAAGGTTCTTATTGGCTTGATAATATCCTCATTCTTTATGCTTATTCCAAGATGTCTTTGAAGTTCATTTGTTGTTTCTCCTTTTGCCTTAAAAATGACTTGTGATCTAACATTGCACGCCAAGTGTTCGATGAAATGTCCATGTAAATCTCACTCCTAAATGTGGCATTCGGTTTCTAGGTTTGAATTTATGCTTTTATCCGATCGGTCTTAATTTTGTAGTGTGGAACGTGATTTTTGGTTTGATACTATCCTCATTCTTAATGTTTATGCCTAGATGTCTTTAAAGTTCACTGGTTTTTTCTCCTTTTGCCTTAAAAATGACTTGTTATCTAACATTGCACGCCAAGTGTTCGATGAAAGTTTTGTGTAAATGTCACTCCTAAATGTGGCATTCGGTTTCTAGGTTCTAATTTATGCTTTTATCCGATTGGTCTTCATTTTGCGGTGAAGAACGTGCTTATTGGCTTGATACTATCCTCATTCTTTATTCTTATGCCTAGATGTTTTTGAAGTTCACTTGTTTTTTCTCCTTTTGCCTTAAAAACGACTTGTTATCTAACATTGCACGCCAATTTTTCTATGAAATATCCATGTAAAGGTCACTCCTAAATGTGCATTCGGATTCTAGGTTCGAATTTATTGTTTTATTCGATCTGTCTTGATTTTGTAGTGCACAACGTGGTTGTTGGCTTGATACTATCCTCATTCTTTATGCTCATGCCTGGATGTCTTTAAAGTTCACTTGTTTTTTCTCCTTTTTTTTTAAAAAATGACTTGAGATCTAACATTGCACGCCAAGTGTTCGATGAAATGTCCATGTAAATGTCACTCCTAAATGTGGCATTTGGTTTCTAGGTTTGAATTTATGCTTTTGTCCGATCGGTCTTGATTTTACGGTGAAGAAGGTGCTTATTTGATTGATACTATACTCGTTCTTTATGCTTATGACTAGATGTCTTTGAATTTCCCTTGTTTTTTCTCCTTTTGCCTTAAAATGACTTATTATCTAACATTGCACGCCAAGTTTTCAATGAAATATCCATGTAAATGTCACTCCTAAATGTGGTATTTGGTTTCTAGATTCGAATTTATGTTTTTATTCGATCGGTCTTGATTTTGTAGTGCACAACTTGGTTATTGGCTTGATACTATCCTCATTCTGAATGCTTATGCCTAGATGTCGTTAAAGTTCACTTGTTTTTTCTCCTTTGCCTTAAAAATGACTTGAGATCTAACATTGCACGCCAAGTGTTTGATGAAATGTCCATGTAAATGTCAATCCTAAATATGTCATTCGGTTTCTTGGTTCGAATCTTTGCTTTTATCCGATCAGTCGTGATTTTGCGGTGTAGAAGGTTCTTATTGGCTTGATAATATCCTCATTCTTTATGCTTATTCCTAGATGTCTTTGAAGTTCATTTGTTGTTTCTCCTTTTGCCTTAAAAATGACTTGTGATCTAACATTGCACGCCAAGTGTTCGATGAAATGTCCATGTAAATCTCACTCCTAAATGTGGCATTCGGTTTCTAGGTTTGAATTTATGCTTTTATCCGATCGGTCTTAATTTTGTAGTGTGGAACGTGATTTTTGGTTTGATACTATCCTCATTCTTAATGTTTATGCCTAGATGTCTTTAAAGTTCACTGGTTTTTTCTCCTTTTGCCTTAAAAATGACTTGTTATCTAACATTGCACGCCAAGTGTTCGATGAAAGTTTTGTGTAAATGTCACTCCTAAATGTGGCATTCGGTTTCTAGGTTCGAATTTATGCTTTTATCCGATTGGTCTTCATTTTGCGGTGAAGAACGTGCTTATTGGCTTGATACTATCCTCATTCTTTATGCTTATGCCTAGATGTTTTTGAAGTTCACTTGTTTTTTCTCCTTTTGCCTTAAAAACGACTTGTTATCTAACATTGCACGCCAATTGTTCGATGAAATATCCATGTAAAGGTTACTCCTAAATGTGCATTCGGATTCTAGGTTCGAATTTATTGTTTTATTCGATCTGTCTTGATTTTGTAGTGCACAACGTGGTTGTTGGCTTGATACTATCCTCATTCTTTATGCTCATGCCTGGATGTCTTTAAAGTTCACTTGTTTTTTCTCCTTTTTTTTTAAAAAATGACTTGAGATCTAACATTGCACGCCAAGTGTTCGATGAAATGTCCATGTAAATGTCACTCCTAAATGTGGCATTTGGTTTCTAGGTTTGAATTTATGCTTTTGTCCGATCGGTCTTGATTTTACGGTGAAGAAGGTGCTTATTTGATTGATACTATACTCGTTCTTTATGCTTATGACTAGATGTCTTTCAATTTCACTTGTTTTTTCTCTTTTTGCCTTAAAATGACTTATTATCTAACATTGCACGCCAAGTTTTCAATGAAATATTCATGTAAATGTCACTCCAAAATGTGGTATTCGGTTTCTAGATTCGAATTTATGTTTTTATTCGATCTGTCTTGATTTTGTAGTGCACAACTTGGTTATTGGCTTGATACTATCCTCATTCTGAATGCTTATGCCTAGATGTCGTTAAAGTTCACTTGTTTTTTCTCCTTTGCCTTAAAAATGACTTGAGATCTAACATTGCACGCCAAGTGTTTGATGAAATGTCCATGTAAATGTGAATACTAAATATGTCATTCGGTTTCTTGGTTCGAATCTTTGCTTTTATCCGATCAGTCGTGATTTTGCGGTGTAGAAGGTTCTTATTGGCTTGATACTATCCTCATTCTTTATGCTTATTCCTAGATGTCTTTGAAGTTCATTTGTTGTTTCTCCTTTTGCCTTAAAAATGACTTGTGATGTAACATTGCACGCCAAGTGTTCGATGAAATGTCCATGTAAATCTCACTCCTAAATGTGGCATTCGGTTTCTAGGTTTGAATTTATGCTTTTATCCGATCGGTCTTAATTTTGTAGTGTGGAACGTGATTTTTGGTTTGATACTATCCTCATTCTTAATGTTTATGCCTAGATGTCTTTAAAGTTCACTGGTTTTTTCTCCTTTTGCCTTAAAAATGACTTGTTATCTAACATTGCACGTCAAGTGTTCGATGAAATGTTTGTGTAGATGTCACTCCTAAATGTGGCATTCGGTTTCTAGGTTCGAATTTATGCTTTTATCCGATTGGTCTTCATTTTGCGGTGAAGAAGGTGCTTATTGGCTTGATACTATCCTCATTCTTTATTCTTATGCCTAGATGTTTTTGAAGTTCACTTGTTTTTTCTCCTTTTACCTTAAAAACGACTTGTTATCTAACATTGCACGCCAATTGTTCGATGAAATATCCATGTAAAGGTCACTCCTAAATGTGCATTCGGATTATAGGTTCGAATTTATTGTTTTATTCGATCTGTCTTGATTTTGTAGTGCACAACGTGGTTGTTGGCTTGATACTATCCTCATTCTTTATGCTCATGACTGGATGTCTTTAAAGTTCACTTGTTTTTTCTCCTTTTTTTTTAAAAAATGACTTGAGATCTAACATTGCACGCCAAGTGTTCGATGAAATGTCCATGTAAATGTCACTCCTAAATGTGGCATTTGGTTTCTAGGTTTGAATTTATGCTTTTGTCCGATCGGTCTTGATTTTACGGTGAAGAAGGTGCTTATTTGATTGATACTATACTCGTTCTTTATGCTTATGACTAGATGTCTTTGAATTTCCCTTGTTTTTTCTCCTTTTGCCTTAAAATGACTTATTATCTAACATTGCACGCCAAGTTTTCAATGAAATATCCATGTAAATGTCACTCCTAAATGTGGTATTTGGTTTCTAGATTCGAATTTATGTTTTTATTCGATCGGTCTTGATTTTGTAGTGCACAACTTGGTTATTGGCTTGATACTATCCTCATTCTGAATGCTTATGCCTAGATGTCGTTAAAGTTCACTTGTTTTTTCTCCTTTGCCTTAAAAATGACTTGAGATCTAACATTGCACGCCAAGTGTTTGATGAAATGTCCATGTAAATGTCAATCCTAAATATGTCATTCGGTTTCTTGGTTCGAATCTTTGCTTTTATCCGATCAGTCGTGATTTTGCGGTGTAGAAGGTTCTTATTGGCTTGATAATATCCTCATTCTTTATGCTTATTCCTAGATGTCTTTGAAGTTCATTTGTTGTTTCTCCTTTTGCCTTAAAAATGACTTGTGATCTAACATTGCACGCCAAGTGTTCGATGAAATGTCCATGTAAATCTCACTCCTAAATGTGGCATTCGGTTTCTAGGTTTGAATTTATGCTTTTATCCGATCGGTCTTAATTTTGTAGTGTGGAACGTGATTTTTGGTTTGATACTATCCTCATTCTTAATGTTTATGCCTAGATGTCTTTAAAGTTCACTGGTTTTTTCTCCTTTTGCCTTAAAAATGACTTGTTATCTAACATTGCACGCCAAGTGTTCGATGAAAGTTTTGTGTAAATGTCACTCCTAAATGTGGCATTCGGTTTCTAGGTTCGAATTTATGCTTTTATCCGATTGGTCTTCATTTTGCGGTGAAGAACGTGCTTATTGGCTTGATACTATCCTCATTCTTTATGCTTATGCCTAGATGTTTTTGAAGTTCACTTGTTTTTTCTCCTTTTGCCTTAAAAACGACTTGTTATCTAACATTGCACGCCAATTGTTCGATGAAATATCCATGTAAAGGTTACTCCTAAATGTGCATTCGGATTCTAGGTTCGAATTTATTGTTTTATTCGATCTGTCTTGATTTTGTAGTGCACAACGTGGTTGTTGGCTTGATACTATCCTCATTCTTTATGCTCATGCCTGGATGTCTTTAAAGTTCACTTGTTTTTTCTCCTTTTTTTTTAAAAAATGACTTGAGATCTAACATTGCACGCCAAGTGTTCGATGAAATGTCCATGTAAATGTCACTCCTAAATGTGGCATTTGGTTTCTAGGTTTGAATTTATGCTTTTGTCCGATCGGTCTTGATTTTACGGTGAAGAAGGTGCTTATTTGATTGATACTATACTCGTTCTTTATGCTTATGACTAGATGTCTTTCAATTTCACTTGTTTTTTCTCTTTTTGCCTTAAAATGACTTATTATCTAACATTGCACGCCAAGTTTTCAATGAAATATTCATGTAAATGTCACTCCAAAATGTGGTATTCGGTTTCTAGATTCGAATTTATGTTTTTATTCGATCTGTCTTGATTTTGTAGTGCACAACTTGGTTATTGGCTTGATACTATCCTCATTCTGAATGCTTATGCCTAGATGTCGTTAAAGTTCACTTGTTTTTTCTCCTTTGCCTTAAAAATGACTTGAGATCTAACATTGCACGCCAAGTGTTTGATGAAATGTCCATGTAAATGTGAATACTAAATATGTCATTCGGTTTCTTGGTTCGAATCTTTGCTTTTATCCGATCAGTCGTGATTTTGCGGTGTAGAAGGTTCTTATTGGCTTGATACTATCCTCATTCTTTATGCTTATTCCTAGATGTCTTTGAAGTTCATTTGTTGTTTCTCCTTTTGCCTTAAAAATGACTTGTGATGTAACATTACACGCCAAGTGTTCGATGAAATGTCCATGTAAATCTCACTCCTAAATGTGGCATTCGGTTTCTAGGTTTGAATTTATGCTTTTATCCGATCGGTCTTAATTTTGTAGTGTGGAACGTGATTTTTGGTTTGATACTATCCTCATTCTTAATGTTTATGCCTAGATGTCTTTAAAGTTCACTGGTTTTTTCTCCTTTTGCCTTAAAAATGACTTGTTATCTAACATTGCACGTCAAGTGTTCGATGAAATGTTTGTGTAGATGTCACTCCTAAATGTGGCATTCGGTTTCTAGGTTCGAATTTATGCTTTTATCCGATTGGTCTTCATTTTGCGGTGAAGAAGGTGCTTATTGGCTTGATACTATCCTCATTCTTTATTCTTATGCCTAGATGTTTTTGAAGTTCACTTGTTTTTTCTCCTTTTACCTTAAAAACGACTTGTTATCTAACATTGCACGCCAATTGTTCGATGAAATATCCATGTAAAGGTCACTCCTAAATGTGCATTCGGATTCTAGGTTCGAATTTATTGTTTTATTCGATCTGTCTTGATTTTGTAGTGCACAACGTGGTTGTTGGCTTGATACTATCCTCATTCTTTATGCTCATGACTGGATGTCTTTAAAGTTCACTTGTTTTTTCTCCTTTTTTTTTAAAAAATGACTTGAGATCTAACATTGCACGCCAAGTGTTCGATGAAATGTCCATGTAAATGTCACTCCTAAATGTGGCATTTGGTTTCTAGGTTTGAATTTATGCTTTTGTCCGATCGGTCTTGATTTTACGGTGAAGAAGGTGCTTATTTGATTGATACTATACTCGTTCTTTATGCTTATGACTAGATGTCTTTGAATTTCCCTTGTTTTTTCTCCTTTTGCCTTAAAATGACTTATTATCTAACATTGCACGCCAAGTTTTCAATGAAATATCCATGTAAATGTCACTCCTAAATGTGGTATTTGGTTTCTAGATTCGAATTTATGTTTTTATTCGATCGGTCTTGATTTTGTAGTGCACAACTTGGTTATTGGCTTGATACTATCCTCATTCTGAATGCTTATGCCTAGATGTCGTTAAAGTTCACTTGTTTTTTCTCCTTTGCCTTAAAAATGACTTGAGATCTAACATTGCACGCCAAGTGTTTGATGAAATGTCCATGTAAATGTCAATCCTAAATATGTCATTCGGTTTCTTGGTTCGAATCTTTGCTTTTATCCGATCAGTCGTGATTTTGCGGTGTAGAAGGTTCTTATTGGCTTGATAATATCCTCATTCTTTATGCTTATTCCTAGATGTCTTTGAAGTTCATTTGTTGTTTCTCCTTTTGCCTTAAAAATGACTTGTGATCTAACATTGCACGCCAAGTGTTCGATGAAATGTCCATGTAAATCTCACTCCTAAATGTGGCATTCGGTTTCTAGGTTTGAATTTATGCTTTTATCCGATCGGTCTTAATTTTGTAGTGTGGAACGTGATTTTTGGTTTGATACTATCCTCATTCTTAATGTTTATGCCTAGATGTCTTTAAAGTTCACTGGTTTTTTCTCCTTTTGCCTTAAAAATGACTTGTTATCTAACATTGCACGCCAAGTGTTCGATGAAAGTTTTGTGTAAATGTCACTCCTAAATGTGGCATTCGGTTTCTAGGTTCGAATTTATGCTTTTATCCGATTGGTCTTCATTTTGCGGTGAAGAACGTGCTTATTGGCTTGATACTATCCTCATTCTTTATGCTTATGCCTAGATGTTTTTGAAGTTCACTTGTTTTTTCTCCTTTTGCCTTAAAAACGACTTGTTATCTAACATTGCACGCCAATTGTTCGATGAAATATCCATGTAAAGGTTACTCCTAAATGTGCATTCGGATTCTAGGTTCGAATTTATTGTTTTATTCGATCTGTCTTGATTTTGTAGTGCACAACGTGGTTGTTGGCTTGATACTATCCTCATTCTTTATGCTCATGCCTGGATGTCTTTAAAGTTCACTTGTTTTTTCTCCTTTTTTTTTAAAAAATGACTTGAGATCTAACATTGCACGCCAAGTGTTCGATGAAATGTCCATGTAAATGTCACTCCTAAATGTGGCATTTGGTTTCTAGGTTTGAATTTATGCTTTTGTCCGATCGGTCTTGATTTTACGGTGAAGAAGGTGCTTATTTGATTGATACTATACTCGTTCTTTATGCTTATGACTAGATGTCTTTCAATTTCACTTGTTTTTTCTCTTTTTGCCTTAAAATGACTTATTATCTAACATTGCACGCCAAGTTTTCAATGAAATATTCATGTAAATGTCACTCCAAAATGTGGTATTCGGTTTCTAGATTCGAATTTATGTTTTTATTCGATCTGTCTTGATTTTGTAGTGCACAACTTGGTTATTGGCTTGATACTATCCTCATTCTGAATGCTTATGCCTAGATGTCGTTAAAGTTCACTTGTTTTTTCTCCTTTGCCTTAAAAACGACTTGAGATCTAACATTGCACGCCAAGTGTTTGATGAAATGTCCATGTAAATGTGAATACTAAATATGTCATTCGGTTTCTTGGTTCGAATCTTTGCTTTTATCCGATCAGTCGTGATTTTGCGGTGTAGAAGGTTCTTATTGGCTTGATACTATCCTCATTCTTTATGCTTATTCCTAGATGTCTTTGAAGTTCATTTGTTGTTTCTCCTTTTGCCTTAAAAATGACTTGTGATCTAACATTGCACGCCAAGTGTTCGATGAAATGTCCATGTAAATCTCACTCCTAAATGTGGCATTCGGTTTCTAGGTTTGAATTTATGCTTTTATCCGATCGGTCTTAATTTTGTACTGTGGAACGTGATTTTTGGTTTGATACTATCCTCATTCTTAATGTTTATGCCTAGATGTCTTTAAAGTTCACTGGTTTTTTCTCCTTTTGCCTTAAAAATGACTTGTTATCTAACATTGCACGTCAAGTGTTCGATGAAATGTTTGTGTAAATGTCACTCCTAAATGTGGCATTCGGTTTCTAGGTTTGAATTTATGCTTTTATCCGATTGGTCTTCATTTTGCGGTGAAGAAGGTGCTTATTGGCTTGATACTATCCTCATTCTTTATGCTTATGCCTAGATGTTTTTGAAGTTCACTTGTTTTTTCTCCTTTTGCCTTAAAATTGACTTGTTATCTAACATTGCACGCCAATTGTTCGATGAAATATCCATGTAAAGGTCACTCCTAAATGTGCTTTTGGTTTCTAGGTTCAAATTTATTGTTTTATTCGATATGTCTTTATTTTGTAGTGTACAACGTGGTTGTTGGCTTGATACTATCCTCATTCTTTATGCTCATGCCTAGATGTCTTTAAAGTTCACTTGTTTTTTCTCCTTTTTCCTTAAAAATGACTTCAGATCTAACATTGCACGCCAAGTGTTCGATAAAATGTGCATGTAAATGTCACTCCTAAATGTGGAATTTGGTTTCTAGGTTCCAATTTATGCTTTTGTCCGATCGGTCTTGATTTTACGGTGAAGAAGTTGCTTATTTGCTTGATACTATCCTCATTCTTTATGCTTATGACTAGATGTCTTTGAATTTCACTTGTTTTTTCTCCTTTTGCCTTAAAAATGACTTATTATCTAAGATTGCACGCCAAGTGTTCAATAAAACATCCATGTAAATGTCACTCCTATATGTGGCATTCGGTTTCTAGGTTCGAATTTATGTTTTTATTCCATCGGTCTTAATTTTGTAGTGCACATCCTGGTTATTGGCTTGATACTATCCTCATTCTCTATGCTTATGCCTAGATGTCGTTAAAGTTCACTTGTTTTTCCTCCTTTGCCTTAAAAATGACTTGAGATCTAACATTGCACGCCAAGTGTTTGATGAAATGTCCATGTAAATGTGAATACTAAATATGTCATTCGGTTTCTTGGTTCGAATCTTTGCTTTTATCCGATCAGTCGTGATTTTGCGGTGTAGAAGGTTCTTATTGGCTTGATACTATCCTCATTCTTTATGCTTATTCCTAGATGTCTTTGAAGTTCATTTGTTGTTTCTCCTTTTGCCTTAAAAATGACTTGTGATCTAACATTGCACGCCAAGTGTTCGATGAAATGTCCATGTAAATCTCACTCCTAAATGTGGCATTCGGTTTCTAGGTTTGAATTTATGCTTTTATCCGATCGGTCTTAATTTTGTAGTGTGGAACGTGATTTTTGGTTTGATACTATCCTCATTCTTAATGTTTATGCCTAGATGTCTTTAAAGTTCACTGGTTTTTTCTCCTTTTGCCTTAAAAATGACTTGTTATCTAACATTGCACGTCAAGTGTTCGATGAAATGTTTGTGTAGATGTCACTCCTAAATGTGGCATTCGGTTTCTAGGTTCGAATTTATGCTTTTATCCGATTGGTCTTCATTTTGCGGTGAAGAAGGTGCTTATTGGCTTGATACTATCCTCATTCTTTATTCTTATGCCTAGATGTTTTTGAAGTTCACTTGTTTTTTCTCCTTTTACCTTAAAAACGACTTGTTATCTAACATTGCACGCCAATTGTTCGATGAAATATCCATGTAAAGGTCACTCCTAAATGTGCATTCGGATTCTAGGTTCGAATTTATTGTTTTATTCGATCTGTCTTGATTTTGTAGTGCACAACGTGGTTGTTGGCTTGATACTATCCTCATTCTTTATGCTCATGACTGGATGTCTTTAAAGTTCACTTGTTTTTTCTCCTTTTTTTTAAAAAAATGACTTGAGATCTAACATTGCACGCCAAGTGTTCGATGAAATGTCCATGTAAATGTCACTCCTAAATGTGGCATTTGGTTTCTAGGTTTGAATTTATGCTTTTGTCCGATCGGTCTTGATTTTACGGTGAAGAAGGTGCTTATTTGATTGATACTATACTCGTTCTTTATGCTTATGACTAGATGTCTTTGAATTTCCCTTGTTTTTTCTCCTTTTGCCTTAAAATGACTTATTATCTAACATTGCTCGCCATGTTTTCAATGAAATATCCATGTAAATGTTACTCCTAAATGTGGTATTTGGTTTCTAGATTCGAATTTATGTTTTTATTCGATCGGTCTTGATTTTGTAGTGCACAACTTGGTTATTGGCTTGATACTATCCTCATTCTGAATGCTTATGCCTAGATGTCGTTAAAGTTCACTTGTTTTTTCTCCTTTGCCTTAAAAATGACTTGAGATCTAACATTGCACGCCAAGTGTTTGATGAAATGTCCATGTAAATGTCAATCCTAAATATGTCATTCGGTTTCTTGGTTCGAATCTTTGCTTTTATCCGATCAGTCGTGATTTTGCGGTGTAGAAGGTTCTTATTGGCTTGATACTATCCTCATTCTTTATGCTTATTCCTAGATGTCTTTGAAGTTCATTTGTTGTTTCTCCTTTTGCGTTAAAAATGACTTGTGATCTAACATTGCACGCCAAGTGTTCGATGAAATGTCCATGTAAATCTCACTCCTAAATGTGGCATTCGGTTTCTAGGTTTGAATTTATGCTTTTATCCGATCGGTCTTAATTTTGTAGTGTGGAACGTGATTTTTGGCCTGATACTATCCTCATTCTTTATGTTTATGCCTAGATGTATTTAAAGTTCACTGGTTTTTTCTCCTTTTGCCTTAAAAATGACTTGATATCTAACATTGCACGCCAAGTGTTCGATGAAATATTTGTGTAAATGTCACTCCTAAATGTGGCATTCGGTTTCTAGGTTCGAATTTATGTTTTTATCCGATTGGTTTTTTTTTGCGGTGAAGAAGGTGCTTATTGGCTTGATACTATCCTCATTCTTTATGCTTATGCCTAGATGTTTTTGAAGTTCAATTGTTTTTTCTCCTTTTGCCTTAAAATTGACTTGTTATCTAACATTGCACGCCAATTGTTCGATGAAATATCCATGTAAAGGTCACTCCTAAATGTGCTTTTGGTTTCTAGGTTCAAATTTATTGTTTTATTCGATATGTCTTTATTTTGTAGTGTACAACGTGGTTGTTGGCTTGATACTATCCTCATTCTTTATGCTCATGCCTAGATGTCTTTAAAGTTCACTTGTTTTTTCTCCTTTTTCCTTAAAAATGACTTGAGATCTAACATTGCACGCCAAGTGTTCGATAAAATGTGCATGTAAATGTCACTCCTAAATGTGGAATTTGGTTTCTAGGTTCCAATTTATGCTTTTGTCCGATCGGTCTTGATTTTACGGTGAAGAAGTTGCTTATTTGCTTGATACTATCCTCATTCTTTATGCTTATGACTAGATGTCTTTGAATTTCACTTGTTTTTTCTCCTTTTGCCTTAAAAATGACTTATTATCTAAGATTGCACGCCAAGTGTTCAATAAAACATCCATGTAAATGTCACTCCTATATGTGGCATTCGGTTTCTAGGTTCGAATTTATGTTTTTATTCCATCGGTCTTAATTTTGTAGTGCACATCCTGGTTATTGGCTTGATACTATCCTCATTCTCTATGCTTATGCCTAGATGTCGTTAAAGTTCACTTGTTTTTCCTCCTTTGCCTTAAAAATGACTTGAGATCTAACATTGCACGCCAAGTGTTTGATGAAATGTCCATGTAAATGTGAATACTAAATATGTCATTCGGTTTCTTGGTTCGAATCTTTGCTTTTATCCGATCAGTCGTGATTTTGCGGTGCAGAAGGTGCTTATTGGCTTTATACTATCCTCATTCTTTATGCTTATTCCTAGATGTCTTTAAAGTTCATTTGTTTTTTCTCCTTTTGCCTTAAAAATGATTTGTGATCTAACATTGCCCGCCAAGTGTTCGATGAAATGTCCATGTAAATCTCACTCCTAAATGTGGCATTCGGTTTCTAGGTTTGAATTTATCCTTTTATCCGATCGGTCTTAATTTTGTAGTGTGGAACGTGATTTTTGGCTTGATACTATCCTCATTCTTAATGTGTATGCCTATGTGTCTTTAAAGTTCACAAGGTTTTTTCTCCTGTTTCCTTAAAAATGACTTGTTATCTAACATTGCACGCCAAGTGTTTGATGAAATGTTTGTGTAAATGTCACTCCTAAATGTGGCATTCGGTTTCTAGGTTTGAAATTATGCTTTTATCCGATTGGTCTTCATTTTGCGGTGAAGAAGGTGCTTATTGGCTTGATACTATCCTCATTCTTTATGCTTTTGCCTAGATGTTTTTGAAGTTCACTTGTTTTTTCTCCTTTTGCCTTAAAAACGACTTGTTATCTAACATTGCACGCCAATTGTTCTATGAAATATCCATGTAAAGGTCACTCCTAAATGTGCATTCGGTTTCTAGGTTCGAATTTATTGTTTTATTCGATCTGTCTTGATTTTGTAGTGCACAACGTGGTTGTTGGCTTGATACTATCCTCATTCTTTATGCTCATGCCTGGATGTCTTTAAAGTTCACTTGTTTTTTCTCCTTTTTTTTAAAAAAATGACTTGAGATCTAACATTGCACGCCAAGTGTTCGATGAAATGTCCATGTAAATGTCACTCCTATATGTGGCATTTGGTTTCTAGGTTTGAATTTATGCTTTTTTGTCCGATCGGTATTGATTTTACGGTGAAGAAGGTGCTTATTTGATTGATACTATACTCATTCTTTATGCTTATGACTAGATGTCTTTGAATTTCCCTTGTTTTTTCTCCTTTTGTCTTAAAAATGACTTATTATCTAACATTCCACGCCAAGTGTTCAATAAAATATCCATGTAAATGTCACTCCTAAATGTGGCATTCGGTTTCTAGGTTCGAATTTATGTTTTTATTCGATCGGTCTTGATTTTGTAGTGCACAACCTGGTTATTGGCTTGATACTATCCTCATTCTCTATGCTTATGCCTAGATGTCGTTAAAGTTCACTTGTTTTTTCTCCTTTGCCTTAAAAATGACTTGAGATCTAACATTGCACGCCAAGTGTTTGATGAAATGTCCATGTAAATGTCAATCCTAAATATGTCATTCGGTTTCTTGGTTCGAATTTATGTTTTTATTCGATCGGTCTTGATTTTGTAGTGCACAACTTGGTTATTGGCTTGATACTATCCTCATTCTCTATGCTTATGCCTAGATGTCGTTAAAGTTCACTTGTTTTTTCTCCTTTGCCTTAAAAATGACTTGAGATCTAACATTGCACGCCAAGTGTTCGATGAAACGTTCATGTAAATGTCAATCCTAAATATGTCATTCGGTTTCTTGGTTCGAATCTTTGCTTTTATCCGATCAGTCGTGATTTTGCGGTGCAGAAGGTGCTTATTGGCTTGATACTATCCTCATTCTTTATGCTTATTCCTAAACGTCTTTGAAGTTCATTTGTTTTTCTCCTTTTGCCTTAATAATGACTTGTGATCTAACATAGCACGCCAAGTGTTCGATGAAATGTCCATGTAAATCTCACTCCTAAATGTGGCATTCGGTTTCTAGGTTTGAATTTATGCTTTTATCCGATCGGTCTTAATTTTGTAGTGTGGAACGTGATTTTTGGCCTGATACTATCCTCATTCTTTATGTTTATGCCTAGATGTATTTAAAGTTCACTGGTTTTTTCTCCTTTTGCCTTAAAAATGACTTGATATCTAACATTGCACGCCAAGTGTTCGATGAAATATTTGTGTAAATGTCACTCCTAAATGTGGCATTCGGTTTCTAGGTTCGAATTTATGTTTTTATCCGATTGGTCTTTTTTTGCGGTGAAGAAGGTGCTTATTGGCTTGATACTATCCTCATTCTTTATGCTTATGCCTAGATGTTTTTGAAGTTCAATTGTTTTTTCTCCTTTTGCCTTAAAAATGACTTCTTATCTAACATTGCACGCCAATTGTTCTATGAAATATCCATGTAAAGGTCACTCCTAAATGTGCATTCGGTTTCTAGGTTCGAATTTATTGTTTTATTCGATCTGTCTTGATTTTGTAGTGCACAACGTGGTTGTTGGCTTGATACTATCCTGATTCTTTATGCTTATGCCTAGATGTCTTTAAAGTTCACTTGTTTTTTCTCCTTTTTCCTTAAAAATGACTTGAGATCTAACATTGCACGCTAAGTGTTCGATGAAATGTCCATGTAAATGTCACTCCTAAATATGGCATTCGGTTTCTAGGTTCGAATATATGGTTTTATCCGATCGGTCTTTATTTTGCGGTGCAGAAGGTGCTTATTGGCCTGATACTATCCTCATTCTTTATGCTTATGCCTAGACGTCTTTGAAGTTCACTTGTTTTTTCTCCTTTTACGTTAAAAATGACTTGTGATCTAATATTTCAAGCCAAGTGTTCGATGAAATGTCCATGTAAATGTCACTCCACTACTACAAAATGTCCCAAATACCCCGGGCTTTTCGCCCCAAATACACCGGATCTCACCCGGTGTAAAGGTTTCTAGGTTATTTAATCAGTATCCTAATACACCGGATCCAATCCGAGTTATATACCCTCCTTAAATTTTTCCTTCAGTCGACTTATCTGGTGTATTAGCAATATTTATTACCCCGGATAATCTTTATCCGGTGTATGTATGAGTATTAATTATCCGGGTTATTTAGTAACAAAAATACACCGGTTGTTGAAGTCCGGGGTATAATGTATAGGGTATATGCACCGAATATTTGAACCCGGGGTATAATTGTATAGAGATATACACCGAATTATTAATGTCCAGTTAATTGCTTTGGAAGTGTAAAGCTTACCAGACACAATATAATCCGGGTTAATGTCCGAGTTAATTGCGCCATATTTCACTAGTACAAAAAGTCTCTCGCATGGCGCTTTTTCTATAGCAAATTTACTTTAACAAATGTTCATTAAAATCAATTCATACAATTACCTTAATATAAAATTCAATTCCACATATACATACAAATCATCAATACATTAATCAATCAAATTTTCATGTGTATCCTCCAAAATAGAAGTTATACAACCTAAAAGTTAGAATAAGGGAAATAGTTAGTTGAAACTAAACAAAAGGATGACATTGAACTTTTCCACATGCTAGCTCCACATGATCAATGAAATAATAGCCGCCTCAAAGATATTGCGAATGTTTGAGTCTTCTTCATCACTAATCTGTTTATCATACAAGAAAATCGCTAAGTAAGATGTCTAAACCCATATGTTAATACCATCTGAACTTAAACATCAATATCAACTCTTAAGTATAAAAAATTTTAACGTCATCTGAACAACTAAAATATACACATTTATCAATAACTTATATATGCAAAAATCTATCTCAAATTCGTAAATGTAAATAGTAATAGAAGTTTTCAGGCAAAGCTAAACTTCATCCAAACACAATAATATAAGTAAATACCTGCAAGGACTAATAAGAGCAACTGAAACAGAATCTGTCCTGGTCATAATAACCACCATTTCCTAGGTTAATGAATCAATGAGAATAATTAGGATAATGCTGAATGAATGAATCAATGGGAAGATTGACGGTTGCATCAAAAATAATACAAATGATAATTGAATAATTTAAAAGTATAAAGGTATAAACTGAACATGTTTTAATAATCTTGAATGATCTTAACCTCTGCAGGTTTCTTTGAGATCAATAAAGAAGATACCATTTCAAGCTGGATTGTGCACATTGTTACGAGAACTTTCAGTTACTGCAAGTATACAATTGTAATGAAATATAAAATTAGTCCCAGGACAAATTAAAGCATGTATAAGGTTCAATAAAAGAAAGAAAATAAATGTAGTCAAGTAGTGTTAAGCTTTCACATCGTTATCTTGTCGAACCATCTGAACAAAATTCACCTTAATTAAGCATGTATTCTCCAATTCTATGCAATTAAAAACCAAGCTTATTTTTGATCAATTTAATTTTCAATTTAAATTAAATTGATCTGAGGTTTCTTTTTCAATTTAATTTCAAAATAAATTAAGTAGTTCAATTGCATATACTTGATCAAAGTGCGATTTTTTTAAACTTAATTAAGGAAAACAGATCTTTTACATGGAAGAGGAAACTCAGCAAAGAAGATTAGGCATTTGCTTCAACGATTATCTTACAACTCTTCAAAAAACATGCTCTAATAATGAGCAGAGCTTCTGTAGGCTATCCAATTTGAGTGCTTCAATGATTACACTGCAACAAAATGTATTTTAATTTAGACACATTGCAAGTTTGTGACACTTCTAAAAAGTGTAGCTAAAGACTAACCAATTGAAACTTTTAGTAAAATGTGAAATTCTCTTTACTGGCATGAAATGCACGTGTATGATAATTTGTCTAGACAAAGAGATTGCTTCGTTTGATACTAAGCATTGATTATGCAACAATAGTCTACAAATAAGAATAAATTAAGAGAATGTTGGAATACTATAGATTTGTTCTATTTACTTATTTGTTAAACCATAGTCTACAAATAAGAATAAATTAAATAAGAATGATCGGAGGGAAAATATGCAAAGACGAAAAAAAAATATACATGAATAAAATGATTGTTGAAAAAAGAAATACTCACTTCATAAGTAGCATATGCATATCTGATTCTAATGACACAAAATCATCATTATCTTGGGTATTTTAGATGGATGCAACTTTCTGATGTGAATACCAATAAAATTCCATTAATATTGGTTTTCATGCCTTCTTTCATATAGCTAAGGGAAAAAACAAGGGGCAAAATTATAAAACAGCTCCATCAAACATACATGGACATTTCAGCGAACACTTGGCGTGCAATGTTAGATCACAAGTCAGAATTTAAAGGCAAAAGGAGAAAAAACAAGTGAACTTTAAAGACTTCTAGGCATAAGCATAAAGAATAAGGATAGTATCAAGCCAATAAGCACATTCTGCACTACAAAATCAAGACCTATCGAACACTTGGCGTGCAATGTTAGATCACAAGTCAAAATTTAAAGGCAAAAGGAGAAAAAACAAGTGATCTTTGAAGACATCCAGGCATAAGCAAAAAGAATGAGGATAGTATCAAGCCAATAAGCACATTTTGCACTATAAAATCAAGACCGATCGAATAAAAGCATAAATTCGAACCTAGAAACCGAATGCCACATTTAGGAGTGACATCTACATGGACATTTCATCGAACACTTGGCGTGCAATGCTAGATCACAAGTCATTTTAAAGGCAAAAGGAGAAAAAACAAGTGAACTTTAAAGATATCTAGGCATAAGCATAAAGAATGAGGATACTATCAAGCCAATAAGAACATTCTGCACTACGAAATCAAGACCGATCGACTAAAAGCATAAATTCAAACCTAGAAACCGAATGCCACATTTAGGAGTGACAATTACATGAACATTTCATCGAACACTTGACGTGCAATGTTAGATCACAAGTTAATTTTTAAAGGCAAAAGGAGAAAAAACAAGTGAACTTTAAAGAAATCTGGGCATAAGCATAAAGAATGAGGATAGCATCAAGCCAATAAGCACATTGTGCACTATAAAATCAAGACCGATCGAATAAAAGATTAAATTCGAACCTGGAAAACGAATGCCAAATTTAGGAGTGACATTTACAAGGACAATTCATCAAACACTTCGCGTGCAATGTTAGATCACAAGTCAAAATTTAAAGGTAAAAGGAGAAAACACAAGTGAAATTTAAAGACATCTACGCATAATTATATAGAATGAGGATAGTATCAAGCCAATAAGCACATTCTACACTACAAAATCAAGACCTATCGAATAAAAGCATTAATTCGAACCTGGAAAATGAATGCCACATTTAGGAGTGACATTTACAAGGACATTTCATCGAACACTTGGCGTGAAATGTTAGATCACAAGTCAAAATTTAAAGGCAAAAGGAGAAAAAACAAGTGAACTTTAAAGACTTCTAGGCATAAGTATAAAGAATGAGGATAGTATCAAGCCAATAAGCACATTCTTCACTACAAAACCAAGACCTATTGAACACTTGGCGTGCAATGTTAGATCACAAGTCAAAATTTAAAGTCAAAAGGAGAAAAAACAAGTGATCTTTGAAGACATCCAGGCATAAGCATAAGGAATGACGATAGTATCAAGCCAATAAGCACATTCTGCACCATAAAATCAAGACCGATCGAATAAAAGAATAAATTCGAACCTAGAAACTGAATGCCACATTTAGGAGTGACATTTACATGGACATTTCATCGAACACTTGGCATGCAATGCTAGATCACAAGTCATTTTGAAGGCAAAAGAAGAAAAAACAAGTGAACTTTAAAGACATCTAGGCATAAGCATAAAGAATGAGGATAGTATCAAGCCAATAAGAACATTCTGCAACACGAAATCAAGACCGATCGACTAAAAGCATAAATTCAAACCTAGAAACCGAATGCCACATTTAGGAGTGACATTTACATGAACATTTCATCGAACACTTGGCGTGCAATGTTAGATCACAAGTTAATTTTTAAAGGCAAAACGAGAAAAAACAAGTAAACTCTAAAGAAATCTGGGCATAAGCATAAAGAATGAGGATAGTATCAAGCCAATAAGCACATTGTGCACTATAAAATCAAGACCGATCGAATAAAAGCAAAAATTCGAACCTAGAAACCGAATGTCACATTTAGGAGTGACATTTAAATGGACATTTAATCGAACACTTGGCGTACAATGTTAGATGACAAGTCATTTTGAAGGCAAAAGGAAAAATAATTAGTGAACATTGAAGACATCTATGCATAAGCGTAAAAAATGAAGACAGTATCAAGCCAATAAGCACATTCTGCACTATCAAGACCGATCGAATAAGAGCATATTCGAACCTAGAAACCGAATGCCACATTTAGTAGTGACATTTACATGGACATTTCATCGAACACTTGGCGTGCAAAGTTAGATCACAAGTCAAAATTTAAAGTCAAAAGGAACAAAAACAAGTGTTCTTTGAAGACATCCAGGCATAAGCATAAGGAATGACGATAGTATCAAGCCAATAAGCACATTCTGCACTACGAAATCAAGACCGATCGACTAAAAGCATAAATTCGAACCTAGAAACTGAATGCCACATTTAGGAGTGACATTTACATGGACATTTCATCGAACACTTGGCGTGCAAAGTTAGATCACAAGTCAAAATTTGAAGGCAAAAGGAGAAAAAACAAGTAAACTTTAAAGACATCTAGGCATAAGCATATAGAATGAGGATAGTATCAAGCCAATAACCACATTCTGCACTACGAAATCAAGACCGATCGACTAAAAGCATAAATTCAAACCTAGAAACCAAATGCCACATTTAAGAGTGACATTTACGTGAACATTTCATCGAACACTTGGCGTGCAATGTTAGAACACAAGTCATTTTGACAACAAAAGGAAAAATAATAAGTGAACTTTGAAGACATCTATGCATAAGCATTAAGAATGAGGACAGTATGAAGCCAATAAGTACATTCTGCACTAAAAAATCAAGACCGATCGAATAAGAGCATATTCGAACCTAGAAACCGAATGCCACATTTAGTAGTGACATTTATATGGACATTCATCGAACACTTGGCGTGCAAAGTTAGATCACAAGTCAAAATTTGAACACAAAAGGAGAAAAAACAAGTAAACTTTAAAGACATCTAGGCATAAACATATAGAATGAGGACAATATCAAGCCAATAAGCACATTCTGCACTACAAAAACAAGACCGATGGAATTAAAGTATAAATTCGAACCTAGAAACTGAATACCACATTTAGGAGTGACATTTACATGGACATTTCATCGAACACTTGGCGTGCAATGTTAGATCACAAGTCAAATTTTAAAGGCAAATGGAGAAAAAACAAGTGAACTTTAAAGATATCTAGGCATAAGCATAAAGAATGAGGATAGTATCAAACCAATAAGCATATTCTACACTATAAATTCAAGACCGATCGAATAAGAGCATAAATTCGAACCTAGAAACCGAATGCGACATTTAGGAGTGACATTTACATTGACATTTCATAGTTCACTTGGTGTGCAATGTTAGATCATAAGTCAAAATTTAAAGGCTAAAGGAGAAAAAACAAGTAAACTTTAAAGACAACTAGGCATAAGCATAAAGAATGAGGATAGTATGAAGCCAATAAGCACATTCTGCACTACAAAATCAAGACCGATCGAGAATGAGGATAAGCATAAGCATCTAGAATGAGGATAGTATCAAGCCAATAAACACATTCTGCACAACAAAATCAAGACCGATCGAGTAAAAGAATAAATTCGAACGTGGAAAACGAATGAGGATAGTATCAGGCCAATAAGCACATTCTGCACTATAAAATCAAGACCGATTGAATAAAAGCATAAATTCGAACCTGGAAAACGAATGCCACATTTAGGAGTGACATTTACATGAACATTTCATCGAACAGTTGGCGTGCAATGTTAGATCACAAGTCAAAATTTAAAGGCAAAAGAAGAAAAAACAAGTGAACTTTAAAAACAAGTGAACCTAGAAACCGATTGCCACATTTTGTAGTGACATTTACATGAACATTTCATCGAACACTTTGCGTGCAATGTTAGATCACAAGTCATTTTAAAGGCAAAATGAGAAAAAACAAGTGAACTTTAAAGACATGTAGGAATAAGCATATTAAATGAGGATAGTATCAATCCAATAAGCACATTCTGCACTAGAAAATCAAGACCGATCGAATAAAAGCATAAATTCGATCCTAGAAACCGAATGCCACATTTAGGAGTGATATTTACATGGACATTTCATCGAACACTTGGCGTGCAATGTTAGATCACAAGTCAAAATTTAAAGGCAAAAGGATAAAAAACAAGTGAACTTTAAAGACATCTAGGCATAAGCATATAGAATGAGGATAATATCAAGCCAATAAGAACATTCTACACCACAAAATCAAGACCGATCGAATAAAAGCATAAATTCGAACCTGGAAAACGAATGCCACATTTAGGATTGACATTTACATGGACATTTCAGCGAACACTTGGCGTGCAATGGTAGATCACAAGTCAAAATTTAAAGGCAAAAGGAGAAAAAACAAGTGAACTTTAAAGACTTCTAGGCATAAGCATAAAGAATGAGGATAGTATCAAGCCAATAAGCACATTCTGCACTACAAAACCAAGACCTATCGAACACTTGGCGTACAATGTTAGATCACAAGTCAAAATTTAAAGGCAAAAGGAGAAAAACAAGTGATCTTTGAAGACATCCAGACATAAGCATAAAGAATGAGGATAGTATCAATCCAATATGCACATTCTGCATTATAAAGTCAAGACCGATCGAATAAAAGCATAAATGCGAACCTAGAAACCGAATGCCACATTTAGGAGTGACATTTACATGGACATTTCATCGAACACTTGGCGTGCAATGCTAAATCACAAGTCATTTTAAAGGCAAAAGAAGAAAAAACAAGTGAACTTTAAAGACATCTAGGCATAAGCATAAAGAATGAGGATAGTATCAAGCCAATAAGAACATTCTGCACCACGAAATCAAGACCGATCGACTAAAAGCATAAATTCAAACCTAGAAACCGAATGCCACATTTAGGAGTGACATTTACATAAACATTTCATCAAACACTAGGCGTGCAATGTTAGATCACAAGTTAATTTTTAAAGGCAAAAGGAGAAAAAACAAGTAAACTCTAAAGAAATCTGGGCATAAGCATAAAGCATGAGGATAGTATCAAGCCAATAAGCACATTGTGCACTATAAAATCAAGACCGATCGAATAAAAGCAAAAATTCGAACCTAGAAACCGAATGTCACATTTAGGAGTGACATTTAAATGGACATTTAATCGAACACTTGGCGTACAATGTTAGATCACAAGTCATTTTGAAGGCAAAAGGAAAAATAATTAGTGAACATTGAAGACATCTATGCATAAGCATAAAAAATGAGGCCAATATCAAGCCAATAAGCACATTCAGCACTAAAAAATCAAGACCGATCGAATAAGAGCATATTCGAAACTAGAAACCGAATGCCACATTTAGTAGTGACATGTACATGGACAATTCATCAAACACTTGGCGTGCAAAATCAAGACCGATCGATTAAAAGCATAAATTCGAACCTAGAAATCGAATGCCACATTTAGGAGTGACATTTACATGGACATTTCATCGAACACTTGGCGTGCAAAGTTAGATGACAAGTCTAAATTTGAAGGCAAAAGGAGAAAAAACAAGTAAACTTTAAAGACATCTAGGCATATGCATAAAGAATGAGGATAGTATCAAGCCAATAAGCACATTCTGCACTACGAAATCAAGACCGATCGACTAAAAGCATAAATTCAAACCTAGAAACCAAATGCCACATTTAGGAGTGACATTTACATGAACATTTCATCGAACACTTGGCGTGCAATGTTAGATCACAAGTCATTTTGACAACAAAAAGAAAAATTATAAGTGAACTTTGAAGACATCTATGCATAAGCATAAAGAATGAGGACAATATGAAGCCAATAAGTATATTCTGCACTAAAAAATCAAGACCGATCGAATAAGAGCATATTCGAACCTAGAAACCAAATGCCACATTTAGTAGTGACATTTATATGGACATTTCATCGAACACTTGGCGTACAAAGTTAGATCACAAGTCAAAATTTGAAGACAAAAAGAGAAAAAACAAGTAAACTTTAAAGACATCTAGGCATAAGCATATAGAATGAGGACAATATCAAGACAATAAGCACATTCTGCACTACAAAATCAAGACCGATGGAATAAAAGTATAAATTCGAACCTAGAAACCGAATGCCACATTTAGGAGTGATATTTACATGGACATTTCATCGAACACTTGGCGTGCAATGTTAGATCACAAGTCAAATTTTAAAGGCAAATGGAGAAAAAACAAGTGAACTTTAAAGATATCTAGGCATAAGCATAAAGAATGAGGATAGTATCAAACCAATAAGCATATTCTACACTATAAATTCAAGACCGATCGAATAAGAGCATAAATTCGAACCTAGAAACCGAATGCCACATTTAGGAGTGACATTTACATGGACATTTCATAGATCACTTGATGTGCAATGTTAGATCATAAGTCAAAATTTAAAGGCTAATGGAGAAAAAACAAGTGAACTTTAAAGACATCTAGGCATAAGAATAAAGAATGAGGATAGTATCAAGCCAATAAGAACATTCTGCAATACGAAATCAAGACCGATTGACTAAAAGGATAAATTCAAACCTAGAAACTGAATGCCACATTTAGGAGTGACATTTACATGAACATTTCATCGAACACTTGGCGTGCAATGTTAGATCACAAGTTAATTTTTACAGGCAAAAGGAGAAAAAACAAGTGAACTTTAAAGAAATCTGGGCATAAGTATAAAGAATGAGGATAGTATCAAGCCAATAGGCACATTGTGCATTATAAAATCAAGACTGGTCGAATAAAAGCATTTCGAACATAGAAACCGAATGTCACATTTAGGAGTGACATTTAATCGAACACTTGGCGTGCAATGTTACATCACAAGTCATTTTGAAGTCAAAAGCATAAAGAATGAGGAAAATATCAAGCCAATAAGCACATTCTGCAATAAAAAATCAAGACCGATCGAATAAGAGCATATTTGAACCTAGAAATCGAATGCCATTTTTAGTAGTGACATTTACACGGACATTTCAACGAACACTTGGCGTGCAAAGTTAGATCAGAAGTCAAAATTTGAATGCAATAGGAGAAAAAACAAGTAAACTTTAAAGACATCTGGGCATAAGCATATAAAATGAGGAAGTATGAAGCCAATAAGCACATTCTGCACTACAAAGTCAAGACCGATCGAATAAAAGCATAAATTCGAACCTAGAAACCGAATGCAACATATAGGAGTGACATTTAGATGGAAATTTCATCGAACACTTGGCGTGCAATGTTAGATCACAAGTCAAATTTTAAATGCAAAAGGAGAAAAAACAAGTGAACTTTAAAGACTTCTAGGCATAAGCATAAAGAATGATGATAGTATCAAGCCAAGCCAATAAGCATATTCTGCACTACAAAATCAAAACCTATCGAACACTTGGCGTGCAATGTTAGATCACAAATCAAAATTTAAAGGCAAAAGGAGAAAAACCAAGTGATCTTTTAAGACATCCAGGCATAAGCATAAAGAATGAGGATAGTATAAAGCCAATAGGCACATTCTGCACTATAAAATCAAGACTAATCGAATAAAAGCATAAATTCGAACCTAGAAACCGAATGCCACATTTAGGAGTAACATTTACATGAACATTTTATCGAACATTTGGCGTGCAATGTTAGATCACAAGTTAATTTTTAAAGGCAAAAGGAGAAAAAACAAGTGAACTTTAAAGAAATTTGGGCATAAGCATAAAGAATGAGGATAGTATCAAGCCAATAAGCACATTGTGCACTATAAAATCAAGACCCATCGAATAAAAGCAAAAATTCGAACCTAGAAACCGAATGCCACATTTAGTAGTGACATTTACATGGACATTTCATCGAACACTTGGCGTTCAAAGTTAGATCACAAGTCAAAATTTGAAGGCAAAAGGAGAAAAAACAAGTAAACTTTAAAGACATCTAGGCATAAGCATATAGAATGAGGATAGTATCAAGCCAATAAGCACATTCTGCACTACGAAATCAAGACCGATCGACTAAAAGCATAAATTCAAACCTAGAAACCGAATGCCACATTTAGGAGAGACATTTACACGAACATTTCATCAAAAACTTGGCGTGCAATGTTAGATCACAAGTCATTTTGACGGCAAAAGGAAAAATAATAAGTGAACTTTGAAGACATCTATGCATAAGCATAAAGAATGAGGATAGTATGAAGCCAATAAGCACATTCCGCACTATAAAATCAAGACCGATCGAATAAGAGCATAAAATCGAACCTAGAAACCGAATGCCACATTTAGGAGTGACATTTCATCGAAGACTTGGCGTGCAATTTACGTGGACATTTGATCGAACACTAGGCGTGCAATGTTAGATCACAAGTCATTTTAAAGGAAAAAGGAAAAAAACAAGTGAACTTTAAAGAAATCTAGGCATAAGAATAAAGATGGAGGATAGTATCAAGCAAATAAGCACATTCTACACTACGAAATCAAGACCCATCGAATAAAAGCATAAATTCGAACCTAGAAACCGAATGCCACATTTAGGAATGTCATTTACGTGGACATTTCATCGAACACTTGGCGTGCAATTTTAGATCACAAGTTAATTTTTAAAGGCAAAAGGAGAAAAAACAAGTGAACTTTAAAGACATTTGGGCATAAGCATAAAGAATGAGGATAGTATCAAGCCAATAAGCACATTGTGCACTATAAAATCAAGACCGATCGAATAAAAGCGTAAATTCGAACCTAGAAATCGAATGCCACATTTAGGACTGACATTTAAATGGACATTTCATCGAACACTGGGCGTGCAATGTTAGATCACAAGTCATTCTGAAGCCAAATTGAAAAATAATAAGTGAACTTTAAAGACATCTATGCATAAGCATAAAGAATGAGGACAATATTAAGCCAATAAGCACATTCCGCACTAAAAACTTAAGACTGATCGAATAACAACATATTCGAACCTAGAAACCGATTGCCACATTTTGTAGTGACATTTACATGGACATTTCATCGAACACTTTGCGTGCAATGTTAGATCACAAGTCATTTTAAAGGCAAAATGAGAAAAAACAAGTGAACTTTAAAGACATGTAGGAATAAGCATATTAAATGAGGATAGTATCAATCCAATAAGCACATTCTGCACTAGAAAATCAAGACCGATCGAATAAAAGCATAAATTCGATCCTAGAAACCGAATGCCACATTTAGGAGTGATATTTACATGGACATTTCATCGAACACTTGGTGTGCAATGTTAGATCACAATTCAAATTTTAAAAGCAAAAGGAGAAAAAACAAGTGAACTTTAAAGATATCTAGGCATAAACATAAAGAATGAGGATAGTATCAAGCCAATAAGCACATTCTGCACTATAAAATCAAGTCCGATCGAATAAGAGCATAATTCGGAACCTAGAAACCGAATGCCACATTTAGGACTGACATTTAAATGGACATATCTTTGAACACTTGGCGTGCAATGTTAGATCACAAGTCATTTTAAAGGCAAAAGGAAAAATAATAAGTTAACATTAAAGACATCTATGCATAAGCATAAAGAATGAGGACAGTATCAAGCCAATAAGCACATTCTGAACTAAAAATTCAAGACCGAATGAATAAGAGCATATCCGAACCTAGAAACCGATTGCCACATTTTGTGGTGACATTTACATGGACATTTCATCGAACACTAGGCGTGCATTGATAGATCACAAGTCATTTTAAAGGCAAAAGTAGAAAAAACATGTGAACTTTAAAGACATCTAGGCATAAGCATAAAGAATGAGGATAGTATCAAGCCAATAAGAACATTCTGCACTACGAAATCAAGACCGTTCGAATAAAAGCATAAATTCGAACCTAGAAACCGAAGGCCACATTTAGGACTGACATTTACATGGACATTTCATCGAACACTTGGCGTGCAATGTTAGATCACAAGTCATTTTAAAGGCAAAAGGAGAAAAAACAAGTGAACTTTAAAGACATCTAGGCAGAAGCATAAAGAATGAGGATAGTGTCAAGCCAATAAGCACATTCGGCACTATAAAATCAAGACCAATCGAATAAGAGCATAATTCCGAACCTAGAAACCGAATGCCACATTTAGGAGTGACATTTAAATGGACATATATTCGAACACTTGGCGTGAAATGTTAGATCACAAGTCATTTTAAAGGCAAAAGGAAAAATAATAAGTGAACTTTAAAGACATCTATGCATAAGCATAAACAATGAGGATAGTATCAAGCCAATAAGCACATTCTGCACTAAAAATTCAAGATAGAATGAATAAGAGCATATCCCAACCTAGAAACCGATTGCCACATTTTGTGGTGACATTTACATGGACATTTCATCGAACACTAGGCGTGCAATGATAGATCACAAGTCATTTTAAAGGCAAAAGTAGAAAAAACAAGTGAACTTTAAAGACATCTAGGCATAAGCATAAAGAATGAGGATAGTATCAAGACAATAAGAACATTCTGCACTACGAAATCAAGACCGATCGAATAAAAGCATAAATTCGAACCTAGAAACCGAAGGTCACATTTAGGAGTGACATTTACATGGACATTTTATCGAACACTTGGCGTGCAATGTTAGATCACAAGTCATTTTAAAGGCAAAAGGAGAAAAAACAAGTGAACTTTAAAGACATCTAGGCATAAGCATAAAGAATGAGGATAGTGTCAAGCCAATAAGCACATTCGGCACTATGAAATCAAGACCGATCGAATAAGAGCATAATTCCGAACCTAGAAACCGAATGCCACATTTAGGAGTGACATTTAAATGGACATTTCTTCGAACACTTGGCGTGCAATGTTAGATCACAAGTCATTTTAAAGGCAAAAGGAAAAATAATAAGTGAACTTTAAAGACATCTATGCATAAGCATAAAGCATGAGGACAGTATCAAGCAAATAAGCACATTCTGCACTATAAAATTAAGACCGATCGAATAAGAGCATAATTCCGAACCTAGAAACCGAATGCCACATTTAGGAGTGACATTTAAATGGACATTTCTTTGAACACTTGGCGTGCAATGTTAGATCACAAGTCATTTTAAAGGCAAAAGGAAAATAATAAGTGAACTTTACAGACATCTATGCATAAGCATAAAGAATGAGGAAAGTATCAAACCAATGAGAACATTCTGCACTACGAAATCAAGACCGATCGATTAAAGGCATAAATTCAAACCTAGAAACCGAACGCCAGATTTAGGAGTGACATTTACATGGACACATCATCGAACACTTGGCGTGCAATGTTAGATCACAAGTCATTTTAAAGGCAAAAGGAGAAAAAACAAGTGAACTTTAAAGAAATTTGGGCATAAGCATAAAGAATGAGGATAGTATCAAGCCAATAAGCGCGTTGTGCACTATAAAATCAAGACGGGTCGAATAAAAGCATAAATTCGAACCTAGAAACCGATCGCCACATTTAGTAGTGACATTTACATGGACATTTCATCGAACACTTGGCGTGCAATGTTAGATCACAAGTCATTTTAAAGGCAAAAGGGGAAAAAACATGTGAACTTTAAAGACATCTAGGCATAAGCATAAAGAATGAGGATAGTATCAAGCCAATAAGAACATTCTGCACTACGAAATCAAGACCGATCGAATAAGAGCATAATTCCGAACCTAGAAACCGAATGCCACATTTAGGAGTGAGTTTTAAATGGACATTTCTTCGAACACTTGGCGTGCAATGTTAGATCACAAGTCATTTTAAAGGCAAAAGGAAAAATAATAAGTGAACTTTAAAGACATCTATGCATAAGCATAAAGAATGAGGACAGTATCAAGCCTATAAGCATATTCTTCACTAAAAAATCAAGACCGAACGAATAAGAGCATATCCGAACCTAGAAACCGATTGCCACATTTATTGGTGACATTTACATGGACATTTCATCGAATACTAGGCGTGCAATGATAGATCACAAGTCATTTTTAAAGGCAAAAGTAGAAAAAACAAGTGAACTTTAAAGACATCTTGGCATAAGCATAAAGAATGAGGATAGTATCAAACCAATAAGAACATTCTGCACTACAAAATCAAGACCGATTGAATAAAGGCATAAATTCAAACCTAGAAACCGAACGCTAAATTTAGGAGTGACATTTACATGGACACATCATCGAACACTTGGCGTGCAATGTTAGATCACAAGTCATTTTAAAGGCAAAAGGAGAAAAAACAAGTGAACTTTAAAGACATCTAGGCATAAGCATAAAGAATGAGGATAGTGTCAAGCCAATAAGCACATTCGGCACTATAAAATCAAGACCGATCGAATAAGAGCATAATTCCGAACCTAGAAACCGAATGCCACATTTCGGAGTGACATTCATATGGACACATCGTCGAACACTTGGCGTGCAATGTTAGATCACAAGTCATTTTAAAGGCAAAAGAAGAAAAAGCAAGTGAACTTTAAAGACATCTAGGCATAAGCATAAAGAATGAGGATATTATCAAGCGAATAAGCACATACTGCACTATAAAATCAAGACCGATCGAATAATAGCAAAAATTCGATCCTAGAAACCGAATGCCACATTTAGGAGTGACATTTACCGGGACATTTCATCAAACATTGGGCGTGCAATGTTTGATCACAAGTCATTTTAAAGGAAAAAGGAGAAAAAACAAGTGAGCTTTAAAGACATTTGGGCATAAGCATAAAGAATGAGGATAGTATCAAGCCAATAAGCACATTGTGCACTATAAAATCAAGACCGATCGAATAAAAGCATAAATTCGAACCTAGAAGCCGAATGCCACATTTAGGATTGACATTTAAATGGACATTTCATCGAACACTGGGCGTGCAATGTTAGATCACAAGTCATTTTGAAGCCAAATTGAAAAATAATAAGTGAACTTTACAGACATCTATGCATAAGCATTAAGAATGAGGACAATATCAAGCCAATAAGCACATTCCGCACTTAAAAATCAAGACCGATCGAATAACAACATATTCAAACCTAGAAACCGATTGCCACATTTTGTAGTGACATTTACATGGACATTTCATCGAACACTTGGCGTGCAATGTTAGATCACAAGTCATTTTAAAGGCAAAAGGAGAAAAACCAAGTGAACTTTAAAGACATCTAGGCATAAGCATATTAAATGAGGATAGTATCAATCCAATAACCACATTCTGCACTACAAAATCAAGACCGATCGAATAAAAGGATAAATTCGAACCTAGAAACCGAATGCCACATTTAGGAGTGACATTTACATGGACATTTCATCGAACACTTGGAGTGCAATGTTAGATAAATATTCAAATTTAAAAGGCAAAAGGAGAAAAAACAAGTGAACTTTAAAGATATCTAGGCATAAGCATAAAGAATAAGGATAGTATCAGGCCAATAAGCACATTCTGCACTATAAAATCAAGACCGATCGAATAAGAGCATAATTCCGAACCTAGAAACCGAATGCCACATTTAGGAGTGACATTTAAATGGATATTTCTTCAAACACTTGGCGTGCAATGTCAGATCACAAGTCATTTTAAAGTCTTAAGGAAAAATAATTAGTGAACTTTAAAGACATCTATGCATAAGCATAAAGAATGAGGACATAATCAAGCCAATAAGCACATTTTTCACTAAACAATCAAGAGTGAATGAATAAGAGCATATCCGAACCTAGAAACGATATCCACATTTAGTGGTGACATTTACATGGACATTTCATCGAACACTAGGCGTGCAATGATAGATCACAAGTCATTTTAAAGGCAAAAGTAGAAAAAACTAGTGAACTCTAAAGACATCTTGGCATAAGCATAAAGAATGAGGATAGTATAAAGCCAATAAAAACATTCTGCACTACGAAATCAAGACCGATCGAATAAAAGCATAAATTCAAACCTAGAAACCGAACGCCACATTTAGGAGTGACATTTACATGAACACATCATCGAATAGTTGGCGTGCAATGTTAGATCACAAGTCATTTTAAAGGCAAAAGGAGAAAAAACAAGTGAACTTTAAAGACATCTAGGCATAAGCATAAAGAATGAAGATAGTATCAAGCCAATAAGCACATTCTGCCCTATAAAATCCAGACCGATTGAATAAAAGCAGAAATTCGAACCTAGAAACCGAATGCCACAATTAGGAGTGACATTTACATGTACATATCATCGAACACTTGGCGTGCAATGTTAGATCACAAGTCATTTTAAAGGCAAAAAGAATAAAAACAAGTGAACTTTAAAGACATCTAGGCATAAGCATAAAGAATGAAGAGAGTATCAAGCCAATAAGCACATTCTGCACAATAAAATCAAGATTGTTCGAATAAAAGAATAAATTCGAACCTAGAAACCGAAAGCCACATTTAGGTGTGACATTTACATGGACATTTCATCGAACACTTGGCGTGCAATGCTAGATCACCAGTTATTTTAAAGGCAAAAGGAGAAAAAACATGTGAACTTTAAAGACATCTAGGCATAAGCATAAAGAATGATAATAGTATCAAGCCAATAACAACATTCTGCACTACGAAATCAAGACCGATCGAATAAAACCATAAATTCGAACCTAGAAACCGAATGCCACATTTCGGAGTGACATTTACGTGGACATTTCATCGCACACTTGGCGTGCATTTTAGATCACAAGTTAATTTTTAAAGGCAAAAGGAGAAAAAACAAGTGAACTTTAAAGACATTTGTGCATAAGCATAAAAAATGAGGATAGTATCAAGCCAATAAGCACATTATGCACTATAAAATCAAGACCGATCGAATAAAAGCATAAATTCGAACCTAGAAACTGAATGCCACATTTAGGAGTGACATTTACATGGAAATTTCATCGAACACTTGGCGTGCAATGTTAGATCACAAGTCAAATTTTAAAGGCAAATGGAGAAAAAACAAGTGAACTTTAAAGATATCTAGGCATAAGCATAAAGAAAGAGGATAGTATCAAGCTAATAAGCACATTCTGCATTATAAAACCAAGACCGGTCGAATAAGAGCATAAATTCGAACCTAGAGACCGAATGCCATATTTAGGAGTGACATTTACATGGACATTTCATAGAACACTTGGCGTGCAATGTTAGACCACAAGTCAAAATTTAAAGGCAAAAGGGGAAAAAACAAGTGAACTTTAAAGACATCTAGGCATAAGCATAAAGAATGAGGATAGTATGAAGCCAATAAGCACATTCAACACTACAAAATCAAGATCGGTCGACTAAAAGAATAAATTCGAACCTAGAAACTGAATGCCACATTTAGTTATGACATTTACATGGACATTTCATCGAACGCTTGGCGTGCAATGTTAGATCACATGTGATTTTAAAGGCAAAAGGAGAAAAAACAAGTGATCTTTAAAGACATCTAGGCATACGTATATAGAATGAGGATAGTATCAAGCCAATAAGCACATTCTGCACTACAAAATCAAGACCGATTAAATAAAAGCATTAATTCGAACCTAGAAAACGAATGCCACATTTAGGAGTGACATTTACATGGACATTTCATCGAACACTTGGCGTGCAATGTTAGATCACAAGTCAAAAATTAAAGGCAAAAGGAGAAAAAACAAGTGAACTTTAAAGACATCTAGGCATAAGCATAAAGAACGAGGATAGTATCAAGCCAATAAGCACGCTCTGCACGACAAAATCAAGACTGGTCGGATAAAAGCGTAAATTCAAACGTAGAAACCGAATGCTATATTTAGAAGCAACATTTACATGGACATTTCATCGAACACTTGGTGTGCAATGTTAGATCTCAAGAAAAAATTTAAAGGCAAAAGGAGAAAAAACAAGTGAACTTTAAAGACATCTAGGCATAAGCATAAAGAATGAGGATAGTATCAAGCCAATAAGCACGTTCTGCATTACAAAATCAAGACCGATCGGATAAAAGCATAAATTTGAACCTAGAAACCGAATGCCATATTTAGGAGTGACATTTACATGGGCATTTTATCGAACACTTTGCGTGCAATGATAGATCTCAAGTCAATTTTTGAAGGCAAAAGGAGAAAAAACAAGTAAACTTTAAAGACATCTAGACATAAGCATAACGAATGAGGATAGTATAAAGCCAATAAGCACGTTTTGCACTACAAAATTAAGACCGATCAGATAAAAGCATAAATTCGAACCTAGAAACCGAATGCCATATTTAGGAGTGACATTTACATGGGCATTTTATCGAACACTTCGCATGCAATGTTACATCATAAGTCATTTTAAAGGAAAAAGGAGAAAAAACAAGTGAACTTTAAAGACATCTAGGCATAAGCATAAAGAATGAGTTTAGTATCAAGCCAATAAGCACATTCTGCACTAAAAAACCAAGACGTAACCATAAAGAATGAAGATAATATCAACACAATAAGCACATTCTGCACTAAAAAATCAAGACGTATCGAATAAAAGCATAAATTCGAATCTAGAAACCGAATACCATATTTGGGAGTAACATTGACATGGACATTTCATCAAACACTTTGCGTGCAATGTTAGATCTCAAGTAAATTTTTTAAGGCAAAAGGAGAAAAAAAGTGAACTTTAAAGACATCTGGGCATAAGCAAACAGAATGAGGATAGTATCAAGCCAATAAGCACATTCTGCAGTACAAAACCAAGACCGATCGAATAGAAGCATAAATTCGAACCTAGAAACCGAATGTCACATTTAGAGTGAAATTTACATGGACATTTCGTGAAACACATGGCATGCAATGTTAGATCACAAGTCATTTTAATGGCAAAGGGAGAAAAAACAAGTGAACTTTAAAGACATCTAGGCATAAGCATAAAGAATGAGGATAGTATCAAGCCAATAAGCACATTATGCACTACAAAACCAAGAAGTATCGAACAAAAGCATAAATTCGATCCTAGAAACCGAATGCCATAGTTTGAAGCGACATTTACTTGGACATTTCATCGAACACTTGGTGTGCAATGTTAGATCTCAAGTCAAATTTTAAAGGCAAAAGGAGAAAAAACAAGTGAACTTTAAAGACATCTAGGCATAAGCATAAAGAATGAGGATAGTATCAAGCCAATAGGCACGTTCTACACTATAAAATAAAGACCGATCGGATAAAAGCATAAATTCGAATGTAGAAACCGAATGCCATATTTAGGAGTGACATTTACATGGTCATTTTATCGAACACTTGGCGTTCAATGTTAGATCTCAAGTCAATTTTTAAAGGCAAAAGGAGAAAAATCAAGTAAACTTTAAAGTCATCTAGGCATAAGCATAAAGAATGAGGATAGTATCAAGCCAATAAGCACATTCTGCACTAAAAAACGAAGGCCGATCGAATAGAAGCTTAAATTCGAACCTAGAAACCGAATGCCACATTTAGGAGTGACATTTACATGGACATTTCGTTAAACACATGGCGTGCAATGTTAGATCACGAATCATTTTAAAGGCAAAAGGAGAAAAAACAAGTGAACTTTAAAGACATCTAGGCATAAGCATAACGAATGAGGATAGTATGAAGCCAATAAGCACATTCTGCACTACAAAATGAAGACCAGTCGAATAAACAAATAAATTCAAACCTAGAACCGAATGCCACATTTAGGAGTGACATTTATATGGACATTTTATCGAATACTTTCCGTGCAATGTTAGATCACAAGTTATTTTAAAGGCAAAAGGAGAAAAAACCGGTGAACTTTAAAGACATCTAGGGATAAGCATAAAGAATGAGGATAGTATCAAGCCTTTAAAGTCATCTAGGCATAAGCATAAAGAATGAGAATAGTATCAAGCCAATAAGCACATTCTGCACTACAAAACCAAGGCCCATCGAATAGAAGCATAAATTCAAATCTAGAAACCGAATGCCATATTTAGGAGCGACATTTACATGTACATTTCATCGAACAATTGGCGTGCAATGTTAGATCGGAAGTCATTTTAAAGGCAAAAGGAGGAAAAACAAGTGAACTTTAAAGACATCTAGGCATAAGCATAAAGATTGAGTTTAGTATCAAGCCAATATGCACATTCTGCACTACAAAACCAAAACGTATCGAATAATAGAATAAATTCGAACCTAGAAACTGAACGCCACATTTAGGAGTGACATTTGCATGGACATTTCATCGAACACTTGGTGTATAATGTTAGATCTCTAGTCAATTTTCAAAGGAAAAAGGGGAAAAAACAACTGAACTTTAAAGACATCTAGGCATAAGCATAAAGAATGAGGATAGTATCAAGCCAATCAGCGCGTTCTGCACTATAAAATCAAGACCGATCGGATAAAAGCATAAATTCGAACCTAGAAACCGCATGCCATATTTAGGTGTGACATTTACATGGGCATTTTATCGAACACTTGGCGTTCAATGTTAGATCTCAAGTCAATTTTTAAAGGCAAAAGGAGAAAAAACAAGTAAACTTTAAAGTCATCTAGGCATAAGCATAAAGAGTGAGGATAGTATCAAGCCAATAAGCACATTCTGCACTACAAAACCAAGGCCGATCGAATAGAAGCATAAATTCGAACCTAGAAACCGAATGCCACATTTAGGAGTGACATTTACTTGGAAATTTCGTCAAACACTTGGAGTGCAATGTTAGATCACAAATCATTTTAAAGGAAAAAGGAGAAAAAACAACTGAACTTTAAAGACATCTAGGTATAAGCATAAAGAATGAGAATAGTATTCAGCCAATAAGTACGTTCTGCACTAGAAAATAAAGACCGATCAGATAATAGCATAAATTCAAACCTAGAATCCGAATGCCATATTTCGGAGTGACATTTACATGGACATTTTATCGAACACTTGACGTGCAATGTTAGATTTCAAGTCAATTTTTAAAGGCGAAAGGAGAAAAAACAAGTGAACTTTAAAGACATCTAGGCATAAGCATAAAGATTGAGAATAGTATCAAGCCAATAAGCACATTCTACATTACAAAATCAAGATGTCTCGAATAAAAGCATAAATTCGAACCTAGAAACAGAATGCCACATTTAGGAGTGACTATTACATGGACATTTAATCGAACACTTGGGGTGCAATGTCAGATCACAAATCATTTTATAGGCAAAAGGAGAAAAAACAAGTGAACTTTAAAGACATCTAGGCATAAGCATAAAGAATGAGGATAGTATCAAGCCAATAAGTACAATCTGTAGTACAAAACCAAGAACGATCGAATAGAAGAATAAATTTGGACCTAGAAACCGAATGCCACATTTAGGAGTGACATTTCATTAGACATTTCGTCAAACACTTGGCATGCAATGTTAGATCACAAATCATTTTAAAGGCAAAAGGAGAAAAAACAAGTGAACATTAAAGACATCTAGGCATAAGCATAAATCATAAGGATAGTATCAAGCCAATAAGCGCGTTCTATACTACAAAATGAAGACCGATTGGATAAAAGCATGAATTCGAGACAAGAAACCGAATGCCACTTTTAGGAGCGACATTTACATGAACTTTTCATCGAACAATTGTCGTGCAATGTTCGATCAGAAGTCATTTCAAAGGCAAAAGGAGGAAAAACAAGTGAAATTTAAAGACATCTAGGCATAAGCATAAAGAATGAGTTTGGTATCAAGATAGTAAGCACATTCTGCACTAAAAAATCAAGACGTATCGAATAAAAGCATAAATTCGAATCTAGAAACCGAATGCCATATTTAGGAGTGACATTTACATGGACATTTCATCGAACACTTCGCGTGCAATGTTATATCTCAAGTAAATTTTTTAAGGCAAAAGGAGGAAAAAAAAAGTGAACTTTGAAGACGTCTAGGCATAGGCATACACAATGAGGATAGTATCAAGCCAATAAGCACATTCTGCAGTACAAAACCAAGACCGATCAAATAGAAGCATAAATTCGAACCTAGAAACCGAATGACACATTTAGAATGACAATTACATGGACATTTCGACAAACACATGGCGTGCAATGTTAGATCACAAATCAATTTAAAGGCAAAAGGGGAAAAAACAAGTGAACTTTTAAGTCATCTAGGCATAAGCATAACGAATGAGGATAGTATCAAGCCAATAAGCACATTCTGCACTACAAAATCAAGACCGATCGAATAAAAGCATAAATTCGAACCTTGAAACCGTATGCCACATTTAGGAGTGACATTTACATGGACATTTCATCGAATACTTGGCGTGCAATGTTAGATCACAAGTCATTTTAAAGGTAAAAGGAGAAAAAACAAGTGAACTTTAAAGATATCTAGGCAAAAGCATAAAGAATGAGGATTGTATCAAGCCAATAAGCACATTCTGCACTTAAAAACCAAGACGTAACCATAAAGAATGAGGATAGTATCAAGACAATAAGCACATTCTGCACTAAAAAATCAAGACGTATCGAATAAAAGCATAAATTCAAATCTAGAAACCGAATGCCATTTTTAGGAGTGACATTTACATAGACATTTTATCGAACACTTTGCGTGCAATGTTAGATCTCAAGTAAATTTTTTATGGCAAAAGGTGAAAAAAAAAGTGAACTTTGAAGACATCTAGGCATAAACATACAAAATGAGGATAGTATCAAGCCAATAAGCACATTCTGTAGTACAAAACCAAGACCGATCGAATAGAAGCATAAATTCGAACCTAGAAACCGAATGCCGCATTTTGAGTGACATTTACATGGACATTTCGTCAAACACATGGGGTGTAATGTTAGATCACAAATCATTTTAAAGGCAAAAGGGGAAAAAACAAGTGAACTTTTAAGTCATCTAGGCATAAGCATAACGAATGAGGATAGTATCAAGCCAATAAGCACATTCTGCACTACAAAATCAAGACCGATCGAATAAAAGCATAAATTCGAACCTTGAAACCGAATGCCACATTTAGGAATGACATTTACATGGACATTTCATCGAACACTTGCCGTGCAATGTTAGATTTCAAGTCAATTTTTAAAGGCGAACGGAGAAAAAAACAAGTGAACTTTAAAGACATCTAGGCATAAGCATAAAGGATGAGGATAGTATCAAGCCAAGAAGCACATTCTGCACTACAAAACCAAGACCGATCGAATAGGACAATAAATTCGACTCTAGAAACTGAATGCCACATTTAGGAGTGACATTTACATGGACATTTAATCGAACACTTGGGGTGCAATGTTAGATCACAAATCATTTTAAAGGCAAAAGGAGAAAAAACAAGTGAACTTTAAAGATATCTAGGCAAAAGCATAAAGAATGAGGATTGTATCAAGCCATTAAGCAAATTCTGCATTACAAAATAAAGACCGATCGAATAAAAGCATAAATTCGAACCTAGAAACCGAATGCCACATTTAGGAGTGACATTTACATGGACATTTCATCAAACACTTAGCGTGCAATGTTAGATCTCCAATCAATTTTTACTAGCAAAAGGAGAAAAAAACAAGTGAACTTTAAAGACATCTAGGCATAAGCATAAAGGATGAGGATAGTATCAAGCCAACAAGCACGTTCTGCACTATAAAATCAAGACCAATCGGATAAAAGCATAAATTCGAACCTAGAAAACGAATGCCACATTTAGGAGTGACATTTACATGGACATTTAATCGAACACTTGGGGTGCAATGCTAGATCACAAATCATTTTAAAGGCAAAATGAGAAAAAACAAGTGAACTTTAAAGACATCTAGGAATAAGCATGAGGAATGAGGATTGTATCTATCCAATAAGAACATTCTACACTACAAAATCAAGACCGATCGAATCAAAGCATAAATTCGAACCTAGAAACCGAATGCCACATTTAGGAGTGACATTTACATGTACATTTCATCGAACACTTGGCGTGAAATGTTAGATTTCCAGTCAATTTTTAAAGGCAATAGGAGAAAAAAAGAATTGAACTTTAAAGACATCTAGGCATAAGCATAAAGGATGAGGATAGTATCAAGCAAAGAAGCACATTCTGCACTACAAAACCAAGACCGATCGAATAGAACAATAAATTCGAGTCTAGAAACTAATACTACATTTAGGAGTGACATTTACATGGACATTTCGTTAAACACTTGGAATGCAATGTTAGATGACAAATCATTTTAAAGGCAAAATGAGAAAAAACATGTGAACTTTAAAGGCATCTAGGAATAAGCATGAGGAATGAGGATTGTATCTAGCCAATAAGCACATTCTACACTACAAAATCAAGACCGATCGAATCAAAGCATAAATTCGAACCTAGAAACCGAATGCCACATTTAGGAGTGACATTTAAATGGACATTTCATCGAACACTTGGCGTGCAATTTTAGATCTCAAGTCAATTTTTAAAGGCAAAAGGAGAAAAAAACAACTGAACTTTAAAGATATCTAGGCATAAGCATAAAAGATGAGGATAGTATCAATCCAATAAGCACATTCTGCAATACAAAACCAAGACCGATCGAATAGAAGCATAACTTCGAACTTAGAAACTGAATGCCACATTTAAGAGTGACATTTACGTGGACATTTTGTCAAACACTTGGAGTGCAATGTTAGATCACAAATCAATTTAAAGGCAAAAGGAGAAAAAACAACTGAACTTTAAAGACATCTAGGTATAAGCATAAAGAATGAGAATAGTATTAAGCCAATAAGTATGTTCTGCACTACAAAATAAAGACCGATCAGATAAAAGCATAAATTCGAACCTAGAATCCGAATGCCATATTTAGGAGTGACATTTACATGGACATTTTATCGAACACTTGGCGTGCAATGTTAGATTTCAAGTCAATTTTTAAAGGCGAACGGAGAAAAAAACAAGTGAACTTTAAAGACATCTAGGCATAAGCATAAAGGATGAGGACAGTATCAAGCAAAGAAGCACATTCTGCACTACAAAACCAAGATCGATCGAATAGAACAATAAATTCGACTCTAGAAACTGAATGGCACATTTAGGAGAAACATTTACATGGACATTTAATCGAACACTTGGGGTGCAATGTTAGATCACAAATCATTTTAAAGGCAAAAGAAGAAAAAACAAGTGAACATTAAAGACATCTAGGCATAAGCATAAAGAATGAGGATTGTATCAAGCCATTAAGCACATTCTGCACTATAAAATCAAGAACGATCGAATAAAAGCATAAATTCCAACCTAGAAAACGAATGCCACATTTAGGAGTGACATTTACATGGACATTTCATCGAACACTTGGCGTAAAATGTTAGATTTCCAGTCAATTTTTAAAGGTAAAAGGAGAAAAAAACAATTTAACTTTAAAGACATCTAGGCATAAGCATAAAGGATGAGGATAGTATCAAGCAAACAAGCACATTTTGCACTACAAAACCAAGACCGATCGAATAGAACAATAAATTCGACTCTAGAAACTGATGCCACATTTAGGAGTGACATTTACATGGACATTTCGTTAAACAATTGGAATGCAATGTTAGATCACAAATCATTTTAAAGGCAAAATGAGAAAAAGCAAGTGAACTTTAAAGACATCTAGGGATAAGCATAAAGAATGAGAATAATATCAAGCAAATAAGCACGTTCTGCACTATAAAATCAAGACCGATCGGATAAAAGCATAAATTCGAATCTAGAAATCGAATTTCATATTTAGGAGTGACATTTACATGGAAATTTTATTGAACACTTTGCGTGCAATGTTAGATTTCAAGTCAATTTTTAAAGGCAAATGGAGAAAAAACTAGTGAACTTTAAAGACATCTAGGCATAAGCATAAATAATGGGGAGAGTATCATGCCAATAAGCACATTCTACATTACAAAATCAAGACGTATCGAATAAAAGCATAAATTCGAACCTAGAAACCGAATGCCACATTTAGGAGTGACATTTACATGGTCATTTAATCGAACACTTGGGGCGCAATGTTAGATCACAAATCATTTTCAAGACAAAAGGAGAAAAAACAAGTGAACTTTAAAGACATCTAGGCATAAGCACAAAGAATGAGGATTGTATCAAGCCAATAAGCACATTCTGCACTACAAAATCAAGACCGATCGAATAAAAGCATAAATTCAAACCTAAAAATCGAACGCTACATTTAGGAGTGACATTTAAATGGACATTTCATCGTACACTTGGCGTGCAATGTTCGATCTCCAGTCAATTTTAGAAGGCAAAAGGAGAAAAACAAGTGAACTTTAAAGATACCTAGGCATAAGCATAAAGGATGAGGATATTATCAAGCCAATAAGCACATTCTGCACTACAAAATCAAGGTCGATCGAATAAAAGCACAAATTTGAACCTAGAAACTGAATGCCACATTTAGGAGTGACATTTAAATGGACATTTCATCGAACACTTGGGGTGCAATGTTATATCTCAAGTCAATTTTTAAACGCAAAAGGAGAAAAAACTAGTGAACTTTAAAGACATCTAGGCATAAGCATAAAGAATGAGGATATTATCAAGCCAATAAGCACATTCTGCACTACAAAATCAAGACCGATCGAATAGAAGCATAAATACGAACCTAGAAACCGAATGTCACATTTAGGAGTGACATTTACATGGACATTTAATCGAACACATGGAGTGCAATGTTAGATCACAAATCATTTTAAAGGCAAAAGCAGAAAAAAAAGTGAACTTTAAAGACATCTAGGCATAAGCAGAAATGATGAGGATAGTATCAAGCCAATAAGCATGTTCTGCACTACAAAACCAAGACCGATCGAATAGAAGCATAAATTCGAACCTAGAAACCGAATGCCACATTTAGGAGTGAAATTTACATGGACATTTCATCGAACGCTTGGAGTGCAATGTTAGATCTCAAGTCAATTTTTAAACGCAAAAGGAGAAAAAACTAGTGAACTTTAAAGACATCCAGTCATAAGCATAAAGAATGAGGATAATATCAAGCCAATAAGCACGTTCTGTACTATAAAACCAAGACCGATCGAATAGAAGCATAAATTCGAACCTAGAAACCGAATGCCACATTTAGGAGTGACATTTACATGGAAATTTCGTCAAACACATGGAATGCAATGTTAGATCACAAATCATTTTAAAGGCAAAAGGAGAAAAAACAACTGAACTTTAAAGACATCTAGGTATAAGCATAAAGAATGAGAATAGTATTAAGCCAATAAGTATGTTCTGCACTACAAAATAAAGACCGATCAGATAAAAGCATAAATTCGAACCTAGAATCCGAATGCCATATTTAGGAGTGACATTTACATGGACATTTTATCGAACACTTGACGTGCAATGTTAGATTTCAAGTCAATTTTTAAAGGCGAAAGGAGAAAAAACAAGTGAACTTTGAAGACATCTAGGCATAAGCATAGAGATTGAGAATAGTATCAAGCCAATAAGCACATTCTACATTACAAAATCAAGATGTCTCGAATAAAAGCATAAATTCGAACCTAGAAACCGAATGCCACATTTAGGAGTGACTATTACATGGACATTTAATCGAACACTTGGGGTGCAATGTCAGATCACAAATCATTTTATAGGCAAAAGGAGAAAAAACAAGTGAACTTTAAAGACATCTAGGCATATGCATAAAGAATGAGGATAGTATCAAGCCAATAAGCACATTCTGCACTACAAAACCAACACCAATCGAATAGAAGCATATATTCGAACCTAGAAACTGAATGCCACATTTAGGAGTGACATTTACATGGATATTTCATCGAACACTTGGCGTGCAATGATAGATCTCAAGTCAATTTTTAAACGCAAAAGAAGAAAAAACTAGTGAACTTTAAAGACATCTAGTCATAAGCATAAAGAATGAGGATAGTATCAAGCCAATAAGCACGTTTTGTACTACAAAACCAAGACCGATCGAATAGAAGCATAAATTCGAACCTAGAAACCGAATGCCACATTTAGGAGTGACATTTACATGGAAATTTCGTCAAACACTTGGAGTGCAATGTTAGATCACAAATCATTTTAAACGGAAAAGGAGAAAAAACAAGTGAACTTTAAATACATCTAGGCATAAGCATAGAGAATGAGAATAGTATTAAGCCAATAAGCACGTTCTACACTACAAATTAAAGACCGATCGGATAAAGGCATAATTTCAAACCTAGAAACCGAATGCCATATTTAGGAGTGACATTTACATGGACATTTTATCGAACACTTGGCGTGCAATGTTAGATTTCAAGTCAATTTTTAAAGGCAAAAGGAGAAAAAAACTAGTGAATTTTAAAGACATCTAGGCATAAGCATAAAGAATGCCACATTTAGGAGTGACATTTACATGGACATTTCGTCAAACACTTGACGTGCAATGTTAGCGCACAAATCATTTTAAAGGCCAAAGGAGAAAAAACAAGTGAACTTTAAAGACAACTAGGCATAAGCATAAAGGATGAGGACATTATCAAGCCAATAAGCACATTCTTCACTACAAAACCAAGACCGATCGAATAGAAGCATAAATTCGAACCTAGAAACTGAATGCCAGATTTAGGAGTGACATTTACATGGACATTTCTGATGTTTGTGTTTTTGGTATAGTGTTTAGTGTGTTTTCTTAGTTTGTTAGGTTTAGTTTTAGTAGTTTTAGGGTTAGGTTTGTGTGTTTTTGGATGGTTTTGCATATTTTGTGAAAAGTATGGAAGCTACTCCGTTTTGTGTCTTTTGTAGGTTTTAGCAAGGAAACAATGATTTTTAGAGCTGAATAGAGTGCTATGGTGAAGGAAGGAAGAATACCAGATAAGAGAAGTCGAAGTCAAGACTTTTATAGAAGAAGTGTTGAAGAAGCCAACTCCAGGCTCGTTAACAAGGTTGTAAAGGGTTGTTAACGAGGCTTAAAAATAGAGTTTTTCGAGAGTTCGATCTTATGATTACCGACCTTGTGTGGAAGTTTGTTCCGTGTCGGTAGGGTTTTTAATAAGTTTTTAGGGTTATTATATTTTGTATTTTAGGTTTTGTTATCTTTTAGATTTTATTTCTATCTTTTTAGAGTTAGTTTCTGTCTTTTAGGAAAGTTTTTATCTTATAGTTCTTTTATTAGATAAGTTTTATTAGTATAAATACCCTTCTTTTCTAGCTATAAAGGAGGGGGGGGGGGGGGGTTCGGACGTGTTCGAGAAGGAGAGAAGTCGAGAGAGAATAGTCGAACCGAGGCTAACGAGAGTGGAGCTTAGGTCGTTAGGCGTGTTTTCGATTTGGTGTTCTTGTTCTTTTCGGGTTTCTTCTGAATTTTGTAAGACGATATTTTTCTTATTAATTTGAAGTACTTGTTTTGTTTTCAATGTTTTCTCTTATAGAAGTTGTTTTCTTTATAATTATGAGTAGTGAGTAGTTTTCTTATCTAGGGTCCGGGTTTAAACCCGACATAGTTATGCATGGTTTGATGAGTAAGTTGATGTGTTGAATGCCTTTTATCTATTTTTAGATTGCTTGTTGTGTTTATACCTAAATGAGAATTGAGGTAATTTGAGTTCTTAACTTGATTGAAAGAGAAAGTTATAGACTTGAAGGTTGATATTGTTCGACAACGAAAGTTTTGAGCTTTGGATCCTAAACAAGTGATTAGGTGAATTAGTTTATGAGAATGAATTGATTTGCTTGCTAATCAGCGAAAGTTGATGAATTTATCTATTTAAAGACATGATCTTTATCTTCTTGCGAGTTTATATGCATGTCTATGTTGTGGTGACCCTTGTCCTAGATACTTGTTTTTATTTGAGTTTTTCTTCAATTATATTCGTTACTAAGTTCGCTGCCTCGGTACCGAACCTGTTTTAGGTCGTTAGTGTGTGTTAAAAGTTTATCCAGGCTCAATAACAACCCTGAAAAAGTCGTTAACGAGGTTGGTCGTGTGTGTGATTGTGTTTTCTTATTTGTTTTATTTTTAGTAGTTCGATAAACAAACAGCCGTGCTTCCCGTGGAACAATCCTGACTCCCCTATACAAAGCGGGGTCTTGACTACAAATTTATTTGTTGTTAAGTAAATCCCTATCAACAATTTTGTCAAACACTTGGAGTGCAATGTTAGATCACAAATCATTTGAAAGGTAAAAGGAGAAAAAAACAAGTGAACTTTAAAGACATCTAGGCATAAGCATAAAGAATGAGGATAGTATCAACCCAATAAGCACGTTATGCACTACAAAATCAAGATCGATCGTATACAAGCATAAATTCGAACCTAGAAACCGAATGCCACATTTAGGATTGACATTTACATGGACATTTCACCGAACAGTTTGGGTGCAATGTTAGATCACAAGTCATTTTAAAGGAAAAAGGAGAAAAAAAAAGTGAACTTTAAATACACCTAGGCATAAGCATAAAGAATAAGGATAGTATCAAGCCAATAAGCACATTCTGCACTACAAAATCAAGACCGATCGAATAAAAGCATAAATTCGAACCGAGAAAGAGAATGCCATATTTAGGAGTGACATTTACATGGACATTTCATCTAACAGTTGGGGTGCAATGTTAGATCACAAGTGATTTTAAAGGCAAAAGGAGAAAAAACAAGTGATCTTTAAAGACATCTAGGCATATGCATAAAGAATGAGGATAATATCAAGCCAATAAGCACATTTTGCACTACGAAATCAAGATGGATCGAATAGAAGCATAAATTCGAACCTAGAAACCGAATGCCACATTTAGGAGTGACATTTACATGGACATTTGGTCAAACACTTGGAGTGCATTGTTAGATCACAAATCATTTTAAAGGCAAAAGGAGAAAAAAACTAGTGAACTTTAAAGACATCTAGGCATAAGCATAAAGAATGAGGATAGTATCAAGCCAATAAGCACGTTCTGTACTACAAAACCAAGACCGATCGAATAGAAGCATAAATTTGAACCTAAACACCGAATGCCACATTTAGGAGTGACATTTACATGGAAATTTCGTCAAACACTTGGAGTGCAATGTTAGATCACAAATCATTTTAAAGGCAAAAGGAGAAAAAACAAGTGAACTTTAAAGACATCTAGGCATAAGCATAAAGAATGAGAATAGTATTAAGCCAATAAGCACGTTCTGCACTACAAAATAAAGACCGATCGGATAAAGGCATAAATTCGAACCTAGAAACCGAATGTCATATTTAAGAGTGACATTTACATGGACATTTTATCGAACACTTGGCTTGCAATGTTAGATTTCAAGTCAATTTTTAAAGGCAAAAGGAGAAAAAAACTAGTGAACTTTAAAGACATCTAGGCATAAGCATAAAGAATGAGGATAGTATCAAGCCAATAAGCACATTCTACATTACGAAATCAAGACGTATCGAATAAAAGCATAAATTCGAACCTAGAAACCGAATGCCATATTTAGTAGTGACGTTTACTTGGACATTTAATCAAAAACACTCGGGGTGCAATGTTAGATCACAAATCATTTTAAAGGCAAAAGGAGAAAGAACAAGTGAACTTTAAAGACATCTAGGCATAGTCATAAAGAATGAGTATTGTATCAAGCCAATAAGCACATTCGACACTATAAAATCAAGACCAATCGAATAAAAGCATAAATTCGAACATAGAAGCCGAATACCACATTTAGGAGTGACATTTACATGGACATTTCATCGAACACTTGGCGTGCAATGTTAGATCTAAAGTCAATTTTTAAAGGCAAAAAGAGAAAAAACTAGTGAACTTTAAAGACATCTAGGCATTAGCATAAATAATGAGGAGAGTATCAAGCCAATAAGCACATTCTGCACTACAAAACCAAGACCGATCGAATAGAAGCATAAATTCGAACCTAGAAACCGAATGCCACATTTAGGTGTGACATTTACATGGACATTTTATCGAACACTTGGCATGCAATGTTAGATTTCAAGTCAATTTTTAAAGGCGAAAGCAGAAAAAACTAGTGAACTTTAAAGACATCTAGGCATAAGCATAAAGAACGAGGATAGTATCAAGCCAATAAGCACATTCTACATTACAAAATCAAGACTTATCGAATAAAAGCATAAATTCGAACCTAGAAACTGAATGCGACATTTAGGAGTGACATTTACATGGACATTTCATCGAACACTTGGCGTGCAATGTTAAATCACAAATCAATTTAAATAGCAAAAGGAGAAAAAAAAAAGTGAATTTTAAAGACATCAAGGCATAAGCATAAAGAATGAGGATAATTTCAAGCAAATAAGCTCATTCTGCACTACAAAATCAAGACCGATCGAGTAAAAGCATAAATTCGAACCAAGAAAACGAATGCCACATTTAGGTGTGACATTTACATGGACATTTTATCGAACACTTGGCATGCAATGTTAGATTTCAAGTCAATTTTTAAAGGCGAATGCAGAAAAAACTAGTGAACTTTAAAGACATCTAGGCATAAGCATAAAGAACGAGGATAGTATCAAGCCAATAAGCACATTCTACATTACAAAATCAAGACTTATCGAATAAAAGTATAAATTCGAACCTAGAAACTGAATGCCACATTTCGGAGTGACATTTACATGGACCTTTCATCGAACACTTGGCGTGCAATGTTAGATCACAAGTCATTTTAAAGGCAAAAGGAGAAAAAACAAGTGAACTTTAAAGACATCTAGGCATACGCATAACGGATGAGGATAGTATCAAGCCAATAAGAACATTTTGCACTTCAAAACCAAGACCGATCGAATAGAAGCATAAATTCGAACCTAGAAACTGAACGCCACATTTAGTAGTGACATTTACATGGACATTTTTGATGTTTGTGTTTTTGGTATAGTTATAGACTTGAAGGTTGATATTGTTCGACAATGAAAGTTTCGAGCTTTGGATCCTAAACAAGTGATCAGGTGAATTAGTTTATGAGAATGAATTGATCGAATAAATGCATAAATTCGAACCAAGAAACCGAATTCCACATTTGGGAGTGACATTTACATGTACATTTCGTCAAACACTTGACGCGCAATTTTAGCTCACAAATCATTTTAAAGGCAAAAGGATAAAAAACAAGTGAACTTTAAAGACTTCTAAGCATAAGCATAGAGGATGAGGATAGTATCAAGCCAATAACCACATTCTGCACTACAAAACCAAGACCGAAAGAATAGAAGCATAAATTCGAACCTAGAAACCGAATGCCACATTTAGCAGTGACATTTAATTGGACAATTAGTCAAACACTTGGAGTGCATTGTTAGATCACAAATCATTTTAAAGGCAAAAGGAGAAAAACAAGTGAACTTTAAAGACATCTAGGCATAAGCATAAAGAATGAGAATAGTATCAAGCCAATAAGCATGTTCTGCACTACAAAATCAAGACCGATCGAATAAACGCATAAATTCGAACCTAGAAACCGAATTCCACATTTGGGAGTGACATTTACATGGACATTTTGTCAAACACTTGACATGCAATGTTAGCTCACAAATCATTTTAAAGGCAAAAGGAGAAAAAAAGTGAACTTTAAAGACATCTAGGCATAAGCATAAATGATGAGGATAGTATCAAGCCAATAAGCATGTTGATGGCCGGATCGATGGAAGGGATGATGGTGCAAAGAGATCGCCACGAGAATCCAAGGAATTCCGACAACAAACACCACGCAACTGACCCGTCTTCAACTAGATGGATCTTCCTCGTCCGAACTCGGAATTGAGTGATTCAAATTCAAGAAGTTATATCTCGGAGTCTAGTTTAATCTCTCAAAATTTCAGACCTAGATGATGAGTGGATTGAAAGATATGTCTATTTTACTGAGGGGGTGCAGAAACCACCGAGATGGATGATGGATCGAAATGGGAAGAACAAGGGGATATGGATGCTTGACAACTTGGATATGACTCACCAAGCTCTCAAACAAACTAGGATGCCCGAGATTGTCGGATATTACTCACCAACAACTTGAACAATGAGAATTGAACGAACGAAAAAAAAAAAGAACAAGTACTTGAATTGAAAGATGCAAGGAAAGTAAGCAACAAGGTTTTTCGTCCAATCTAGCAACAAAGGGTGAGGGGGACGACCATATAACCTAGAAAGCAACCTCACAAAGTTAGCCCCTTCACTTAAGGAAATTAAAAAAATTAACCCAAAAACCCGAAAACTTAATAATTGTCCTTTCCGTCGAATTGTCACTTAGAACCATGAAGTAGAATAAAACTCCAACCATCTTCATTGCACTCTTTCGGAAAGCTACACCCCATGAGCTCTTCTTCCACTTGACATAGAATGGCCTTAGCTCGGGATCGCGTAATACGACCTACATAAGGTGGTGTAGTTCCTTGAGCTTTGGCACCATCAAAACCGGAAGGCAAGGGCGCACCACCATCCAAGCTTGTTGGCGCGTCTAGGGTATGCCGAGGGTCCTCCAAGTGTTCCGACGTGTGCTCCTCCAAGTGTTGCTCCTCCAAGTGTTCCGAAGTGTGCTCCATAGTTGGCTCGGACATCGATGGAATCACATCATCATCCTCCCCCTGAAAAGGGTTCGTCCTCGAACCTAGATCCTGCTCAAACTCAACATCATTGTTAGAAAAATAAGGAACAAGATCGGATACGTTGAATACCTCATGGACGCCATAATTCGGAGGAAGATCAAGCTTGTAAGCATTGTCGTTGATGCGCTCTAACACTTGGAATGGTCCATCTCCACGTGGCTTAAGCTTAGAATTTCGAAGAGTAGGAAACCTCTCCTTCCTCAAATGAACCCAAACAAGGTCGCCGGGTTCAAAAATCAGCTCCTTGCGCCCTTTATCAGCTTGGCGCTTGTATTGCAATGTTCGCCTCTCCAATTGAAGACGAGTATCCTCATGAATCTGCTTAATATACTCAGCCCAGTCCCGTCCTTCACGACTCTCTCGATCGGACATAGCATAAGGCGCTAAATCAAGTGGTGTAACGGGATTGCGCCCATACACCACCTCAAAAGGCGTCTTCTTTGTAGCGGAATGAATGGACCTATTGTAAGCAAACTCAATGAAAGGAAGACACTCTTCCCACCTGCGCAAATTAGTTTTCAAAATAGAATGCAACAAGGCACCAAGGGTACGATTAACGACCTCGGTTTGCCCATCCGTTTGCGGGTGGCAAGTAGTAGAGAATAAGAGCTTGGTTCCAAGCTTGGACCAAAGAGTCTTCCAAAAGAAACTTAGAAATTTAACATCACGGTTAGAAACAATAGATTTAGGGACCCCATGCAACCGAACCACATTATCAAAGAACAAAGTGGCAACATTAACAACATCATCGGTTTTGTGGCAAGCAATAAAATGTGCCATCTTAGAAAATCTATCTACCACCACAAAAATAGTGTCCCTACCCCTTTTTGTCCTAGGAAACCCCAAAACAAAGTCCATAGAAATATCCTCCCATGGGGCACTAGGAATAGGCAAAGGGGTATACAAACCGTGAGGGTGCACTTTAGACTTTGCATGCACACATGTAGCACATGAAGCACAAAAGTTCTCTACCGACCTAAGCAAGTGAGGCCAATAGAAATGTTCCCTAAGCATATGCAAAGTTTTCATGACACCAAAATGTCCCATGAGGCCGCCACCATGGGCCTCTTGGACAAGCAAACGCCTAACTGAACCACTAGGCACACACAAGCGAGTTCCCTTAAAAAGAAACCCATCATGCAAATAAAATTGATCCCGACTTCCCCCCTTCAAACAAGCATTAAAAATATCACTAAACTCAGCATCATGAGCATACAACTCCTTCATGAAAGAAAATCCAAGCAATCGTGCATCTAGTAAGGATAAAAGAGCGTACCTCCGGGACAACGCATCGGCGACGACGTTTTCCTTGCCTTTCTTATGCTTGATGACATAGGGAAAGGATTCAATGAACTCAACCCATTTGGCATGCCTCCAATTCAGTTTTGCTTGCCCTCTCAAGTACTTCAACGCCTCATGATCGGAATGGATAACAAACTCCCGAGGCAAGAGATAGTGCTCCCACACCCTTAGCACTCGAACAAGAGCAAGTAGCTCTTTGTCGTACGTGGGGTACTTGAGCTCGGCACCTCCAAGCTTATCACTATAATAGGCTATGGGACGTCCCTCTTGCATAAGCACACCACCGATCCCGATTCCCGACGCATCACACTCAATCTCGAACATCTTGCCAAAGTCGGGAAGAGCTAACAACGGCGCTTGTGTCAACTTAGCCTTAAGGGCTGCAAAGGCCTCTTCTTGCGCCTCTCCCTACATAAATGGAACATTCTTCTTGGTGAAGAAGGTCAAAGGCGCAGCCAAGGTACTAAAATCACGAACAAACCGGCGGTAGAAACCGGCTAGGCCAAGGAAACTCCGGACTTGTGTCATAGTTGTCGGTGTTGGCCATTCTTGAATCGCCTTCACCTTCTCTTCATCTACTTGAAGTCCATTCCTACTCACAACAAAACCAAGAAATACCACATGATCCGAACAAAAGTGGAACTTCTTGAAGTTAGCAAATAGGTGTTCCCGTTTCAAAGCTTCAAGCACTTGCCTAAGGTGCTCGACATGGGATGATAAATCATGACCATAAATCAAAATATCATCAAAGTATACAACCACAAACTTACCAATAAAAGGGCGGAGGACGTGGTTCATCAAGCGCATGAAAGTGCTCGGAGCGTTGGTTAATCCGAAGGGCATAACCAACCACTCGTATAGGCCTTGCTTGGTTTTGAACGCCGTCTTCCATTCATCTCCCTCCTTCATCCTTATTTGATGATATCTGCTATTGAGATCAATTTTGGAGAAGAGACTCGCCCCATGCAGCTCGTCAAGCATATCCTCAAGTCTCGGAATCGGGTGACGATACTTGATAGTAATATTGTTGATCGCTCGACAATCAACGCACATCCTCCATGTGCCGTCCTTCTTAGGCACAAGAATGACGGGCACGGCACACGGGCTGAGGCTCTCACGCACATATCCCTTATCAAGGAGCTCTTGGACTTGCCGTTGAAGCTCCTTAGTTTCCTCCGGATTGGCTCGATAGGATGGATGGTTCGGTAGAGTGGCACCGGGGACAAAGTCGATTTGATGCTCGATTCCCCTAAGCGGTGGTAGTCCCGGTGGCACCTCTTCTTGGAAAAGCTCCTCAAAGTCCTGCAAAAGAGTAGATATGGAAGGAGGAAGATCAACTAATTCTTGGGAAGATAAATAAGATTCTTGAAAAACAAGTAAAACGCAAACGCCACTTCCCTTGAAAGTATGAAGAATCTCCTTCGGTTTGGCCAAAAGCAAGGCCGCCTAGAGCTAGCTTCTTGTCCTTCTTTCCCTCTCGAAGCGCATGCTTCTTCCTTTGCTCCTTCGCTGCGTGGTCCAACATGATTTCATGGGGGGTCATCGGGTGCAACGTCACCTTCTTTCCCTCCATTTGAAAGTGATACTCGTTGGAGACTCCATCATGAATAGCTCCCTTATCATATTGCCAAGGGCGCCCCAAAAGAAGATGACAAGCGGTCATCAGCACCACATCACACTCCACCTCATCCTTGTAAGGCCTTATAGAAAAGCAAATACGAGCCCTTTCCTTGACTTGGATCGGGGAATTAGAATTCAACCAACATAGAGGATAAGGTAAAGGATGGCAAGTAGTTTTCAAGGAAAAGCGATCCACCACCTCTTGACTAATAATATTACAACAAGACCCGCTATCGATAATCACACTACATACCTTATCCATAATTTTGCATCGAGAGTGAAAGATAACCTCTCGTTGGCTAGGTGTGGTGGTGTTCTCCGTCATGAAAAGCGTCCGTTGTACCACGAAGCACTCACCCTCCTCGGCGGTGACATGGAGGCCGTCTTCCTCAACCTCGGGGCTCTCTTCTTCCTCTTCCACAGCCCCTTCTTCATCATACTTGTACTCCCCTTGGGAGTTAAGAAGAACCTTCCGTTCGTTGGGACAATCCCGAGCATAATGCCCATGTCCAAGGCACTTGAAACACTTCACATCGCTCGCCTTCACACCGCCTTCTTGCCGAGGACGTGGGGGAAACTCTTTCCTCGGTTGAGGAGTCGGGTCCTTCCTTATTTCCGGCTTCCTAAACTGAGTTGGTGGTGCCTTAGGAGCCGTGGATGAAGGCTGCCACGTTCGAGAAGTGGTTGAACTCGAACGCCGTTGAGCAAGTTGCTTGTAGATATGGTTGGTATAATGAAGCACTTGCTCAATATCGGTACCCCTACTAAAATGCTGCATACTCACCACATTTTTTAGTTCCAAATTTAACCCATTGACAAATTTAGAGATGACATACCCGTCGGGAAATTGTACTCGGGAACGGAAGATGAGCATACGCAGCTCGTTGTAGAACTCATCGGGAGTCCGGTTTCCTTGACGCACTTGCTCCAACTTGGCATGGATGTGCTCCGTGTAATCTTGAGGCACGAACCTCTCTTCTAAGGCCTCTATTAGATCTTGCCATGTGTTAAGTTGAGGCATCCGACGTGCTCTCTTCAAAGCCTTGTCCTCGAGCCACCATTGGTAAGCAAAGTCGGTGAAGTGTATGGCCGCCATGGACACCCGCCTCGCATCATCATACCCATAGAAGTCAAAGATTGACTCCACCTTGGCAAGCCAATCAAGACAGGCATCGGCGTCGGAAGTTCCCAAAAACGTCGGCACGTTCAGCTTGATGTCGTAATGGGGATCTCGGGGCCGCTTTTCTTGTTGCACCGGCGCGCCATGCCAAGGCTGCCCGGCACCACCATTGGCCGGCCCTCTAGGAGGTTGGCCGCGCCTTGGGAGATGCAAGAGAGGTGGGGGTTGAGTAGCCGTTGCAGGATTGACCTCTTGATAGCTCGGCGCTCCATAACCTGACAAGTTAGTAGCACTAATAGGAATATTATTAGGAAATGTAGCAAATGAAGGCCTTACCCCAGAATTGGCCACAAAGTGTGGATTGTGGAAGCTCGTCGGAGGAATGTAAGGAGGCATAATCCCCATGGAGGTGCTCACACCGATGGATGCTTGCGCCTCCGAGTGTGGCAAGTAAGAAGTAGAGGCCTCCTCTTGTAACGACTCCACTTGGTTAGCGCTTTGTAGCACACTTGGTAGAGCCCCCGTTTGAGACACCCGTGCTCTATCATCTTGGCCTCGCACTTGGCTCTCCAAATCAGTCAACCTAGTTCCCAAAGCCTCAATGGATTGTTGCAAGGATTGTTGCATGTTTTGCAACATGGCAGCCACCGAACTAGTGGACGTCTCCTCAACTTGTTCCTTATTCTTGTCATCACCTACACTTGTCATCGTAAAAACAAGGCAAAGATCAAGGTATAGAGGTCACACGAATTAATCACCAAGACTTGCCCGAGATGAAAATCCGACAAGTTGCAAGTAGGCAAAAACAACAAAGGCAACAAAGAGAGAATTCACCACACACTTGCTTAGGAAAACAATGCTAGGAAGCTACTAAACCACCAAGACTCAACACCAAGTATTACAAATTAATTAATTTTTTTTTTTTTGTTTCGAGCAGGCCTTTGCTAGGCACTACTAGACGACTACTCTTTGTAGGCCTTTGCTAGGCACTACAAGATGACTACTCTTTCCGTGCCCGGCCCCTTATTAGCTTTACGCCGCCGGGCAAGGTTTTTCTAGTCTTTAATCTTTCTTTCTATGCCTGGCCCCTTATTAGCTTTCGCCGCCGACAAGGTTTTTCTGATTATTCAACAAAAAATTTCAAGACACTTAAACAACAACACAAGATATCTCGTCTTGGTGTCGTTCCCGTATCCTAGCACCGTAGCCAACAACAAGCATGTAATGACAACAAACAAGGCTGGTTTGGACCTCAATCCCACGTTTTTTAAATCAGCAAAATCAGCAAGACACACTTAAAACCAACACTAAAGAAAGGCTTAAATTCAAGCAACAAATGCACCCTTTCAACTACCAACTTTTGATAACTCTTTTGGGTGTTCTATTGGAACGTTTTTTGAGCATGGTTTGCAGCCATGGTTGAACACACACTCGGCCAAGACAACCACAAGATCAAGACAAAGCAACGACCACAACAACACACAACAAGGACACTATGGTCGCACACAACAACACAACGCAACCAATAAAGAGTTTGAACCTAAAACCTTGCAACAAGTGGAAATTCAAGGTCGGAACAAGGTTTAGATGGCGATACCTTCGCGTGGCTCTGATACCACTTGATGGCCGGATCGATGGAAGGGATGATGGTGCAAAGAGATCGCCACGAGAATCCAAGGAATTCCGACAACAAACACCACGCAACTGACCCATCTTCAACTAGATGGATCTTCCTCTTAAGAACTCGGAATTGAGTGATTCCAATTCGAGAAGTTAGATCTCTGAGTCTAGTTTAATCTTTCAAAATTTTAGACCTAGATGATGAGTGGATTGAAAGATATATCTATTTTACTGAGGGGGTGCAGAAACCACCGAGATGGATGATGGATCGAAATGGGAAGAACAAGGGGATATGGATGCTTGACAACTTGGATATGACTCACCAAGCTCTCAAACAAACTAGGATGCCCGAGATTGTCGGATATTACTCACCAACAACTTGAACAACGAGAATTGAACGAACGAATAAAAAAGAACAAGTACTTGAATTGAAAGATGCAAGGAAAGTAAGCAACAAGGTTTTTCGTCCAATCTAGCAACAAAGGGTGAGGGGGACGACCATATAACCTAGAAAGCAACCTCACAAAGTTAGCCCCTTCACTTAAGTAAATTACAAAAATTAACCCAAAAACCCGAAAACTTAATAATTGTCCTTTCCGTCGAATTGTCACTTAGAACCATGAAGTAGAATAAAACTCCAACCATCTTCATTGCACTCTTTCGGAAAGCTACACCCCATGAGCTCTTCTTCCACTTGACATAGAATGGCCTTAGCTCGGGATCGCGTAATACGACCTAGATAAGGTGGTGTAGTTCCTTGAGCTTTGGCACCATCAAAACCGGAAGGCAAGGGCGCGCCACCATCCAAGCTTGTTGGCGCGTCTAGGGTATGCCGAGGCTCCTCCAAGTGTTCTGACGTGTGCTCCTCCAAGTGTTGCTCCTCCAAGTGTTCCGAAGTGTGCTCCATAGTTGGCTCGGACATCGATGGAATCACATCACATGTTCTGCACTACAAAACCAAGACCGATCGAATAGAAGCATAAATTCGAACCTAAATACTGAATGCCACATTAAGGAGTGACATTTACATGGAGAATTCGTCAAACACTTGGAGTGCAATGTTAGATCACAAATCATTTTAAAGGCAAACGGAGGAAAAACAAGTGAACTTTAAAGACATTTAGGTATAAGCATAAAGAATGATAATAGTATCAAGCCAATAAGCACATTCTGCACTACAAAATCAAGACCGATCGGATAAAAGCATAAATTCGAACCTAAAAACCGAATGCCATATTTAGGAGTGACATTTACATCGACATTTTATCGAACCCTTGGCGTGCAATGTTAGATTTCAAGTTAATTTTTAAAGGCAAAAGGAGAAAAAACTAGTGAACTTTAAACACATCTAGGCATAAGCATAAAGAATGAGAATAGTATCAAGCCAATAAGCACGTTCTGCACTACCAAATCAAGACGTATCGAATAAAAGCATAAATTCGAACCTAGAAACCGAATGCCATATTTAGGAGTGACATTTATATGGACATTGAATCGAACAATTGGGGTGCAATGTTAGATCACAAATCATTTTAAAGGCAAAAGGAGAAAAAATAAGTGAACTTTAAAGACATCTAGGCATAAGCATAAAGGATGAGGATAGTATCAAGCCAATAAGCACATTTTGCACTACAAAACCAAGACCGATCGAATAGAAGCATAAATTCGAACCTAGAAACTGAACGCCACATTTAGGAGTGACATTTACATGGGCATTTCTGATGTTTGTGTTTTTGGTATAGTTATAGACTAGAAGGTTGATATTGTTCGACAATGAATGTTTCGAGCTTTGGAACCTAAACAAGTGATTAAGTGAATTAGTTTATGAGAATGAATTGATTTTCTTGCTAATCAGCGAAAGTTGATGAATTTATCTATTTAAAGGCATGATCTTTATCTTCTTGCGAGTTTATATGCATGGCTATGTTATGGTGACCCTTGTCCTAGATACTTGTTTTTATTTGAGTTTTTCTTCAATTATATTCGTTACTAAGTTCGCTGCCTCGGTACCGAACCTGTTTTAGGTCGTTAGTGTGTGTTAGTAGTTTATCCAAGCTCGATAACGACCCTGAAAAAGTCGTTAACGAGGTTGGTCGTGTGTGTGATTGTGTTTTTTTATTTGTTTTATTTTTAGTAGTTCGATAAACAAACAACCGTGCTTTCCGTGGAACAATCCGGACTCTGCGGGGTCTTGACTACAAATTTATTTGTTGTTAAGTAAATCCCTATCAACAATTTCGTCAAACACTTGGAGTGCAATGTTAGATCACAAATAATTTGAAAGGTAAAAGGAGAAAAAATAAAGTTAACTTTAAAGACATCTAGGCATAAACATAAAGAATGAGAATAGTATAAAGCTAATAAGCACGTTCTGCACTACAAAATCAAGACGTGTGGAATAAAAGCATCAATTCGAACCTAGAAACCGAATGCCACATTTAGGAGTGACATTTACATGGACATTTAATCGAACATTTGGGGTGAAATGGTAGATCACAAATCATTTTAAAGGCAAAAGGAGAAAAAACAAGTGAAGTTTAAAGACATCTAGGCATAAGCATAAAGAATGAGGATTGTATCAAGCCAATAAGCACATTCTGCACTATAAAATCAAGACCGATCGACTAAATGCATAAATTCGAACCAAGAAACCAAATTCCACATTTGGGAGTGACATTTACATGTACATTTCATCAAACACTTGACGTGCAATTTTAGATCACAAATCATTTTAAAGGCAAAAGGATAAAAAACAAGTAAGCTTTAAAGACATCTAAGCATAAGCATAGAGGATGAGGATAGTATCAAGCCAATAACCACATTCTGCACTACAAAACCAAGACCGATCGAATAGAAGCATAAATTTGAACCTAGAAACCGAATGCCACATTTAGGAGTGACATTTACTTGGACAATTCTTCAAACACTTGGAGTGCATTGTTAGATCACAAATCATTTTAAAGGCAAAAGGAGAAAAAACAAGTGAACTTTAAAAACATCTAGGCATAAGCATAAAGAATGAGAATAGTATCAAGCCAATAAGCACGTTCTGCACAACAAAATCAAGACGTATCGAATAAAAGCATAAATTAGAACCTAGAAACCGAATGCCACATTTAGGAGAGACATTTATATGGACATTTAATCGAACAATTGGGGTGCAATGTTAGATCACAAATCCTTTATAAAACAAAGGGAGAAAAAACAAGTGAACTTTAAAGACATCTAGGCATAGGTATCAAGCCAATAAGCACATTCTGCACTACAAAATCAAGACCGATCGAATAAAAGCATAAATTCGAACCTAGAAACCGAATGCCACATTTAGGAGTGACATTTACATGGACATTTCATCGAACACTTAGCGTGCAATGTTAGATCACAAGTCAATTTTTAAAGGCAAACGGAGAAAAAATACGTGAACTTTAAAGACATCTAGGCATAAGCATAAAGGATAAGGATAGTATCAAGCCAATAAGCACATTTTGCACTACAAAATAAAGACTGATCGAATAAGAGCACAAATTCGTACCTAGAAACCGAATGCCACATTTAGGTGTGACATTTACATGGACATTTCCTCAAACACTTGGAGTGCAATGTTAGATCACAAATCATTTTAAAGGCAAAAGGTGAAAAAACAATTGAACTTTAAAGAAATATAGGCATAAGCATAAAGAATGCCACATTTAGGAGTGACATTTACAAGGACATTTCGTCAAACACTTGACGTGCAATGTTAGCTCACAAATCATTTTAAAGGCAAAAGGAGAAAAAACAAGTAAACTTTAAAGACATCTAGGCATAAGCATAAAGGATGAGGATAGTATCAAGCTAATAAGCACATTCTGCACTACAAAACCAAGACCGATCGAATAGAAGCATAAATTCGAACCTAGAAACTGAACGCTAGATTTAGGAGTGACATTTAAATGGACATTTCGTCAACACTTGGAGCACAATGTTAGATCATAAATCATTTGAAAGGTAAAAGGAGAAAAAAAAAGTTAACTTTAAAGACATCTAGGCATACGTATAAAGAATGAGGATTGTATCAAACCAATAAGCACATTTTGCACCACAAAATCAAGACCGATCGAATAAAAGCATAAATTTGAACCTAGAAACCGAATGCCACATTTAGGAGTGACATTTACATGGACATTTCATCAAACACTTAGCGTGTAATGTTAGATCACAAGTCAATTTTTAAAGCCAAACGGAGAAAAAACAAGTGAACTTTAAAGACATCTAGGCATAAGCATAAAGGATAAGGATAGTTGCAAGCCAATAAGCACATTCTGCACTACAAAATAAAGACCGATCGAATAAGAGCTTAAATTCGAACCTAGAAACCGAATGCCACATTTAGGTGTGACATTACATGGACATTTCATCAAACACTTGGAGTGCAATGTTAGATCACAAATCATTTTAAAGGCAAAAGGTGAAAAAACAAGTGAACTTTAAAGACATCTAGGCATAAGCATAAAGAATGCCACATTTCGGAGTGACATTTACATGGACATTTTGTCAAACACTTGACGTGCAATGTTAGCTCACAAATTATTTTAAAGGCAAAAGGAGAAAAAACAAGTGAACTTTAAAGACATCTAGGCATAAGCATAAAGGATGAGGATAGTATCAAGCTAATAAGCACATTCTGCCCTACAAAACCAAGACCGGTCGAATAGAAGCAAAAATTCGAACCTAGAAATTGAACGCCACATTTAGGAGTGACATTTAAATGGACATTTCGTCAAACACTTGGAGCACAATGTTAGATCACAAATCATTTGAAAGGTAAAAGGAGAAAAAACAAGTTAACTTTAAAGACATCTAGGCATAGGTATAAAGAATGAGGATTGTATCAAGCCAATAAGCACATTCTGCACTACAAAATCAAGACCGATCGAATAATAGCATAAATTCGAACCTAGAAACCGAATGCCACATTTAGGAGTGACATTTACATGGACATTTCATCGAACACTTAGCGTGTAATGTTAGATCACAAGTCAATTTTTAAAGCCAAACGGAGAAAAAACAAGTGAACTTTAAAGACATCTAGGCATAAGCATAAACGATAAGGATAGTTGCAAGCCAATAAGCACATTCTGCACTACAAAATAAAGACCGATCGAATAAGAGCACAAATTCGAACCTAGAAACCGAATGCCACATTTAGGTTTGACATTTACATGGACATTTAATCGAACACTTGGCGCGCAATGTTAGATCACAAGTCAAAATTTAAAGGCAAAAGGCGAAAAAATAAGTGAACTTTAAAGACATCTAGGCATAAGCATAAAGGATGAGGATAGTATCAAGCCAATAAGCACATTCTGCACTACAAATTAAAGACTGGTCGAATAAGAGCACAAATTCGAACCTAGAAACTTAATGCCACATTTAGGTGTGACATTTACATGGACATTTCGTCAAACACTTGGAGTGCAATGTTAGATCACAAATCATTTTAAAGGCAAAAGGTGAAAAAACAAGTGAACTTTAAAGACATCTAGGCATAAGCATAAATGATGAGGATAGTATCAAGCTAATAAGCATGTTCTGCACTACAAAACCAAGACCGATCGAATAGATGCATAAATTTGAACCTAAAAACTGAATGCCACATTAAGGAGGGACATTTACATGGTGAATTCGTCAAACACTTGGAGTGCAATGTTAGATCACAAATCATTTTAAAGGCGAATGGAGGAAAAACAAGTGAACTTTAAAGACATATAGGTATAAGCATAAAGAATGACAATAGTATCAAGCCAATAAGCACGTTTTGCACTACAAAATCATGACCGATCGAATAAAAGCATAAATTCGAACCTAAAAACCGAATGCCATATTTAGGAGTGACATTTACATCGACATTTTATCGAACCCTTGGCTTGCAATGTTAGATTTCAAGTTAATTTTTAAAGGCAAAAGGATAAAAAACTAGTGAACTTTAAACACATCTAGGCATAAGCATAAAGAATGAGAATAGTATCAAGCCAATAAGCACGTTCTGCACAACAAAATCAAGACATATCGAATAAAAGCATAAATTAGTACCTAGAAACCGAATGCCACATTTACGAGTGACATTTATATGGACATTTAATCGAACAATTGGGGTGCAATGTTAGATCACAAATCCTTTTAAAGGCAAAAGGAGAAGAAACAAGTGAACTTTAAAGACATCTAGGCGTAGGTATAAAGAATGAGGATTGTATCAAGCCAATAAGCACATTCTGCACTACAAAATCACGACCGATCGAATAAAAGCATAAATTCGAACCTAGAAACCGAATACCACATTTAGGAGTGACATTTACATGGACATTTCATCGAACACTTAGCGTGCAATGTTAGATCACAAGTATATTTTTAAAGGCAAAAGGAGAAAAAACAAGTGAACTTTAAAGACATCTAGTGTAACACCCCCTTCCTACCCTGGAGGTATTACCGCCAGTAACCTCGATTAAGACTAAACCGAAGCTACCCAAGGCTTTAAACTGACTGAACAAACTAAAACAAACATTACAGCGGAATAAAAACAATTGGTCTTATACAAATCTTAACCCAAAAAGAATAAATAAATAGAACAACCTTCTAGTTGAACAAAATCTTCATCCAGTCTTCCTTAAGCTCTTATTTCTGAAACTCAACTTCACTTTGAAGTAGTTCAACCATGATATTCACTCAAGTATAACCATTGAAAACCTTTCTTCAACTTCTGGAGCTTCAAACATCTGAATCCGCCTCTTGAATCAACTTCCAAGAAGAACCTGATGTATCGAATACAACAGTGGACAACAGCCGACCATATAAAAGAAAAAAAAATGGATGGGTTAGTCTAATGAAAGACTAGCAAGCGGAGAATCTAACTTGGTTCTTATGGTTGTAACTAAACATATTGGCATCAAATCCGAATAGACTCAGATTATGATCCAACAGTTAGCAGTCTTATAGAGAATAAGAAGGAGTCTTGCATAAACAAGAGAGATCACCACCGCTTGTGGTTTCTTTAAGAAGCATAAATGATTAATGGAAACTTATACTAATCACTCAACATTCACCATCGTCTCCAACGACTAAACAGCTTGACTTAATCACTGTTTGATTAAGGATCATTCATAACCGGGAGCAAGAATGGTTATCGAATAGACTAACCATCCGAGTACATTAATGTGCCTAACGTACTTATTTTTATTACTTTCATAACTTTTCACAAACATGTTGGTAACTTTTAAGCGGCTAAAACCGCAGAGAATCCACCTGTACATGGAGACGTCAAGATGAGAGGGATGAAATCCATGATCATTGACGAACACCTAGTACCAATTTGCACTTAGCTAGAGTGTATAAACACCTCTTCCAGCGTTGAGTGAGGTATGAGTCATGACCCGAATGTTGGGATATGATAGTAACGAGCTAAACCTCCCAACATAGACTGTGTTATAAAGAGGTCATCGGAGACTCGGCTCCTACCCCTGAAAAACTAAATTACTTCAAAATAATGTCTCAGCATGAGACAATATACAAGGTCACACATAACGGACCTAAATCCAGTTCAACGCGAAACTGAATAAACAACATGGTCATTATTTCTAACAAATATAACGACTATCATATTTTATTAATCATACAAGTTGTTCCCAACGCAAATATTAAATGGGATCCAATTCCTCATTTAATAACAATAACGCAAGAGAGAATCGTCCACTTGCCTTATAAGGCGTGCTCGACGTCCTTAGCAATTCCAACAGTAATCTGTATCATCCCTCTGACAAATATAACCAAAGGATTTCTCAGCAACGAGCTCACAGAAACACTTCTTAGTTGTATTCTCAACTCCTACAACTTTCTAATCGATAAACGATTTAATTTCCGAATATCGATATATAATAAATCCTTAGTTATCATGCTTCAAGGAGCCATCTTGGCGGAATTATAACTAATTATCCGCTTCACTTTTGAAACAATTTTCTAAATAAAAATTATTTATCAACAACAGTTCTTAAAGATTACCAAATCTCAGATCAAACGGATTAACAACGAATCCTGAGTAATTATCCGAACTCCTTTACCTGCCAATCGGTAACCAAAACTTGTCTTCGCTATAACAGAAGATCCGGACGTCCGTTTCACGAGCGGTTCGAACCTGTGGAACCGTAATAACGTCAAGATTATAAAAACCATAAATTTAATTAGCAAAGCGACACCCAAAAGCCCTTACGGTGGCTCCGTATCAATCCGCTAATTAATTTCGATCGTATATACCTTCACTCGAACCCATGGCTCATTTGGCTCGATCATGGCTCGATCCCCGAGCCCAAGGGTGGCTGGGCGTTGCCCGACAGCGGCCCTTGCTATAGGTGGTGGTCGGAGAGGCTAACGGTCGCCGGCGGCGTCACTTTGGCGAGGCAAAGAGCTAACCGGCGGTGGAGTGTTCTCTAGCCTGAGCCCGCCGTTCCAACCTGATTTCTCGCTGGTTCCAACAGCCCAACGAGCCCAAGGGAGGAAGAAGAAGGTGAAGATGGGTTCGACAAGTTGGTGGTAGACGGGGCGGAGAAGGTTGCCGGCAGCGTCGCACGCAAGCAAGGCAAAGAAGAGACCGATGGTAAGGATTCTTTCTCCCGACTTTGTCGTTCCGCCCTGGTTCCTCTCCTGGTGTTGCAGCAACAAAGCTCTCATGGAGGAAGATGAGAGGAGGGTGAAGATGAAGGTGGAAGGCAAAGAAGATCAGCACCGGCGGTGAGATAGCTCCCGAAGTCCGTTGTTCCGTCCTAATTCTTCTCGCCTCCCCTCTGTTTTCCATTTTACAACAAAACTCGAGCCTCTTCTTATCTTTATCTCCCTGCTTTCTTTACTTAACAAGGTAGGAAATATGTTGTTTTTGGAGCCAAAATCCGTCTCGGAACGGGACTCGCGTTAAAGCGGTAAAATTATGTACCTCGGGTGGAACAACTCACTAAACGAAAAACGTCCCGTAAATTATGTAGACCAATAAAACCAATTTTCCATGATTTTATCTTGCTACCTTCAATTTTTAAGGCTCCCGTTTCGTATTTCAAATCCTTTCCGGTACATAATTAAAAGGACGGCTTATCCGATAAATATTCTTTTTCCACCGAAAAATCCTAGAATTCACACCGATCCATAAAATCATTTCTTTGTGATTTTAATTTTCTAGGATTTAATCTCCAATAAAAATATTGGATTAAGCGTTAAAACGAACCAAAAAGGTAAAAAGGATATCCGAGAAAAATTCAAAAATATCCTCAAAAACCGCAGTTATTACATCTAGGCATAAGCATAAAGGATGAGAATAATATCAAGCCAATAAGCACATTCTGCACTACAAAATAAAGACCGATCGAATAAGAGTACAAATTCGAACCTAGAAACCGAATGCCACATTTAGGTGTGACATTTACATGGAAATTTCCTCAAACACTTGGAGTGCAATGTTAGATCACAAATCATTTTAAAGGCAAAAGGTGAAAAAACAAGTGAACTTTAAAGACATCTAGGCATAAGCATAAAGAATGCCACATTTAGGAGTGACATTTACATGGACATTTCGTCAAACACTTGACGTGCAATGTTAGCTCACAAATCATTTTAAAGGCGAAAGGAGAAAAAACAAGTGAACATTAAAGACATCTAGGCATAAGTATAAAGGATGAGGATAGTATCAAGCCAATAAGCACATTCTGCACTACAAAACCAAGACCGATCGAATAGAAGCATAAATTCGAACCTAGAAACTGAACGCCACATTTAGGAGTGACATTTACATGGACATTTCGTTAAACACTTGGAGCACAATGTTAGATCACAAATCATTTGAAAGGTAAAAGGAGAAAAAACAAGTGAACTTTAAAGACTTATAGGCATAAGCATAAAGAATGAGGATAGTATCAAGCCAATAAGCACGTTCTGCACTACAAAATCAAGACGTATCGAATAAAAGCATCAATTCGAACCTAGAAACCGAATGCCACATTTAGGAGTGACATTTACATGGACATTTAATCAAACATTTGGGGTGTAATGTTAGATCACAAATCAATTTAAAGGCAAAAGGAGAAAAAACAAGTGAAGTTTAAAGACATCTAGGCATAAGCATAAAGAATGAGGATTGTATCAAGCCAATAAGCACATTCTGCACTACAAAATCAAGACCAATCGATTAAAAGCATAAATTCGAACCTAGAAATCGAATGCCACATTTAGGAGTGACATTTACATGGACATTTCATCAAACACTTGGCGTGCAATGTTAGATCACAAGTCAATTTTTAAAGGCAAAAGGAGAAAAAACAAGTGAAATTTATTGACATCTAGGCATAAGCATAAACAATGAGAATTGTATCAAGCCAATTAGCACATTCTACACTACAAAATCAAGAGTGATCGAATAAGAGCATAAATTCGAACCTAGAAATCGAATGCCATATTTAGGAGTGACATTCACATGGACATTTCGTCGAACACTTGGCGTGCAATGTTAGATCACAAGTCAATTTTTAAAGGCAAAAGGAGAAAAAACAAGTGAACTTTAAAGACATCTAGGCATAAGCATAAAGGACGAGGATAATATCAAGCCAATAAGCACATTCTGCACTACAAAATAAAGACCGATCGAATAAGAGCACAAATTCGAACTTAGAAACCAAATGCCACATTTGGGTGTGACATTTACATGGAGAATTCGTGAAACACTTGGAGTGCAATGTTAGATTAGTCGAAGTCCAGATACGTATGCACGCAGTTGGGGTTGCAACCGCTTAAGAAAGGTTGCAATCCGCAGTGATGTGATTCCATGTACCGAGTCATGGCCCCATGATTTGAGTGAAGATTCAAACCCTAAATACAATCCCAATGTGCATGATAACGGGGAGCCTATACTTGGACAAGCAACCAAGGCCGATGTTCGAGGCACTAAGAAGCCGAGACAAGGAGCCATACCATATCTTGGGCGCATCATGCGAGCCCTAGCTAAGTCAATACTAGACAAAATCAGGGAGGAGCTCATGGCTCATAAGTTTCCGATGGCTAATGAAGGTGAAGGTTGGAGTGTTCTTGTGACTATTGGTTCAACTAGTGCTAAAACTTGACTTATGTTTTGTTAAGGGTTGTTAGTTGAATTTTTTGAAACTTAAGGGTGTGTTATGTAATTAGAGAGAAGTGTGGGATGGTTTATGTGAGGCGTGGATCTAGGTTATATGGTCCTCCTTGGCCTCCATTTTGAGAAAGACTTGAACGAAAATTTGCTCTCTTTTTACTTGTTTTCAATCTATGTTCTTTGTTTTGTTTTTTGTTCAATCTCGTTGTTTGATCGTTGGTGAGTCATATTCGACGGTCTTTCAACCTATTTTGTTGATGTTGGTGTGTAATATCCAAGATTCAACATCCATATCCAACAATCCATCAATCCACTTCCAATCGCTCCATCCATCGATCCATATCCATCTCGGTGGAATTTTGCACCATGTTTGTATATTCGCCATAACTGATAAATTGCACCTCATCTGGATCTGAAATTTTGAGGGGTTAAACTAGACTCAAATATCGAACTTTGGGCATTGGAATCACCCAATTCTGAGTCCGGACGAGGGAGATCTTACCTTTTTATCCCAGACGAAATTCAGCCACCGAGCTCCACCACCTTCGAGCAAAGTGAAGATTTCCTACCACACTACAACGATCTGTTTGCACAATCATCTTCGAACCAAGTAGTTTAAAGGCTGTGCGATTAATCCTTGAATTTACTCTTCCACTTAAGTGTGTCTTGAATTTTTGTTGGCTGAATTTGTGTGCTGAAACGAGTTGTTGAGGGAGAGGAAAAACGTTCCCTTTGTTGGTCATTGCATGCTTATTGAATAGGTTCAACTCTAGGAATGAGAACGACACCGAGAATTGCTAGTCTTTCTTGTTTGTGTCAACTCTTGGTGTTCGAGTTCTTCTTGTTGTCTTTTGTTGGTCATCTCCTACTTGCAACTTGTCGGATTTCCATCTCGAGAAAGTTTTGGTGATTAATTCAAGTGCACTCTATGCTCTTGCTTTTCACGTGGTTTGTTAAGATGACAAGTGTAGGTGATGAAAAAGAAAAACAAAAGCGCCTCTTGGACATATTGCGATCCTTGCAACAATCCACGCAATCCATGGAGGCACGCATGGAGGCATACTTTGATGCCTTGGAGAGCTGATTCCCATGATTGGATGAGAAGACACAAGTGCCTCAAGTGGGGAACATCAATAAGAAACAAGAAGAGGATGTTCATACTTTCAAGGAACAAGGCGACCATGAGGTATTCAGCATTTCTAACCTTGTTCCTTCGTTTTCTAATGATTATGTTGAGGATGTTCAAGATCATGGTTCGAGGACGCCCCCTTGTGAAGGGGAGGAGACTTCTTTCCAACAAAGAGTGATGAGTGATGTAGAACAACCAAAAAGAGAGACTGCTTTCCATGAATTGGAATAACTCATCACCATCAAGTGTCCAATAGAACTGATGCACATATTACAAGAAGAGGAGGAAGTTGTGGAATTGTCTCCTAAAATCAAGCATCATCCTACCATCACTCCTAGTTCCATGAACTCGTTGGCTACACCATGGATGGATGCATTTCCTATGATTCCTTCTAGTTTGCGCTTCTTGCTCCATGAGGTGGACGAGGCGTTTTTAGTCACTCCAAGCGGTGGTTGCTTTCCTTTTCCTGTGGAGGCCAAGAAGGATGTCTTTTTCATGGAGAATGCTACACCAAGGGAGCTAGAAGGCCTACCTTCATTGTTGAGCTCACAAGGCTTGATAGATTCGAGGACAAATTCTTTTCAAGGGGAGGAGGATGATGTGATTCCATCTACCGAGTCATGGCCCCATGATTTGAGTGAAGATTCTAGCCCTAAAGACAATCCAAATGTGCATGATAAAGGGGAGCCTATGCTTGGACAAGAAACCAAGGACGATGTTCGAGGCGCTAAGAAGCCGAGACAAGGAGCCATACCCTATCTTGGGCGCATCACGCAAGCCCTGGCTAAGTCAATACTAGACAAAATCAGGGAGGAGCGAATGGATCATAAGTTTCCCATGGCTAATGAAGGTGAAGGTTGGAGTGTTCTTGTGACTATTCGTTCAACTAGTGCTAAAACTTGACTTATGTTTTGTTAAGGGTTATTAGTTGAATTTTTTGAAACTTAAGGGTGTGTTATGTAATTAGAGAGAAGTGTGGGATGGTTTGTGTGAGGCGTGGATCTAGGTTATATGGTCCTCCTTGGCCTCCATTTTGAGAAAGACTTGAACGAAAATTTGCTCTCTTTTTACTTGTTTTAAATCTAAGTTCTTTGTTTTGTTTTTCGTTCTATCTCGTTGTTTGATCGTTGGTCAGTCATATCCGACGGTATTTCAACCTAGTTTGTTGATCTTTGTGTGTAATATCCAAGATTCAACATCCATATCCAACAATCCATCAATCCACTTCCAATCGCTCCATCCATCGATCCATATCCATCTCGGTGGAATTTTGCACCATGTTTGTATATTCGCCATAACTGATAAATTGCACCTCATCTGGATCTGAAATTTTGAGGGGTTAAACTAGACTCAAATATCGAACTTTGGGCATTGGAATCACCCAATTCTGAGTCCGGACGAGGGAGATCTTACCTTTTTATCCCAGACGAAATTCAGCCACCGAGCTCCACCACCTTCGAGCAAAGTGAAGATTTCCTACCACACTACAGCGATCTGTTTGCACAATCATCTTCGAACCAAGTAGTTTAAAGGCTGTGCGATTAATCCTTGAATTTACTCTTCCACTTAAGTGTGTCTTGAATTTTTGTTGGCTGAATTTGTGTGCTGAAACGAGTTGTTGAGGGAGAGGAAAAAAGTTCCCTTTGTTGGTCATTGCATGCTTATTGAATAGGTTCAACTCTAGGAATGAGAACGACACCGAGAATTGCTAGTCTTGCTTGTTTGTGTCAACTCTTGGTGTTCGAGTTCTTCTTGTTGTCTTTTGTTGGTCATCTCCTACTTGCAACTTATCGGATTTCCATCTCGAGAAAGTTTTGGTGATTAATTCAAGTGCACTCTATACTCTTGCTTTTCACGTGGTTTGTTAAGATGACAAGTGTAGGTGATGAAAAAGAAAAACAAAAGCGCCTCTTGGACATATTGCGATCCTTGCAACAATCCACGCAATCCATGGAGGCACGCATGGAGGCATACTTTGATGCCTTGGAGAGCTGATTCCCATGATTGGATGAGAAGACACAAGTGCCTCAAGTGGGGAACATCAATAAGAAACAAGAAGAGGATGTTCATACTTTCAAGGAACAAGGCGACCATGAGGTATTCAGCATTTCTAACCTTGTTCCTTCGTTTTCTAATGATTATGTTGAGGATGTTCAAGATCATGGTTCGAGGACGCCCCCTTGTGAAGGGGAGGAGACTTCTTTCCAACAAAGAGTGATGAGTGATGTAGAACAACCAAAAAGAGAGACTGCTTTCCATGAATTGGAATAACTCATCACCATCAAGTGTCCAATAGAACTGATGCACATATTACAAGAAGAGGAGGAAGTTGTGGAATTGTCTCCTAAAATCAAGCATCATCCTACCATCACTCCTAGTTCCATGAACTCGTTGGCTACACCATGGATGGATGCATTTCCTATGATTCCTTCTAGTTTGCGCTTCTTGCTCCATGAGGTGGACGAGGCGTTTTTAGTCACTCCAAGCGGTGGTTGCATTCCTTTTCCTGTGGAGGCCAAGAAGGATGTCTTTTTCATGGAGAATGCTACACCAAGGGAGCTAGAAGGCCTACCTTCATTGTTGAGCTCACAAGGCTTGATAGATTCGAGGACAAATTCTTTTCAAGGGGAGGAGGATGATGTGATTCCATCTACCGAGTCATGGCCCCATGATTTGAGTGAAGATTCTAGCCCTAAAGACAATCCAAATGTGCATGATAAAGGGGAGCCTATGCTTGGACAAGAAACCAAGGACGATGTTCGAGGCGCTAAGAAGCCGAGACAAGGAGCCATACCCTATCTTGGGCGCATCACGCAAGACCTGGCTAAGTCAATACTAGACAAAATCAGGGAGGAGCGAATGGATCATAAGTTTCCCATGGCTAATGAAGGTGAAGGTTGGAGTGTTCTTGTGACTATTCGTTCAACTAGTGCTAAAACTTGACTTATGTTTTGTTAAGGGTTGTTAGTTGAATTTTTTGAAACTTAAGGGTGTGTTATGTAATTAGAGAGAAGTGGGGGATGGTTTGTGTGAGGCGTGGATCTAGGTTATATGGTCCTCCTTGGCCTCCATTTTGAGAAAGACTTGAACGAAAATTTGCTCTCTTTTTACTTGTTTTAAATCTAAGTTCTTTGTTTTGTTTTTCGTTCTATCTCGTTGTTTGATCGTTGGTCAGTCATATCCGACGGTATTTCAACCTAGTTTGTTGATCTTTGTGTGTAATATCCAAGATTCAACATCCATATCCAACAATCCATCAATCCACTTCCAATCGCTCCATCCATCGACCCATATCCATCTCGGTGGAATTTTGCACCATGTTTGTATATTCGCCATAACTGATAAATTGCACCTCATCTGGATCTGAAATTTTGAGGGGTTAAACTAGACTCAAATATCGAACTTTGGGCATTGGAATCACCCAATTCTGAGTCCGGACAAGGGAGATCTTACCTTTTTATCCCAGACGAAATTCAGCCACCGAGCTCCACCACCTTCGAGCAAAGTGAAGATTTCCTACCACACTACAGCGATCTGTTTGCACAATCATCTTCGAACCAAGTAGTTTAAAGGCTGTGCGATTAATCCTTGAATTTACTCTTCCACTTAAGTGTGTCTTGAATTTTTGTTGGCTGAATTTGTGTGCTGAAACGAGTTGTTGAGGGAGAGGAAAAATGTTCCCTTTGTTGGTCATTGCATGCTTATTGAATAGGTTCAACTCTAGGAATGAGAACGACACCGAGAATTGCTAGTCTTGCTTGTTTGTGTCAACTCTTGGTGTTCGAGTTCTTCTTGTTGTCTTTTGTTGGTCATCTCCTACTTGCAACTTGTCGGATTTCCATCTCGAAAAAGTTTAGGTGATTAATTCAAGTGCACTCTATACTCTTGCTTTTCACGTGGTTTGTTAAGATGACAAGTGTAGGTGATGAAAAAGAAAAACAAAAGCGCCTCTCGGACATATTGCGATCCTTGCAACAATCCACGCAATCCATGGAGGCACGCATGGAGGCATACTTTGATGCCTTGGAGAGCTGAATCCCATGATTGGATGAGAAGACACAAGTGCCTCAAGTGGGGAACATCAATAAGAAACAAGAAGAGGATGTTCATACTTTCAAGGAACAAGGCGACCATGAGGTATTCAGCATTTATAACCTTATTCCTTCGTTTTCTAATGATTATGTTGAGGATGTTCAAGATCATGGTTCGAGGACGCCCCCTTGTGAAGGGGAGGAGACTTCTTTCCAACAAAGAGTGATGAGTGATGTAGAACAACCAAAAAGAGAGACTGCTTTCCATGAATTGGAATAACTCATCACCATCAAGTGTCCAATAGAACTGATGCACATATTACAAGAAGAGGAGGAAGTTGTGGAATTGTCTCCTAAAATCAAGCATCATCCTACCATCACTCCTAGTTCCATGAACTCGTTGGCTACACCATGGATGGATGCATTTCCTATGATTCCTTCTAGTATGCGCTTCTTGCTCCATGAGGTGGACGAGGCGTTTTTAGTCACTCCAAGAGGTGGTTGCATTCCTTTTCCTGTGGAGGCTAAGAAGGATGTCTTTTTCATGGAGAATGCTACACCAAGGGAGCTAGAAGGCCTACCTTCATTGTTGAGCTCACAAGGCTTGATAGATTCGAGGACAAATTCTTTTCAAGGGGAGGAGGATGATGTGATTCCATCTACCGAGTCATGGCCCCATGATTTGAGTGAAGATTCTAGCCCTAAAGACAATCCAAATGTGCATGATAAAGGGGAGCCTATGCTTGGACAAGAAACCAAGGACGATGTTCGAGGCGCTAAGAAGCCGAGACAAGGAGCCATACCCTATCTTGGGCGCATCACGCAAGCCTTGGCTAAGTCAATACTAGACAATATCAGGGAGGAGCGAATGGATCATAAGTTTCCCATGGCTAATGAAGGTGAAGGTTGGAGTGTTCTTGTGACTATTCGTTCAACTAGTGCTAAAACTTTACTTATGTTTTGTTAAGGGTTGTTAGTTGAATTTTTTGAAACTTAAGGGTGTGTTATGTAATTAGAGAGAAGTGTGGGATGGTTTGTGTGAGGCGTGGATCTAGGTTATATGGTCCTCCTTGGCCTCCATTTTGAGAAAGACTTGAACGAAAATTTGCTCTCTTTTTACTTGTTTTAAATCTAAGTTCTTTGTTTTGTTTTTCGTTCTATCTCGTTGTTTGATCGTTGGTCAGTCATATCCGACGGTATTTCAACCTAGTTTGTTGATCTTTGTGTGTAATATCCAATATTCAACATCCATATCCAACAATCTATCAATCCACTTCCAATCGCTCCATCCATCGATCCATCTCCATCTGGGTGGAATTCTGCACCACGCTAGTATATTCGCCAAAACTTCTAAATTACACCTCATCTGGATCTGAAATTTTGAGGGGTTAAACTACACTCAAATATAGAACTTTGGACATTGGAATCACACAATTCTGAGTCCGGACGAGGGAGATCTACCATTTTTATCCCAGACAAAATTCAACCACCGAGCTCCACCACCTTCGAACCAAGTGAAGATTTCCTACCACTCTACGACGATCTGTTTGCACCATCATCTTCGAACCAAGTAGTTTAAAGGGTGTGCGATTAATCCTTGAATTTTCTCTTCCACTTAAGTGTGTCTTGAATTTTTTTTGGCTGAATTTGTGTGCTGAAACGAGTTGTTGAGGGAGAGGAAAAACGTTCCCTTTGTTGGTCATTGCATGCTTATTGAATAAGTTCAACTCTAGGATACGAGAACGACACCGAGAATTGCTAGTCTTGCTTGTTTGTATATACTCTTGGTGTTCGAGTTCTTCTTGTTGTCTTTTGTTGGTCATCTCCTACATGCAACTTGTCGGATTTCCATCTCGAGCAAGTTTTGCTGATTAATTCAAGTGCACTCTATACTCTTGCTTTTCACGTGGTTTGTTAAGATGACAAGTGTAGGTGATGAAAAAGAAAAACAAAAGCGCCTCTTGGACATATTGCGATCCTTGCAAGAATCCATGCAATCCATGGAGGCACGCATGGAGGCATGCTTTGATGCCTTGGAGAGCCGATTCCCACGGCTGGATGAGTGGACACAAGTGCCTCAAATGGGGAACATCAAGAAGAAACAACAAGAGGATGTTCATACTTTCAAGGAACAAGGCGACCATGAGGTATTCAGCATTTCTAACCTTGTTCCTTCGTTTTCTAATGATTATGTTGGGGATGTTCAAGATCATGGTTCGAGGACGGCCCCTTGTGAAGGGGAGGAGACTTCTTTCCAACAAAGAGTGATGAGTGACATAGAACAACCAAAAAGAGAGACTGCTTTCCATGAATTGGAACAACTCATCACCATCAAGTGTCCAATAGAACTGAAGCACATATTACAAGAAGAGGAGGAAGTTGTGGAATTGTCTCCTAAAATCAAGCATCATCCTACCATCACTCCTAGCTCCATGAACTCGTTGGCTACACCATGGATGGATGCATTTCCTATGATTCCTTCTAGTATGCGCTTCTTGCTCCATGAGGTGGACGAGGCGTTTTTAGTCACTCCAAGAGGTGGTTGCATTCCTTTTCCTGTGGAGGCCAAGAAGGATGTCTTTTTCATGGAGAATGCTACACCAAGGGAGCTAGAAGGCCTACCTTCATTGTTGAGCTCACAAGGCTTGATAGATTCGAGGACAAATTCTTTTCAAGGGGAGGAGGATGATGTGATTCCATCTACCGAGTCATGGCCCCATGATTTGAGTGAAGATTCTAGCCCTAAAGACAATCCAAATGTGCATGATAAAGGGGAGCCTATGCTTGGACAAGAAACCAAGGACGATGTTCGAGGCGCTAAGAAGCCGAGACAAGGAGCCATACCCTATCTTGGGCGCATCACGCAAGCCTTGGCTAAGTCAATACTAGACAATATCAGGGAGGAGCGAATGGATCATAAGTTTCCCATGGCTAATGAAGGTGAAGGTTGGAGTGTTCTTGTGACTATTCGTTCAACTAGTGCTAAAACTTGACTTATGTTTTGTTAAGGGTTGTTAGTTGAATTTTTTGAAACTTAAGGGTGTGTTATGTAATTAGAGAGAAGTGTGGGATGGTTTGTGTGAGGCGTGGATCTAGGTTATATGGTCCTCCTTGGCCTCCATTTTGAGAAAGACTTGAACGAAAATTTGCTCTCTTTTTACTTGTTTTAAATCTAAGTTCTTTGTTTTGTTTTTCGTTCTATCTCGTTGTTTGATCGTTGGTCAGTCATATCCGACGGTATTTCAACCTAGTTTGTTGATCTTTGTGTGTAATATCCAATATTCAACATCCATATCCAACAATCTATCAATCCACTTCCAATCGCTCCATCCATCGATCCATCTCCATCTGAGTGGAATTCTGCACCACGCTAGTATATTCGCCAAAACTTCTAAATTACACCTCATCTGGATCTGAAATTTTGAGGGGTTAAACTACACTCAAATATAGAACTTTGGACATTGGAATCACACAATTTCGAGTCCGGACGAGGGAGATCTACCATTTTTATCCCAGACAAAATTCAACCACCGAGCTCCACCACCTTCGAACCAAGTGAAGATTTCCTACCACTCTACGACGATCTGTTTGCACCATCATCTTCGAACCAAGTAGTTTAAAGGGTGTGCGATTAATCCTTGAATTTTCTCTTCCACTTAAGTGTGTCTTGAATTTTTTTTGGCTGAATTTGTGTGCTGAAACGAGTTGTTGAGGGAGAGGAAAAACGTTCCCTTTGTTGGTCATTGCATGCTTATTGAATAAGTTCAACTCTAGGATACGAGAACGACACCGAGAATTGCTAGTCTTGCTTGTTTGTATATACTCTTGGTGTTCGAGTTCTTCTTGTTGTCTTTTGTTGGTCATCTCCTACTTGCAACTTGTCGGATTTCCATCTCGAGCAAGTTTTGCTGATTAATTCAAGTGCACTCTATACTCTTGCTTTTCACGTGGTTTGTTAAGATGACAAGTGTAGGTGATGAAAAAGAAAAACAAAAGCGCCTCTTGGACATATTGCGATCCTTGCAAGAATCCATGCAATCCATGGAGGCACGCATGGAGGCATGCTTTGATGCCTTGGAGAGCCGATTCCCACGGCTGGATGAGTGGACACAAGTGCCTCAAATGGGGAACATCAAGAAGAAACAACAAGAGGATGTTCATACTTTCAAGGAACAAGGCGACCATGAGGTATTCAGCATTTCTAACCTTGTTCCTTCGTTTTCTAATGATTATGTTGGGGATGTTCAAGATCATGGTTCGAGGACGGCCCCTTGTGAAGGGGAGGAGACTTCTTTCCAACAAAGAGTGATGAGTGACATAGAACAACCAAAAAGAGAGACTGCTTTCCATGAATTGGAACAACTCATCACCATCAAGTGTCCAATAGAACTGAAGCACATATTACAAGAAGAGGAGGAAGTTGTGGAATTGTCTCCTAAAATCAAGCATCATCCTACCATAACTCCTAGCTCCATGAACTCGTTGGCTACACCATGGATGGATGCATTTCTTATGATTCCTTCAAGTTTGCGCTTCTTGCTCCATTAGGTGGACGAGGCTGTTTTAGTCACTCCAAGCGGTGATTGCATTCCTTTTCCTGTGGAGGCCAAGAAGGATGTCTTTTTCATGGAGAATGCCACAACAAGGGAGCTAGAAGCCCTACCTTCATTGTTGAGATCACAAGGCTTAATAGATTCGAGGACGAATTCTTTTCAAGGGGAGCAGGATGATGTGATTCCATCTACCGAGTCATGGCCCCATGATTTGATTGAAGATTCCAGCCTTAAAGACAATCCCAATGTGCGTGATAAAGGGGAGCCTATACCTGGTCAAGCAACCAAGGCCGATGTTCGAGGCGCTAAGAAGCCGAGACAAGGAGCCATGCCCTATCTTGGGCGCATCAAGCGAGGCCTAGCTCAGTCAATACTAGACAAAATCAGGGAGGAGCTCATGGCTCATAAGTTTCCGATGGCTAATGACAGTGAAGGTTGGGGTGTTCTTGTGACTATTGGTTCAACTAGTGCTAATACTTGACTTATGTATTGTTCAGGGTTGTTAGTTGAATTTCTTGAAACTTAAGGATGTATTATGTAATTAGAGAAAAGTGTGGGATGGTTTATGTGAGGCGTGGATCTAGGTTATATGGTCGTCCTTGGCCTCCATTTTGAGAAAGACTTGATCGATGAAATTGCTCTCTTTTTACTTGTTTTCAATCTAAGTTCTTCGTTTTGTTTTTCGTTCAATCTCGTTGTTTAATCGTTGGTGAGTTATATCTGACGTTCTTTCAACCTAGTTTGTTGATCTTGGTGTGTAATATCCAAGATTCAACATCCATATCCAACAATCCATCAATCCACTTCCAATCGCTCCATCCATCGATCCATCTCCATCGCGGTGGAATTTTGCACCACGCCAGTATATTCGCAATAACTTCTAAATTACACCTCATCTGGATCTGAAATTTTGAGGGGTTAAACTAGACGCAAATATCGAAATCTAGGTTTTGGAATCACCCAATTCCGAGTCTAGACGAGGGATATCTATCCTTTTTATCCCAGACAAAATTCAGCCACCGAGCTTCACCACCTTCGAACCAAGTGAAGATTTCCTACCACTCTACGACGATCTCTTTGCACCATCATCTTCAACGATCCGGCCATCACGCAGATTCTCTGTAGGAGCGGCATTGGGCACCGCTGCCAAACGTCGTTGAAACTCTTGGGTAGTCTCATATACGGTAATGTTCTCGGGCCCTGCATCCCGGAAAGCAGTCTCACGAGCCGTTCTCATGACCTCAGGACAATAGTTATCTTGAATCCTCTCTTGAAATTCCTCAAAAGTACCATTTACCAGATGATCACGACTCAACTCCCACCAATCAAATGTATCCTCCTGTAACAAACTCTGTACTAAAGACATCCTTCTTTCCTCCGGTGCCTGGATAGAGTCGAGAGCAGATGCCACTTTCCTTAACAACTGCTCAACATCAGCTTCTTGAGCCCCAGTAAAGTTCGGTACCCCAGTCTTCCTAAATTTTGCAAGCCACATATAAGGAAGAGGCTCACGATATCCCCTTCCTTGCTCAGCCATGCCATCGACCGTTATTGGACTTGGAATACGTGGTGGTCTCCCTGACTGAACTGGCTGTGCAAAAACTGGTCTTGATGCCCTAACCTCAGCCCCTTGATAGCCAGAATTGGTTGCATTATGATTAGACAAGAATCCAATACGTACCACATTTTCTAATAGCTCTGCAAGTGTATCTCGGATAACATCACTCGTCTCTGGTGGTAACTCAACTGGTGGCACCTGAGCTGGCTCACGTACTTCCCCATCTACCTATCATTGACTCCATTAGGAGGGAGCCCATTTCCAACAACCGAAACATTTCCCCTTTGATGGTCATTCACTCCAGGTCTAACATTCTCAACAACCTCCTCTTGAGGAGGAAGGTTGTGTGGCTCTCTCACAGCATGAGCCTCTTCTCTGTTTCCAACACGGCCCCTACCACATCCTCTATCACCACCTTTCCTTCCTGCTTTAGTTGCTCCAGCACTAGTTTGTGGAGCCATCTGTAAGCGGATGTTTTAGTATTTAAACTATCTTTAACTGAAGTTAACAAAATAACTTACTAGTCTACATGAGGTCCTTCGGCTGATAACGACAGAGTCGAGGCGTGTCATCTACCTTGTAAATGCAATATGACTACCCCAATTTGTAACTCCCCGTCTTTATACCGGGCACACTTGTTGTTCAGTTCCATGTTGATGCGACCCCCGTCATGGATGCTAGCCAGGAGGACGACACATTCACACTTCGCTCAGATGGCCCCATTACCCGTGCCAGAACTCGAGCCATCCAGTCCTCGACTTAGTCCCTCGTGGCGCGCCTCTCCACAGGCCACGACGCGTCCCTCATCGCACCAACACACACAGCCTTGTGCGTCCTCGGCGTCGAGGAACCTCAACTTGATCCAACAATGCCAACCACCACCACCTTGGCACCATCGGACACAAGCCTTGCATCGTGCCATGGATCGCGCCTTGAGGTTCTCGCAAGCCACGAACAACCCACCATGCCAAGCCTTGGCGTGGAGACCATCGTGCCAAGACTCGGCATCGAGTCGCATCTTGAGGTTCTCGCGACACTCGCACCAGCGCCCTCGCCAGCGTCCGCGCCAGCGCCCAGTGTCGCGCCGTAGCCTCGCCAGCGTCGTGTCCGGGTCTCGCCAGCGCCGCGCCAAGCATGTCGCGACACTGCGAGCACGGTCACGAACGACCTATCCGTTTTTAGTAATTTCTTGCATACTTTCCATTATAGAACATTACTATTAGTAGTTTTATGATTTTAGAAGGTTAATTATGGGCCTTGCGCCGAACACTTTTGGACCCGCGCCGTTGGGCCCTTAGCTTGCACGCTAGCCCTAGGCGCGCGCCGCACCCCTTAGGGTTTTTCTAGGTTTTTCTCGTGCCGCCTCCCTATATAAGGGGGATTAGGCCTATGTTTTTATGCAAAGCATATTTTAGGGTTAATTTAAGTTGAGGATTGCTCCTTTATTTTCCCTTTGTGCTTGCGCCGCCCCTTATAATCCGATCTAAAGCTCTCGTTCACAATTGTTCTTGTTTGTTCGTGCCTTCATTCAATCAATCAAGTCTTCCGCTACGCAGAATTGAGACCCACTACTCAAACATCGCGCCGATCCGAGGCATCAACGCCAAGTTCAAGAACTTTTGGACAAGGGTTTCGTCCGAGAGTCCTTAAGCCCATGCGCCGTGCCGGTGATCCTTGTGCCGAAGAAAGATGGTTCTTGGCGTATGTGCGTCGACTGCCGAGCCATTAATCAGATTACGGTGAAGTACATGCATCCGATTCCTAGGCTCGATGACATGCTAGATGAGCTCCATGGCGCCGCCCTGTTTTCCAGGATTGATCTTCGCAACGGATATCACCAAATCCGTATGCAAGAGGGCGACGAGTGGAAAACCGCATTCAAAACCAAGCATGGTTTGTACGAATGGCTTGTCATGCCTTTTGGCTTGACAAACGCCCCTAGTACTTTTATGCGGCTTATGAATTTTGTTTTTAGGAAGTTTTTGGGACGTTTTGTCGTTGTGTATTTTGACGACATCTTAGTTTTTTCTAGAAACTTGGACTCTCACGCGAGGCACCTTAGGTTGGTATTAGAATGCCTTCGCGAACATTATTTGTATGTAAACTTGGACAAATGTTCGTTTTGCACGGACACGACGAATTTTCTTGGGTTCGTCGTGTCCAAGGATGGGCTAAAAGTGGATGACGACAAGATCCGCGCCATCCGAGAGTGGCCCACCCCTACGACCCCGACGATGGTTCGATCCTTCTTAGGGCTCGCAGGGTTCTATCGGCGTTTCGTCAAGGACTTTAGTTCCATCGCCGGGCCACTCCACAACCTTACCAAGAAGGCAACCACAATCAAGTGGATGCCACAACATGAGGCCGCCTTTCAGGCCTTAAAACAAGCTTTGTGTAGCGCTCCGGTCTTGCAATTGCCAGACTTCACTAAACGCTTTGAGATCGAGTGCGACGCCTCTAACTATGGCATCGGCGGCGTACTCCTTCAAGAGAGACTCCCCATTGCATATTTTAGTGAGAAACTTACGGGGGCAACTCTCAATTACCCGACGTATGACAAGGAGTTGTACGCGCTGATTCGGGTCCTTAAAACATGGCAGCATTATTTATGGCCAAGTGAAACGACTCTCAACAGGCGCCATGCGCGGTGGGTGGAGTTTATGGAAACCTTTCCATATATCATCGCCCACAAGAAAGGAAAGGAAAATGTCGTGGCAGACGCACTGTCACGCAGGTATGTACTCTTAACTCAGTTACAGGCCAATTTGCTCGGGTTCTCCTTGATTAAGGAGTTATACTTGCATGATCCATATTTTAGACCGATCATGGAGAACCTCGAGCAAAGTCGAATCCATGAGTCTTTTTTTTTGGACAATGGGTACCTCTACCGAGCCAGGAAGCTTTGCATTCCGGCCTCATCTGTGAGGCATCTTTTGCTCAAAGAAGCTCATGATGGCCGAGGCCATTTTGGCATAGCCAAAACCCTAGCAGCACTTCGTGATCATTTCTTTTGGCCACACATGGCCTCGGATGTCCACAAGTATTGCCGCGGTTGTATGCCGTGCCAAACCACAAAATCGAGGTTCCAACCTCGTGGCCTTTACACGCCCTTGCCCATCCCGGACTCACCGTGGGAAGATCTCTCCATGGATTTTATCACGGGCCTCCCGATGACAAGGCGCGGTAAGGATTCAATCTTTGTCATTGTGGACCGCTTCTCCAAAATGGCTCACTTTGTGCCATGCAAAGGGAACAACAATGCGACTGAAATCGCCACCTTGTTCTTTGAGCATGTCGTAAAGTTACATGGCGTGCCTCGCACTATTGTTAGTGACCGAGACACGAAATTTTGTAGCCATTTCTGGAGGACGCTTTGGGGAAAGCTAGGTACACAATTGTTGTTTTCAACCTCATATCATCCCCAAACCGATGGTCAAACTGAGGTGACCAATCGGACACTGGGCACCCTTCTTCAGACGGTGCTCAAACATAACCCACGCCGGTGGGAGTATCTCATCCCTTTTGTTGAGTTTTCTTACAACAGGTCCAAACACTCGGCTACTAGGCGGACACCGTTCGAGATCGTCTACGGCCTCAATCCACACTCTCCGATGGATCTTGTCCCTCACCCCTTGAAGAACGGCGATCACATCGACGCTTCCAACCGTGCCGACGCCATCCGCAAGTTACACGAGCGGACGCGGTCCCAATTGGAGCGTAGGGCCTCCCAGTACGAGGCACAACACAACAAGGGTCGGAAGCGCATGGTTTTCAACCCCAGAGATCTCGTGTGGCTACACCTTCGCAAGGACCGTTTTCCGGATGCTCGGAACACGAAGCTTCATCAACGAGGTGACGGGCCTTTTCGAGTCTTAGAGCGGATCGGGGACAACGCCTACAAGATCGATCTCCCGGGCAAGTACTCGGTCCACTCCACTTTTAATGTCGCCGAACTCTCCCCCTATGTTGAGCCTGCTTATGAGGAAACGGGGACGTTTCCCAACCAAGTGGGGGAGGGTGATGCGACCCCCGTCATGGATGCTAGCCAGGAGGACGACGCATTCACACTTCGCTCAAATGGCCCCATTACCCGTGCCAGAAATCGAGCCATCCAGTCCGCGACTCAGTCCCTCGTGGCGCGCCTCTCCACAAGCCACGACGCGTCCCTTGTTGCACCAACGTACACAGCCTTGTGCGTCCTCGGCGTCGAGGAACCTCAACTTGATCCAACAATGCCAACCACCACCACCTTGGCACCATCGGACTCAAGCCTTGCATCGTGCCATGGATCGCGCCTTGAGGTTCTCGCAAGCCACGGACAACCCACCATGCCAAGCCTTGGCGTGGAGACCATCGTGCCAAGACTCGGCATCGAGTCGCATCTTGAGGTTCTCGCGACACTCGCACCAGCGCCCTCGCCAGCGTCCGCGCCAGCGCCCAGTGCCGTGCCGTAGCCTCGCCAGCGTCGTGTCCGGGACTCGCCAGCGCCGCGCCAAGCATGTCGCGACACTGCGAGCACAGTCACGAACGACCTATCCGTTTTTAGTAATTTCTTGCATACTTTCCATTATAGAACATTACTATTAGTAGTTTTATGATTTTAGAAGGTTAATTATGGGCCTTGCGCCGAACACTTTTGGACCCGCGCCGTTGGGCCCTTAGCTTGCACGCTAGCCCTAGGCGCGCGCCGCACCCCTTAGGGTTTTTCTAGGTTTTTCTCGTGCCGCCTCCTTATATAAGGGGGATTAGGCCTATGTTTTTATGCAGCGCACATTTTAGGGTTAATTTAAGTTGATGATTGCTCCTTTATTTTCCCTTTGTGCTTGTGCCCCCCCTTATAATCCGATCTAAAGCTCTCGTTCACAATTGTTCTTGTTTGTTTTTGCCTTCATTCAATCAATCAAGTCTTTCGAACCGAGGCATCCCAAACGAGGGACGCATCACATGTGCCCTTATTGTCAACCTGGCTTTGATACCAATTTGTTACACCTCGTCTTTACACCGGGCGCTACTCGGTAGTAGACCTCACTAGGTATACTTAGGCTAGTTTGACAACGAGTTCACTTGGATCTTGCAACTCGGGCACAACGATAATACAAAAATAAAACTTCCAACCGATTTTTATAAAATCCAAGTACAGAAAACATGCATGAAACCCAAACAACCTAACTTACAACACCACCTAGAAACATTTCATTAATATACCACTACCCTTTCTTTATCAAAACAACACATTGTTCAAAAGATACCAAAAAGTAACCACCATTTCTCCCCACCGAACCCAACCTAATGACACGACTTTCAACGACCTGTTCCATCATTCAGTCGAGGTTCCATCATGGGCCCCTTGTCTTTACCTAAAACTAAAAAAAAACAAGTCCCCGATGGGTCAGCTACCATTCTAATCCAAGCTAGAATCCATACGATACTAGTAAGACATTTAAAAACCAATCAAGTACCTAACACACACACAAGCACGGTTCACATGATTACAACACATATCAGTTCTAAATCCATACATTAACTTCCCATAGATCATAAACACAAACCACATATCAAACTTCCATACATAGTCATACATAGAAGTCCAAGCAGAACAATACAACCATTCTCTCACCGTTCCATTCCATGACGCTTATCAACCCTGCGCCCTAGGTGTTGAGGCGCGATCTCCCACCCTGCACAATTCCATCCTCCTAACCCCGGGTCAAGCCTCCTCGGGAGCACTTGCCCAAAACACAAATAATTTTTCTTTTGAAGGAGCACGGTTCTCCGTCACATAACCATACGTAGCCGTCACTTCAACCCAGAGGACTAGGCATATGGCCATGCCGAGAACGGTAACAACACAGAGAAAATATTCGAAAACTTCACATTCGATGAGAACCCAACAAAATCCTTTTCACACATATCATACACAAGTAAACCTTTTTCATAAAACTATCACTTAGGGACTAGTTTCCCAACACCAATCCTACAAGCACCACATGAAGTCTAACAAGTATTGAATGGAAACTAAGCAAGTCGAAAACGACTTACCTTCAAGATGAATTCTCGGGGCGAACAAACACTAACTAACACGCAAAGTGGGCCCTTGTCTAAGACATATAGTCTGTCTCTTTCCCTCGTCTCTGGTCACGACCTAAGACTACGATCCTATATACATATATATACCCCAATAAATAATAATATCTTTTTAACTCTTACAAACTCTAACCCTAAAAACAACGAAAAGCCAAGATGCTTTATAACTTCTTTTGTATAAATCCAAATCCTTTAAATCTTGACAAGAATATACTAGATATATAAAAGAACATTTTTCTAGTTCAAACCTTTCTGAAAAACTAGATCAAAGGTCTCCATAATATCATTACAAAGCAATACCCTAAAAATTACTCTGAAATCTTTTACAGAATATAAATCTAATATCAAAAACACCCTTGAAGAACTATAAATCGACTGATTTCTAAATCAAAATCAATTAGGAATCCAGATCTAGAAAAAAATAAATGAAATTCAAATAAACTATTAACTAATTAAAATTACCAAACCACGCTTGTACTTCGAGATTAAACCCAATAGAAGAGATCTTGTACCAAAATTAACCAAAACACCTCTCGTTTCTTTTTACTTAACAAAGAACCGAAGAACATGTTTATATATAACGTTTGTTTTTCTTGTTTTCCTATTTACTTAACAAAGAACAGAAGAACATGTTTATATATAACGTCAAAGTCGGCTTAAGTTTAGCAAAATCCCACTTTTCACCCTGAAATCTCCTTGATTATAAACTTTACCCTGAAATAATTATTAATTACCTTTAAGTTAAAAAAATTTAAAAATAAAATTTTCTAAACTTCAAAATAAAATATTAAATATTATTATTTATCCGAGATTAATTAAAGCTTACTTAAAATCATAACACTTACTTAAAATCCTTGAAACTAACCAAACAACACGCAGATCAAATACATTTAGTATACCACAAACAACAACCATATAAGTCAAACATCATGTAATTCACACCATTAATACAGTACCATCCACTATCAAACAAGTCAAGCACATAAGGTGAAGTCAAACAAAGCACACCAATATTTACTACTACCCTTAACTATAATCCTCGATTCCGCCTAACTCCTATTCTCAAACGCTTCAACTAAAAGCATAAATTCGAACCTAGAAACCGAATGCCATATTTAGGAGTTACATTTACATGGACATTTCGTCAAAAACTTGGCGTGCAATGTTAGATCACAAAACATTTTGAAGGCAAAGGGAGAAAAAACAGTGAACTTTAAAGACATCTAGGCATAAGCATAATAAATGAGGATAGTATCAAGCCAATAAGCACGTTCCGCACTACAAAATCAAGACCAATCGGATAAAAGCATAAATTTGAACCTAGAAACCGAATCCCATATTTAGGAGTGACATTCACATGGACATTTTATCGAAAACTTGGAGCGCAATGTTAGATCTCAAGTCAATTTTTAAAGGCAAAAGGAGAAAAACCAAGTGAACTTTAAAGACATCTTGGCATAAGCATAACGAATGAGGATAGTATCAAGCCAATAAGCGCTTTCTACACTTCAAAATCAAGACCGATCGAATAAAAGCATAAAGTCGAACCTAGAAATGGAATGCCACATTTAGAAGTGACATTTACATGGACATTTCATCGAACACTTGGCGTGCAATATCACAAGTCTTTTTAAAGGCAAAAGGAGAAAAACAAGTGAACTTTAAAGACATCTAGGCATAAGCATAAAGAATGAGGATAGTTTCATGCCAATAAGCACATTTTGTACTACAAAATGAAGACGTATCAAATAAAAGCATAAATTCGAACCTAGAAACCGAATGCCACATTTAGGAGTGACATTTACATGGACATTTCATCAAACACTTGGCGTGCAATGTTAGATCACAAGTCAATTTAAACACAAAAGGAGAAAAACAAGTGAACTTTAAAGATATCTAGGCATAAGCATAAAGAATGAGGATAGTTTCAAGCCAATAAGCACATTCTATACTACAAAATGAAGACGTATCGAATAAAAGCACAAATTCGTACCTAGAAACCGAATGCCACATTTAGGAGTGGCATTTAAATGGACATTTCATCGAACACTTGGCGTGCAATGTTAGATCAATAGTCATTTTAAAGGCAACAGGAGAGAAAACAAGTTATGATTAAAGACATCTAGGCATAAGCATAAAGAATGAGGATAGTATCAAGACAATGAGCACATTCTACACTACAAAATCAAGACGTATCGAATAAAAGCATAAATTCGTACCTAGAAACCGAATGCCACATTTAGTAATGACATTTACATGGACATTTCATCAAACATTTGACATGCAACGTTAGATCTCAAGTAAATTTTTAAAGGCAAAAGGAGAAAAAACAAGTAAACTTTAAAGACATCTAGGCATAAGTATAAAGAATAAGGATAGTATCAAGCCAATAAGCACATTCTGCAGTACAAAACCAAGATCGATCGAATTGAAGGATAAATTCGAACCTAGAAACCGAATGCCACATTTAGGAGTGACATTTACATGGACATTTCATCGAACAGTTGGCGTGCAATGTGACATCTCAAGTCAATTTTTAAAGGCAAAAGGAGAAAAAACAAGTTGACTTTAAAGACATCTTGGCATAAGCGTAAAGAATGAGGAGAATATCAAGCCAATAAGCACATTCTGCACTACAAAATCAAGACCGATCAAATAGAAGCATAAATTCGAACCTAGAAACCGAATGCCACATTTAGGAATGACATTTACATGTCATTTCATCGAACATTTGACGTGCAATGTTAGATCTCAAGTCAATTTTTAAAGGCAAAAGGAGAAAAAACAAGTGAACTTTAATGACATCTAGGCATAAGCATAAAGAATTAGGGTAGTATCAAGCCAATAAGCACATTCTGCACTACAAAACAAGGACCGATCGAATAGAAGCATAAGCATTAGGAATGAGGATATTATCAAGTTAATAAGTACGTTCTGCACTACAAAATCAAGACCGATCAGATAAAAGCATAAATTCGAACCCAGAAACCGAATGACATATTTAGGAGTGACCGTTACATGGATATTTTATCGAACACTTGGCGTGCAATGTTAGATCTCAGTTCAATTTTTAAAGGCAAAAGGAGAAAAACCAGTGAACATTAAAGACATCTAGGCATAAGCATAAAGAATGAGGATAGTATCAAGACAATAAGCACGTTCTACATTACAAAAGCAAGACGTATCAAATAAAAGCATAAATTCGAACCTAGAAACCGAATGCTACATTCAGGAGTTACATTTACATGGACATTTCATCGAACACTTGGCGTGCAATGTTAGATCTCAAGTCAATTTTTAATGGCAAAGGGAGAAAAAACAAGTGTACTTTGAAGACATCTATGCATAAGAATAATTAATGAGGATAGTATCAAGCCAATAAGCATGTTCTGCACTACAAAATCAAGACCAATCGGATAAAAGTATAAATTCGAACCTAGAAACCGAATGCCATATTTAGGAGTCACATTCACATGGACATTTTATGGAACACTTGGGGTGCAATGTTAGATCACAAATCATTTTAAAGGCAAAAGGAGAAAAAACAAGTGAACTTTAAAGACATCTAGGCATAAGCATAAAGAATGAGGACATTATCAAGCCAATAAGCACATTCAGCACTACAAAACAAGGACCGATCGAATAGAAGCATAAGCATAAGGAATGAGGATAGTATCAAGCCAATAAGCACGTTCTGAACTATAAAATCAAAACCGATCGGTTAAAAGCATAAATTCGAACCTACAAACAAAATGCCATATTTAGGAGTGACATTAACAATGACATTTCATCGGACACTTAGCGTGAAATGTTACATCTGTGAACTTTAAAAACAAGTGAACTTTAAAGACATCTAGACACAAGCATAGAGAATGAGGATAGTACCAAGCCAGTAAGCACATTCTGCACCACAAAATCACGATGTATCGAATAAAAGCAAAAATTCGAACCTAGAAACCGAATGCCGCATTTAGGAGTGACATTTACATGGACATTTCATCGAACACTTGCCATGCAATGTTAGATTTCAAATCAATTTTTAAAGGCAAAAGGAGAAAAAACAAGTAAACTTTAAAGACATCTAGGCATAAGCATAAAGAATAAAGATAGTATTAAGCCAATAAGCACATTTTGCAGTACAAAACGAAGACCGATCGAATAGAAGCATAAGCATAAAGAATGACGATATTATCAAGCCAATAAGCACGTTCTGCACTACAAAATCAAGACCGATCTAATAAAAGCATAAAATCGAACCTAGAAACCGAATGACATATTTAGGAGTGACATTTACATGGATATTTTATCGAACAATTGGCGTGCAATGTTAGATCAAGTGTCATTTTAAGTCAAAATGAGAAAAAACAAGTAAACTTTAAAGTCATCTAGGCATAACCATAAAGAATGAGGATAGTATCAATCCAATAAGCACGTTCTGCACAACAAAATTAAGACCAATCGGATAAAAGCATAAATTCGATCCTAGGCATAAGCATAAAGAATGAGGATAGTATCAAGCCAATAAGCACATTCTGCACTACAAAACAAAGACCGATCGAATAGAAGCATAAGCATAAAGAATGAGGATAGTATCAAGCCAATAAGCACGTTCTGCACTACAAAATCAAGACCGATAGGATAAAAGCATAAATTCAAACCTAGAAACCGAATGCCATATTTAGGAGTGACATTTACATGGATATTTTATAGAACACTTGGCGTGCAATGTTAGATCTCAGTTCAATATTTAAAGGCAAAAGGAGAAAAAACTAGTGAACTTTAAATACATCTAGGCATAAGCATAAGAATGAGGATAGTATCAAACCAATAAACACATTCTGCACTACAAAACCAAGACCGATCGAATTGAAGCATAAATTCGAACCTAGAAACCAAATGCCATATTTAGGAGTGACATTTACATGGACATTTCATCGAACACTTGGCGTGCAATGTTACGTCTCTAGTCAATTTTTAAAGGCGAAAGATAAAAAAACAAGTGAACTTTAAAGACATCTAGGCATAAGCATTAAGAATGAGGATAGTATCAAACCAATAAGCACATTCTCCACTACAAAATCTAGACCTATCGAATAAAAGCATAAATTCGTACCTAGAAACCGAATGCCATATTTAGGAGTGACATTTAAATGGACATTTCATCGAACACTTGGCATGCAATGTTAGATCACAAGTCATTTTAAAGGCAAAAGGAGAAAAAAGAAGTGAACTTTAATGACATCTAGGCATAAGCATAAAGAATGAGGATAGTATCAAGCCAATAAGCATGTTCTGAACTATAAAATCTAGACTAATCGAATAAAAGCATAAAGAATGAGGATAGTGTCAAGACAATAAGCACATTCTACACTACAAAATCAAGACGTATTGAATAAAAGCATAAATTCGTACTTAGAAACCGAATGTCATATTTACGAGTGACATTTACATGGACATTTCATCAAACATTTGACATGTTATGTTAGATCTCAAGTCAATTTTTGAAGGCAAAAGGAGAAAAAACAAGTGAACTTTAAAGACATCTAAGCATAAGTATAAAGAATGAGGATAGTATCAAGCCAATAAGCATATTCTGCAGTACAAAACCAAGATCGATCGAATAGAAGGATAAATTCGAACCTAGAAACCGAATGCCACATTTAGGAGTGACATTTACATGGACATTTCATCGAACACTTGGCGGGCAATGTTAGATCTATAGTCAATTTTTATAGGCAAAAGGAGAAAAAACAAGTGAACTTTAAGGGCATCTAGGCATAAGCATAAAGAATGAGGATAGTATCAACACAATAAGCACATTCTGCACTACAAAACCAAGACCAATCGAATAGAAGCATAAATTCGAACCTAGAAACCGAATGCCATATTTAGGAGTGAAATTTACATAGAAATTTCATCGAACACTTGGCGTGCATTGTTAGATCACAAGTCATTTTAAAGGCAAAAGGAGAAAAAAGAAGTGAACTTTAATGACATCTAGCCATAAGCATAAAGAATGAGGATAGTATCAAGCCAATAAGCACGTTCTAAACTACAAAATCAAGAACGATCGAATAAAAGCATAAATTCGAACCTAGAAATTGAATGCTATGATGTGATGGTTTCCCACACACTCGCAAGAATACGAGATCTATTGTAGTAGTAGATCATGATCGAATCACGGGGATTATTTCTGCTTTAGTTAATTCTAGAAACAAGTTCCTAAGCCAAATATAATGATTATGGAGTAATTCTAACTATTAAAAAGCAAGTAAAACAAGTAAATTATGATAATGAAAAATATATGAGAAAGCAAAGTTCCAAGGCAAGGAATCCCCACAACTTTGATCCATGGAGTTCGAATCTCACTTCTACCTAAACTGAGTTGGATATTTTGTTATGAAGGTTATTGTCTAATGTCATAAATTAAATTTTCTCAAAGTTTACTTAATGTACTTCTATCAAATTAAGAAACCACTCTCGTGACGAAACAAAACCGATAGAAACCCTTTAAGCACTTAGAAATCTAGATGGTAAACCAATCTTGCCCCACTCTCGTGATGCATCAATCTTGACTCAAACACCTAAAAGTTCTATGACAATTAACCACATGAGAAACTAATTCTCAAGTTCATTCTAGTTTTTCCAAATAGATAGAACCACCTCTCGATGCATTCTCTCTATTTTGTTTGCTTACTTAGACTACCACCTTTCGATGCCCAACCTAAACAAGACTCTAAAAAGTTAAACCTATTAGATTAAGCCCCTAGAATCAAATCATATTAGTTATCCAACTCAATTCAAGCAAAAGATATTGAATCTAATCCGCTTCACATCGTTGGGATCAACTAAACCCTAGAACTATAGAGTTTAGCCTAACATATTTAAATTCATGATCAAAACAATTAATTCAAACATGGAATAGAAATAAGAACAATAATTTAAAGAGAAACTTACTAGAAATTCAATTGAAAGAAAACAAAGTAGATCCAAAAGTGCAAAAATCCCAACTTGAAAGAGCGTAAAACTTAAGACCCTAGAAATTGTCACTTCTCCCTCTTGTAATTAGAAAATAATAATAATGCATAATAATGTTTTAGCTTAAGCTCCAAGTAGTCTTATAAAAGCCCTAAAACTTATGCTAAAAGATATCCCAAAAATAAATCCAACTCGGGCCCAAAAAGAAACAAGAAAGGCCCAAAACTCTCGCGCGCAGCGACCTGATCACGACCCGTGACCTAGGTCACGACCCGTGATCTCCCATCTGAGAGCACATATTTGCTATGTTTGCCCTTGTCTTGGCTCGTGATGGCTACCATGACTCGTGATGGCCCTTGTCTTGGCTCGTGATGGCTACCATGACTCGTGATGGCCCTTCTAACCTCTTCCTTCACTCCTTAGCTTGTATTTTGACTTGTAATAGCTTCTCCACAACTCTTGAAAGCTCTTGGAATCATCAAATCTTCATTCCTTAGTGTTAGTTGTGGTCTTTAAGCTTCACTAAGATTTTGTCCTCATCTATTCCTCTCCATTTGACTCCAAAACACCATCAAATGACCTATAAAAGCAAAATAAACTTGTGTAGACCTCCATACTACGAATAATACGAAAATCAACACAAAAAGACCACAACCTAAGCTAGAAAAGGAGAAATCTAAACCTAAATGCATATGCAAACCATGTAAAACTAGATGACATCAAAATACCACATACTTGAACATTGCTTGTCCCCAAGCAAAACTTAAAATTAAACCACAAGTGCAAGAAAAGATATAATTGCCTCAACTTGTTCAAATTCTCATAATCATGCTAATTGAAAGATCAAAGACAAGTTCCATCATAGCATAATGATTATTATCAACAAGATAAGCCCTTCTTAGTCCCTAGACCTCACAAGGATAAATGTGTTTCACTCACTCTCATTGTGTTTAGGGTAATCAAATAACGCTCAAATCTTAACTTTGAAAACCATCTACCATATGCTTGCATCAGAGTCCTAAATCTCCACCACTTGGGACAATGCACATGACATAAATCAAGAGGTCTTTTATTAGGTTGTAATGGGGCCAAGGTAAGAGAAAAAAGGTAGGGAATTATTTGGTCTTGTGGTGCTAAATCCGGGAAAGAGAAATCTAACCAAATTGAACAACACACCAAGCTTAGCTTTCTTCTCTTTCACTACCTTCTCACTATAAAACTTCAACTCCATTAACAACTTTATTTATTCAAACTTTTTCTTTTTTTTCTTTTTCATTGCTTTTCTTTTTTTTTCTTTTTTCTTTTTACTTACAACTTGCTTTATTTCAAAGAATCACCTCCAAAACCAAAAACATATAACTTATTCAAGCTTGGCTCACACTTAGCAAATTTAATCAAATATCCTAATTCCCAGATGGGTAAAAAGGCTAAAAATAGGCTCGGAATGCTTTTGTGGAGCTTCAAAAATAAGGCTATAAAAGGCTAGAACATGGCTTGAAACACAGGAAATTATATGTAAAGGTAGTCAAGGAATTATGGCTAACAAAACAAATGCCTCAATCATTTCTATGTCATGCACAAAAGTCATATATGTGGCCTTGAAAAAGTTTGTAACGCAAGTTCTAGAGATTAAGTAATCAAACAAGAATCACACACAAAGAATGCAAGAGGACACATTTATGAAGTCCATTAGGCCAAAAAAAATAAAAATTCTCACAAGGCTTTTTGTCTAGGGACCTATTCAAGCTAAAATCTTATCAATAATTCCATGCTAGGCAATTCATCAAAGAAAAATCAATGCATTTTAGAGAAATTAAAAGCTTAGCATCATAGACAAATATCTAATCGTTGTGGCCAATTTTTTTCAAGCAAGGATACTCATCAACTCATCACAAAACTATTGTTATTTTTTTACATTTTTTTTTCAACAAAATAACACTTGCAAGAAAAATAAACATGCAATGAAAAACTAACTAAAGTGAATACGCCCCACCCTATACTTAAACCCTATATTGTCCCCAATATAGAAATTAAAGAAAAGGAAGAACGAAACTCACCCGACACTCCTAGCTTGATAGTAGGAAGAGCCTACTAAGGTGGTGGTGGGGGCGGACGGAAAGGAGCAGTGGGATCATAAAAACCACCCATGGTATGATAGTACATGTTGTACTGCATCTGATAAATGTGTTGTTGTTGACGCGCATATTCTTGCCTCAGCCGTTCTTGCTCAACCATGTTGTTCCGAATATCATCAACAGAAAGTTGCAATTGATCCATTTTTCTTTCCAAAGGATCAAAACGGCCATCATAAGAATGTAGATCATCCTCAGTAGAAGTCTCATGGGCACCAGAAGAATCACCATGCTTAAAGTGAACGGCAGGAGGATTGCCCCCAAGCGGAGCTTCAAGCATCAAAACTTCATCATGTGTCTCCATAGCATCAACATCACAATCCTGACCTTCATCATCATTGTCATCATTACCTTCAGGAGCATGAACCCGAGGAGGAAGATCGGATCCAACCCACTCTTTGTACCAATTTGAAGGGGAAGAGGTACTGATAAGTCGGCTAGAAATTTTTTTATGAGAATGTATAGGCCGAACATAATTGAGGTAAGCATCGTTTTCAAACTTGATTATATTGACATTGATGAGGTGAGCAATGTTCAAGACAGAGGGAGCCAGCTTGGAATATTTCTCCAAATCAACTTGAAAGTGAAGGGCCAAACGAGTAATCAAACCTCCAATCAGAATCTCACCCTTAGGCTTCCTAACAAGATCTTGCAATTTCTGCACAAACTCATAGCCAATATTAAATTGAGTTCCATGTAGCATGGCCCATAACTGTTGGAGCTCACCATGCCGCATCTTAGAACACTCGGACCGACCATAGATAGTGTTTCCAAGGATGTGCTGGACAATCTTGAAGCAAGGATGAATCATATCAATAGAAGCACATTCTTTTCCAGAAAAGTGAGAACGACCGGTGATCTCATATCAAAACTTTTGCAACACATCCTCCTTCACATTGAGCTTGCTCAAACGAATAGGAAAACCTAAGATTCTGTTAAACTCATCAAGAGGCAAAGTATGCTCCACATTGCCCAATTGAAATTTGACTTCACCTCTAAGATTGGAAGTTTGTATAGTAAATGGAAGCACATTGATGTTAGCCTCAAAAGTAGCCAATAACTCAGACATGAGCGCTGGATAAGAATCAAGAGGCAAGCTAAGAAGGCTCTCTGCACCAATCCGACGAAAAAGGCGAGTAATTTCATCATGTACCCCAAGTTGAACCATGGAAGCTTCGTCATAGAAACGTGTCCCTATATGCTTCCTAGCCATATGCTTGCTAAACAGAACCATTTTCTCTTTACTTAGATGCACATCATCCTTTGGATAAATCGAGAGCCTGAAGGACCCTTACGCTTCCTTAAAAATCTTGACATTGTACCTAGAGAAAACTTCAACAAAAATTGACAACAAAGAAGCACTACCCACAAATAATAGCACACAAACAACAAGGGTAGGAGTTGTTAGCTTCAAGTATTAGTCAAAATCAATCCAAACTATGCAAGCTAAACTTAGACAAGACACCAATTTCAGAGAAATCACACTAGAATTGTTGCAAGAAAACTTAAGCAATTTCAATCAATATTAATATCAAGCAACAATTTCAAGCACAAGCTTAACCAAATCAAACCCCCAAAACATGCTCTAAGTACCCCATACTTCAATTAGTGCAAGAAAGTGAACTTGGCAATCCATAGCAAGTATGAAAACCAAGTTAGAAACACATAATCAAGCAATTAACAAGCACAATTTCGGATCTAATTGAGCAATTTCTAAAAACCCCAATTAATTTCGAAATTCCAACCCTAGATCTAGAAAAATCATACCAAAGCACAATTTTTATCCAAAACAACCAACAAATTCACACAAATTCGAACTTAATAGGCAAAAATTCGAACCCCACATTAAATTCGTCCATCACAAACCCTAGATCTAGAAAATCCCCAAATCAATTTCTAGCATGCAAAACCTAGGTTTTAATCACATATATCAATAGAACAACATGATTTTGAACCGAATTTAGGCAAAGAAGGGTAAATAGGGCTAGAAAACTTAACAAAATTCGACCTTGAAGATGCTAGGATGCACAAAGAGTCGCAAGCAGCAGGTGGTGCGCAGCGGCGGGTCGTGACTCACGCTGCAGACGACGACGGTCGGTGGCTGCGCCAAGTGCGGTGAAGGACGAGCAGATGCGAGTGGTGGCCGGCATGGTTGGTGGTGCTGGGGAGGGCTGGGTTGCGCGACGTCGGAAAGAGAGCAGGGAAGGGGTCGTGAAAGAGAAAGCAAGGAGGAAGATTAGGGAAGTCGTGAAAGCTGTATTTTATTTTTGGGTATTGCTTTATATTTTTTTTATGATAGAGGACAAATCGCCGCAAGGGTCACGACCCGTGACCAAGGTCATGGGTCGTGACCAGCCAACTGAGGGGTTGCGTTCGAGCCATCTTGTTCCGTCACGGCCCGTGATGGGAATCACGAGTCGTGATTTCTCGACTGAGGTGTGGGGCGTACTCCAATGTCGTGATCACGACTCGTGACCAAGGTCACGGGTCGTGAGATCCCAACTGAGGGCTCTTCGGACGCGACTTGTACTTCCTCTCTCTTTTTTTTTTATTTTTTTTTATTTTAAGTAAACTAAAGTGCAAACAAAGGCTCGGGTTGCCTCTCGAGAAGCGCTTCTTTAAGGTCATTAGCTTGACCGTGTTCCACCTTAAGCATGTGGAATGAGCAAGTCGAAGGACACCGACTTCTCAAGTTGCTCGGGTGATTGATAGATCTTTAAGCGTTGCCCATTCACCTTGAATTCACCACTATCCTTGCTCCAAATAGCGATTGATCCAAATGAATGCACTTTCCTAACAATAAAAGGCCCGCTCCATCTTGATTTCAATTTTCCGGGAAAAAGCTTCAAACGGGAATTGTAGAGCAAAACTTGGTCACCCTCCTTGAACTCCTTAGGATGAATCTTCTTATCATGCCACCTCTTAGTTCTTTCCTTGTAAATCCGGGCATTCTCATAAGCTTCAAGCCTCAACTCCTCGAGTTCTTGGAGTTGCAATTTCCTCTTTTCACCGGCTGCTTCTAATTGAATGTTAAGTGTCTTAATTGCCCAAAACGCTTTGTGCTCAAGCTCAACCGGTAAATGACAAGACTTCCCATAAACAAACCGATATGGAGTAGTACCAAGGGGAGTCTTGTATGCAGTTCTATATTCCCACAAAGCATCATCAAGCTTCATTGCCCAATCCTTCCTTGATCGGGACACAGTTTTCTCCAGGATGCTCTTAATTTGTTGGTTAGAGACCTCAACCTAACCACTTGTTTGAGGATGGTAGGGAGTAGCAATTCGGTGATTTACCCCATATTTCCTCAAAAGTGCCTCAAAGCTCCTCTCAATAAAATGTGATCCTCCATCACTAATAAGAACACGAGGAACTCCAAATCTAGAAAACATGGTGGACTTCATAAACTTGGCTACCACCCTAGAATCATTAGTGGGAGTGGCAATGGCTTCCACCCACTTAGAGACATAATCTACTGCCACAAGAATGTATTTGTAAGGTCCGGAATTAAGAAAGGGACCCATGAAGTCGATTCCCCAAACATCAAAGAGCTCAACCTCCAAAATACCATTAAGTGGCATCTCATTCTTCCAAGAAATATTCCCTGCTCGTTGAAACTCATCACAAGACACAACAAATTTCTGCACATCTTTAAACATAGTAGGCCAGTAGAGACCAGATTCTAGAATCTTTGCAGTAGTCTTGATTGCTTTTGCATGACCCCCAGTAGGCAGAGAATGACAATGCTGGATTACACTCTCAACTTCTTCATAAGGAATGCATCTTCTAAATATCAAATCACTACCCTGTTTGAAGAGAAAGGGCTCATCCCAATAATATTGGCGCACATCGTGTAAGAATTTCTTCTTTTGATGATATGTGAGACTCGGTGGAAGCTCTCTACAAACAAGATAACTCACAAAATCAGCATACCAAGGAGTATCTTCATTAGAAGGACGTCTCACTTCTTCCATATCATGAGCCAAAGTGATGGCAAATAAATGATCATCAGGGAAGGAATCATCAATAGGCATTTCACTCTTTTTCTCCTCAATTTTCTCCAAAGGGAGCCGAGATAAGTGGCCAACCACCAAATTTTCAGCACCCTTTTTATCCCTAATCTCCAAATCAAACCCTTGGAGCAACAAAATCCACCGAATAAGACGAGGCTTAGCATCCTTTTTCTACATCAAATAGCGGACAGCAGCGTGATCGGTATAGACAATAGCCTTGGAACCCACCAAGTAGGACCGAAATTTCTCAAAGGAAAACACAACAGCAAGCAACTCTTTCTCAGTGGTAGTGTAATTCATCTGAGCCTCATCAAGTGTTTTGCTAGCGTAATAGATGGCATGAAGCTTCTTGTCTTTCTTTTGGCCAAGGACAACACCAACAACAAAATCACTAACATCACACATGACCTCAAAAGGGAGGTCCCAATCTGGAGATTTCATGATAGGGGCCGACACCAACTCCTTTTTCAACCAGTTAAATGACTCAAGACACTCGGGAGAAAAATGGAAGGCTACATCCTTCAATAATAGGTTAGTCAAAGGCTTAGCAATTTTTGAGAAATCCTTAATAAATCTCCTATAAAAGCCAGCATGTCCTAAAAAACTTCTAATTCCTTTTATAGAGGTAGGGGGTGGCATCTTTTCAATGAGTTCAATTTTAGCACGATCCACTTCTATTCCTCTATTAGAAACTAAATGTCCTAGGACAATTCCTTCATTAACCATAAAGTGACATTTTTCCCAGTTTAGCACAAGGTTAGACTCTTCACATCTTTTCAACACTTTAGCCAGATTAATCAAACAAGTCTCAAAAGTAGTGCCATAGACAGAAAAGTCATCCATAAATACTTCCATAATATCTTCAATCATATCGGAAAATATAGCCATCATGCATCGTTGGAAGGTAGCAGGAGTATTACAAAGACCAAAAGGCATTCTCCTATAGGCAAAAGTGCCATAAGGGCATGTGAAAGTAGTCTTTTCTTGGTCCTCGGGATGAATAGGAATTTGCCAAAACCCACTATACCCATCTAAATAACAAAAATAAGCATGCTTGGCAAGTCTTTCTAGAACTTGATCGATAAAAGGAAGAGGAAAATGATCTTTTCTAGTGGAAGTGTTCAACATCCTGTAATCAATACACATTCTCCACCCAGTGACGGTCCTAGTAGGAATCAATTCATCATTTTCATTTTTAACAACCGTTAACCCACCTTTCTTAGGCACAACATGGACAGGGCTCACCCATTTACTATCAGAAATAGGAAAAATAATCCCAACATCAAGCAATTTTAAAATTTCTTTTTTCACTACTTCTTTCATATTAGGGTTGAGCCTTCTTTGGTGTTCTATGGTAGGTTTATGATTGTCTTCCATAAAAATTCTATGCATGCATAAAGATGGAGAGATTCCTTTCAAATCATCAATAGAGTATCCTAGAGCCTTTTTGTGATTTCTAATAACAACCAAAAGTTGTTCAACTTCATCATCATTCAATTTAGAATTCACAATCACAGGATAAGTAGAATTTGGTCCTAGAAATGCATACCTCAAGGTGGAGGGAAGTGGCTTTAATTAACTCAAGCTTTAGGACGTCAGGCTCATCCAATGGAATTTCAAGAGCAACTTTTCCAAGCTCAGGTGCTTCAGGAGACACCTCTAAATCTGCAATGGCACAGGCTAGATATCTACCTTGGCAAGTAGTGGTTAGGCAAAGCTCCAATGGATCATTAGAAACAATGGACATTAAATGTTCTTGAGCTTCACTATCCACAACATCAATCTTATCATAATAATCATCAAAAGAAGGTGATTTCACAGATTTAGCAAAATTAAATTCAATCTTCTCTTCACCAATGGTGAAAGAGAGGATTCCTTCCTTCACATTAATCATTGTACCTGCAGTGGCTAAGAAAGGCCTACCAAGTATGATAGGAATAGGAGAGTCAGCCTTAATATCTGACACAACAAAGTCTACAGGCACATAAAATTTTCCAACACGAATTGGAATATCCTCAAGTATACCTGCAAGGTGAGCAATAGATCTATCCGCCATATAAAGTTATATTTTCACAGGCCTTAATTCCATCATGCCAATTTTTTCACAAATAGATAGTGGAAGTAAACTAACACTAGCTCCTAAATCACATAAGGCATTATAAGAATAAGCACCCACATTAATAGGTATACAGAAACTACCTAGATCTTGGAGCTTTGGTGGGAGCTACACTCATCAAGCTTCCTCTTGATGGAGAGGATCTCCTTCAAGAACTTCACATAAGAGGGCATCTCATTTAAAGCAATAGTGAATGGTATGTTGATATGCAATTTCTTCAATACTTCAAGGAAATTCCCATACTTCTTCTCTAGCAAAGCTTGATTCTTCCTTTGGGGAAATGGGAGTGGAGGAACATAAGGAGGAGGTGGCACATATGGAACCTCCTTCTCCTTGACAGAATTTGAAGGCGTCCCGTCTTCTTCAACCGGGCCATCCGATTTTGTTGTCTCCTTATCTTTCATAGGCTCCTTTTCATTTTCATGTAGTTTCTTGCCATTCCTCAAGGACAACGCTGAAATTTGGCCTTTCGGATTTTCTTCGGGGTGGCCTGGTAGAGTACCCAAAGGTCTAGGAGCATTGGCGGCATTTTGAGCCACTTGAGTTTCCGTCATCTTTTGTGCTTGCTCAAGAGCTTGCACCTTATTAGAAAGTGCTTTCATTTCAGCCATCATATTCTCCATAGCAATCAACTCAGGAGATTTCTAAGGAGCCACAGGTGGAGCAGGAGGGGGCCTAGCTTGATAGCCCGAAAAATTGCCTTGATAGCCAGGAGGAGGGCCATCTCTAGCCCCATAAGGAGCTTGATATGCAGCTGGATTTTGAAATTGAGGTTGAGATGGTGAGGAAGCATTATTTCCATACCTCAGATTTGGATGATTCCTCCACCCTTGATTGTTGGTGGGTGAAAAAGGATCGTTCTTCGGGTTTTGATATGGAGCCCGATAGCCATCTTTAACATAACTAGCTTCTTCAGTAGGAACCTCCACAGGTTGGGCCATATAAAGTTGACAAGTAAGAGCGGCATGGTTGGGAACACCACACATTTGACAAACAACCTTTGGAGTTGACGGTTCAGCTGGGCTTGCTTTTGACATGTTCATCTCACCAACTTGCTTCCTCAGTTGTGCAATCTCATGAATAAGAGCACTATTTTGAGCCTCCTTGTGAACACTAGAATCAACCTCATATAATCCCATACTCTTCTTAGCATTAGAGGAAGAAGAAGAGCAGGCATTAGAAAAATGTTGAGCATGGAGGGCGGTCTTCTCAATTAGAGCCCAAGCATCATCAATTGGCATCTCCATGAAACTTCCCAATGAAGATGTATCAATATGTAGTCTTGTAGCATCATCAATGGCACTATAGAAGATTTGGAGAAGCACATACTGAGTGAACCCATGATGAGGGCATTGAATAAGGAAGTCTTTGAACCTCTCCCATGCTTCAAAATAAGTTTCACCAGGAGCCATGGAAAATGAGCTTATTTGAGATCTCATCTCAGCAGTCTTTTTGGGAGGAAAGAATTTGGCCATAAAAGCCTCATAGAGCTCATCCCAAGTAGTGATAGAATTCACCGGAAGAGACCGGTACCACGTCTTCGCCTTGCTTGTAAGAGAAAAGTGAAAAGCAAGAAGGCGCATAGCTTCCTTAGGCACATTCTGAATATGAAACGTATTCATCAACTCCAAGAAGGTTTCAATGTGCTGGTGGGGATTTTAAGAAGACAGACCCCCAAACTGATTTTCCTGAATCATGTTGATCAAGCCAGACTTCAACTCAAAGTGTTGAGCTGTAACCAGTGGAAATACGACCCCAGATATTGAGCCGCGATTGATGGGCATCATGTACTCGCCAAGAGTGGCGGGCTGTGGCGGAAGTCGAGCCCTCTTAGCTTCAGCTCGCTGATCCGCTTCCAATCGCTCAGCCTCACGTTGTGTGAAGTCTTGCAAACGGGCTGTCATATCAGCAATCGTCTTCTGTAGAGTTTCCATAGCTTCGTCACGATCACTCATGGTATGTCTTTGAGCTTCTCGGGTTTCCCTTAATCTAGCGTGAAGAGATCGTTCAGGCTCGAGATCGGGATCGTGTAGTGGGGTGCTAGAACTTCTCCCTCTGCGCATACACTAAAGGAACCACCTAAACCAAAGACAAAAAGAAACAAATCAAAAAACAAAAGGGGACTTAGATGAACTAGTCCGTTAGAACCAACTAAAACTATCGACAATCCCCGGGAAAGGCGCCAAAAATTTGATGTGATGGTTTCCCACACACTCGCAAGAATACGAGATCTATTGTAGTAGTAGATCAGGATCGAATCACGGGGATTATTTCTACTTTAGTTAATTCTAGAAACAAGTTCCTAAGCCAAATATAATGGTTGTGGAGTAATTCTAACTATTGAAAGCAAGTAAAACAAGTAAATTATGATAATGAAAAATATATGAGAAAGCAAAGTTCCAAGGCAAGGAATCCCCACAACTTTGATCCACGGAGTTCGAATCTCACTTCTACCTAAACTGAGTTGGATATTTTGTTATGAAGGTTATTGTCTAATGTCATAAATTAACTTTTCTCATAGTTTACTTAATGTACTTCTATCAAATTAAGAAACCACTCTCGTGACGAAACAAAACCGATAGAAACCCTTTAAGCACTTAGAAATCTAGATGGTAAACCAAACTTGCCCCACTCTCGTGATGCATCAACCTTGACTCAAACACCTAAAAGTTCTATGACAATTAACCACATGAGAAACTAATTCTCAAGTTCAATTCTAGTTTTTCCAAATAGATAGAACCACCTCTCGATGCGTTCTCTCTATTTTTTTTGCTTACTTAGACTACCACCTTTCGATCCGCAACCTGAACAAGACTCTAACAAGTTACATCTATTAGATTAATCCCCTAGAATCAAATCATATTAGTTTTCCAACTCAAATCAAGCAAAAGGTATTGAATCTAATCCGCTTCACATCGTTGGGATCAACCAAACCCTAGAACTATAGAATTTAGCCTAACATATTTAAATTCATGATCAAAACAATTAATTCAAACATGGAATTGAAATAAGAACAATAATTTAAAGAGAAACTTACAAGAAATTCAATTGAAAGAAAACAATGTAGATCCAAAAGTGCAAAAATCCCAACTTGAAAGAGCGTAAAACTTAAAACCCTAGAAATTGTCACTTCTCCCTCTTGTAATTAGAAAATAATAATAATGCATAATAATGTTATAACTTAAGCTCCAAGTAGTCTTATAAAAGCCCTAAAACTTATGCTAAAAGATATCCCAAAAATAAATCCAACTCGGGCCCAAAAGGAAACAAGAAAGGCCCAAAACTCTTGCGCGCAACGACCTGATCACGACTCGTGACCTAGGTCACGACCCGTTATCTCCCATCTGAGAGCACATATTTGCTATGTTTGCCCTTGTCTTGGCTTGTGATGGCTACCACGACTCGTGATGGCCCTTCTAACCTCTTTCTTCACTCCTTAGCTTGCATTTTGACTTGTAATAGCTCCTCCACAACTCTTGAAAGCTCTTGGAATCATCAATCTTCATTCCTTAGTGTTAGTTGTGGTCTTTAAGCTTCACTAAGACTTTGTCCTCATCTATTCCTCTCCATTTGACTCCAAAACACCATCAAATGACCTATAAAAGCAAAATAAACTTGTGTAGACCTCCATACTACGAATAATACGAAAATCAACACAAAAAGACCAAAACCTAAGCTAGAAAAGGAGAAATCTAAACCTAAATGCATATGCAAACCAAGTAAAACTAGATGACATCATGCCACATTTAGGAGTGACATTTACATGGACATTTCATCGAACACATGGCGGGCAAAGTTAGATCTCAAGTCAATTTTTAAAGGCAAAAGGAGAAAAAACAAGTGAACTTTAAGGACATCTAGGCATAAGCATAAAGAATGAGCATAGTATCAAGCCAATAAGCACATTCTGCACTACAAAACAAAGACCGATCGAATAGAAGCATAAATTCGAACCTAGAAACCGAATGCCATATTTAGGAGTGACATTTACATAGACATTTCATCGAACACTTGGCGTGCAATGTTAGATCACAAGTCATTTTAAAGGCAAAAGGAGAAAAAACAAGTTATGATTAAAGACATCTAGGCATAAACATAAAGAATGAGGACAATATCAAGACAATAAGCACATGCTACACTACAAAATCAAGAAGTATCGAATAAAAGCATAAATTCGTACCTTGAAACCGAATGTCATATTTAGGAGTGATATTTACATGGATATTTCATCAAACATTTGACATGCAATGTTAGATCTCAAGTCAATTTGTGAATGCAAAAGGAGAAAAAACAAGTGAACTTAACATACATCTAAGCATAAGTATAAAGAATGAGGATAATATCCAGCCAATAAGCATATTTTGCAGTACAAAACCAAGATCGATCGAATAGAAGGATAAATTCAAACATAGAAACCGAATGCCACATTTAGGAGTGACATTTACAAGGACATTTCATCGAACACTTGGCGGGCAATGTTAGATCTCAAGTCAATTTTTATAGGAAAACAAAGAAAAAACAAGTGAACTTTAAGGGCATATAAGCATAAGCATAAAGAATGAGGATAGTATCAAGACAATAAGCACATTCTGCAATACAAAACCAAGACCAATCGAATAGAAGCATAAATTCGAACCTAGAAACCGAATGCCATATTTAGGAGTGACATTTACATAGACATTTCATCGAACACTTGCCGTGCATTGTTAGATCACAAGTCATTTTAAAGGCAAAAGGAGAAAAAACAAGTAAACTTTAAAGACGTTTAAGCATAAGTATAAAGAATGAGGATAATATCAAGCCAATAAGCATATTCTGCAGTACAAAACCAAGATCGATCGAATAGAAGGATAAATTCGAACCTAGAAACCAATGCCACATTTAGGAGTGACATTTACATGGACATTTCATCGAACACTTGGCGTGCAATGTTAGATCTCAAGTCAATTTTTAAAAGCAAAAGGAGAAAGAACAAGTGAATTTTAAGGACATCTAGGCATAAGCATAAAGAATGAGGATAGTATCAAGCCAATAAGCACATTCTGCACTACAAAACCAGGACCGATCGAATAGAAGCATAAGCATAAAGAAGGAGGATAGTATCAAGCCAATAAGCACGTTCTGGACTACAAAATCAAGTCCGATCGAATAAAAGCATAAATTCGAACCTAGACACCGAATGACACATTTAGGAGTAACATTTACATGGACATTTGTCAAACACTTGGCATGCAATGTTAGATCACAAATCATTTTAAAGGCAAAAGGGGAAAAAACAACTGAACTTTAAAGACATCTAGGCATAAGTATAAAGAATGAGGATAGTATCAAGACAAGAAGCACGTTCTGCACTACAAAATACAGACCAATCGGATAAATGCATAAATTCGAACCTAGTAACCGAATGCCGTATTTAGGAGTGACATTTACATGGACATCTCATCGAACACTTGGCGTGCAATGTTATATCACAAGTCATTTTAAAGGCAAAAGAAGTTAAAAGACATCTAGATAAAAGCATAAAGAATGAGGATAGTATCAAGCCAATAAGCAAGTTCTGCACTACAAAATCAAGTCCGATCAAATAAAAGCGTAAATTCAAATCTAGAAACCGAATGCCACATTTAGGAGTGATATTTACATGGACATTTCATCAAACACTTAGCATGCAATGCTAGATCACAAGTCATTTTAAAGGTAAAAGGAGAAAAAACAAGTGATCTTTAAAGACATCTAGGCATAAGTATAAATAATGAGGATAGTATCAAGACAATAAGCTCATTCTACACTACAAAATCCAGACGTATCGAATATAAGTATAAATTCGAACCTAGAAACCGAATGCCACATTTAGGAGTGACATTTACATGTCATTTTATCCAACATTTGGCATGCAATGTTAGATCTCAATTCAATTTTTAAAGGTAAAAGGAGAAAAAACAAGTGAACTTTAGAAACATCTAGGCATAAGCATAAAGAATGAGGATTAACTTTAAAGATATCTAGGCAGAAGCATAAAGATTGAGGATAGTATCAAACCAATAAGCACATTCTGCACTATAAAATAAAGACCGATCGAATAAAAGCCTAAATTCAAACCTAGAAACCGAATGCCACTCTTTGGAGTGACATTTACTTGGACATTTCATCGAACACTTGGCGTGCAATGTTAGATCACAAGTCAGTTTTTAAAGGCAAAAGGAGAAAAAACAAGTGAACTTTAAAGACATCTAGGCATAACCGTAAGGAATGAGGATAGTATCAAGCCAATAAGCACATTTTACACTATAAAATCAAGACCGATCGAATAAAAGCATAGATTCGAACCTAGAAACCGAATGCCACATTTAGGAGTGACATTTACATGGACATTTCATTGAACACTTGGCGTGCAATGATAGATCACAAGTCATTTTAAAGGGAAAAGGAGAAAAAACAAGTGAACTTTAAAGACATCTAGGCAGAAGCATAAATATTGAGGATAGTATCAAACAATTAAGCACATTCTGCTCTACGAAATTAAGACCGATCGAATAAAAGCTTAATTTCGAACCTAGAAACCGAATGCCACATTTACGAGTGACATTTACATGGACATTTCATCGAACACTTGGCGTGCAATGTTAGATCACAAGTCATTTTAAAGTCAAAAGGAGAAAAAACAAGTGAACTATAAAGACATCTAGGCAGAAGCATAAAGATTGAAGATAGTATCAAACCAATAAGCAGATTCTACACTACGAAATCAAGACCGATCGAATAAAAGCCTAAATTCGAACCTAGAAACCGAATGCCACATTTAAGAGTGACATTTACATGGACATTTCATCGAACACTTGGTGTGCAATGTTAGATCACCAGTGAGTTTTTAAAGGCAAAAATAGAAAAAACAAGTGAACTTTAAAGACATCTAGGCATAAGCATAAAAAATGAGGATAATGTCTAGCCAATAAGCACATTCTACACTATAAATCAAGACTGATCGAATAAAAGCATAAATTCGAACCTAGAAACCGAATGCAAAATTTAGGAGTGACATTTACATGGACATTTCATCGAACACTTGGCGTGCAATGTTAGATCACAAGTCAGTTTTTAAAGGCAAAAGGAGAAAAAACAAGTGAACTTTAAAGACATCTAGGCATAGGCGTAAGGAATGAGGATAGTATCAAGCCAATAAGCACATTTTACACTAAATAATCAAGACCGATCGAATAAAAGCATAAATTCGAACCTATAAAAAGAATGCCAGATTTAGGAGTGAAATTTACATGGACATTTCATTGAACACTTGGCGTGCAATGTTAGATCACAAGTCATTTTAAAGGGATCAGGAGAAAAAACAAGTGAAGTTTAAAGACATCTAGGCAGAAGCATAAAGATTGAGGATAGTATCAAACAATTAAGCACATTCTGCACTACGAAATCAAGATCGATCGAATAAAAGCCTAAATTCGAACCTAGAAACCGAATGCCACATTTAGGAGTGACATTTACATGGACATTTCATCGAACACTTGGCTTGGCGTGCAATGTTAGATAACAAGTCATTTTAAAGTCAAAAGGAGAAAAAACAAGTGAACTTTAAAGACATCTAGGCAGAAGCATAAAGATTGAAGATAGTATCAAACCAATAAGCAGATTCTGCACTAAGAAATCAAGACCGATCGAACAAAAGCCTAAATTCGAACCTAGAAACCGAATTCCACATTTAGGAGTGACATTTACATGGACATTTCATCGAACACTAGGCGTGCAATGTTAGATCACAAGTCATTTTAAAGGCAAAAGGAGAAAAAACAAGTGAACATTAAAGATATCTAGGCATAAGCATAAAGAATAAGGATAGTATCAAGCCAATAAGCACATTCTGCACAACAAAATCAAGACCGATCGAATAAAATCATAAATTCGAACCTAGAAACCGAATGCCACATTTAAGAGTGACATTTACATGGACATTTCATCGAACACTCTGCGTGCAATGTTAGATCACAATTCATTTTAAAGGCAAAGGGAGAAAAAACAAGTGAATTTAAAGACATCTAGGCATAAGCATAAAGAATGAGGATAGTATCAAGCCAATAAGCCCGTTCTGAACTACAAAATCAAGCCCGATCGGATAAAATCATAAATACGAACGTAGAAACAGAATGTTGTATTTAGGAGTGAAATTTACATGGAAATTTCATCGAACCGTTGGCATGCAATGTTACATCTCAAGTCAATTTTTAAAGTCAAAAGGAGAAAAAACAAGTGGACTTTAAAGACATCTAGGCATAAGCATAAAGAATCAGGATAGTATATATCAAGCCAATAAGCACATTCTGCACTACAAGACCAAGACCGATCGAATAGAAGCATAAATTCGAACCTAGAAACCGAATGCCACATTTAGGAGTGACATTTACATGGAAATTTTGTCAAAAACTTGGCGTGCAATGCTAGATCACAAGCCAATAACCACATTTTGCACTACAAACCAAGACCGATCAAATTGAAACATAAATTCGAACCTAGAAACCGAATGCCACATTTGGGAGTGATATTTACATGGAGATTTCATCGAACACTTAGCGTGCAATGTTAGATCACAAATCATTTGAAAGGCAAAAGGAGAAAAAACAAGTGAACTTTAAAGACATCTAGGCATACGTATAAAGAATGAGGATAGTATCAAGCCAATAAGCACGTTTTGCACTACAATATCAAGACTGGTCGGATAAAAGCATAAATTCGAACCTAGAAACCAAATGCCATATTTAGGAGTGACATTTACATGGACATTTCATCGAACACTTGGCGGGCAATGTTAGATCACAAATCATTTTAAAGTCAAAAGGAGAAAAAACAAGTGAACTTTAAAGACATCTAGGCATAAGTATAAAGATTGAAGATAGTATCAAACCAATAAGCAGATTCTGCACTAAGAAATCAAGACCGATCGAATAAAAGCCTAAATTCGAACCTAGAAACCGAATTCCACATTTAGGAGTGACATTTACATGGACATTTCATGGAACACTAGGGGTGCAATGTTAGATCACAAGTCATTTTAAAGGCAAAAGGAGAAAAAACAAGTGAACATTAAAGATATCTAGGCATAAGCATAAAGAATGAGGATAGTATCAAGCCAATAAGCACATTCTGCACTACAAAATCAAGACCGATCGAATAAAATCATAAATTCGAACCTAGAAACCGAATGCCACATTTAGGAGTGACATTTACATGGACATTTCATCGAACACTCTGCGTGCAATGTTAGATCACAAGTCATTTTAAAGGCAAAGGGAGAAAAATCAAGTGAATTTAAAGACATCTAGGCATAAGCATAAAGAATGAGGATAGTATCAAGCCAATAAGCCCGTTCTGAACTACAAAATCAAGCCCGATCGGATAAAATCATAAATACGAACGTAGAAACAGAATGTCGTATTTAGGAGTGACATTTTACATGGAAATTTCATCGAACCGTAGGCATGCAATGTTACATCTCAAGTACATTTTTAAAGTCAAAAGGAGAAAAAACAAGTGGACTTTAAAGACATCTAGGCATAAGCATAAAGAATCAGGATAGTATATATCAAGCCAATAAGCACATTCTGCACTACAAAACCAAGACCGATCGAATAGAAGCATAAATTCGAACCTAGAAACCGAATGCCACATTTAGGAGTGACATTTACATGGACATTTTGTCAAAAACTTGGCGTGCAATGCTAGATCACAAGCCAATAACCACATTCTGCACTACAAACCAGGACCGATCAAATTGAAACATAAATTCGAACCCAGAAACCGAATGCCACATTTTGGGAGTGATATTTATATGGAGATTTCATCGAACACTTAGCGTGCAATGTTAGATCACAAATCATTTTAAAGGCAAAAGGAGAAAAAACAAGTGAACTTTAAAGACATCTAGGCATACGTATAAAGAATGAGGATAGTATCAAGCCAATAAGCACGTTTGGCACTACAATATCAAGACTGATCGGATAAAAGCATAAATTCGAACCTAGAAACCAAATGCCATATTTAGGAGTGACATTTACATGGTCATTTCATCGAACACTTGGCGGGCAATGTTAGATCACAAATCATTTTAAAGGCAAAAGGAGAAAAAACAAGTGAACTTTAAAGACATCTAGGCATAAGTATAAAGAATGAGGATAGTATCAAGCCAATAAGCACGTTCTACACTACAAAATCTAGACCGATCGGATAAAAGCATAAATTTGAACCTAGAAACCGAATGCCATATTTAGGAGTGACATTTGCATGGACATTTCATCGAACACTTGGTGTGCAATGTTAGATCACAAGTCATTTTAAAACAGTGAAGTTTAAAGACATCTAGATAAAAGCATAAAGAATGAGGATAGTATCAAGCCAATAAGCACGTTTTGCACTACAAAATCAAGTCCGATCGAATAAAAGCATAAATTCGAATCTAGAAACCGAATCCCACATTTAGGAGTGACATTTACATGGAGATTTCATCGAACACTTAGCGTGCAATGCTAGATCACAAGTCATTTTAAAGGTAAAAGGACAAAAAACAAGTGATCTTTAAAGACATCTAGGCATAAGTATAAAGAATGAGGACATTATCAAGCCAATAAGCATGTTCTGAACTACAAAATCTAGACTGATCAAATAGAAGCATAAAGAATGAGGATAGTGTCAAGACAATAAGCACATTCTACACTACAAAATCAAGACGTATCGAATAAAAGCATAAATTCGTACTTAGAAACCGAATGCCATATTTACGTGTGACATTTACATGGACATTTCATCAAACATTTGACATGCTATGTTAGATTTCAAGTCAATTTTTGAAGGCAAAAGGAGAAAAAACAAGTGAACTTTAAAGACATCTAAGCATAAGTATAAAGAATGAGGATAGTATCAAGCCAATAAGCATATTCTACAGTACAAAACCAAGATCGATCGAATAGAATGATAAATTCGAACCTAGAGACCGAATGCAACATTTAGGAGTGACATTTACATGGACATTTAATTGAACACTTGGCGGGCAATGATAGATCTCAAGTCAATTTTTATAGAAAAAAGGAGAAAAAACAAGTGAACTTTAATGGCATCTAGGCATAAGCATAAAGAACGAGGATAGTATCAAGACAATAAGCACATTCTGCACTACAAAACCAAGACCAATCAAATAGAAGCATAAATTCAAACCAAGAAACCGAATGCCATATTTAGGAGTGACATTTACATAGACATTTCATCAAACACTTCGCGTGCATTGTTAGATCACAAGTAATTTTAAAGGCAAAAGGAGAAAAAAGAAGTGAACTTTAATGACATCTAGCCATAAGCATAAAGAATGAGGATAGTGTCAAGCCAATAAGCACGTTCTGAACTACAAAATCAAGACCGATCGAACAAAAGCATAAATTCGAACCTAGAAACCGAATGCCACATTTAGGAGTGACATTTACATAGACATTTCATCGAACACATGGAGGGCAAAGTTAGATCTCAAGTCAACTTTTAAAGGCAAAAGGAGAAAAAACAAGTGAAATATAAGGATATCTAGGCATAAGCATAAAGAATGAGGATAGTATCAAGCCAATAAGCACATTCTGCACTACAAAACCAAGACCGATCGAATAGAAGCATAAATTCGAACCTAGAAACCGAATGCCATATTTAGGAGTGACATTTACATAGACATTTCATCGAACACTTGGCGTGCAATGTTAGATCACAAGTTATTTTAAAGGCAAAAGGAGAAAAAACAAGTTATGATTAAAGAAATCTAAAAATAAGCATAAAGAATGAGGATAGGATCAAGACAATAAGCACATTCTACACTACAAAATCAAGAAGTATCGAATAAAAGCATAAATTCGTACTTAGAAACCGAATGCCATATTTAGGAGTGATATTTACATGGATATTTCATCAAACATTTGACATGCAATGTTAGATCTCAAGTCAATTTGTGAAGGAAAAAGGAGAAAAAACAAGTGAACTTTAAATACATCTAAGCATAAGTATAAAGAATGAGGATAGTATCAAGCCAATAAGCATATTTTGTAGTACAAAACCAAGATCGATCGAATAGAAGGATAAATTCGAACCTGGAAACCGAATGCCACATTTAGGAGTGACACTTACATGGACATTTCATCGAACACTTGGCGGCCAATGTTAAATCTCAAGTCAATTTTTATAGGCAAAAGGAGAATAAACAAGTGAACTTTAAGGGCATCTAGGCATAAGCATAAAGAATGAGGATAGTATCAAGACAATAAGCACATTCTGCACTACAAAACCAAGACCAGTCGAATAGAAGCATAAATTCGAACCTAGAAGCCGAATGCCATATTTAGGAGTGACATTTACATGGACATTTCATCAAACACTTGGCGTGCATTGTTAGATCAGAAGTCATTTTAAAGGCAAAAGGAGAAAAAAGAAGTGAACTTTAAGGACATCTAGGCATAAGCATAAAGAATGAGGATAGTATCAAGCCAATAAGCACGTTTTGAACTGCAAAATTAAGCTTGATCGAATAGAAGCATAAATTCGAACCTAGAAACCGAATGCCATATTTAGGAGTGACATTTACATAGACATTTCATCGAACACTTGGCGTGCAATGTTACATCACAAGTCATTTTAAAGGCAAAAGGAGAAAAAACAAGTTTTGATTAAAGACATCTAGGCATAAACATAAAGAATGAGGATAGTGTCAAGACAATAAGCACATTCTACACTACAAAATCAAGACGTATCGATTGAAAGCATAAATTCGTACCTAGAAACCGAATGCCATATTTACGAGTGACATTTACATGGACATTTCATCAAACATTTAACATGCTATAGTAGATATCAATTCAATTTTTGAAGGAAAAAGGAGAAAAAAAAAGTCAACTTTAAAGACATCTAAGCATAAGTATAAAGAATGAGGATAGTATCAAGCCAATAAACACATTCTGCTGTACAAAACCAATATCGATCGAATAGAAGGTTAAATTCGAACCTAGAAACCGAATGCCATATTTAGGAGTGACATTTACATGGACATTTCATCGAACACTTGGCGTGCAATGTTAGGTGTTAAGTCAATTTTTAAAGGCAAAAGGAGAAAAAACAAGTGAACTTTAAGGACATCTAGGCATAAGCATAAAGAATGAGGATAGTATCAAGCCAATAAGCACATTCTGCACAACAAAATCAAGATTTATCGAATAAAAGCATAAATGTGTACCTAGAAACCGGATGCCACATTTAGGAGTGACATTTAAATGGACATTTCATCGAACACTTGGCGTGCAATGTTAGATCACAGGTTATTTTAAAGGCAAATGGAGAAAAAACAAGATATGATTAAAGACATCTAGGCATAAGCATAAAGAATGAGGATAGTGTGAAGACAAAAAGCACATTCTATACTACAAAATCAAGACGTATCGAATAAAAGCATAAATTCGTACTTAGAAACCGAATGCCATATTTACGAGTGACATTTACATGGACATTTCGTCAAACATTTGACATGCTATGTTAGATCTCAAGTCAATTTTTGAAGGCAAAAGGAGAATAAACAAGTGAACTTTAAGGACATCTAGGCATAAGCATAAAGAATGAGGATAGTATCAAGCCAATAAGCACATTCTACACAACAAAACCAAGATCGATCGAATAGAAGGATAAATTCGAACCTAGAAACCGGATGCCACATTTAGGAGTGACATTTAAATGGACATTTCATCGAACACTTGGCGTCCAATGTTAGATCACAGGTTATTTTAAAGGCAAATGGAGAAAAAACAAGATATGATTAAAGACATCTAGGCATAAGCATAAAGAATGAGGATAGTGTGAAGACAAAAAGCACATTCTACACTACAAAATCAAGACGTATCGAATAAAGCATAAATTCGTACTTAGAAACCGAATGCCATATTTACGAGTGACATGTACATGGACATTTCATCAAACATTTGACATGCTATGTTAGATCTCAAGTCAATTTTTGAAGGCAAAAGGAGAATAAACAAGTGAACTTTAAAGACATCTAAGCATAAGTATAAAGAATGAGGATAGTATGAAGCCAATAAGCACATTCTGCAGTACAAAACCAAGATCGATCAAATAGAAGGATAAATTCGAACCAAGAAACCGAACGCCAAGTGTTCGATGAAATGTCCATTTAAATGTCACTCTTAAATGTGGCATTCGGTTTCTTGGTTTGATATTATGCTTTTATTCGATCGGTCTTGATTTTGTAGTGCCGAATTTGCTTATTGTCTTGAAACTATCCTCTTTCCTTATGCTTATGCCTAGATGTCTTTAAAGATCACTTGTTTTTTCTCTTTTTGCCATTAAAAATTGACTTGATATCTAACATTGCATGCCAAGTGTTCGATGAAATGGCCATGTAAATGTCACTCCTAAATGTGGCATTCGGTTTCTAGGTTCGAATTTATGCTTTTATTCGAACGATCATGATTTTGTAATCCAAAACGTTCTTATTGGCTTGATACTATCCTCATTCTTTATGCTTATGCCTAGATGTCTTTAAAGTTCACTTGTTTTTCCTCCTTTTGCCTTTAAAATGACTTGTTATCTAACATTGCACGCCAAGTGTTCGATGAAATGTCTTCGTAAATGTCACTCCTAAATGTGGCATTCGGTTTTTAGGTTCGAATTTAACCTTCTATTCGATCGATATTGGTTTTGTAGAGCAGAATGTGTTTATTGGCTTGATACTATCCTCATTCTTTATGCTTATGCCTAGATGTATTTAAAGTTCATTTTTTTTTTTTCTCCTTTTGCCTTTAAAATGACTAGTGATCTACCATTGCACACCAAGTGTTTGATGAAATGTCCATGAAAAATGTCACTCCTAAATATGGCATTCGGTTTCTAGGTTCGAATTTATGCTTTTATCCGATCGATCTTAATTTTGTAGTGCAGAACGTGCTTATTGGCTTGATACTATCCTCATTCTTTATGCTTATGCCTAGATGTCTTTAGAGTTTACTTGTTTTATCTCCTTTTAGCTTAAAAATGACTTGTGATCTAACATTGCACGCCAAGTGTTCGATGAAATGTCCATGTAAATGTCACTCCTAAATGTGGCATTTGGTTTCTAGGTTCGAATTTATGCTTTTATTCGACCGATCTTGATTTGTTAGTGCAGAAAGTGCTTATTGGCTTGATACTATCCTCATTCTTTATGCTTATGCCTGGATGTATTTAAAGTTCACCTGTTTTTTTTCTGTTTGCCTTAAAAATGACTTGTGATCTACCATTGCACCCCAAGTGTTCGATGAAATGTCCATGTAAATGTCATTCCTAAATGTGGCATTCGGTTTCTAGGTTCGAATTTATGCTTTTATCTGATCGGTCTTAATTTTGTAGTGCAGAACGTTCTTATTATCTTGATACTATCCTCATTCTTTATGCTCATGCCTAGATGTCTTTAAAGTTCACTTCTTTTTTCTCATTTTGCATTAAAAATGACTTGTGATCTAACATTGCACGCCAAGTGTTCGTGAAATGTCCATGTTAATGTCACTCCTAAATGTGGCATTCGGTTTCTAGGTTCGAATTTATGCTTTTATTCGATCGGTGTTGATTTTGTAATCTAGAACGTGCTTATTGGCTTGGTACTATCCTCATTCTTTATGCTTATGCCTAGATGTTTTTAAAGTTCACTTGTTTTTTCTCCTTTTGCCCTAAAAATGACTTGTGATCTACTATTGCACGCCACGTGTTCGATGAAATGTCCATGTAAATGTCACTCCTAAATGTGGCATTCGGTTTCTAGGTTCGAATTTATGCTTTTATCTGATCGATCTAAATTTCGTAGTGCAAAACGTGCTTATTGGCTTGATACTATCCTCATTCTTTATGTTTATGCCTAGATGTCTTTAAAGTTCACTTGTTTTATCTCCTTTTGCCTTAAAAATGACTTGTGATCTAACATTGCACGCCAAGTGTTCGATGAAATGTCCATGTAAATGTCACTCCTAAATGTGGCATTCGGTTTCTAGGTTCAAATTTATGCTTTTATTCGACCGGTCTTTATTTTTTACTGCAGAAAGTGCTTATTGACATGATACTATCCTCATTCTTTATTCTTATGCCTAGATGTCATTAAAGTTTACTTGTTTTTTCTCCTTTTGCCATTAAAATGACTTGTGATCTAACATTGCACGCCAAGTGTTCGATGAAATGTCCATGTAAATGTCACTCATAAATGTGGCATTCGGTTCCTAGGTTCGAATTTATGCTTTTATTCGGTCGGTCTTAATTTTGTAGTTCAGAATGTGCTTATTGGCTTGATACTATCCTCATTCTTTATGCTTATGGTTAGATGGCATTAAAGTTCACTTGTTTTTTCTCCTTTTTCCTTAGAAATGACATGTGATCTAACATTGCAGGCCAAGTGTTCGATGAAATGTCCATGTAAATGTCACTCCTAAATGTGGCATTCGGTTTCTAGGTTCGAATTTATGCTTTTATTCGCTCGGTCTTGATTTTGTACTCCAAAACTTGCTTATTGGCTTGATACTATCCTCATTCATTATGCTTATGCCTAGATGTCTTTAAAGTTCAATTGTTTTTTCTCCTTTTGCCTTAAAAATGACTTGTGATCTACCATTGCATGCCAAGTGTTCGATGAAATGTCCATGTAAATGTCACTCTGATAACATGCATTTAGGTATAGATTTAGGGCAAGTGTTCGATGAAATGTCCATGTAAATGTCACTCTTGTGCTGACGCTGGACAAGAACTTGGGCTGAGTTCTTGACTACGACGAGATCTCGGGCTGAGAACTCGACCGAGTTCTGGACCGAGTTCTGGGCCGCGTGCTGTTTTAATTCCGCCGATTTATGGGCTTGTCTCTCTTGTTTTAGGGCCCTAGTTTATATACTTGGAAGACAAGTTTTATATTTTATCTCTTAGTATTTTTTTTAGACTTTAGCCTCTCTCTTTTGGGGAAAAACCCTAGGTGGAGATTGATTGGAGACTTTTCTAGATCTGTTGGATTAGAGTTTTAAATCGATTTGAAGACAATTTGGTATGTTGTTTATTAAATTTGATTTGCTTTTCTCTCTTCCCATGTCTAGCTAATTTTCTTATTCTAAGGTTTGGTGAACCCAATGATAAAGTAGGTAGATTTGAATTGTGATGTTTGGTTGAATGGAATTTTGATTGAAGTTTAATTTAATCCTAGGTTACTTTATGCCCTGCAAATAGGATTCTTGTTAGAATTTGAGACCGACCGAAGATAATTGTAACAGGATATTGATTTGACAAGTACCAAAAATTGGTTCTGAATGAGATCCCTAGGTATTAAACTAGAGAGTTATTTATGCGACAACAACTTAATTTCTCTTGTGTGAATTTTAACTATCGCAGTAGCTCTAAGGTTTGAATGATTATAGCGGAACGCGACAGCGTTCCTAGCGTTCCGCTAAACTAGAGGATATGTGAATGATTATAGCGGAATGCTAGGTTGTTTGTCCCTAGTCTCTAAAGAGCTTAAAGTGTCTAAAACTAATTAATCTTACGCGACAGCGATTATTAGTTGAGTCTAGGCACATTCACATATCCTCTGAAAAGAAGTTTGTGTTGGTTTTAGATAGTGAGTTCCTTCAAACGACATTCAAGTTGAAATCCAAATAAACATCATTTAAAATCTACTGAAACATCATTGTGGGAATCCTAACCTTGGAAGCTTTTCTCCACTGAAATTTCCTTGTTATTTTCAATTACTTGTTAACTTTTCAACTCAATCATAAACTCTTTTTCTTATTTATTTGACTTCATCTACTTGTTCGAATATCAATTGGTACTACAAAGTTCCCTGAGTTCGACACCTTGATTACTACAACTGAACCGTATACTTGCGGTGTGGGAAAATAACCTATCATGTTTTTGGCGTCGTTGTCGGGGAACTATTGATAGTATTGGTTGTCCCTCGCAACCGGTAGTTTAAGTCTTGTTTTTATTTTTAATTTGTTTCTTTTTGGTTTTAGTTTCAGTTTGTTCTCCTTCTTATGAGAAGAACTTTGAGCGCTAGTGCACTAAATAACTACTATTCTGAACCCGAGCGTGCTTTTCATAGGAGAATAAGAGAGCAAAGGGAAGCTGAAACACAGGCTATGGAAGGCAATCAGGCAAATGCACAACAACAATTGTTGTTGCAACAACAACAACAACAACAACTATTGTTGCAACAACAGTTGAATGCTCAACAGTTGAATGCTCAAAAAAAAGAGGGCATATTAAGTCGACTAGAACTCGGGTCGAGAACTCGCCCGAGTTCTCACCCGAGTTCTCGACGAACGGACAAAATAAATAAAAAAAAAGAAAAAAATTTCTTTTAGCAGGATAAACTTTTTATTTCAAAAAATATATCTTTTCTTTCTTTCTCCTCTTTACTCCTTTCTTTCTCCCGATTCCCAAACCCCCGACTCTCTGCATTCTCTCTCTCTCTCTCCGATTACCCTCTCCCCATCCTCACCACCGTCGGCCCTAACTTTCTCGTCTTCGGAGGATGCCGACCTCACTGCCCTTCATTTGCTCCAGCGCACCTCCCTATCACCCACACCAGCAAGAGCGCTCGCGTGATACACCACTCGTCCCTTCCCCTCCGGCGTTCTCTCCACCGTCGGCCACCAGCATGCCCTTCTTCTGCGCGCGAGAGTCCGGCCAACCACAACCACCGTATTGCTGCACCACGGTGGCCCGCTGCAACTCTCGCACTATAGTGGCTCGGTTGCCAGCACTGTTCACCAGTCCGGCCAACTTCTTCTACCCCACTTGCTCCACCACGCCCCGCGCGCCACCCTGCGCCATTGCTGCACAGCCTCCACACCCCCTTGTGGTGAAATTTGGTACAAACTTCTTCCCCTTTTTCTTTGATAATTTCTAGGGTTTGTTCTCAAATTGTTCAATTGAAAAAATTGGGGCTGGTTTTTGACTAATATAGCGGTTTTATTGGCTGTTGAAATGATTTTTCTTGACCAAATTCCTTATGCGCGGGAAAATACCATGCTATGTTGAACTCTACTTGAATTTGTCGTTTAGTCACGTGCAGCTTTTTGGTTCTAAGTCTTGTTTTTACTTGCTTGTGGGGGCTTTGTGAGGCTTATTTATATATATTCTATTGTTGGTCTTCCTTGCCGAGACGACAAAAATTGTGCCTTTGCTTTGTTTGGTGTGCTTGTGTGTAGGTTTCTAGGTTGAAGCATGTCTAAGCGTCCATGAAGACAACGGGGCTCCTCTTCTTCTGCTCCCAGAACTACTGCTCCTCCTCCCCCTATTCGTGCTAGGGAAGTTACCGCTTAGTCTTTGGGTATTACTTTCACCAAGGCCCAACACCGCCAACACTTTAAAGACCTCATTAAGAATAAAGGATGGGCAGGCACTGGGTACCTCGATTTTGATATGCTTGATGCTTTGGGTATTCGGGATGACATTATGTGGTTAGTTGAGCGTTTGGGTTGGACTAATTTCCTTCATTTGCGGGAACCGACCTACAAGAGCCTCACCTTGGAATTTTTTAGCACTCTCACCACACAGATCATGAAAGGCCCTAAGTATCGTGAAGGGCTTTGCACATTTCGACTCGGGAACATAGATAGAGAGCTGTATTTGGCAACTATTAATGATATTTTCCATTTTCCTGCTATAGTTGAAGATACGGTGCCACGAGGAGAGAGCAGAGCTCATTTCTGTTGTGCTCAGAATTTCTGGGGAAAGATTTCATCTGGATCATATGAGGCTACAAAAGCTAAGTCCTCAAGTATTGGTAACCCGTCCTTCGCATTTTTCTGCGGTTCATGGCATACACTATTTTTGGCCGAGGGGGTAGTGAGAATAATGCTACTAAGAAGGAGCTCGTTGTTCTTTATGCAGCCTTGCACAACAAAACCATAAACTCTGCTGGTTTCTTGATGGGTCATTTGAAGTTGGTGAGTAATCGAGGGTCTGGTGACATTGCTATAGGAGGTTTGGTGACCCGTTTAGCTCGGTATTTCAACATTAATCTGGAGGGATGCCACATCGATATTCCACCGGTTCCCATTGGTTGTGCATTGATCAACAACATGAGGGTACTTTTTAAGTATCATGACCAATGGTATTGGACTATTCCCGAGACAGATCGGCTCCTCCGTCTCCCAGATCCTGAGCGCACTTCGATCCGTGAGGAGGTTAATTAGGTACTCAAGCCTATTCACTCAGACCCCACTCCTATACAAGCAAGGAATGGTCTACCCGATATAAGAGATGATGTCATTACAGAAGAAGAAGGCTATGATTCTAGAGAGTATGATGATGATGCAGATGATGACTTTGCCCCATATGCTGAGGATTCACAACATAGTGTCCATGATTCCCGCCTCTATGCTTTGATTGAGACGATGCAGAGGGAGATAACTGCCCAGTTCTCCGCCTTGACGACCCGCATCGACAAATTGGAAACTAAGCTTGATGATTGGCTCACTTCCAGGTGGCAACCTGGATTTCCACCTCCTCCGCACAACTAGATACCCTGTGAGTGTTTCTCTTTTCTTACTTTAATTTTCTACATTAGGGACAATGTAGAAGCTCAGATTGGGGGAGGGAAACATGTTTCATGTTAGTTAGATGCATGTAGTTGCATGGTAGATTTGCATTTGCATATATATAAAAAAAATTTGAAAAAAAAATCAGAAAACGTAAAAAAAAATGAATTTTTTTTTGCATTTTAGGAGTTATTAATTTTTCCTAAAGTAACAAGCCCCTTGTTCTTCGTAATTCTTGAATGAAATCCTATCCCCTGGACTTGCTTGAAGTGTTTGAAGTTTTGGTGATGTCTAGCAATGTTTATGAACTTGTTTGATGATTGCATGAGCATGTATATTCTTTGAAATTTTAGTTGACATTGAAGTTCTAAACAAAAAGCCATGTGAGATTTTTGACCTTTTTAGGACTATTTTCCTATAAGAGTCCTCTCTTTTCATGTGTGATTCTCACTTTTGATTGCTTCCTATAGAACTTGCATTAGACTCTCTTTCAAGACCGCTCTTATGACTCTTGCATGCGACTTTGAAGTGATTGAGGCACTATTTTCTTAGCCTTTATACTCCCTATCCACCTTGCATTTTACCCTCTTTTTGAAGCCCCTTTTTCGAGCCTCAATTAGCCTTATTCTTTTGAAGCTCCACAAAATTGATTCCGAGCCTTTATAACCCTGACCCATCCGGGAACTAGGATAATTACTTGATTGATTCTGTGGTTGCAAGCTAAGCTTGGGGGATTTTGATAACATGCATTTAGGTATAGATTTAGGGCATGTTTACTTCCGTCTTTTAGGTTTAATTTGCTTGTCTTTTGGTAGTTTTGTTGCTTTTTAGTTTAGTTTGTTGTGTTCGGAGTCTACTCTTGCATTTCATAATTTCAGGGTATTTTGGAGGCTTGTGAGCTTCGATTTGAAGATGTTCGAGTGGATTGCTTTGAAGGGATGATCTAAGCTTGGAAGCGGAAGTGACAAGGAGAAGATCGCCTAAGGAATCCATCAAAAAGGCCCCATTTAATTACACAACCAAAGAGGTACACATGTGCTGACGCTGGACAAGAACTTGGGCGGAGTTCTTGACTACGACGAGAACTCGGGCTGAGAACTCGACCGAGTTTTGGACCGAGTTCTGGGCCGCGTGCTATTTTAATTCTGCCGACTTATGGGCTTTTCTCTCTTGTTTTTGGGCCCTAGTTTAAATACTTGGAAGACAAGTTTTATATTTTATCTCTTATTATTTTTTTCAGACTTTAGCCTCTCTCTTTTGGGGAAAAACCCTAGGTGGAGATTGATTGGTGACTTTTCTAGATCTGTTAGATTGGAGTTTTAAATCGATTTGAAGACAATTTGGTATGTTGTTTATTAAATTTGATTTGCTTTTCTCTCTTCCCATGTCTAGCTAATTTTCTTATTCTAAGGTTTGGTGAACCCAATGATGAAGTAGGTAGATTTGAATTGTGATGTTTGGTTGAATGGAAACTTGATTGAAGTTTGATTTAATCATAGGTTACTTTATGCCTTATTTGCTTTGCATATAGGATTGTTGTTAGAATTTGAGACCGACCGGAGATAATTGTGACAGGATATTGATTTGACAAGTACCAAAAATTGGTTCTGAATGAGATCCCTAGGTATTAAACAAGAGAGTTATTTATGCGACAGCAACTTAATTTCTCTTGTGTGAATATTAACTATCGTAGTAGCTATAGGGTTTGAATGATTATAGCGGAACGAGACAACGAATGCTAGGTTGTTTGTCCCTAGTCTCTAAAGAGCTTAAAGGGTCTAAAACTAATTAATCTTACGCGACAACGATTATTAGTTGAGTCTAGGCACATTCACATATCCTTTGAAAAGAAGTTTGTGTTGGTTTTAGAGTGTGAGTTCCTTCAAATGACATTCAAGTCGAAATCCAAATAAACATCATTTAAAATCTACTGAAACATCATTGTGGGTATCCTAACCTTGGAAGCTTTTCTCCACTGAAATTTCCTTGTTATTTTCAATTACTTGTTAACTTTTCAATTCAATCATAAACTCTTTTTCTTATTTATTTGACTTGATCTACTTGTTCGAATAGCAATTAGTACTAAAAAGTTCCCTGAGTTCGACACCTTGATTACTACAACCGAACAGTATACTTGCGTTGTGGGAAAATAGCCTATCACACTCCTAAATGTGGCATTCGGTTTCTTGGTTCGAATTTATGCTATTATCCGATCGATCTAAATTTCGTAGTGCAGAACGTTCTTATTGGCTTGATACTATCCTCATTCTTTATGCTTATGCCGAGATGTCTTCAAAGTTCACTTGTTTTATCTCCTTTTGCCTAAAAAATGAGTTGTGATCTAACATTACACGCCAAGTGTTCGATGAAATATCCATGTAAATGTCACTCCTAAATATGGCATTCGGTTTCTAGGTTCGAATTTATGCTTTTATTCGACCAGTCTTGATTTGTTAGTGCAGAAAATGCTTATTGACTTGATACTATCCTCATTCTTTATGCTTATGCCTAGATGTCATTAAAGTTTACTTGTTTTTTCTCCTTTTGCCATTAAAATGACTTGTGATGTAACATTGCACACCAAGTGTTCGATAAAATGTCCATGTAAATGTCACTCCTAAATGTGGCATTCGATTTCTAGGTTCAAATTTATGCTTTTATTCGATCGGTCATGATTTTGTAATCCATAATGTGCTTATTGGCTTGATACTATCCTCATTCTTTATGCTTATGCCTAGATGTCTTTAAAGTTCACTTGTTTTATCTCCTTTTGCCTTAAAAATGACTTGTGATCTAACATTGCACGCCAAGTTTTCGATGAAATGTCCATGTAAATGTCACTCCTAAATGTGGCATTTGGTTTCTAGGTTCGAATTTAAGCTTTTATTTGACCGGTCTAAATTTGTTATTGCAGAAAGTACTTTTTGGCTTGATACTATCCTCATTCTTTATGCTTATGCCTGGATGTATTTAAAGTTCACTTGTTTTTTCTCCGTTTTCCTTAAAAATGACTTGTGATCTACCGTTGCACGCCAAGTGGTCGATGAAATGTCCATGTAAATGTCACTCCTAAATGTGGTATTCGGTTTCTAGGTTCGAATTTATGCTTTTATCCGATCGACCTTAATTTTGTAGTGCAGAACATTCTTATTGGCTTGATACTATCCTCATTCTTTATGCTATGCCTAGATGTCTTTAAAGTTCACTTCTTTTTTCTCCTTTTGCATTAAAAATGACTTGTGATATAACATTACATGCCAAGTATTCGATGAAATGTCCATGCAAAAGTCACTCCTAAATGTGGCATCCGGTTTCTAGGTTCGAATTCATTCTTTTATTCGATCGGTCTTTATTTTGTAATCCAGAACGTGCTTATTGGCTTGATACTATCCTCATTCTTTATGCTTATGCCTAGATGTCTTTAAAGTTCACTTGTTTTATCTCCTTTTGCCTTAAAAATGACTTGTGATCTAACATTGCACGCCAAGTGTTCGTGAAATGTCCATGTAAATATCACTCCTAAATGTGGCATTCGGTTTCTAGGTTCGAATTTATGTTTTTATTCGATCGATTTTGATTTTGTAATCAAGAACGTGCTTATTGGCTTGATACTATCCTCATTCTTTATGCTTATGCCTAGATGTTTTTAAAGTTCACTTGTTTTCTCTCCTTTTTCCTTAAAAATGACTTGTGATCTACCATTGCACGCCAAGTGTTCGATGAAATATCCATGTAAATGTCACTCCTAAATGTGGCATTCGGTTTCTACGTTCGAATTCATGCTTTTATTCGATCGGTCTTTATTTTGTAATCCAGAACGTGCTTATTGGCTTGATACTATCCTCATTCTTTATGCTTATGCCTAGATGTCTTTAAAGTTCACTTGTTTTATCTCCTTTTGCCTTAAAAATGACTTGTGATCTAACATTGCACGACAAGTGTTCGTGAAATGTCCATGTAAATATCACTCCTAAATGTGGCATTCGATTTCTAGGTTCGAATTTATGTTTTTATTCGATCGATTTTGATTTTGTAATCAAGAACGTGCTTATTGGCTTGATACTATCCTCATTCTTTATGCTTATGCCTAGATGTTTTTAAAGTTCACTTGTTTTCTCTCCTTTTTCCTTAAAAATGACTTGTGATCTACCATTGCACGCCAAGTGTTTGATGAAATGTCCATGCAAATGTCACTCCTAAATGTCGCATCCGGTTTCTAGGTTCGAATTCATGCTTTTATACGATCGGTCTTTATTTTGTAATCAAGAACGTGCTTATTGGCTTGATACTATCCTCATTCTTTATGCTTATGCCTAGATGTCTTTAAAGTTCACTTGTTTTATCTCCTTTTGCCTTAAAAATGACTTGTGATCTAACATTGCACGCCAAGTGTTCGTGAAATGTCCATGTAAATATCACTCCTAAATGTGGCATTCGGTTTCTAGGTTCGAATTTATGTTTTTATTCGATCGATTTTGATTTTGTAATCAAGAACGTGCTTATTGATTTGATACTATCTTCATTCTTTATGCTTATGCCTTGATGTCTTTAAAGTTCACTTGTTTTATCTCCTTTTGCCTTAAAAATGACTTGTGATCTAACATTGCACTTCAAGTGTTTGATGAAATGTCCATGTAAATGTCACTCCTAAATGTGGCATTCGGTTTCTAGGTTCGAATTTATGTTTTTATTCGATCGATTTTGATTTTGTAATCAAGAACGTGCTTATTGGCTTGATACTATCCTCATTCTTTATGCTTATGCCTAGATGTTTTTAAAGTTCACTTGTTTTCTCTCCTTTTTCCTTAAAAATGACTTGTGATCTACCATTGCACGCCAAGTGTTTGATGAAATGTCCATGCAAATGTCACTCCTAAATGTCGCATCCGGTTTCTAGGTTCGAATTCATGCTTTTATACGATCGGTCTTTATTTTGTAATCCAGAACGTGCTTATTGGCTTGATACTATCCTCATTCTTTATGCTTATGCCTAGATGTCTTTAAAGTTCACTTGTTTTATCTCCTTTTGCCTTAAAAATGACTTGTGATCTAACATTGCACGCCAAGTGTTCGTGAAATGTCCATGTAAATATCACTCCTAAATGTGGCATTCGGTTTCTAGGTTCGAATTTATGTTTTTATTCGATCGATTTTGATTTTGTAATCAAGAACGTGCTTATTGATTTGATACTATCTTCATTCTTTATGCTTATGCCTTGATGTCTTTAAAGTTCACTTGTTTTATCTCCTTTTGCCTTAAAAATGACTTGTGATCTAACATTGAACTTCAAGTGTTTGATGAAATGTCCATGTAAATGTCACTCCTAAATGTGGCATTCGGTTTCTAGGTTCGAATTTATGTTTTTATTCGATCGATTTTGATTTTGTAATCAAGAACGTGCTTATAGGCTTGATACTATCCTCATTCTTTATGCTTATGCCTAGATGTTTTTAAAGTTCACTTGTTTTCTCTCCTTTTTCCTTAAAAATGACTTGTGATCTACCATTGCACGCCAAGTGTTTGATGAAATGTCCATGCAAATGTCACTCCTAAATGTCGCATCCGGTTTCTAGGTTCGAATTCATGCTTTTATACGATCGGTCTTTATTTTGTAATCCAGAACGTGCTTATTGGCTTGATACTATCCTCATTCTTTATGCTTATGCCTAGATGTCTTTAAAGTTCACTTGTTTTATCTCCTTTTGCCTTAAAAATGACTTGTGATCTAACATTGCACGCCAAGTGTTCGTGAAATGTCCATGTAAATATCACTCCTAAATGTGGCATTCGGTTTCTAGGTTCGAATTTATGTTTTTATTCGATCGATTTTGATTTTGTAATCAAGAACGTGCTTATTGGCTTGATACTATCCTCATTCTTTATGCTTATGCCTAGATGTTTTTAAAGTTCACTTGTTTTCTCTCCTTTTTCCTTAAAAATGACTTGTGATCTACCATTGCACGCCAAGTGTTCGATGAAATATCCATGTAAATGTCACTCCTAAATGTGGCATTCGGTTTCTACGTTCGAATTCATGCTTTTATTCGATCGGTCTTTATTTTGTAATCCAGAACGTGCTTATTGGCTTGATACTATCCTCATTCTTTATGCTTATGCCTAGATGTCTTTAAAGTTCACTTGTTTTATCTCCTTTTGCCTTAAAAATGACTTGTGATCTAACATTGCACGACAAGTGTTCGTGAAATGTCCATGTAAATATCACTCCTAAATGTGGCATTCGATTTCTAGGTTCGAATTTATGTTTTTATTCGATCGATTTTGATTTTGTAATCAAGAACGTGCTTATTGGCTTGATACTATCCTCATTCTTTATGCTTATGCCTAGATGTTTTTAAAGTTCACTTGTTTTCTCTCCTTTTTCCTTAAAAATGACTTGTGATCTACCATTGCACGCCAAGTGTTTGATGAAATGTCCATGCAAATGTCACTCCTAAATGTCGCATCCGGTTTCTAGGTTCGAATTCATGCTTTTATACGATCGGTCTTTATTTTGTAATCAAGAACGTGCTTATTGGCTTGATACTATCCTCATTCTTTATGCTTATGCCTAGATGTCTTTAAAGTTCACTTGTTTTATCTCCTTTTGCCTTAAAAATGACTTGTGATCTAACATTGCACGCCAAGTGTTCGTGAAATGTCCATGTAAATATCACTCCTAAATGTGGCATTCGGTTTCTAGGTTCGAATTTATGTTTTTATTCGATCGATTTTGATTTTGTAATCAAGAACGTGCTTATTGATTTGATACTATCTTCATTCTTTATGCTTATGCCTTGATGTCTTTAAAGTTCACTTGTTTTATCTCCTTTTGCCTTAAAAATGACTTGTGATCTAACATTGCACTTCAAGTGTTTGATGAAATGTCCATGTAAATGTCACTCCTAAATGTGGCATTCGGTTTCTAGGTTCGAATTTATGTTTTTATTCGATCGATTTTGATTTTGTAATCAAGAACGTGCTTATTGGCTTGATACTATCCTCATTCTTTATGCTTATGCCTAGATGTTTTTAAAGTTCACTTGTTTTCTCTCCTTTTTCCTTAAAAATGACTTGTGATCTACCATTGCACGCCAAGTGTTTGATGAAATGTCCATGCAAATGTCACTCCTAAATGTCGCATCCGGTTTCTAGGTTCGAATTCATGCTTTTATACGATCGGTCTTTATTTTGTAATCCAGAACGTGCTTATTGGCTTGATACTATCCTCATTCTTTATGCTTATGCCTAGATGTCTTTAAAGTTCACTTGTTTTATCTCCTTTTGCCTTAAAAATGACTTGTGATCTAACATTGCACGCCAAGTGTTCGTGAAATGTCCATGTAAATATCACTCCTAAATGTGGCATTCGGTTTCTAGGTTCGAATTTATGTTTTTATTCGATCGATTTTGATTTTGTAATCAAGAACGTGCTTATTGATTTGATACTATCTTCATTCTTTATGCTTATGCCTTGATGTCTTTAAAGTTCACTTGTTTTATCTCCTTTTGCCTTAAAAATGACTTGTGATCTAACATTGAACTTCAAGTGTTTGATGAAATGTCCATGTAAATGTCACTCCTAAATGTGGCATTCGGTTTCTAGGTTCGAATTTATGTTTTTATTCGATCGATTTTGATTTTGTAATCAAGAACGTGCTTATAGGCTTGATACTATCCTCATTCTTTATGCTTATGCCTAGATGTTTTTAAAGTTCACTTGTTTTCTCTCCTTTTTCCTTAAAAATGACTTGTGATCTACCATTGCACGCCAAGTGTTTGATGAAATGTCCATGCAAATGTCACTCCTAAATGTCGCATCCGGTTTCTAGGTTCGAATTCATGCTTTTATACGATCGGTCTTTATTTTGTAATCCAGAACGTGCTTATTGGCTTGATACTATCCTCATTCTTTATGCTTATGCCTAGATGTCTTTAAAGTTCACTTGTTTTATCTCCTTTTGCCTTAAAAATGACTTGTGATCTAACATTGCACGCCAAGTGTTCGTGAAATGTCCATGTAAATATCACTCCTAAATGTGGCATTCGGTTTCTAGGTTCGAATTTATGTTTTTATTCGATCGATTTTGATTTTGTAATCAAGAACGTGCTTATTGATTTGATACTATCTTCATTCTTTATGCTTATGCCTTGATGTCTTTAAAGTTCACTTGTTTTATCTCCTTTTGCCTTAAAAATGACTTGTGATCTAACATTGCACTTCAAGTGTTTGATGAAATGTCCATGTAAATGTCACTCCTAAATGTGGCATTCGGTTTCTAGGTTCGAATTTATACTTTTATTCGATCGGTCTTTATTTGTTTGTGCACAAAGTGCTTATTGACATGATACTATCCTCATTCTTTATGCTTATGCCTAGATGTCATTAAAGTTACTTGTTTTTTCTCCTTTTGCCATTACAATGACTTGTTATCTACCATTGCATGCCAAGTGTTCGATAAAATGTCCATGTAAATGTCACTCATAAATGTGGCATTTGGTTTCTAGGTTCGAATTTATTCTTTTATCGGATCGGTCTTAATTTTGTAGTGCAGAACGTGCTTATTGGGCGGATACTATCCTCATTCTTTATGCTTATGCCTAGATGTCTTTAAAGTTCACTTTTTTATTCTCCTTTTTCCTTTAAAAAATTGACTTGACGTCTAACATTACACGCCAAGTGTTCGATGAAATGTCCATGTAAATGTCACTCCTAAATGTGGCATTCGGTTTCTAAGTTCGAATTTATGCTTTTATTCGACCGATCTTGATTTGTTATTGCAGAAAGTGCTTATTGACTTGATATTATCCTCATTCTTTATGCTTATGCCTAGATGTCATTAAAGTTTAGTTTTTTTTCTCCTTTTGCCATTAAAATGACTTGTGATCTAACATTACACGCCAAGTGTTCGAAAAAATGTCCATGTAAATGTCACTCATAAATGTGGCATTCGGTTTCTAGGTTCGAATTTACGCTTTTATCCGATCGGTCTTAATTTTGTAGTGCATAACGTGCTTATTGACTTGATATTATCCTCATTCTTTATGCTTATGCCTAAATGTCAATAAAGACTACTTGTTTTTTCTCCTTTTGCCGTTAAAATGACTTGTTATCTAACATTGCACGCCAAGTGTTGTTCGATGAAATGTCCATGTAAATATCACTCATAAATGTGGCATTCGGTTTCTAGGTTCGAATTTATGCTTTTATCCGATCGGTCTTAATTTTTTAGTGCAGAACGTGCTTATTGGCTTGATACTATCCTCATTCTTTATGCTTATGCTTGGATATCTTTAAAGTTCACTTGTTTTTTCTCCTTCTGCCTTAAAAATGACTTGTGATCTAATATTGCACGCCAAGTGTTCGATGAAATGTCCATGTAAATGTCACTCCTAAATGTGGCATACGGTTTCTAGGTTCGAATTTATGCTTTTATTCGACCGGTCTTGATTTGTTAGTGCAGAAAGTGCTTATTGACTTGATACTATCCTCATTCTTTATGCTTAGGCCTAGATGTCATTAAAGTTTACTTGTTTTTTCTCCTTTTTCCATTAAAATGACGTGTGATCTAACATTGCACGCCAAGTGTTCGATAAAATGTCCATGTAAATGTCACTCCTAAATTTGGCATTCGGTTTCTAGGTTCGAATTTATGCTTTTATCCGATCGGTCTTAATTTTGTAGTGCAGAACGTGCTTATTGGGCGGATACTATCCTCATTCTTTATGCTTATGCCTAGATGTCTTTAAAGTTCACTTGTTTTTTCTCCTTTTTCCTAAAAAATGACTTGTGATCTAACGTTGCACGCCAAGTGTTCGATGAAATGTCCATGTAAATGTCACTCCTAAATGTGGCATGCGGTTTCTAGGTTCGAATTTATGCTTTTATTCGACCGGTCTTGATTTGTTAGTGCAGAAAGTGCTTATTGACTTGATACTATCCTCATTCTTTATGCTTAGGCCTAGATGTCATTAAAGTTAACTTGTTTTTTCTCCTTTTGCCATTAAAATGACTTGTGATCTAACATTACACGTCAAGTGTTCGATAAAATGTCCATGTAAATGTCACTCATAAATGTGGCATTCGGTTTCTAGGTTCGAATTTATGCTTTTATCCGATCGGTCTTAATTTTGTAGTGCAGAACGTGCTTATTGACTTAATATTATCCTCATTCTTTATGCTTATGCCTAAATGTCAATAAAGACTACTTGTTTTTTCTCCTTTTGCCGTTAAAATGACTTGTTATCTAACATTGCATGCCAAGTGTTGTTCGATGAAATGTCCATGTAAATATCACTCATAAATGTGGCATTCGGTTTCTAGGTTCGAATTTATGCTTTTATCCGATCTGTCTTAATTTTTTAGTGCAGAACGTGCTAATTAGCTTGATACTATCCTCATTCTTTATGCTTATGCCTGGATGTCTTTAAAGTTCACTTGTTTTTTCTCCTTCTGTCTTAAAAATGACTTGTGATCTAATATTGCACGCCAAGTGTTCGATGAAATGTCCATGTAAATGTCACTCCTAAATGTGGCATACGGTTTCTAGGTTCGAATTTATGCTTTTATTCGACCGGGCTTGATTTGTTAGTGTAGAAAGTGCTTATTGACTTTATACTATCCTCATTCTTTATGCTTATGCCTAGATGTCATTAAAGTTTACTTGTTTTTTCTCCTTTTGCCATTAAAATGACTTGTGATCTAACATTGCACGCCAAGTGTTCGATAAAATGTCCTTGTAAATGTCACTCATAAATGTGGCATTCGGTTTCTAGGTTCGAATTTATGCTTTTATCCGATCGATCTTAGTTTTTTAGTGCAGAACATGCTTATTGGGCGGATACTATCCTCATTCTTTACGCTTATGCCTAGATGTCTTTAAATTTCAGTTGTTTTTTCTCCTTTTGCCTTAAAACTGACTTGTGATCTAACATTGCACTCCAAGTGTTCGATGAAATGTCCATGTAAATGTCACTCATAATGTGGCATTCGGTTTCTAGGTTCGAATTTATGCTTTTATTCGATCGGTCTTGATTTTGTAATCCAGAACGTGCTTATTGGCTTGATACTATCCTCATTCTTTATTCTTATGCCTAGATGTCTTTGAAGTTCACTTGTTTTTTCTCCTTTCACCTTAAAAATGACTTGTGATATAACATTGCACGCCAAGTGTTCGATGAAATGTCCATGTAAATGTTACTCCTAAATATGGCATTCCGTTTCTAGGTTCGAATCTATGCTTTTATCCGATAGGTCTTGATTTTGCGGTGTAGAAGGTGCTTATTGGCCTGATACTATCCTCCTTCTTTACGCTTATGCCTAGATGTCTTTAAAGTTCACTTTGTTTTTCTCCTTTTGACTTAAATATGACTTTAGATCTAACATTGCACGCCAAGTATTCGATGAAATGTCCATGTAAATGTCACTCCTAATTGTGGAATACGGTTTCTAGGTTTAAATATATGCTTTTATTCGATCGGTGTTGATTTTGTAATCCACAACGTGCTTATTGGCTTGATACTATCCTCATTCTTTATGCTTATTCCTAGATGAATTAAAAGTTCAATTTTTTTTCTCCTTTTGCCTTTAAAAAATTTACTTGAGAAATAACATTGCACGCTAAGTGTTCGATGAAATGTCCATGTAAATGTCACTCCTAAATATGGCATTCCGTTTCTAGGTTCGAATATATGCTTTTATCCGATCGGTCTTGATTTTGTAGTGTAGAACGTTCTTATTGGCTTAATACTATCCTCATTCTTTATGCTTATGCCTAGATGTCTTTAAAGTTCACTTCTTTTTTCTCCTTTTGCATTAAAATGACTTGTGATCTAACATTGCATGCCAAGTATTCGATGAAATGTCCATGTAAATGTCACTCCTAAATGTGGCATTCGGATTCTAGGTTCGAATTTATGCTTTTATTCGATCGGTCTTGATTTTGTAATCTAGATAATGCTTATTGGCTTGATACTATCCTCATTCTTTATGCTTATGCCTAGATATCTTTAAAGTTCACTTGTTTTATCTCCTTTTGCCTTAAAAATGACTTGTGATCTAACATTGCACGCCAAGTGTTCGATGAAATGTCGATTTGAATGTCACTCCTAAATGTGGCATTCGGTTTCTAGGTTTGAATTCATGCTTTTATTCGATCAATCTTGATTTTGTAGTGCAGAACGTGCTTATTGGCTTGATACTACCCTAATTCTTTATGCTTATGCATAGATGTCTTTAAAGTTCACTTGTTTTTTCTCCTTTTGCCTTAAGAATGACTTGTGATCTTACATTGCACGCCAAGTGTTCGATGAAATGTCGATTTAAATGTCACTCCTAAATTTGGCATTCGGTTTCTTGGTTCGAATTTATGCTTTTATTCGATCAATCTTGATTTTGTAATCCAGAATGTGCTTATTAGCTTGATACTATCCTCATTCTTTATGCTTATTCCTATATGTCTTTAAAGTTCACTTGTTTTTTCTTCTTTTCCCTTAAAAATGACTTGAGATCTAACATTGCACGCCAAGTGTTCGATGAAATGTCCATGTAAATGTCACTCCTAAATGTGGCATACGGTTTCTAGGTTCGAATTTATGCTTTTATTCGAACGATCTTGATTTGTTAGTGCAGAAAGTGCTTATTGACTTGATACTATCCTCATTCTTTATGCTTAGGCCTAGATGTCATTAAAGTTAACTTGTTTTTTCTCCTTTTGCCATTAAAATGACTTGTGATCTAACATTGCACGCCAAGTGTTCGATAAAATGTCCATGTAAATGTCACTCATAAATGTGGCATTCGGTTTCTAGGTTCGAATTTATGCTTTTATCCGATCGGTCTTAATTTTGTAGTGCAGAACGTACTTATTGGCTTGATACTACCCTAATTCTTTATGCTTATGCCTAGATGTCTTTAAAGTTCACTTGTTTTTTCTCCTTTTGCCTTAAAAATGACTTGTGATCTTACATTGCACGCCAAGTGTTCGATGAAATGTCGATTTAAATGTCACTCCTAAATTTGGCATTCGGTTTCTTGGTTCGAATTTATGCTTTTATTCGATCAATCTTGATTTTGTAATCCAGAATGTGCTTATTAGCTTGATACTATCCTCATTCTTTATGCTTATTCCTATATGTCTTTAAAGTTCACTTGTTTTTTCTTCTTTTCCCTTAAAAATGACTTGAGATCTAACATTGCACGCCAAGTGTTCGATGAAATGTCCATGTAAATGTCACTCCTAAATGTGGCATACGGTTTCTAGGTTCGAATTTATGCTTTTATTCGAACGATCTTGATTTGTTAGTGCAGAAAGTGCTTATTGACTTGATACTATCCTCATTCTTTATGCTTAGGCCTAGATGTCATTAAAGTTCACTTGTTTTTTCTCCTTTTGCCATTAAAATGACTTGTGATCTAACATTGCACGCCAAGTGTTCGATAAAATGTCCATGTAAATGTCACTCATAAATGTGGCATTCGGTTTCTAGGTTCGAATTTATGCTTTTATCCGATCGGTCTTAATTTTGTAGTGCAAAACGTACTTATTGGCTTGATACTACCCTAATTCTTTATGCTTATGCCTAGATGTCTTTAAAGTTCACTTGTTTTTTCTCCTTTTGCCTTAAAAATGACTTGTGATCTTACATTGCACGCTAAGTGTTCGATGAAATGTCGATTTAAATGTCACTCCTAAATTTGGCATTCGGTTTCTTTGTTCGAATTTATGCTTTTATTCGATCAATCTTGATTTTGTAATCCAGAATGTGCTTATTAGCTTGATACTATCCTCATTCTTTATGCTTATTCCTATATGTCTTTAAAGTTCACTTGTTTTTTCTTCTTTTCCCTTAAAAATGACTTGAGATCTAACATTGCACGCCAAGTGTTCGATGAAATGTCCATGTAAATGTCACTCCTAAATGTGGCATACGGTTTCTAGGTTCGAATTTATGCTTTTATTCGAACGATCTTGATTTGTTAGTGCAGAAAGTGCTTATTGACTTGATACTATCCTCATTCTTTATGCTTAGGCCTAGATGTCATTAAAGTTCACTTGTTTTTTCTCCTTTTGCCATTAAAATGACTTGTGATCTAACATTGTACGCCAAGTGTTCGATAAAATGTCCATGTAAATGTCACTCATAAATGTGGCATTCGGTTTCTAGGTTCGAATTTATGCTTTTATCCGATCGGTCTTAATTTTGTAGTGCAGAACGTACTTATTGGCTTGAAACTACCCTAATTCTTTATGCTTATGCCTAGATGTCTTTAAAGTTCACTTGTTTTTTCTCCTTTTGCCTTAAAAATGACTTGTGATCTTACATTGCACGCCAAGTGTTCGATGAAATGTCGATTTAAATGTCACTCCTAAATTTGGCATTCGGTTTCTTGGTTCGAATTTATGCTTTTATTCGATCAATCTTGATTTTGTAATCCAGAATGTGCTTATTAGCTTGATACTATCCTCATTCTTTATGCTTATTCCTATATATCTTTAAAGTTCACTTGTTTTTTCTTCTTTTCCCTTAAAAATGACTTGAGATCTAACATTGCACGCCAAGTGTTCGATGAAATGTCCATGTAAATGTCACTCCTAAATGTGGCATACGGTTTCTAGGTTCGAATTTATGCTTTTATTCGAACGATCTTGATTTGTTAGTGCAGAAAGTGCTTATTGACTTGATACTATCCTCATTCTTTATGCTTAGGTCTAGATGTCATTAAAGTTAACTTGTTTTTTCTCCTTTTGCCATTAAAATGACTTGTGATCTAACATTGCACGCCAAGTGTTCGATAAAATGTCCATGTAAATGTCACTCATAAATGTGGCATTCGGTTTCTAAGTTCGAATTTATGCTTTTATCCTATCGGTCTTAATTTTCTAGTGCAGAATGTGCTTATTGGGCTAATACTATCCTCATTCTTTATGCTTATGCCTAGATGTCTTTAAAGTTCACTTGTTTATTCTCCTTTTACCTTTAAAAAATTGACTTGAGATCTAACATTAGACGCCAAGTGTTCGATGAAATGTCCATGTAAATGTCACTCCTAAATGTGGCATTCGGTTTCTAAGTTCGAATTTATGCTTTTATTCGACTGGTCTTGATTTGTTAGTGCAGAAAGTGCTTATTGACTTGATACTATCCTCATTCTTTATGCTTATGCCTAGATGTCATTAAAGTTTACTTGTTTTTTCTCCTTTTGCCATTAAAATGACTTGTGATCTAACATTACACGCCAAGTGTTCGATAAAATGTCCATGTAAATGTCACTCCTAAATATGGCATTGGGTTTCTAGGTTCGAATCTATGCTTATATCCGATCGGTCTTGATTTTGTGGTGTAGAAGGTGCTTATTGGCTTGATACTATCCTCATTCTTTATTCTTATGCCTAGATGTCTTTGAAGTTCACTTTTTTTTCTCCTTTCGCCTTAAAAATGACTTGTGATCTAACATTGCACGCCAAGTATTCAATGAAATGTCCATGTAAATGTTACTCCTAAATATGGCATTCGGTTTCTAGGTTCGAATCTATGCTTTTATCCGATCGGTCTTGATTTTCTAATCCAGAATGTGCTTATTGGCTTGATAGTATCCTCATTCTTTATGGTTATGCCTAGATGTCTTTAAAGTTCACTTGTTTTTCTCATTTTGCCTTAAAATGACATGTGATCTTACATTGCATGCCAAGTGTTCTATTAAATGACCATGTAAATGTCACTCCTAAATATGGCATTCGGTTTCTAGGTTCGAATCTATAATTTTATCCGATCGGTCTTGATTTTGCGGTGCAGAAGGTGCTTATTGGCTTGATACTATCCTCATTCTCTATGGTTATATCTAGATGTCTTTAAAGTTCACTTGTTTTTTCTCCTTTTGACTTAAAAATGACTTTAGATCTAACATTGCACGCCAAGTATTCGATGAAATGTCCATGTAAATGTCACTCCTAATTGTGACATTCGGTTTCTAGGTTTTTATTTATGCTTTTATTCGATCGGTGTTGATTTTGTAATCCAGAACGTGCTTATTGGCTTGATACTATCCTCATTCTTTATGCTTATGCCTAGATGTCTTAAAAGTTCAATTTTTTTTCTCCTTTTGCCTTTAAAAAATTTACTTGAGATATAACATTGCACGCCAAGTGTTCGATGAAATGTCCATGTAAATATCACTCCTAAATATGGCATTCGGTTTCTAGGTTCAAATATATGCTTTTATCCGATCGGTCTTGATTTTTTAGTGCAGAACGTTCTTATTGGCTTGATACTATCCTCATTCTTTATGCTTATGCCTAGATGTCTTTAAAGTTCACTTCTTTTTTCTCCTTTTGCATTAAAAATGACTTGTGATGTAACATTGCACGCCAAGTATTCGCTGAAATGTCCATTTAAATGTCATTCCTAAATGTGCCATTCGGTTTCTAGGTTCGAATTTATGCTTTTATTCGATCGGTCTTGATTTTGTAATCCAGAACGTGCTTATTGGCTTGATACTATCCTCATTCATTATGCTTATGCCTAGATGTCTTTAAATTATTCGTGTTGCATAACTTACATTTTCTACGAGGATGGAACACTCTCAATTCAATTATAGTACCCTTTATGGTTGATGCTTCTAACAAACAAAGCCACTCAAGAAACAAAAATAAATACACAGATAGCATCTATTGTTGTGCTTTCAGATTAGAAAATAGCATTTATTTGATCATTTTGCTTTCATATAGCCCTAACATTGAAGATGTATTGTTGCATGAACTTGGCATATTATGTCATACTTTTGCCTTCTGATGCATATCTTTCCCAGTGGAGTGGACTTGAATAATTCGATCAACTGTCACAATGAAGAAGTTGAAAGATATATTAGGTAATAAATCATATTATCCAAGTGGCTTTTTAATGCAGTTTTTCAAAATCTGTTTTTTTTAATATCTATCCTAACATAGAAATACTTGTATTTCTACTACACAGTGAGCACGAAGCACTTATAAGCAGCAAAAATAAAAGAAGGTGGGATAGTTTACAGAGCCATAGTCATGATTTCATAGATTGGTTTAGGGAGAAAGTTAAATTCAACATTGGAAAAGGTCAACAAGTGTCCAATTTCATTAAGGTGCTGTCTGGTGGACCTTCTTTTGTGGTTAAAAGATATAGTGGGTACTCCATAAATGGCTACAAGTTTCACACAATGAAACGGGATAAAAATGCCATGACAGATAATAGTGGAGTGACATTATCAGCTTTGACTCCAAGTTTTGCTAGCACTAAGGATCAGCACCCTATTATGGGAGACGTCACATATTATGGATCTATTGAACAAATAATTGAGATATTCTATGAAGATAAATTCAGCGTTGTCTTATTTGGGTGTGTCTGGTTTCAATCTGAGGAAGATAGCAATGGACTTGCTCGAATCAATCGTAAAAAACTGATTTATCAACAAGAGCCCTTTATATTGGCATCTCAATCAAGTCAAGTTTTTTATGTTCAAGACCTACAAGCACCTGATTTCTACTATGTTGTCAAAGAGCTTCCTAGGGACCATATTGATTTTGAGGATGAACAAGGAGCTGAGATTTATTGGAGGGAACCTCATTGGTCTCATCGAACTAACTCTGATAATGCAATTGACCATAGTGATGTAGAAATAAGTCACACAAGAGAGGATGTACCAGCAACTGTTGTTGATCTGTCTGGGAATGTTGTACAAGGGCTTGAATAGGTGTAAGTTGTTGGGACTAAACTCTGACAGAAAATCAGGTGTAAGACTAATGCTTGCATTGTGTAATACTTTTTGTGGGTTTCTGTTTAATTATCATTCTTTCATTGTGTAAACCAGATGGGAAACAAGACCAAGTCATCTAGTCAAAATGGGAGGACTAACCCATATGAAGAGGCAAGGAGGAAAAACCTAGAAGAAAGAGCTGCGAAAATGAAAGCTTTGGGGTTTAAAAACAGCACTTTCAAGAAGACTTTGCTTGAAAATTATAACAAGCTTCCAGAAGACGTTCGTGAGCTATATGAGCCAAAAGAGCTTATTGGTTCCCAGCTACTTCAGGTTAGTAGTAGGTCAATCTCATTTCAATCATCTTAGTTTTTTTTGAGATCACTCTGATACATGTATATTCGCAGGAAACCATGTCAAGCAATATGGATGGAATGGACAAGGTAAATTAGTTAGTATATTTGCTGAATTTTTTTCAATCTTATAGTCACAAAGACAAACTGTAACTACATGCACTATATATATATGTTTCATATATATCAGGACCCACCGCAAATAAATGACTCAGTTGTGAAGAGTGGAAAAAAAGGAGGAACCATGGCAGAATTTTTAAAGATCACAGCTAGACATGGACAACAGAAAACAAAGCAGACAAAGACATATTCAGGGCATGAAAATGGAGATCAGCAAGCCTCAAACACAAAGAAGAAGCAGATCATCAGCAACAAAGTGAATGCACTGAATGAGCAAAGTCCTCAAGGTGAAGCAGATCAGCAAGCTAAACATTTGGAGAATGATCAAACTGCACCCAAACACAAAGAAGTTCCACAAAGTCAGAAGAGATATTGTGCTCCAGGGAGTATGACTCGATAAAAACACATGAGAAAAAGGCAAGACTTGGGTGATGAAATAATGAATAACACCAGTGACATACAACAACAAGATGCTGATTTGAATCTATCGAATGATGAGATGGATATCACTAGAGATGATGAAGAAGTTGAAACAGATGCTGATGCACCAATTCCACCAAATCCAGGTATCTGTACTTGGTTTTCTCTCTTAGATGAATACAGAGTTTAATAAACTGAAACCATGAGTTTGAAATTTTGATGGGAAAGTTTATGTGGATACAGAGTTTAATTAGATGAATACAGAGTTTGAAAGTTTAATTAAGTTCTTGTTTTTAGTCATCTTAATTATTAGTTACAAAGGAAAAGAGGCATCGAGGGAGAACCGTTTTAGCAGATATATATGCACGTACTATGGATGAACGAGATGCTCTTGTTTTGAATGATGTGCATCAAGTGGTTGGGCCTACAAGAAGAATAGTAAGGACATTCACTCGTTTTTGTGGAACTATTGCTCGAAATACTAAGCTTGCACCTATGAATATTTTAACTTGGCATCATATGCCTACGAAGGATCAAATTTATGAGCTTCTCAAGGTAAATCAGTATCCTATATTTGTGAGTTAATTTGTTATGAATTGAAATGACTCTGATTTCTATTATTTTGTAGACAAAGTACATCATCTCTAAAGTAGGCAAACAAGTGATTTTATCAGATATCGGAAAAAAGTGGCGACATCGCAAAAATAAATTAAAGGAGAGGCACTTCTCTGATGATGCAAGCATGGAAGAAATGTTAGCTAAAAGGCCTAAGCATGTTCCAGAGAGTCAATTTAAGGAACGTTTGGCATATTGGGACACCCTAGAGGCTAGGGTATGGTTTTTGCGTATAGTATCCAATGTTCTTGTCATTTTATTTATGTAAATTGACTTTGTAGCATTATGTAGGAAGAAAGTAAAAAAAATAAAGATAGCCGATCAAAGCAGGATGACTTGCATACTCTAGGCCCAACATCTATAGCTATGTTGCGCCATGAGATGGTAATTAAACTAGTTAAATCAGTTAACTAGCACTGTATTTTGTTATTTTTAGTTTAATATGTTGTTCTTTATTTTTTTGGTATAGCAACAAAATGATCCAGAGAAGAGGACTCCAACTCTGGCAGACTTGTACACAAAATCCAGAGAGAGGAGAGATGGACACACATACTTGACACAGAGTGATGAGGCAGCCAAAAATATTGTGAGATTATTATTTTTAAGGATTTTGGGACATTCTCTCCAACTGAAGTAGTTAGATATCTGACATATTATATCGGATTTAATTTTTATTACATTGAATTCTCCTATTAGGCGGCAATGAAAGCAGTGAAGGCCTTAGATGATGGAGATGCCAGCGTTGATCCTTATCATGTTGTTATCACCAAGAAGGAGCACAGTGGACGCTTACGTATGCATGGACATGGTGTTACAAAGGCAAGTTTGAAAAACAAAGATCCTAAGAACCCGTGTATAATTCCAGAAATCTTCTTGGAGCCCATCTCGCAACAACTTCAAAAGAAGATTGAAGAAATGGACAAAAGACAAGACGAACGGTTTGAGCAAAAACTAGCTTCTATGTTATCCGTGATAAAAGAAGCAAATCCTGGAGTAGATCTTGTCATCCCGGACTTATCGACAAATGAAGGGGATGTAGGACCTAGTTCTCATCAAACTTAATTAGGTGTGCTTCTATTCATCTTCTATTCACATCATAAATAAAGGCACTCTACTTTTACTCATCTTCTGGTGATCTTCTTCTATTCACATGCATATTCTGTTGATTTTCAGTGGAAAGAAAGGAGTAGCTCGGAATATAGCTAGGGGATGTGATTCAGTGTAAGTTCCCTGTCATTATAATTATACTATATGACTTGTTCTTTATGCTGAAGGTATTTCCAGGCTCTTTATGCTGAAGCTTAATATTTTCTAGATGTCATATGAATGTTGTGCTTGATTTCCCTGACAAGAATAAGTTACAATATGCATATTAAGTGGAAATACCTTCTGGTTCTCTGCAGTTTGCTTGTTGAAATGATGTGCTTGATTTCCCTCTCATAACTACTGCAGTTTGCTTGTTGAAATGTTGTGCTTGCTGTTGGGCCTATATTTGGAAAACCTTGTGATAATGCATTAATTCAGTGATGGAACCAATAGCAACAATACTGCCATTATTAGGTTGATTTCCTGAACTGATGATCTCTGTACCACCATCTTCTGCTTTTTGCTCTGATATCATCCGAGTGTGAGGAACTCCAAATATAGAAATTATTTTCTATTATTTTGCTACGGGATGAATTGAGTGAGATTTAGCAGGTGAGGAAAGGCAGACGGATGTTTGCAGCTTGGTGTGCCATTAATGTATATAAAGAGTACATAGCTCTGCAGCTTTGTGTCTGTGTGATATAATATAGAAATAATACTAGCTCTTAGTAAGAAGGAACTTGTGGGCATGTGGAATTAGCTCTCAGCTCAATACTGAACAATCTCTGAAGTACATAACAAACTGATCATGATGATGTTATTGAGGAGTTTTACAATTTAAGCTTTGTGACAATGGAATTGGGCATCAAGCACCCTAATATATGTAGATGCAGGACCATTAGGTTGTAATAGTTGGACTTGAATTAATGCAGATGCATATATATATGTCATTGGATTTAATATAGATGCATTTTTGTATCTGTTTTGGCTACTAATTTATGTGGGCTTAATTCATTTTGCAGGTGTACGTTTTTGCAAGTAGGCATGCATTTTGAGCTGAGACGTTTTTGCTAGAACTAGCTATATATATGTATGTGTCTCAATGTTGGATACAATGCTGAATTTGCCTTTGTTTTGGCTTGTGATATATGTAAGTAAACTGAATTTGCTTGTTTTTGGTAATAACACTTCAAGCAAATTCAAGTATATATATGTCTAGAAAATGTTATGTGAATGATGGTGCATTACTATTAATTATATATTATGACTATTATTGCATTTTACTTGTCATTTTATATAATTCAATTTCAGAGATTTATAGAAAATGCTTTAACAATAATAATAAAAATAAATATATATTAAAACAACCCGAAAAAGCTAGCCTAGCTGCCAAAAAAGCACTACAAACAAGCGCCACCATATCTCCTAAAACTGCCCCCATTGACCCCTGAACCGCCTCCATTGACCCCTGAACCGCCCCCATTGACCCCAAAACCGCGCCCCAAAACGATGCCATAGCTCAACCAAACGCCCCCTTATTCCTTAAAATTTCCGCCATTTTTTTGTGAACCGCCCCCATAGCTCCACAAAACCGCCTCCAGAGCTCAGGCTAACCTTAATCCTTAATTTTGGCGCCTTTTCTTGGGAAACCGCCCCCATTTCTCTGAAAACCGCCCCCATTGCTCTGAAAACCGCCCCCATTGTCCATAATTCTACCGTCTCTTTGCATTTTTTGGCGACGGCTTTTTACGCTATAGCGGCGGTTTGATGCCGGTTCATGTAACCGCCCCTTTACTCTGGAAAACCGCCGTTGTATATCTATAGCGACGGCAGCAGAGGGGGCGGTCCAGCGACCGCCCCCTTAGACCTTTAGCGGCGGTTTTCCAGAGTAAAGGGGCGGTTTTCAACCGCCACCATAGGCCTGAATTATAGTAGTGTGACCTCATCAATGTAAGACACATTCTTTTGTCCACCTTCCACACCAAAACTTGTTCTGTATTTAGGTTTTGTACTTGTCACTTGCCAATAAAACCTTCTAAAACCCATCAAATTTTATTTCCTTTGACAAGTTACCATTATCCCACTTACAGTTCAACTTGGAGTTTTCTTAGACACGGTGGGTTTTTAAAGATTAAAACCAAAAAAGTTGCATTGGTGAGTTTTTCTACCATTTTACCTGCACAAAAAAGCAAAACTGCATTCTTAGACCACAAGCCCAGTGTTGAATTTCTATTTTCTTTTCTTATGTATAGTTCTTAGCATTGTAAAAAAGTTGCTTAAATGACATAAAGTTGGAGAATTAGACTTTGAAATGGGAATATGGGCCTGATAAACATTTGAACTTCCATACTTCTTGAAACCGATTACAGCTATCGACCGTAACCGGACGTTTGAACTTCCATCCTTGATCGAAATCGAATACCGTACTTGTCGTCATTCTCAACTTTTTTACCTTGTCGATCAATTTCACGAGCTAGTAGACGTGTAAATGATTTGAATTTTAATTCTTTGATATATAGTTCTAATTCCAATCCCGATCCATCAAGTGTTCCGAGCGTGTCTATTGTTGATCCGCCCAGAACATATTTATGTAATTTCAGTATTTTTTATATTTAGCCCCATCTGACACAAATTTCTGGTTCCACCACTACATATGATGTGTTATATCATGCATATAGGTAACTAACTTCAGTTCCTATAATTCCGGGATTTGTGTATTCATATTTACAACTAAAAAAATATCATGCATATAAAATTTATAATCATGCATATAGCGTATTAAAATCATGCATATGACGTGTTATATCATGCATATAGGTAACGTAATTTCAGTTCCTATAATTCCGGGATTCATGTATTTATATATACAACTAATAAAATATCATGTATATAACCTTTATAATCATGCATATAGCGTATTAAAATCATGTATATGACCCGTGTTATAACATGCATATAGGTAACTAACTTCATCTCCTATAATTCCGGGATTTGTGTATTCATATATACAACTAATAAAATATCATGCATATAACATTTATAATCATGCATATAGCATATTAAAATCATGCATAGTACCCAACTAAAGATAGGGGAAATATCATGTTCTAGGTCGTTATGCTAAGAACAAAAATAATTAACCCTAATACAAGCTAGTATAGCGAGTAAGTCGGAGTCGTACCCAAGAGAACTTGCGGCTTCTAGTATTAATATTTTTACCAACTAAAGATAGGGGAAATCAAGAGAGAGATCTAAACTGAACTAAACTAAGAAACAAATCAAACAAACAAACAAACAAACAAACAAACAAATATAGAGAAACAAGTTTATTCAAAAGATCCACTCTAAAATAATCATTCGATCATAGATTCATCCACTGATTCCTTTTACACCTATGGTTAATTCCTATCCTAATCATTAGCAATCGCAAGTCCACGGTCCAAGCAATTCTTTAACCCTAGGCAAGGACGCTTAACCTAGAATTAGCATAGAGAACAAAGATATGCAGGATACAAGCTAAAACAATCAAGCTACGAGTCAATTGAATTAACTTATAATCAATTCTCTTCTTAAATCCTAGTTGCACAGACAACAGGTCTAGGCTCTAAGTTGTTTTCACAGAACAAGTTTGTCCACGGTCCAAACCCAGATCCAACAATAGAAAATCAATGAATTCAACAAGTTGACCAGACAAGTAGAAATCAATCAATAATCATGATATGAAGCACAAAAGAATTAATATTAACGATAAAAATCAATTACCAAAATCTCACAAAGTCATACATCAAAGCTTCACCCTCGAATAAACCCTAGGAGACTAGCTCTCCATAATCCAAACTAAACAATCAATTGAAACTAAGGAATCTAAGATATGAATTGGATTAATAATAATGGATACCTAAAACCTAAGGAAAACCTCTAAATGTATAGTACTCGGAAGACATGCCAACCGGACTACCAAAGATAAAGAAAAGATAAGAAAAAGGAAGAAGATAGAAAACCAGCTTCTCGGATCTGTAGCCAAATCGCGCACGCGCCGGCTCCACCGCGCTAACGGTCAACCCTGGTCAACTCTATGCGAAAAATTGCGCGCACTTCGCTAATTCCCCTCTACCGTGCACGTCTTTCGAAGATCCGCGGGCGCGGTTTTCTCCGGTGTAAAGTAGACTTCCTTGGGATGATTCCGCTCTCGCGGCCTTGCCACTGCGCTCGCGGTTTCTGTATAGAATTGGCTTCTTCTTCATTGGAATGTCATGAAAACTCTCGAATCTTGAACCCTTGTGTCTTCGGTCTTGATATTACAATTAAGCACAAAGTCTAACCTAGAACACTCAATATAGCCCTAAAATACAAGATTTAACACATCCTAAAGGAAAAATGACTTTAAATAATACCAAGTATCAACATTGAACCAATAATAATACCAACTTTAAAAATCATTAAAAGCTATACAAACTATTCACGTATTAACTGAAAACGATACAAGATTATTTTCCGTTACGATTTCCGACAGACCGGCTGATATGGCAACCGGAAAAATGACATGGCATATTTATAATTTCCACCTCTTTTATATCTTTTTTTAAAAACAAATCTAATGCCAACTCATAATTATCCAAAATAAAAAAAACTAATTAAAACACAAACTCACCAATATGCAATAGGGTGAATCCGTAGTCGGTGGCGACCGTAGCCGACGCCCGACGGCGCCTACGAGGATGACGAGGAGAGATAGGAAGCTGAGTCTTGGAAGACAGGGCTGCTTGCGGAAGGCGGTGTCAGCGAGGGCGACGAGGATGGGGTGCAAGATTGGAAGATGTTGCAGGGAATTCCTTATGGGGGGAATTCCCACATTGGAAAGTCATAACCTCCAATGTGTGGTATATAAGTGGGGGGTTCCCCACCCCTATTGGCTAGCTTTTAGGGGTGGTTCTTCCCTTGCTTAGATATCCTGCATCAATGGTATCAGAGCTGGGACCGGCCTTCCGACACGATTGGCCCTTCTCGGGACATAAGAGGCAAGAAAAAGTCCAGTCCCCTAAGGGTCGTCGCGTGGTACGGGTCTCGGGACGTAAGAGGTAAGGAGAAACCCAATCCCCTCATCTGTATTCGTCGGAACGCCGGGTCAACGTCTCGGAAGGTATTATGGGGTGCCGCCGAGACGTCGGCACTCAAGGACGGTGCCCTGTTGCAGGGACATTGGAAAGTCATGACCTCCAATGTGTGGTATATAAGTGGGGGGTTTCCACCCCTATTGGCTAGCGTTTAGGGATGGTTCTTCCCTTGCTTAGATATCCTGCATCAGAAGACGATGAAGGTCCCGACGTTGGCGTCGCGAAGGAGGTTGGTGTTGGTGAAGGTGGTGAGCTAGAAGACGACGTCGGCGGGGAGTAAGCGCGTGGCGATGTCAAGAGTGAAGGGATCGTAGTTCAGGAGGCCGAATTTGCCGAGGAGCCAGACGCCGACGGAGGTTAGGTATTAGGTCGGTGAGGAGGCCGGGGAAGGGGAATTTCGTGATGCCAGACTTGTTGATGATGGGGAGGAGGGAGGAACAGAGCGCGTAGCCAACTACCAGAGTGCTTGTGGGGCAATGGTGGTTCGTTGATTTCGGATTTGGGGGCAGATCTCCAATATACACGATTTTAAAACCCTAGAATCAGATTTGAAATCCTCCAATATGCAATATTTTTTGGGATCGAAATTGATAACTAAAATCCTAGAATTACAATACTTAATTCGAATTTGACAATCCCGATATACAAATCTCTTCTTGTGTTCTTGTTCTTCTTGTATGTGTTCTTTGTGTTCGTAAATGTCAATTTTTTTTTCTCCTCTGGAAGATGACTGGAGTTGTATATTTCTTTAATTGATTTGGGTTAGATTTGACAGATGTGTTCAATTTGTGTTTGAATTAGGTTTTGTTTTTTTTGTTTTGGAAAATAATGAGTTGGCATTACACTTGTGTTTAAAAAAATATAAAAGAGGTGGAAATTATAGATGTGCCATGTCATTTTTTCGGTTGTCATGTCAGCAGGTCTGCCGGAAATTGTAACGAAAAATAGTCTGGTATCATTTTCGGTTAATACGTGAATAGTTCGTATAGCTTTTAATGATTTTTAATGTTAATACTAATATTGGTTCAATGTTAATACTTGGTATTATTTAAACTCATTTTTCCCTCCTAAATAAAGTATATCAATATAACTAACAAAACATCATGCATATAACCTTTATAATCATGCATATAGCATCTTAAAATCATGCATATAACTTGTTGTATCATGCATATAGGTAACTAACTTACTTTATTAAAATCATGCATATGACCTGTTATATCATGCATATAGATCCAACGGTCCAGATTTGTCCACTCTGTAACACTATAAGACTTGTTTTATTTGAACCCACCCCTATATCTATATCTATGTATATATCAAGTCATCCTCACACTGTATGCAGTTGTGGAGCTTTACTTGATCATGGTCACTATATATCCAAGTCATCCCCAATCATAGTAATCATAGTAATTAAATTGCTTACGTTACACGAAAAAAGGTTTCTTATCAAAGTCATAACTTTCTATAAAAATAACTTAATGATCCGCACTCAATAATATGGATATGGTCTAACTCGACTTGATTTAATAGAAATATTTGAGCCGAGATTGTACCTAACCCGAATCCGAAATAATCGAGCTCGAACTTGACTGAACCAACTGATTTCCAACCCTAAGACATTTATTTTCTACTTGAAATGCTTTGATATGTTTTAAATGGTGATGAGAGATATAATACCCCAGCAAACATTATCGTGTATCAAATATTACTTTTATTTGTTTTTAGGGATTTTCCTTTTGGTACCTCTGAAATTTCGACTTTTCTTTTTAGTACCCAAAAAAAATTCGTTTTCTTTTTGATACCCTTATAATTTTGACAAATTTCTCTCCGTAAACAAAACTTGTCAATTTAACAATTTCATCCAAACTTCCGTCAAACTTCTGTCAAAAAAGTGTGAGCTACCACAAAAGCATAAGATTATTAACCCTGTCATCTCACCTACTTCAGAGCAAAAACCTCGGAGTTTCAATCGTTCTATTCATACAATTGGAAAATTAGTAATGTAATAAAACAACAACCTCTTCGGCCCAATTATCTAATCTGATAGTCATGAATCGTGATTTAACTTCCTAATCTAATCAATTGAATTCAGAAAGAATGAGAAAAATGAATCAGAGAAAAACCAGAGACCGAGAAATCTGGCCTTTGGCTACGAATTCCTGCGTCGTACGGTGATCGGTAGAGACGGGCACGGTGGCGTTGGCAATGACGTGGCCGGAGCCGAAACAAGTCCAGGAGACCGCTCTAAGGCCAATAATAAAGACACCGGAGGCAGATAGACACGCAAGAAGCCGATTCCATTCTGAGTCGCCGACGTCGACGGAGGCAGATCCTTTCGGCCATGAAGTAGCGAAGAGTCGAATGACTGCTGAGGTAGATGCATATTGACGGTCGGATGATGAGAGGGAGAGGGGAAGGCGGCGAGGCAGTGGTGGTGGGGGATCGAGAGTGAGAGAGGGCTGATTTGTTTGCCATCTCAGCAAACAAATTATAAAATTATAGGTTTTCTCTTTTTTTATGAAGGAAATTGGATTAAATTATTAAATTGGTAAGTTTTGTTTAAGGTGAGGACTTTGTCTAAATTATGAGGGTACTAAAAAAGGAAAACGAATTTTTTTTGGGCACCAAAAGGAAAAAACGAAACCTCAGGGGTATCAAAAGGAAAATCCCTTGTTTTTATGTATGTACAAAGTATGTCAAACAAGTAATAAGTCTTTATTAAACCTGTTTTTGGAGTAAAACTACTACTTCCTCTGTCCCGTTTTGTTTGTCCAAAAGGACAAACAGCACGGGATTTAAGGGGAAAAAATTTTGCAGGAATTTGCATTTAATGGTTTGCAGAGTTTGCAGAAATAAACAGTGAATTTCAGTATATAAAATGGAGTAATCCTCAACACATTTTTTGGACCAATAAGAAACAAGCATAATTTATCACTAGCCAATAAAATTACAGGGATTACAAATGCACGGATCCACTATTTTTACACCATGTTTAAATAGAGCACCAACAACATTAAAGGCACCATTTACATCTTCAACCTACCAGCAAAACCAGAAAAATTACAGAGAATATTTAGAAAAAAAAAACAGAGCATCACTGCCTACTGTAATGGCTTCAGGCTTTAACCTCAATGAAGCCCCACTTCCAGATGATGAGGAAGTTAATGGTCCCACACACATTCATTTTGATCATAATGAAGCTCCCAATTTCGAAGATGAGGCAATTAATGAGCAGGGACGGAATCAACATCAACCAGAAGCTGAGGAGGCCATTAATGAACAGGGACAAAATCAAAATCAACCAGAAGTAGGGCAAAGCACACCAGCTCATCATCAGCCATATACAAGCAGGCTCAGCAGTGAAAAAAAAATGAACATCATGATGAAGCTTCTAAACATGGCAGAAGGGGGACAACTTCCAAGAAATGCAATTCAAGCTGTAGCAAGCCAGTTTAATGTGTCATCGAGGACAATTTCAAGACTGTGGAAGACATCTATGCAACAACAAGGGGGACAGCTTAATTTCAGTACAAATTACCACAATTGTGGAAGGAAAAAGATTCAAATTCAGGAGAGTGCAGTCACAGCAATCAACATGGGGGACAGGACATGCATAAGGGATTTAGCAGCTCAACTCAACATTTCAAAGAGTGCAGTCCACAGATTAGTGCAAAGGAAAGCTTTAAGGCCACATACAAATGCACTACACCCAGGTCTAAAGGAATCAAACATGACCACAAGGTTAGATTGGATATTAAACCTATTGCAAGGGAGTAATCCAGAGAGTAAGAAGAAATATTACACCATGTTTGATTTTGTGCATATTGATGAAAAGTGGTTTCATTTGAGCAAGAAAACACAGAGAGTTTATCTAGCACAAAATGAGAGGGGTAAGTATAGAGCTGCAAGCTCAAGCAAATTCATCCCCAAGGTTATGTTCACAGCTGCAGTAGCAAGGCCCAGATTCAACTCAGGGGGACAGTGCATATTTGATGGGAAAATAGGCATTTTTCCATTTACATATCAAGAACCGGCAAAGAGAAAATCCAAGAACAGAGAGAAGGGGACAATTATCACTAAGCTGGTTGAATCAGTCAACAAACAAGTCACAAGGCGCATGCTTATTGATCAGATCATTCCAGCCATAAAGGAGAAATGGCCACAACATGTAGGACACAAGGTGATTTTCATCCAACAAGACAATGCAAAGGCACACATAACTCAAGAGGATACAGAGTGGCAACAAGTATACAAACAGGATGACTTCACTTTCATTTTAATTCAACAACCCCCCAACAGTCCAGATTTAAACATCTTAGACTTGGGGTTTTTCAGAAGCATCCAATCACTTATGCACAAGAAGATGCCAAAAAATATTGAACATATGCTAGAGGCTGTTATGCAAGCTTTCTATGAGCTAGACCCAATCACATTAAGTAATGTATGGCACACATTGCAATATTGCATGAATGAGATACTCAAGGTCAATGGGAGCAATGACTATGATCTACCTCATGTGGGGAAAAATAGACTAAGAGCCCAAGGGAATCTACCAACCCAAGTGGAAGCACCTTATTGGGCTGTTAGGCAAGCATGGCTAAAGGTTCATGGGGCTGCACAAACACAGCAGGGGACTCAAGCAACACATGGGGAGCAAGACAGTGAGGAAGAAACTCAAGTAGATGATAGTCAGTATATGTAGGTTTAAGCAAGATATGTAAGAAGGTATTGTGTGCACATGCAAATCTCTTTTTGTAAATGCATGTGTAATGGCAGTTCAAAGAACCATTAGAATGTAAGACCATCAATATATTTTGGAAAATATTTTTGAAAATGCAAAGTGTAAAAAAGTCAAGACAAACATGGCAAGTGCATACACTGGCTTTGCAAGATAAAGTGTAAAATAATCTCAGATGTCCCCATAACCATCACTGAGACAAATTCCATGCACAAAACCTATATATGCAAAGGCCACTTTCAACCCTAATTAAGGAGAGCAACCTAATGCATCCACAGACAAGTGCATATATTGAATTTGCCTCTCAGTTTTCATAAGACTTTCATCATTGATTTGCACAACATTTCTCAGATGTCCCCATAACCATCATTGACACAAAATCAAAGCACAAAACCTAAATATGCAAAGGCCTCATTCAACCATAATTAAGGTTGGTTTCCTAATGCATGCAAAGGCAATTGCAAAAATGAAATTGCATCTCAGTTTTCATGAAGAATTTCATCATTGATTTTCATAAAAAATCTCAGATGTCCCATACCATCATTGACACAAAATCAAAGCAAAAACCTAAATATGCAATGGCCTCATTCAACCATAATTAAGGTTGGTTTCCTAATGCATGCAAAGGCAAGTGCAAAAATGAAAATGCATCTCAGTTTTCATGAAGATTTTCATCATTGAAAAATATAAAAGCAACTGAGCAAATAAGGTTTGTGCATGAATTACAACAGGGGACTCACACCAGCAACAGAGAGAGGAAAAACAGAGAGAAAAAATGAGAGATTGAAAGCAAACAAACAGAGAGAGAAGGGGACATGAACAACATCAGAGGATTCACACAAGCAACAACATTGATTCACAACCAAACATGCATTCACAGTCAGACTCACACTAGCAACAACAGTGAACATGCCATAGCAACAACAGAGCATCACCAACAATCTCAAACAAGTCACAAATCACAGCAAAGCAAGCATTCCCATAATGTAGTAAGGATAAGGGGACATATCTTGTTTACACTTCCTCATTTTCAGAGGGGACATTTTCAGAGGCATCCTCTTCAGCATTAGGCATCACAGCATTCCCAGGGGGCGCAGGAAGAGACTCAACACAAGCATCATCAACATCATTCTCAATGTCGCACTCAACTGTAGATTCAGATCGTTTGGGACTGTAGGAGTGGTTGCCACCACATTCATTTCCCCACTCACAATTCGGATAATCAGAGCATTCATACGATTCAGTTTCCTCAGATGGCTGGGGACCACTATACTCATCGCTATTTGATTCCCAACTCATCTCAACAAAAGGATTCAGGGGACCTGTAGTACACAACACAGAGAGAGAAAATGAGACATCACAATCAAAACAGACAGAAAATGAGAGATCGAAAGCAAAACAAATAGAGGAAAAAACAGAGTTCGGGTTTAAGCGATAGAGATTGAGGATATGTAGCTTACTTGAGAGATCACTAGATAAAGCAAGCAAGACATGCATTGCTCTCGATTTTTCCTCTCTCGTTCTTGCTCTCAGAAATGGCGAAGTAGAATAGCAAAACAGAGCGATAAAAACAGAGAGAGAGGGAGAACACCAGTTGAGAACACCAGTTGAGAGCAAAAAAAAGAGAGGAATATCGAAATCCAAATATCGAGAACACGAGCTTGCAAAAAAAAACAGAGAGGAACACCAGTTGAGAACACGAGCTTGCAAAAAAAATGAGAGATTTAGAGCAAAACAGAGAGAGGAATATAGAGATCCAAATAATGAACACCAGTTTGGACAAAAAAAAGAGAAAAATGAGAGATCTAGAGGAAAACAGAGAGAGGAAAGTCCAGCTCCAAAGCATGAACAACAAATCTTGACAACATACAAAAAGATCGACAATAATAGAGTGAAAATGAGAGGTTCAAAGAAAAAATGAGAGATTGAAATCGAGATCGACAAAAACTGAGATCCAAAAACCGAGATCCAAAAATACAAAGAGATCGACAAAACCGAGATATTCGAACCAAAAAAAACGAGGAAATCGAGATCCAAAAAACGAAACACTAGATCTTGTCAACACACATAGCGATCGAGAGATCTCTAGAGACAAATCGAGGGAGCCAGCGCAAAAACGAGAGGGGAAAAATCGAGATCCAGAGAGATGGAGAAAAATCGCGAGGAACGAAGAGATCGAGAGATCTACATACCTTTCTGAGAGTTCGAGAGATTGAGAGCAAGGATCGAGCAGCACCAGCAAATAACGAAGACGGATCTCAAGAAAGCTCCACAGAAATCGAAAGCTCCAAGGATGGGGATAGTTCGATCAATCCAGAGCAAGAATATAGCAATCTAGCGCTCAATCGAAAGGTTTTATGAGGGAATCGAAAGAAAAACGAGAGAAATCAAGACATTTAGTGAGAGATCGAGAGGGAGAAGGCTCATCCGCCATTAGGGTTTGGAGAGTATTTTGAGAGATCGAGAGAGAGCGGCCGTAGTGAATGATAAATGGAGCTCTCTAGAGCTTTTTTAGGGTTTCCATGGATCAAGCAAATTGGGCTCGAGAAATGGATCAATCCATAAAAATGGACTTGCTTGCTTTGTCCAACAAAAAAATGCCCAACATCACTGCAAATGGACTTGCTTGCTTTGTCCAACAAAAAAAAACAGAAAAACCATAAAAATGGAAAATGTGGGGAAATTGAAAAAAAAATGCAATTTTTATTTTTTTGGTCAAACAAATTTGCAATAAAAATTGGATAAAAAAATTCAATTCTTAAAAATGGAAGGATTAAAAAAAAATTGGTTTTGTATGATTGAATTTAATGGAGGTAGGAGAAGATGAATAGTTGATGGGATGGAAAGAGAAAAAAGTGGGTAAAAAGTGAAAAAGTATGTAAAAAGTAAAATTGATTGAGGGTATTTTTGTAAAAAATGATGGCTAAAAAAGGAAAGGGGTGAAAGGACGACAAACATTTCGGGACGTCCGAAATGGAATACTGGACAAACAAATGGGGACGGAGGGAGTATTTACTAGACCCCTTCGTCCAGCGCTGCCTAGACCAGTAGTTTAATATTAGTTTGTTTTTTCATTGTATGTCTATGTTTATAGTTCTGTCGATTAATATGTTGATATAAAAATATACAGAATGTCTTAGTTTTAATAATTCGTCAGACAATGTTATCCGTCTGTGTGCTCCATAGGAGGGGTTGTTCAAATATAAATCATTACAAACATAATCAAATGGTATTTATGGAATTGTACCTAAATCATATAATCCAATCAATCAATTAACATAATATATACAAATAGTACATATTAATGGGTCCGGATCCAGTGAGAATGGGTGCTTAGGTGAGAAATAAGAGTAAACAAGAGTCGTTTGAGGAGGATTGAACCGTGAATAATTTGTCAGATTGTTCAGTGATATTGTCAGATTGTCAGATTGTTCAGTGATTGAACCGTGTATAATTTGTTCATGATCTTGTCTTGAGAAGATTTGCTCCTCATTTCTGAAACAACTGAACTCTTCCTTAAGATAGGAAGTTCAGTGTCAACTGACGTATTTACAGGTTGAGCCTTGCTCCTGTCTTGAGAAGACTTACTCCTTATTTCTGAAAGTAAAGTAAATGAAAAATCAGTAAAAACACAAAACAAAACATAGGGAGAGCATATAATTGCAGGGGATATATGCATAATATACTAACAATCTCTTCTATTTGCAGACGATGATCTTCTCCAATTGTCATAGTACCAAATCTTAAATATTTAATTGTCTTTTTAACTTCGAGAAGAGGTTTCAGTTGTTTTTTACCTAACTAAACACAATAATACAATCAATAAGGAAGTGAGTAAGTAAACAATGGAAAAGAACAAATCAACACTAGAGATGAACACAGTTGAGTTGAACAAATTTGGCACAGGGTAGAACAAACATGGAACAGGATTGAACAACATTGGCATACAGTTGAACAAATCCCTAATACAAGTGAACAAATTTGGCATATAGGGTTGAACAAATTTAGCATACATGTGAACAATTTTGACATATTGAAGAAATTTTAGATCTGAACAAATCGAAAAGATAACCATACATACACACTTGCATAAGCAAATTTTCTTGCAAAAAGAAACAAAAATAGGGTAACATATTCAGATCTAAAACATTCTAAAAAGAATCAACCAAAAAAAACACAGGAAGTCAAAGGACCAAATGAAAAATAGACTCCTATAACATAAAATAACTAGAAATCATGTGGTAGAGATGAAAACGATTCCAAATCATGTGGTAAGGACAACAATCAACAAAAAAATTATTCCAATCACTACTGCGCACTTGTAAATGACTTGAACTATCTCATTCATCATCAATTATCATGAAAAACAAGTAGATAAACTGAAAATAAAAAATCTAGAGTAGAACAAACATGAAACAGGATTGAACAAAATTGGCATACGGTTGAACAAATCCTTAATACAAGTGAACAAATTTGGTATAAAGGGTTGAACAAATTTAGCATACCTGTGAACAATTTTGACATATTGAACAAATTTTAGATCTGAATAAATCGAAGAGATAACCACACAGACACACTCGCATAAGCAAACATAAGAGATTGGGAGAAAACGCTATCGATTTGAGTAGAAGAGCAGGAAGAACGCAAGTGAAAAGAGAGCAGGATCGAAAGCAAGTGATGAATTTGACAATCGAAACACATAAAATATAGCAGAAAACAAGTATCAAATTACCTAGCTGTGCGATTCTGAAACCAAACCTCAACTTGTCGTGGCTTTAGCTGAAGCTGCATTGCTAGAACCTCCTTTTTCTTCTATTCCACAACAAATTTCAAACAAATCAAAACTGATTTCACAGCCTCACCAACAAACAATGAGAGAGGCAAGATTAGGGAGAAGCTTTACCTTCTGAATGACCTAATGAACGACAGCAACTCCAAACTGGACCTCCTCAGCTAGAGCCTCTACAACAGCTTAAAACAGATCAAGAAAGACCTGAAACCTCCATTAACGAACACCGTTGGAAACCAGATCGCACAGCCTACGCCCGTGGTTGCAGAGGAGAGGAGCACCGGAACAACGGCGACGAACGAAAAAGCCCTAGGTCTAGAGGCCGATAAAGAATATGCTGTTGTACCAGATGGGCAGAAGACGAGATGATTTCAACGCCATCGGGACCGTCGGGGCAGAGGGGGTGGGGAAGACGACGCTCGCTCTTCGCTAGGGATGAGGAGGTGGCTGAACGGTTTCTTCCACGGATCTGGATCTCGTTGGCGGCGGCGGATCCGGAGGAGAAAGATGAAGGCGAATTGTAGATCGCCATTGCTACTCGTATCTAACTCGCTCTTGGAATCTCCGACGAAACGCATGGGGTATTCTCATAAAAAGTTTAGGGAAAATTGCATTTAACCACCCTTTATTTTCCTTTTGTTACATTTGACCACCCTTTATATTTTTTTCAACAAGAAACCACCCTTTATTTTTAAATGTAGGTCATTTAACCACCTTTTAACAGAAAATGTTAATTTCCTAGTTAAGTTTTTTTTTTAATTTACAAAAAAAAATAAAACTCCCCCCGTCTCTTCTTTCCTTACACCTCGTCGGAGCTCCATTGCCTGACTCAGGCGCAATTCCAAAAGAGCAATAAACGAGTTCTTATTCACCGATGGAGCTCCTTCCATAGTTTCCCTCTAAAAATCGTCCCTGGATGGGTAATCCTCGGCTTCAATTCTAAAACCCTTTACGCCATAACTCCCAAATCGAACCTCTAAACCTTTAACTACCTCCATAAATTATTGATATGCGGGTCAAATTCCCACTCATATTGTTAGAAATTCCAATTCAACACCACCAAATATATTGCCATTTTACGATTACCTTCTGCGCAATTGTTCTGCGCAACGACAACTACTGGCGGGAGGGTCTACCTCGTAGGGGACATGATGGGAGGAAGAACCCGCCGCCTCCGGTGGCTAAGGAGAGAGACGAGTGCTTAGGGAAGGCTTTGACGGAGATGAGTTAGTGATTTCACATCTCGAGACCAGATCTGGTAATGGATCTAGGCAGAGAACTAGTCAGCGCGGGCGAGCCACGGTCGAGACAAAGAGTAGAAAGAAGTCGGCGAAGGGTATGGATCTAGGCGCTGGAACCGGATGCGAGAGAGGCGATCATCTCTCCCCTTATTCTCCGTCGTCGGAGCCACCGACTTCTTTCTCGATGACGTTAATACAGTCTAACACGAACAACGGCGGCAAATTCTCAGTTTCTCAATAATGCGTTGAGACTATCTTCTTGAAGCTAGACGACCACTCCGCATAGCCATCGAGACCCAAGCGTTGACGGGAAGAGACGTCCATGGTGTCAAGTCTGGAGGTTTCGTGCATCTACTGTGGAACTAAAATTAGAATTGCAACTCTTTTTTTATTTTTTTAAATCAAATAAAGTAAAGGATATAAATGTAATTATGTTAAACTTAAATGAAAAATTAACATTTTCTGTCAATAGGTGGTTAAATGGCCTAAATTTAAAAATAAAGGGTGGTTTCTTGTTGAAAAAAATATAAAGGGTGGTTAAATGTAACAAAGGTAAGATAAGGGGTGGTTAAATGCAAATTTCCCAAAAGTTTAATATGGTACGTTAGTTTTTTGGACGTTCTAGACTCATTCATACATGAGTCTTTCCCTATATTAATCTATACTTCTATATCTATATCTATATCTATATCTATACTAATCTATATCTATACTAACATAAAAGCATGCGTAACTTATAATTTAGGCCGTTAATATCGCTTTACTCATTTGCTAAACTATCGTGCGGTCCCGATCTATTCTTCTTTCTCCTGCTTTCTCGTTCTCTCCCTTCTCCTACTTCCCAATTCCCGTTGCCAGGCCTTCAACTCCACCTCCTGCTTCAATGGACCACTTTCCTCTTCATTCCTCTCCACCTCCTGCTTTCTCTTTAATACATATCTTTTTTCTGGATCATTCTTATCTTTATTTTACTGCCTCCATCGCTCTCTTTTTTAGGGTTTTTTGGCCTTGCTCTTGTATATGGACCGGATCCAATTGAGTTCATCTGAAGATAATCATGGCGGAATGATGGAATGGGGACAAAGAATTCTTCTCTCTCGTTAAGGTCTACCAATTTGTCTTCAAATTGATCGGATTGAACTTTTCGTTCTCAATTGAATTTTTTTTGTCTAATATCTTTATGTCAACCGTGGTTCTCATATCTCCAGAAGGGAACAAAAATGAGAGAGAGAATCAGGACGGAAGGACGGAATCGGGAGTAAGAATTCGGACTCTACACCGTCGGCATATCTTCTCTGCTTGGTAAAAGTCTGCAAATTCGTCTTCAAATCAGAGAGAGAGTCGGGACGGAACAACGGACTCGGGAGTAAGAATTCGAACTCTACGCCGCCGGCATATCTTCTCTGCCTGGTAAAAGTCTACAAATTCATCTTCAAAATTGATCGGTTTTAACTTGTTATTCTCAATTGAATTTGGTTCCCTAATGTCTTTATGTCAACCATGGTTCTCATTTCTCAATTGAGAGAGATCCAAATTTTCGCTTGCTTTGTGCCGTCGGCACCTGGCTGAGTACTCCCCGTCGCTGGTGGGGCCGGCCACCCCCGCACCCTCACCTGCCTCCGTCACTCCCCTGGCTGAAGACGGGCCTGAAATTGGAACTTCTATGTGGTTGATGTTCGATCGTTCATTTGCATAATACATTGTGTAGGCTATATAAATCACAATACACCTTAGTTGTTCGATGAAATGTTTCGTGAAACTGCAAGAAATACTCTGCATGATGAGCAGATTTTAGCCGAACCTTTTCCTTTCTCTTGTTTTCAGCTTATCCAGTCTCAACAAAATGTGAGGCTCTTAGGGTACCTTCAATACTTGCACTCCATGTGATTAACTTAAACCATTAAGATACTGCATCTTTTTCACGCTAGACTTCTTTGTTTTATATAATTTCATGGATTAGATACAATAATCTTATTTCATTTAGTTTTGGTTAGCAGCAAAAAATCCATGATTCTAATCTATGTCAGGGTTATTTGGAAAAGGTTGGAGACTAAATACATTGTTGGAGGTCCTAGATCAGCTCAAACAAACAATCCCACCATTTAGATGCAAGTGAAAGACAAGAACAACAAAAACAAACACTAAGCCAAGGTATATTTTTTTTCATGGTTTGAGTTTATTGCTTGTGAGATTGAATTCTGAGGGCTAATGGCTTGGCCTTTTGAACAATAGGCTATTGCTTTCTCTATTTCTTGATGCTACTTGAATGTAGATGGGTGTCACGCCTATAAAAATATTTCAGATGGATTTTCATAATAAACTTCCAACATATGATGTAAGTTTGCTCTTACAAGAGATATAGCGGAATTTTTTGAGCTTCACTAATGTGTAAACTTTCTTTCATGATATCTAATTTGGAGCTACCTTTTCTGGTGCATAAAACGGTTGCATGTGCTGTGAGCAAAATCTTGTTCTTTTTTCCTTAATATTTTGCTATGGTTCTCAGGGTTCTTTGAATTGAAGTGGTATAAAGGGATGGGGTATGTTGCTACACTGTTTGTGTAAAGTCTTAAACTTTAAAAAATGAGTCCTCAATATTTCTTTGCATTTTTATTCATATTTCTTAGCATTAAAAAGTAAAGAACCATGCTGTTGTCGTGCAATTTTGTGTGAGGAAGTGTATCAAAGTGCAGCTGATCATGCATCAAGTTAAGTTAAATACTAGAAATTCCACTCTTAAATCTTAATTAAAAAAAGCACTCTAAGTTAATTGTTGTGTGAAATATGATAGATATTAATCTGAAAATTGAAATGAAAATTATGGAAAATATGAGCATCTTAGGTTTGAATTCTGTTTGGTTGGTTTTTTTTGGATTGATCTTGCACAATTTAGGATATGGTACATTACAATTGAAAACACACCACAAAATGGTATATTATAATGTCTTTATTAAATTCTTTATAATAGCTTTTGATATGCTCCTGGTGGCTTTTTTCTCCTGGTACACCTTTTGTATGCATTCAAGAGTAGCCCCCTGTGCTTTGTGCGTTCACAACTGAAAGGATACAAAGGAAGATGAGTATCAAGTAGTTAAAAGATTAAACAAAAAAATAGGAAAAGATATCCCTTTTATAAAGCAATTTGACTTTCCAACCGGTGATTATGTATGCACAAAACTACTAAGTACTGCCCTCTCAAAAGATCAATTCGGGTTTTGCCCAAAATCCAGATTTGGAGCTTCAAATTATACCAGCTTCACAAGTGACATGCTGGATTTCAACAGGATCATAACTAACTCATATTGGTGATAGTTATTGTCAGTTTATCTCAACCAGCAATTTTTTTGCATTGTAGTCCAGCAAAAACCTCCAAGTGAATGTGCTAGGTTTCCATTTTTCAATAATATATGACTACAAGTTAACTACAGGAAAAGTAGGATAAGAACTTGTTTTTCATACATATTTTATATAGATGTGTGGCTTGTACATTGGTTAGTATGACGACGATGTGTGAGATAAACATATCCGGTGTTTGAGTACCCAACACCTACTAGAGCTGAGGTTGCTGATGTATCCAAAGCTGTCAGACAAAGAGCTGATGCTTTGATGCTCTCAGGTGAGTCTGCAATGGGCCAGTACCCAGAGAAAGCATTGTCTGTCTTGAGAAGTGTGAGTGTTAGAATTGAGCAGTGGTGGAGGGACGAGAAAAACTATGAATCAGTGAACCTTCCTTCTTTACCATCCTCTTTCACCGTCAGTATTTCAGAAGGAATTTGCAACTCTGCAGCCAACATGGGTAAGTATTTTTCAGAACATCAAGATGAAATTATGCATTGATTTGTGTTCATCCTATGTTTTTATTAACTTTCTTGCAAACTCATATTACCTGGAATGATCTGGGAAATTCACCTTTATTCATTTTGTTAAACATAACATAACTAACTGTGTTCAGTGCGAGTTAAGCAATAAAGAGTAGCTAACTATGTTTTCATATTCAAGAAGAATGGTTTTTCCTAGAATCTGCGATGCTTATATAAGATTGATGCAATTATGGCATTTTATGCTGTATAGGTGACAAATTGAGTCCGATTCCATGCTACCAAGTCTTTGTATCTATTACATTTGTAGTGTTTAGCTCTTTCTAATTGCTCAAAAAAGAGATCTATTACCAAAAGAATTATTATTAGATACTTTCCATGTGATATTGTAAACCTAGCTATGTAAAAGATAAAATCTTCTGTTCAGTATCCAATAATTGAGCGCTTGAGTCCTGCGTGCATCTCAAACTATTTTTCATGCATTCAAATGTGTTCTTCATATACTTGTTTTCATAATTTGAAAATGCATTCGTTTTTTTCCCCTTATTTTGCAGCAAACATCTTGGAAGTGGATGCAATTTTCGTGTACACCAAAACCGGTCACATGGCATCTCTCTTGTCAAGATGCCGACCCGACTGCCCAATCTTTGCATTTAGTACCACACCATCCGTGAGGAGAAAGCTCAACCTTCAATGGGGCCTTATACCATTCCGCTTAAGCTTCTCTGATGACATGGAAACCAATCTCAACAAAACCTCCTCTTTGCTAAAAGCTAGAGGAATGATACAATCTGGCGACCTTGTCATTACCGTTTCAGACATGCTGCAATCCATTCAAGTTGTAAGAGTTCCATGAAGATCTGGTGCTTCATGTGATTGGTGTCCCGGCAATCTGCTATGTAATCTGTTTGTATTTTATCTAAAAAATTACTTTGTCTTAAACTTTAGTGCTTCTGCTAGCTATCTTGCTATAAGACTGTTGAGTTTTCTGTATCATATTTTTTTTTCCCTTCAGAATGTATTAAATACATAGCTTTTATTTTATGGTTTTTGGGTTATGAAAATGTTACTCTTTCTTGGTAGCCAGAGTTCTGTTTTCTTTGTACAGCCACACCCACATCACAAATGGAGCTTTCTAAACAGACACGAGCACAAGAGGATATTGTTGTAGCTGTTCAAGATATTTCAAAGATCTCTCAGGTATATTTCATTATACCTTATTGATATTATCTTCTATTGTCAATTTTATGCTTTCATAATTACCCAGTAATCCAGTGGGACACCTATTTGCACTAATGTGATCATGTTTTATTATATGCTTATTCTCTGTTGAATCCTGGGTCATATATTAGTTTCATGATGGTGGTTTCTTTTCCTTAGTTTTTGTGAGCATATTCCTTGGAATATGATGCCTTTATCTGTTTGGTTAGAATTTATGTGGTACTTTTCCCCTTATTTAATGCATCATGAATTTTTGGACCAATTCCATGCGTCATTTAAGTCATAAGACCATAACCTTTGATGGATTGTTACATTTCTCTCATCTACTTGTACATGCCAAAAGTTTTGCTTCCTTTTTCCCTTGCAAACTCATAATTTAAAAGCCATAGTCACTATACATTCTTCTTGTTGTATTCTCTTGGACTGTATTTGACTACATTCAAATAGGTAGATGATTCAATATTTTGAATAAGATAGACATGAGAGGTATGGGAAACTAATAGAGGAGTAAATGCCAAAGGGTCAATTATTAATGTCCAAATATGTTATTGTTAAGCATTGCTTTGCCCTTTTCTTCTCCACCCTTTTAATAGTGTGTGAGCCCAAGCCCAACGGGCAGCTAGCTACTACACCATGAATTTTATACATCACCATTATTATTATGCTCATAATTTCGGTAGGGCCGAATTTTTCTTTTTCTTTCATCTTTTTACCCCTAACATGTTGATTGTTGATTGGTAATCATCTGATTCAATAAACTCTGCATCTTTTTTTAGTAGGCTTTCAACTATGTAATCTCTAATACACATCCTGAGATCATAACAAAATACAACATATGCAAGATGAAAACCTCTAGCCAAATGATGGGAATCCCCTTGCTACACTATTTCTCATTCACATGCAATGAACTTCATTTGAGATTAAGCATCTTAAGTTCACCTTCTTATGCAGTCTCTCCATGAAGAGACCTATTTTAGATGCAGTGCTTCTTTGTTATTTTAGATGCAATGCTTTATTTGTTATATTTGGTTTCACATGTGTATGTTGATCAACTTTTGTTTCATATTGCTTTATTCGTTTTTTAATACAGCTTTTTAGCTAACTAGATTTATGATTTTTGTAATGTCTATATCATTATTGTGTGCATGCATGTAGAGAATTCTTAATGGTTTCAACCTATTGTGCATGAAAGCATTGCTTTATTTTCCTTTCTCCATGTACGAGCATCCATGAAGAAGATTGTTGATTATCATATAACAATTTATCAAATTCTGATTTCTAAGCTCTTTTTTCCTTCTGCACAATGTTACTTTTCATTTAGTGTCACGTTCCCTCTCTTTGTTTTAATCTGTAAGATTGTCTTATAATCGCCGCGCAACGCGCGGCCCATTGCTAGTATATATAAATAGTGTAGTAATGATAATTTGATCATCAAATGAATGCATTTATTGTCAAAAAATGCAAAAATACATGTAGGTAAGATTTATAAGAGGCTTGAGTATTATGTGAATATACCATCTTTAATTGCGAAGACATTCAAGGGGCGTGTCATATTATCACGGTGAGATTTGAACAGAATATTACATGCCATAAAAAAATAAGGATGTGTTATGATAATTAGTACAATAAGATAATATATAATAACGTAATAACATATATACTATAACACATTAGGATAAATGGAAGTGTTTGTATTTAATGGAAAAAAAATTCAAATTTATAAGTAAATTAGATAGATGAGAAATAAATTAATAATATAATATATAGTCTTAAATAATTATTCTTATTTTATAAACTAATAATAACAATAGCATATTAAATTGAACATTGCACATAATAACTTAACTAAAAAGAAATCAATTCAAGATATTTAATGGGGAAAAATCCAAATTTACATGTATGTTAGATAAATGAGAAGTAAATTTAGTTAGATAAAAAATATAGTATTAAAGAATAATAATAATTTTATAAACTAATAATAGCAATAGCATTTTACATTAAACATATTCCAACTTAATTGAAAGTAAATTAATTCAAGACATTTAATGCCAAAAAATTTCAACTTTACATGTAGATGTAGATAGATTTTTTAAAATATTTTTATTTAACTTAACATACGATACAACATAGAGTTGTCGAAACAAGTGATGTAGGCTTAATCATGATTCATTAGTCCTACTCTCTTCTAGTCATCCTTCTTGAATATACTCGATGGTGATTGCTATTTTGTATGTTGTAACTAGGACTTTTTAGTACTTTATTATGAGAGTTTTAGACTAGTTTAACGGATTTTCATGAAGACATTCAAGAGCCTAATAAAGTGAAGATTATGAAGATTAGTACGTTCTATAGAAGACCGCACACACGGATGCCAGACCGCGCACGCGGTAAAGCTACAGAGAGCAAAAGAAGGTTACCGGAGAAGGCCGTGACCGCGGGTGACAAACCAAGACCGCGGTAGAAGCAGCGAAAACAGAACGCGATTTTACACTGACCCGCGACCGCGGGTGGGTGACCCGCAACTACGGGTGGAGCTTGTCGAGAGATTCGCAATTTCTGTTTCGTTCTATCTTTTTCCTATCTTTTAGTCTTTTCGGATATCTGTTTTTCCGAGGCTATTTATTAAGTTTTTAGGTTGGATTTTCTCCATAACTCATATTGGAATAACTCTTTGATTCAATAATTCTTTCTTTTTATTTTAGACTTTTTAGATCAGCTTAGATTTCTTCTTCAATGGAGAATTAACCTTTAGGGTTTGTTTGAAGGTGAAGCTCTGATGTATGAACTCGTGAGGTTTTGGTAATTGATTTCTATCCTTTGATTAATACTAATTCTTTTGTGCTTTATTATATGAATGTTGATTGATTCTGCATGAGTAGCTAACTTGTTGAATTGATTGATTTTCTATTGTTGGATCTGGGTTTGGACTGTGGACAAACCTGTTATGTGAAAACAACTTAGAACCTAGACCTGTTGTCTATGCAACTAGGATTTAAGAAGAGAATTGATTATAAGTTAATTCAATCGATTTGTAGGTTGGTTGTCTTGACTTGTATCCTGCATATCCTTGTTTTCTATGCTAATTCTAGGTTAAGCGTCCTTGCCTAAGGTTAAAGAATTGCTTGGGCCGTGGACTTGCGATTGCTAATGATTAGGATAAGAATTAACCATAGGTGTAAAAGGAATCATGATGCGTCCCTCGTATGGGATGCCTGGGATCGAACGGTGTTTGAGTAGTAGGTCTCGAATTATCACAGCGGAAGACTTGATTATGACACGAACTATGTTGAACAATGCAAGAACACGAGAGCTTTCAAAGATAATGGAGTGGCGGCGCAAGCACAGGGATAAAACAAAGGAGAAACCCTCGACTTTAATTAAATCCTCAATGTGCGTTGAATGTAAAACATAGTCCTAAGCCTCTTATATAGGGAGGCGGCACGAAATAAACAAAGAAAACCCTAGTGATGCGGCGCACGCCTAGGGTTAGTACGCAGACTAAAGCCCATCGGCGCAAGCCCATAATTCCTCGGCGCAAGGCCCATAAATAACTTCCTAAAAACATAAAACTAGTAATAGCAATGTTCTATAATGGAAAGAATGCAAAAAACTACTAAAAAAAGATAGGTCGTTCGTGACCGAGCAAGGAGTGTCACGACACGCGTGGCGCGGCGCTGGCGAGACTCGGACACGGCGCTGGCGAGGTCACGACGCGATGCAGGGAGCGGGCGAGGACGCTGGCACGATGCTGGGCGCTGGTGACGACGCTGGCGAGATCTCGCGAACTTGAGGTTCTCCGAAGCATCCGAGAACCTCATGTTGCGACGCGACTACGAGGTCCGATGCGAGAACCTCGAGTGACGACCCGAGGTCGAGTCCCGACACGAGGTCTCGGCGATGGCTGGTTGCTGCCTCGACTTGTGATCCGATGCTCGAGGATGTCGCGTCTTGGAACGGTTGGTCCGAGAGCTCGTAACGAGGCTCCTTGGCGCCGACGATGGAAATGGTGCCGAGCGAGGTCGCGATGCAAGGCGCGCCGTGGCCAGCGGAGAGGCGCGACACTAGTGATTGTGTCGCGGTCTCGATGGAACGGGCCCTGGCACGGGTGACTGGGCCATCTGAGCGAAGTGTGAAGGCCTCGATCTCTTGGCTAGCATCCATAGACGGGGTCGCATCACCCTCCCCCACTTGGTTGGGAAACGTCCCCGTTTCCTCATAAGCAGGCTCTGTGTAGGGGGAGAGATCGGCAACATTGACAGTTGAGTGCACAGAATACTTTCCAAGGAGGTCGATCTTGTAAGCGTTGTCCGCAATGCGCTCCAAGACTTTGAAGGGGCCGTCTCCACGCTGGTGAAGCTTGGTTTTTCGGGCGTCCGGGAAACGGTCCTTCCAGAGGTGCAACCAAACGAGGTCTCCGGGGTTGAAGATGAGGCGGCGACGGCCTTTGTTGTGTTGCGCCTCATATTGAGCAGCCCGACGATCCAATTGGACCCGTGTCCTCTCGTGTAAGCGGCGAATGGCATCGGCGCGGTTGGCCGCGTCGATGTGCTCGCCGGTCTTCAAGGGCCGAGGCGTCAAGTCCATTGGGGAGTGCGGGTTGAGTCCATAGACCACCTCAAATGGAGTCTTCTTTGTCGCCGAATGCTTTGACCTGTTATAAGCAAACTCAACGAAAGGAATTAGGTCCTCCCACTGGCGTGGGTTATGTTTGAGCACCGTCCGAAGAAGGGTGCCCAAGGTCCGATTGGTCACTTCAGTTTGACCATCGGTTTGGGGATGATATGCAGTAGAAAATAGTAATTGTGTACCTAGCTTTCCCCAAAGCGTTCTCCAAAAATGGCTACAGAATTTCGTGTCTCGATCACTAACGATAGTGCGAGGCACGCCATGAAGCTTCACGACATGCTCAACGAACAAGTTTGCGATTTCCGTCGCATTGTTGTTCCCTTTGCATGGCACGAAGTGAGCCATTTTGGAAAAACGGTCCACAATTACGAAAATCGAATCCTTGCCGTGCCTTGTCATCGGAAGGCCCGTGATAAAATCCATGGAGAGATCTTCCCACGGTATATCCGGGATGGGCAAAGGCGTGTAGAGGCCATGAGGTTGGGACCTCGATTTAGCGGTTTGGCACGGCACACAACCATGGCAATACTTGTGAACATCTGAGGCCATGTGTGGCCAAAAAAAATGCTCACGAAGTGCTGCTAGGGTTTTGGCTATGCCAAAATGGCCTCGACCGTCATGAGCTTCTTGGAGCAATAGATGCCTTACAGATGAAGACGGAATGCAAAGCTTGTCGGCTCTGTAGAGGTATCCATTGTCCAAAAAATAGGACTCATGGATTCGACTTTGCTCGAGGGTCTCCATGATTGGTTTAAAGTATGGATCATGCAAGTATAACTCCTTAATCAAGGAGAACCCGAGCAAATTGGCCTGTAAGTGAGTCAAAAGAACATACCTGCATGACAGTGCGTCTGCCACGACGTTTTCCTACAACTGGCATCAGAGCCAAAGATTTGAGTAAGTCTCACGTCTTATAAGCTATTCAGACTCTTGTTTCACGCAAATCCATATTTTCCCTTCAATCCATACTTCCATTGTCTCAAAAAAATCACAAAATTACAAAAAATATATATCCTATCCTTGATCCATGACCTAGATCAATTCGAGTGAGTCGATCTGATTTTTGCTACAATTTTTTTTTTCACTCGTCCTACGCGACTCTGGTGATTTGGATCTGCACTTGCATGTTACTTGCAATTTCTATCCATAATTACCGTGTGATTGATCTCGTCCAGAATATGCTCGTTCATGCGTGTTTCAATCTTGATTGAATGTAGTTATCCTTGTAGCCGCATAATTTGACTAGAAGATTTGATCTTTTGTTTCTATATTTTAAAAAGCTCTCGTTGATTTGCTTTGTGATACATTTAAATTATAAAGATCTTCTTGTTATTGATTTATTCATTAGTGGACATATCCATATTTAAAAAAATCACATGCTTGATCTTCGTGCGTTTTTTTAGGACAGTAGTATCTTTGCCTAATTTAAAATATCTCTTAGTGTTTTAATATCTATGGCAAGTAGTAGTTAGCCATTAAAAAAACATCGGCTGAAATAAAAAAAAATAGTATTTACGGTTCTTAAAAAAAAACAGCTTGTTTTGTTTTTTATCTTTTCATGCAAATTTTTTGATTGAATTGCTTGTTCTTGCGGGTTGCTTATTCTATCACCACATTTCGTGTTAGCTTTAAGCCGCCCTCTCGGCATAGCCAAATTAGCCTTGACCTTTGCGTGTTCAATTGTTTGGGTGCTTATATTGATTGTGAGTCTCTATACCATTGGTTCGCTTTTACTCTCGTCTTGTCATGTCTCATACAGGACTTCACGAAGACGCTTTGCCGGGTATGATGACCCCGAGGCGATTTTGGATTGGGCAAAGCACATGGCCAACTACTTCGGCCAACGGGACTACGACAAATTTGAGCAATGTGACATTGCCATTGGTTGCTTCACTAGCTACGCTCGAGATTGGTTTGAGCGTTTGGAGGATGATCGATGGTATAGGAAGCGGCCCCCAATTGAGACATGGTGCCAACTTGTGTACTATATGGCTCGAGACTTTGCGCCTAATGTGGACGCCGTAGCCTTTCAAGAGTATCTTTTAAGGCGCATGGCCAAAAGACGAGGGATGTACAGGTTCGACACGACGAAGGAACCAAAGCGAGCATCGTTGGGCACAGGTCGTGTGACATCGACACCATTGCCCGTGGTCACGCCCATGGCCGCGCCACACATGGTCGTGGTCGAGGACACCGAGGAGTCAGTCACGCCTTTTGTTTCGCCCATCACCACGCCGCATATGCCCGTGGTCGAGGCCACCGAGGAGCCAACCGAGTATGTTGGCCCGCCCGTGAACGTGCCGATCTTCGAGTCGATACCCGAGTCCGCTCCGACACCACTGTTGATTCCAATGCTGGCGTACATCGAGGCCACCACGCCTTCTGTTTTGAGTCCCGCTCTTGAGGTCGAAGATGCGCCGCAATCGCTACCAGCACCAGCACCTTTCTTGGACTTGTCTTCGACGTTGGATTGGCCACTTCCCATGCCCTTACCTTCGTTGTTTGGCGCCGAGTCCGAGATCCAGTTTGAGCCTACATCGACACCATACATATTGACTTTCGAGAAGACCGAGGTCGATGACAAGCTCCACTTCATTGCTGTTTTGGCCGCCTATTCCTTCACCAACTCGAAGCGAGGACGCTTCGAATCTAAGCGGGGGAGAATGATGCGACCTTGCCTAGGCTTGGACCCAATCCCGGCCAGCCCGAGACTCCCTAGGCCTTGGCGACCCCCTTGGCGTAGGACTTAGTCATATATTATGTATTTCCCTATTTTAGCATATTTCCATTTATATCTTTCTTAATTTAGTTGTTGCTATTTTTAGTATTACTATTTATGTTTTATGGGCTTTTGGACGTTGGGCCTTGCTTGCATGCAAACCCTAGTCCATTAAGCTTGTTGCTTGTTAGGGTTTCGAGAGCCTCCTCTTTATAAGGAGCTCTCGAGCTCATTTATTATTCAGCGCACATATTAGGGTTAATTAAGTCGAGGTTTCTCCTTGTTTTCCCTTCTGTGCTTGCGCCGCCACATTATAATCAAAGTTCTCGTTTGTTCGCAATTGTTCTTGAGTTTTCGTGCCATAATTCAATCATAATCAAGTCTTCCGCTGTGTTAATTCGAGACCTACTACTCAAACACCGTTCGATCCGAAGCATCCCATACGAGGGACACATCAAATCAGTGGATGAATCTGTGATCGAATGATTATTTCAGAGTGGACCTTTTGAATAAACTTGTTTCTCTATTTGATTTGTTTGTTTGTTTTTTGTTTGTTATTTGTTTCTTAGTTTAGATTTCTCTCTTGATTTCCCATGTCTTTAGTTGGTAAAAATATTGATACTAGAAGCCGCAAGTTCTCTTGGGTACGACCCCGACTTATTCGCTATACTAGCTTGTATTAGGGTTAATTATCTTTGTTCTTGGCATAACGACCTAGGCCGAGTCAGTCTACTTTCTTTTTCACGCTCTTATTTCTATATATAACTATTAATAATCCAAGCTTCTTCACCTAGACGTAGGTCCGGTTCTAGAACCGCCGGTTCCGGTTCCCGGTTCCAAATTTTGTGGAACCGGATCTGGAACCGATCCTTGGCCGGTTTTCCGATTCCGGTTCCGGTTCCGGGCCGGTTCTTGTTCCGGGCAGTTCCGAGGCCGACTCAACCTGGTTCCGGTTTCGGTTTCAAAACCGGCTAAAAATCAAAAAATTAAGATTTTATTGTTATTTTTTATTTTAAAAAAATAAATGTTGTTAAATTTGGGTATATTTAATAACCTTTGACTTATAAATTTGGTTTTGATTATTATATATAAACATTTAGTGCTTGATTAGGGTTAATTATCTTTGTTCTTTGCATAACGACCTAGGCCGAGTCAAATTTTGGCGCCGTTGCCGGGGAACTTTGGTTTAATTCTAGTATTAATATTTTTATTGACTATGTGTGGAACTATCTTACGGTCCACACTTGTATATACTAATGTCTTTGTTTGAGTTTTGTCAGTCGCAGGATGAACCCTTCCATGAGTACTTTGCTAGATGTAGAGGCGAGTTGGATAGACTCTTTTCTTTAGAGTTATATATTGAGCTTGCTGATGCATTCAATAGCATTGTCGATGGAATTTATGATGAGACTCATCGGGAGTTTTTCGTTCTGAATAAAGGGAAAATTAAACACATGTCTCATATAGAACGTTAGGAATTTCTGTGCACAATTGCTCAAGAATATGAGGAAAAGTTCGGACAATGGGAGATGGATTCCGAGGATTGCGAGAGCAACCCAGACTCAGATTTAGACCAAAGCCTCTCTATACGGGAGCTGCTCGCTCAGGATACACATCGCCGCGCAACCGAATCGAGAAAAAAATGGAGGGCGATCATTCAAGAGAGAAACCGCGAGCGCGGCGACCAACCCCGCGCACGCGGTTTTAACACAAAACCAACTAATTTGCCAGAAGAGACCAACCGCGACCGTGGGTACACTACCCACGATCGCAGGTCTGTGGAGGGCGATTTCCCTGTTTTCGCCGACGATCCGCGACCGTTGTCCCCGTACCGCGAGCGCGGGTCTCGTGTTGACGACGACGATTCGTATGTGAGGCCGAACTTTCCTCCTCTCGATTCTCATAAGCTGGTTCCACCTTGACTCGGCTAAAGTCGTCGTTCCAAGATCAAAGATAAATAACCCAAAATTACAAACTAGTATAGTAAGTAAGGGGTCGTACCCAAGAGAACTGAGGCTTCTAGTATTATATATTTATCAACTAAAGATTGGGGGAAAACAAGAGAGATATCTAAACTAAACTAAACTAGAAAACAAATAAAAAAAACAAATCAATTAGAGAAACAAGTTCATTCAAAAGATCCACTCTGAAATAATCACTCGATGATAGATTCATCCATTGATTTCATTCACACCTATGGTTAATTCCTATCCTGATCATTAACAATCGCAAGTCCACGGTCCAAGCAATTCTTTAACCCTAGGCAAGGACGCTTAACCTAGAATTAGCATAGAGAACAAGGATATGCAGGATACATGCAAAAACAATCAAGCTACGAGTCAATTGCAGAAACATATAATCAATTCTCTTCTTAATCCTAGTTGCATAGACAACAGGTCTAGGTTTAAGTTGTTTTCACAGAACAGGTTTGTCCACGGTCCAAACCCAATCCAACAATAGAAAATCAATCAATTCAACAAGTTGGCCAGACATGAAAAATCAATCAATAATCATAAGATGAAGCACAAGAGAATTAATATCAACCAAAGGATAGAAATCAATTACCAAAATCTCACGAGTTCATACATCAGAGTTTCTCCCTTGAACAAACCTTAGAAGACTAGCTCTCCATAATACAAAAGAAATCTAAACTAAAGAAAAGAATTAATTTGATGTGAATTGAATCTAAGGTAGAAGGTAGAAGGTACTAAAAACCTAAGGAAAACCCCTATATTTATAGTAGCCAAAAGACATCCCAATCGGACTACTAAAGATATAGGAAAAGATAAGAAAAAAGAAAGAAGATAGAAACACGCCGTTTGGATCTGTCGCGAAACCGCGCCTGCGCTTTGGAAACCGCGCTCGCGGTACTCAAAGATAGAACAGGTCGCCTCTGGGCACAACCGCGCCCGCGGTTCCGAAACCGCGCTCGCGGATACTGTTCACTGACAACACTTCGGAGGCTGTTTTGACCCTCTTCGGCTTGAAATCTGACTTCAGTGTAAAAAAGATGAATTGAATCTCTTCGAGTTAGCTTTCCAATGACACTAGAATCAGCTCAATCCGACCACTGTAGCTCCAAATACAGCCCTTGCAAGAAAGAGGTGTCGAGTACACAACTCAAAATGTCTTCAAAAGTCTTGAAACTTGAATTCTTGTGTCTTCGGCCTAGATATTACAATTACGCACAAACTCTAGCCTAAACACTCAATATAGCCCTAAAATACAAGACTTAACACAACCTAAATAGAGCATATCAAATTCTCCCACACTTAGATCTTGCTCGTCCTCGCGTAAGCTCAAACTAAATATAACAATCAACATATCTAAGATCTCAGGAAATACAAGGGAAGAAAAAAAACACTCAACTCTCAACCCGAACCCAAAAATATAGAGTAATCATGAGCATAAACAATAAAAGCTCAAACACACATCTCACAACAATGATAAAGACACTCAAGCTCTAAAAAGTGTAGAGCAACCTAGGCGACATACCCAAATCTACGATGTAAGCCCCAAAGTCCCCAAGCAAGAATGATCCTAAACACTTGAATTTTTCCGCTTCGTTTTGCTTAGGCGCCCTTTCGGGTTTACACCTAATCGCTCTTTTCATTTTTCAAAAGGTGTGCTCACAAATCTCACAAATCACTCATAAACCTCTTATTACCCCATCCTAATGCTGGTCTGGGTTACTTGCTTATTACCTGAGCCGTCCTTTCGGGTTTTCGACTCATCCCAGGATTTCTATGCTTTTTTTCAAATTTTTATGGCTTTTTCTATCTTTTTCTTTTTCTTTCTTTTTTATTATGCAAAAAGTATGGTGCAAGTGCTCCATGAAAAGAAGAAAATCAAAAATCTGAAGCAAATCGAAGCAAAAACAACTATCTACACTAACTAGGATAAGCGAATGCGAGTACTCCCTCGCACATACTTAAATCCTTCATTGTACTCAATGAAGCTAAGAGCAAGGATAGAATCAAGGAAGAAGGTATATCAGAAGACTCACAAACGAAGAAGAGGGGTGGAATGGAAGAACTCTTCAAAGGTGTAGAAAGAATGGAAGAAAAGCTTCGGAATACTGTTTTGGGCAGATTAACTGCGTAAACGCGTTATCTGCTATAATGAGGGAATCCTAACCACAAAGTTATCACAACGCGTTACAAGTTATAAGTAAGGTGTAAATCGAAAAGAAATATCGAGCATAAACTGAATAAGAAATGAGAAAATGGGGAGAATGCTGAATTGTTTGTATTGCTTGTTTGAATGTTGCTTGAACATTCGAACGATACAATGGAGTGTTTCTTTTCAAGAACCAATGCAACTAAATGTATGAATTCGAGAGTTTTTGGATTGAGCAGATTGTCCCCTTCCTTAGTATGCTTCTTGCCTTTTATATCCAGGCTTCTTCTCCTCTTGATCAGACCGTTGATGAGGGATTTAAGTGAATCCCGTGATTCTCGCTATTATGGTTAAGGAAGGTGTCATTTGAATTTGTTAGTGTAACATGTCCGCAATTGTCGCCCTTCGAGCGAGATCTTTGGCCTCCGACTTCACTCGTAATTTGGCAGCAGATCATTCTTGGGCTTCATCCATTGCTCATGGGCCAAATTTTTTGGAGGGCCCAACAATACCCCCATCAAAAACCCGGGAAAGTTCCCGCCCCCGCCTTTTTAGGGTTTTTGATCTTCTTTCCTTGGAAGTTGTAGCGTGTCCCATCAAGTCCAATCCTACATATAGCAGTTATGATGGCTCTTGAAGACACAACTCTTCTTCTTCGTTTCCAAGTACATTCCCCCCTCTCTTGCTTTTCTGTCTTTCTTTTCCTCCGACTATGGTTTCCTCTAATCTCTCTTCTTTCCACTGCCGAGAGACCACCGTTCCTCCTTCCCTGGTTTCTTTCGAGATTCTCACCTCTTACCACCAAAAAGACAACACCTTGGAAAACCCTCATGCCTTTTCTTTTTCTATCGGCTTTCCTTCTCACACAAAAATTTTTCGACCTCCCGCCGGGACTTATGTCGACTCTTATGCCGACGACTGGGTGTGCCTCTACGAGTACCCCTTTCGCATAGGACACCGTTTTCCATTTTCTCCCTTGGTTGTCAACTTCCTTTCTACGCTCAATATTTCCCCTGGCCAACCGCTTCCACAAGTCTGGAGGCTCCTCCTGTCCATTGAGCGGTTGTGCTCTTCACGGGGCTTTTCTTTCAGAACTGAGGATTTTTTCTTGAATTATCGCCTTTCTAAAGGTGGCCCTGGTCGTTTGACTTTGAAAACTTTCAAGAATAAATCCGATCTCGTTTTCAACATATCCAAATCCGACCGGGGTTGGGCTGATAAATTCTTCTTTGTGAAGTTGTCCTCTTTGAAGACTGATACATCTTTCCTGCAAAGTCGTTGGCAACCAACAGGTAGTGTTTTTCTTACTTACTTGTTACTTCTTTTCCTAGATCTAATCACAAGTTTGTTTTTTGTGCAGAAAATCCCGTCGCTCCTCGTTCTCGTAAAATCTCTTCTCAGATCGTCGCACAGATCGAGGCGATCCCCCTAGAAGAAAGGTCTTACCCCGAACTTGGCAAGTCCTCCTCTACAAAGTCAGAAGACATTGAGATGACGAGTAAGCTTTCTTTACCTTTTCTGTTTCTCTCTTATTTTGATTTCTTCGACCCCTGCCTAACGTGTAACTTCTATATCGTCAGGCTCACGAACCACTCAATCGACTGTTGCGCTTACCACCATGGAACGTCTCGAGGCCGGGAAGAAGAGGAAGGCGGAGACGACTTCCACTGATGATATTGATTTGGTGGTATCTCTACCGCCGAAAGCTCCTGACAACTCCACCAAGGCCTCCTTGCCAAAGAAGGACACGTCCTCCAAAATGACGGACCTCCTTAAGACTATGATGTCGCTCGACCTGGACGCTATGAAGTGTCTGAGTTCCTTAATGCCGCTCCAAGTTGACTGTTTTAAGGGTTCACACCGTCAGCCTTCTTTCCATCTCCTTGGAGAGATTTTGGCGGCTCAATGGCAGGTATGCAGTAACCCTTTGCTCTCTTTTCTCTTTTTTTTTTTAATTACGAACTGCTTCGATCGCTTTTCTGATGGCTTCCTTTTTATTCCTTGTAGGGTCTTCAACTTACGTTCGCGGCCCACGACATGTTCAAGGACTTCCCTGAGCAGTTGGCTCAGAGCAAACTGAACACCCAAATGGAGAAAGATAAGTCGGTCATCCTGGGTTGGGAGAAGAAGCTCCTGGAGTCAAAAGTGGCAGAATTGCAAGACGCTTTGGAGAAAGTCGTCGAGGAATCCAAGGTGTGGCAAAACAAATTCAAGGTTGAATCGAAGAAGGTTGCCACCCTCGCACAAGAGGTTGAAGACACCGCTGATTATTGGTCGTGTAGGGCGCGGGTCGAAACGATGGAGGAAATCGTCCGCCGGGAAGCATGTTGACTGGGACGTGGCTAAAGAGAGGGCGGACTTTGAAGACCTGTTCGTGAACGAGGTTAGGGCATCAAAGGATCCATCCCCGATTGACGACATTGCTAAGGTGGCAAAGGAAGTTGCTCAAGTGGAGGTAGCTAACAAGGAGCAAGCTGTCGAGACTCCTAAGGATTAACTTCCCTTTTTCCTATTTGTTTTTAAGACTTCTATCCTACCCCCAGTGTATTGGGGTCTAAACTCATTTTTGGCCGCTAGTGAAAGGGACTGGATATTGTTTGACTTATTGCCCTCGGTTTGCTTGTTTTGGGGGCTTTTTGCTAAATGCTTTCTTTTTGTGCTATCTTGTTTGGCGTTTTGTCTGTGTTTATTTTTTTTGCAGGTTCCAAAACAGGTTTGAAGTTGAAGACCGAAGACAGAGCGTCTTTAAACGCATTCTTGCAAATATCATGTAATAGTAATGTTGTATTTGTATAGCGCTTTTGTGTAGGATATGTAGGGAAGAGAGGAAAATGTGTAAAAATGTAGATACTTGTATTAATGTAAAGAATCATGTTTACAAGTTCTTCAATAAGACTCCTTTTGTTATATAGAGCTCTTATTACATGTCTTTGTCTCTCGCATCCCTTTTTGACTAGTCATTGTGTGCACATCGTCGCCTGATCATTAGGCAGGGGCCTTTGTTTTGGCCTGTAATGTCACAAGGCGTCCCTTGTTAGTTTTTTTAGAAAGTTGTCGTTGGTGTCATGTATGTGTAAAAGAACAACTCGTGTAAAGATATAATGATGTAAAAGAATAGTTTGTGCTAAGTACCTTTATCATTCTCAAAAGTGATATGACTTTATGTTCATCGCGTTCCAGCTTCTGGACACCACTTTTCCATCATGCGACACTAACTCGTAAGCACCTTGTCCTACGATTTTCGTGATTTGATAAGGTCCTTCCCAGTTTGCTCCCAATTTTCCCGCGTTCAACTCCTGCGTGTTCTGGAAGACTTTTCTTAACACCCAGTCTCCAACTTGAAACGCCTTTGCATTAACGCGTTTGTTATAACTTCGAGCTACCCCCTGTTTGTATGCCGCCAATCGGACTGACGATTCATGTCGTAACTCGTCTATCGTGTCTAAATGGTGTAGCAAGTTAGGTAGATTTGATTCCTCGGTAGTGAGTCCATAACGGACGGTGGGCAAAGTTACTTCGACTCGCAATACTGCTTCGCATCCATAGACCAAAGAGAAAGGCGTATGACCTGTGGCAGTTTTGGGTGTCGTCCGATCCGACCATAGGATAAGTGGTAACTCGTCTGCCCACTTTCCCTTGGCCTCCTTAAGCCGCTTCTTCTCCTTAAGCCGCTTCTTCAGGTTATTGATGATCACTTTATTGCTTGCTTCCGCCTGGCCATTTGCTTGAGGGTAGCGGTGTGTTGACATTACTAACTGAATGTTGTACTGTTGGCAGAATGACCTCGTCTTGTCGCTGATAAAATGAGATCCATTGTCGCATACTATAGTGGATGGTATCCCGAACCTACTCAAAATATTTCTCTTTATGAAAGAAATAACCTGAGTGTCTTTAACTTCCTTGAAAGCTTCTGCCTCGATCCACTTAGAGAAGTAGTCGGTCATGGCCAAAATGTAAACGCGTTGCCCTGAAGCTGGAGGGAGTTTCCCTACGATGTCCATTCCCCACTTCATGAATGGCCAAGGAGAAGTTATGGGATGGAGTAACTCGGAAGGTTGATGTGGAATCGGTCCATGACGCTGGCACGCGTCACACTTGCGGGAGAACTCTGTTGCGTCTTTGTTCATAGTGGGCCAATAATAACCCATTCTGCTCGCCTTCTTTGCCAAATTACGACCCCCTGTATGATTTCCACATTCCCCATCGTGTATGTCGTATAACACTGTCTGTACTTCTTCCTCCTTTATGCATCGAGCGTACACACCTGACGACATCCACTTGAACAGAATGTTATTCTTAACAGCAAAAGTGGAAGCTTTTACATTAAGTCGTCGAGCTTCTTCTTTGTCTTCTGGTAGAACTCCTTCTTGCAGCCACTTTAGGTAAGGTGTTACCCACGAGGTGCTTTCGTCAGATTCCCTCACTTCAAACATGTCGACTTCTTTGACTATGGATGGAGTGTCAAGATACACGAAGGGTATTTTGCTGTACTCCCTCGGGTCAATAGCAGACCCAAGATTGGCTAAGGCGTCGGCTTGTGCGTTGGCATCTCGGGGAACTTGTTTTATCTCGAAATGTTTGAAATTTGTAACAATTTCCCGAACTTTCTCCAAATACGCTTTCATTTTTAAATCCCTGGCAACATATGAGTCCGATACTTGATTTACAATAAGTAATGAATCACAAATTGCCTAAATCTCTTACACGTTTAACTCTTTGGCAACACGTAACCCAACTATGAGCGCTTCGTATTCTGCTTCATTGTTAGTAGCCTTGAACGTGCATCGAATAGCTTGGGCTATCCTATCCCCCTGTGGTGACTTCAGGACTACCCCCAATCCTACACCAACTTGATTCGACGCGCCGTCTATATGCATTAGCCACTTGCCACCACCTGACACATGTAACACGTCTTTTTCTTCTAACTCGGGAGGGGTAGGGGTGAAGTCGACCACAAAAGCTGCTAATGCTTGCGACTTCATAGTTGTTCTTGGTTCGTACGCAATGTCGTACCTATTCAAGTGAATCAACCACCTCGTTAACCGACCTGACAATTCTGGCTTTGACATGATACTCTTCATCGGATAGTTAGTTCTCACAATGATAGAATGACTTTCAAAATAAGGGCGTAACTTTATTGAAGCCATTACCAAAGATAAGACCAATTTTTCTATGGGAGAATACCTGGTTTCCGCATTAAGTAAAGTCTTACTCACATAATATATAGGTAATTGGTCTCCATTCTCCTCTCGAATCACGACGGCGCTTACATCCACTTTTGTCACACCTAGATATACGTACAATTTTTCTCCATGATGTGGCTTTGATAGCACCTGCGGGTTAGAGAAATATTGTTTTAACTCACAAAAAGCCTTCTCGTGTGCTTCCGTCCATTCGAACGACTTGTTTTTCTTCAGTATGTCGTAGAACAGCTTATTTCGATCTGAGGAACGAGATATGAATCGGTTCAACGCCGCTACTCGTCCCGTCAACTTCTGGACGTCTTTGACACGCTTCGGGGATTGTAACACCATTATAGCTTTGACCTGTTCTGGACTTGCTTCAATGCCCCTCTGCATTACTATGTACCCAAGGAATTTTCCTGAGGTAACTCCGAAGGAGCATTTGGTCGGATTCAGCTTCATCTTGTAACTCCGCAGGATCTGGAAGGCGTCCTCCAAGTGGGCAATGTGGTCCTCCCCCTTTAATGACTTGACTAGCATGTCGTCAATGTATACTTCCATCGTATCCCCTAGTTTTTCCTGAAACATCTTATTTACCAATCTCTGATAAGTAGCACCTGCATTTTTTAACCCGAAAGGCATAACTTTGTAACAATAAGTTCCCTGATTGGTTACGAATGCGGTTTTTCTTGATCATCAGGGTGCATCATTATTTGGTGGTAACCGCTAAATGCATCCATAAAAGTTAACAATTCATGCCCTGCCGTCGCGTCCACCATTGCATCGATGTGAGGCAATGGGAACGAGTCTTTAGGACATGCCTTGTTTAAGTCCGTAAAATCCACAAAAACGCGCCACTTTCCGTTTTTCTTTTTTACCATTACCACATTCGCAAGCCAATCGGGATACTAAACTTCTCGTATTTTACCAGATTCAAGTAGAGATTTTACCTCATCGTTGATTACCTGATTACGTTCGGGTGCAAACTTACGCCTTTTTTGTTTTACAGGAGGCATCTTGGGGTTGACGTTCAAGGCGTACGTGATTATAGAAGGATCTATTCCCACCATTTCCTCATTTTCCCAGGCGAAACAATCACTGTAGGACCGTAGAAAATCCACCATTTGTTTGCGCAAAGTCGGTTCGAGGTCTGCCCCTATCCAAACTTTCTTGGAGGGCTCCAATGGGTCAAGGGCTACTTCTTCGAGCTCTGGTGCTTCCGGCTTTACGTAGTAGGTGGGTGTTCTACAGTCCTTTAATTGCTAATCTGACGACTTTTTGCTTGTATCTGGTTGCATATTCTTGGAAGTCGTCGCCTTCATTGTTACGGAATAGCACTCCCATGCCATCTTCTGTTCTCCCTTGATCTCTTGCACTCCCCAAGGAGATGGGAATTTCACACATTGATGATAGGTGGATGGAATTTCCCTCATTCCATGTATCCACGGCCTGCCAAGAATGACGTTAAAAGGCGATGGACAATCGAGGACTTGAAATTTTACCTGGTAGTTTACTCCTCCAGTGACAGTTGGCAAGGATATTTCTCCTAACGTGTTACATGATTCTCCACTGAAACCCACCAAAGTTGTTGATTTTTTGACAATGTCATCCAGTCCAAACCCTAAGCTGTACAAGGCATCCAACATGAGTAAATTAGTGGAGCTTTCGTTATCAATCAATACTCGTTTAACAAGAAAATTAGCTATGGTTAATGAAATTATCAAGCAATCATGATGAACTTCCTCTTCCTCGACATCGTCGAAGGTGATTGGCATAACGGTATGACCGACCCGTGAAGGAGCCTTAGGACTTTCCCTTTTAGCTTCCCTCGCGATCCTCTTGGCTGCGGAGTAGGTTATGCAACAACTCTCTAACCCCCCTGTAATGACGTGGATTACTCCAGTATGTCTCGGGGGTGACGGTGGATTAGCTTTCTCCCTGCTGCGATCTAGCTGCTCCCTTGCTCGTTCCGATACCAGTTCCTTGAGATGCCCTCTTCGCAGCAACTCACTTACCTCTTTTCGCAACGCGATGCATTCATCGGTTCGATGGCCGTGATCGAAGCGGAAGTCACACCATCTAGACTTGTCTTTCGGATGTGCAGGTACGTCCTTCTTTCGAGGCCATTTGACGGTATCCCCCATGGTGTTAAGGGTTCGAACTATCTCGGTCGCGTTCACACGAAAGTTGTAATGGGATAGCTCGGGAGGCAGTCGGGAATTCTCATACTTCTTTTCCTGCCTTGCATAGGTCGTGTTAACGGTCGGCTTGGCATGTGGTGAAGTATGTGATGCGGGAGGATAGGGGATGTATCTCGTCTCTCGCCTTCCTTGTCTACGATCAAATCGGTGAGGACTGGTTATTTTTTCTGCAAAGAGGTCGTCCTCCTCCAATCGAACGTGTGCTAACGCCTTTACCTACACTTCATCAAAGTTCGAGCAAGGATATTTGGTTAGTTCACGATATAATTCTGGATTATGTGTTGATATACCCCTTCGAAAGGCTTCCACGGCTGTGGCAGCGTCGCATCCTTCAATTGTTACGTGTTCCTCGTTGTAACGATTGAGGAAGGCCTTCAGAGACTCTCGCGGCTTCTGGATCAGACGGTATATGTCGCTTGATCGCTTCTTGGCATGTCGGCTACTTGCAAACCTGACCCTGAACTTGTCAACCAACTCAACAAAAGATGAGATACTTCCAAGTGGTAGGTGAGAGTGCCAATTAAGTGTGGGACCAGATAACGTGCTATTACAGAGATGTCCCAGGCTGTGGCTGGGATTGTTGAGTTTCAGAGGAGGCAGGAGCAATACTTTCAGGTTATGTGGCCAGGGTGCCCTTCATATTATTCCAGGCCACCATCTCCTCCACCTCCAGATCAGCAGTGAGTCTTCTGATTCCTTTCTCTTTACTTTACTTATTTGTTCTTAGCTTCATTGGGGACAGTAAAGGGTTTAAGTATGGGGGAGGGGATTCACTGCTGTGTGCTATATGTACAGTTTCAGTCCTTTAAAAAAATTAATTAAATCCTGAGCTGAGTTGAAAACCCGAAAGGGCGACTCAGGCAAAATTCAATGGCCCGGACCCGCATTAGGCTGGGGTAATAAGAGGTTAATGAGTGAAAGTGAGATTTGTGAGTACATCTATTAAAAAATGAAAATAGTGGTTATGTGAAAAACCCGAAAGGGCGCCTAAGCAGGATTGAGTGAAAAAGAATAGAGTGATTAGGACATTCTACTGGGGTTTTGGGGTTCATTCTAGATGGGTTTTTGCACCTTACTATTCTACGTGCTTGACTGTTATATATTTGTTGTGAGATAGAGTGTGCTTTGATTTGATTGTACGTGCTTTCATTCTACTTGGGTTCGGGTTGTGAGTTTAGAGAGTGGAACTTTAGATTTGTTATTTGCTAGATTTATTTTGAGCTTACTTGAGGACGAGCAAGGTCTAAGTATGGGGGAGTTTGATATGCGCTATTTTGTATGTTGTAACTAGGACTTTTAAGCACTTTATTATGAGAGTTTTACGCTAGTTTAAGAGATTTTCATGAAGACATTCAAGAGCCTACTAAAGTGAAGATTATAAATATTAATACGTTCTACAGAAGACCGCGCACGCGGATGCCAGGCCCCGCTCGCGGTAGAGCTACAGAGACCAAAGAACGTTATTGGAGAAAGTCGGGACCGCTAGTGATAAACCGCGACCGCGGAAGAAGCGGCGAAAACAGAACGCGATTTTACACTAACCCGCGACCGCGGGTGGAGCCTATCGAGAGATTCGTGATTTATGTTTCGTTCTATCTTTTTCCTATCTTTTAGTCTTTTCGGATATCTATTTTTCCGAGGCTATTTATTAGGTTTTTAGGTTGGATTTTCTCCGTAACTCATATTGGAATAACTCTTTGATTCAATAATTCTTTCTTTTTATTTTAGACTTTTTGGATCAGCTTAGATTTCTTCTTCAATGGAGAACTAACCTTTAGGGTTTGTTTGAAGGTGAAGCTCTGATGTATGAACTCGTGAGGTTTTGGTAATTGATTTCTATCCTTTGGTTAATATTAATTCTCTTGTGTTTCATTATATCAGTGTTGATTGATTCTGCATGAGTAGCTAACTTGTTGAATTGATTGATTTTCTATTGTTGGATTTGGGTTTGGACCGTGGACAAACCTGTTATGTGAAAACAACTTAGAACCTAGACTTGTTGTCTATGCAACTAGGATTTAAGAAGAGAATTGATTATAAGTTAATTCAATCGACTCATAGCTTGGTTGTCATGACTTGTATCCTGCATATCCTTGTTTTCTATGCTAATTCTAGGTTAAGCATCCTTGCCTAGGGTTAAAGAATTGCTTGGACCGTGGACTTGCGATTGCTAATGATTAGGATAGGAATTAACTATAGGTGTAAAAGGAATCAGTGGATGAATCTGTGATCGAATGATTATTTCAGAGTGGACCTTTTGAATAAACTTGTTTCTCTATTTGATTTGTTTGTTTGTTTGTTATTTGTTTCTTAGTTTAGTTTAGTTTAGATTAGATTTCTCTTTTGATTTCTCCCTGTCTTTAGTTGGTAAAAATATTGATACAAGAAGCCGCAAGTTCTCTTGGGTACGACCCCGACTTATTCGCTATACTAGCTTGTATTAGGGTTAATTATCTTTATTCTTGGCATAACGACCTAGGCCGAGTCAGTCTACTTTCTTTTTCACCCTCTTATTGCTATATATAACTATTAATAATCCAAGCTTCTTCACGACTTCACCCCTTAATTAATTTTTACACATCTTGGCAATCATCCTTTTCCTCCTTTGTATTTTAGGCGATGGGGTTTGAAGTGTTGGAAACAAAAACGTCTATGTAAATACTACTAATTACCAATAATATCTTAGCTTTATTCATTTGGAAATAAGATATGAGGTGTTGAGGTAGTAATTACCTATGATCTTTTAGCTTTATTCATTAAATATTTATTCGGTATGCTATTTTAAGCTTCTTCTCTAGTTGGGTTTATTTATCTTATCGTCATACTATTATGTTTTTTGTAAATCAAGCTAATGAAAAGGGTTTTCTAGCCCTTCTAATCAATGCCAAATCAAGTGTTTAGTGACTAAAATAATTTCCAGTACTGAAAATTTTAGATTTAGCTATATATGCAAATCTTTAGTTTTAAACTTTTTTAGCAGACGTACACTTAAAAAGTCCTCAAAGCTCAATTCAATCTTTAGAATATGAACTAGACATATACGCCCGACGTTGTCCGGGCTGATAGTTTAACATTGATATGTATGTTTATATGGGTAGTGTTTAAATGACGATAAAAGAGGTCGTTTGAATGCAATTCAATGAAAAACACTAAAATCAAAATGAAATGCTTTTATTGGATTGCAACTACACCCGTCAAAACTTAACTCGACCCGACAATCCGACCCGTCAAAAAATTTATGGGTTGAAACCTGATTTGAATTTATGGGTCAAACTGCGACTCGACCTGTTCGACCCAATCACTAATGTGTTGAAACCCGGGAGGCATTAGATCGATTCCAAATATTGTTTAACATATAAAAATATATAAGATGTTGAATAATATAATTTATTTTTATTATTAAAATACACAAATTAATATTATATCAAATATTATATAATTTTAATAATTTTTAAAAAGGTCTGAAAATTTAATTTTTTCGACCCATTAGATTGACCTGATAACCAAACGACCGAATCCGTAAATTTTAACAACCCGATAACCAAACCATTTTTCAACCCAACTCGATTGATCCATTTGACATGTTTTATCATATAATACAATTAAAACAATGACATATTATATAATACATAGTCTAGTAATAATGATGATATATATATATATATTGCAGGCTCGTCCATGAGCATGTGCAAACAGCCCAACGGAACAGGGCCCTCGATTTTTAAGGGCCCCAAAAATTTTAAAATTTTATATATATCAAGTATGGAATAATAGGCATAATTATCAGTTGGTGTAGATGGTCTTACATGTACTTGAGTGGTGACTCGTGTGGCCGCGTTCGAATCTCATTGCGGGTAATTTTTTTTATTTTGTTGTAATTTTAAGTCGTAGGGCCCACCACTCCCAAAGTGACCAAAATAAAAAAAAAGTACTGGTGACCATTAATTGCAACTTATTTATATATAAAACCTTTTTTAAAATTTGTAAATAATTAGATGTTTAATTTATATAATGAAATGAAGTATATAATTAAAATATAATTTATTAGTTAATTATTATCTAATTACATACTTATCGTTTAATTTTAATATTTTTGGACCCCTTATTTTCACTTATTTTGTATATGCAAACTACATATCTAATTAATTTCCTTTGTACTAATTTTTTAACAACTCCTATTAATAAAATCAAAATATTATATTTGAACAATCACAAACTAATCGTATAGTCATAAATCATAATACTAATATAAAACTCGATTGACCGACCGAAAATTAGTAATCAAATATATGATTAATCGATTTTGAACACTTGTTATATTTTTACACAGGGCCCCCGTAAACCATTGGACGGCCCTGATATAATGGAATGTAATTGAATGCATTTAATGGCAAAAAAATACAAACTTACATGTAAGTTAGATAGGATAGATAATATATAATCAAATATTATAAAAGAATGAAATAAAATGGGGGCAATTAATGATAAAAAGTTCAAACTTTACATGTAGGTTAGATAATCCTTATCCTTACTACTATAAAAGCAAACACAACTTTAAAATCCGAGCGTTGATTTTTATAAAATCCCCTTGTTACTATCGTGCGACTGTTTTTAATTCATTATTCATTATTTCTCAGTAATAATTTTGATATTTTAATGTTCCTTGAAATTCGTGTCGTATTACTTAGCTCTTAAGTAATCTCGAGATATATATTCTTGGAAAAGCGTGATCGACTTATGTGATATTTGAATGTGAACGGGTAATTTAGACATGTCTCGAAAAACGTGTCGACGTAACTTCGCTCGTAAGCAAGCTCGGATAAGTTTGTTTCTTAGTTGTGAAGAAAGCTCGTATACGTAATAAAACAAGTTTTAAGACATTGGATTGCGTGAAGTCAAGTAAATTAATACCAAAAAAACCACGCCTCTTTAAATAAATTTACGGAAATGCCATTTCCATATTCCTTTTCCAAAAAAATCATGCCCCTTTAAATAAATTTACTAAAATGCAATTTCCATATCTCTACACTAATGAAGTCTCCGTCTTATAATCGCCGCGCAACGCGCGGCCTAATTGCTAGTAATGATAAATACATATGTAGAATGTATAAGATAGATAATATACAATGACATAATAACATATATACTATAACATATGAAGAAATGAATTGAAGTAGACAATTAATGCCAAAAGTTCCAACTTTACTAGTAGGTTAGATTAGATAATTGTCCTCTTTGTCCCATAAATGAACAACTTTTATTCTTTCTTTTCTAAAAAAAAGCGATATTCATTCAACCCTAATATATATATATATATATATATATATATATATATCTTTCGAACTCTCATAATTCTATCCTTTATCAAATAAATGTTTGATTTTATATTTTTTTTTGTTTTGCCTTTTTATTTTAGTAATTGCTATGAATGCATTGTTGCTATGTTGTTGGATCGTTAGTAGCTGAAGAGTCTAAGGACACTTCTTAGGGAAGACGTCCTTATGCAACGCAAAATAACTTAGACAGGTAAAAAGCAAAACAAACACAATGAAAGGACGAATTCAGGATTTATAGAGGAACCCAACTTAGACAAACTAGTCTAGATGGGTAAACCTCTACCTCCGAAGAGGATTTTGAATGACTTCCCTTTACTTGTTATTAAGCGAGTCCTTACAGCTATTACAAGGCGAATTTCACTCTTCTCTAATCTATAGATTCCGTCCCTACAGATTACTAGTGAAATCCTTATCAACCCTAACTTGTCACCTAACACTCAATTAGCAAGATACCAGGAAACCAAATGTTTGTGTTTCTCAGTCCCTTCGGAAACACTTACTCAATACAAACAGTTTTGTGATTTGGTTTGAACTTCTTCTCCGATTGAACACACTCTATCACTCTTGTTCTTGAGCTGTTCTTCATGTTCTTGATAGCTCTTGAGAGTGTGCGGAAGAAGTCACCTCACAATAAATACAATGGGTTGTATTTATAGTGGGTGGTTAAGGGTTCCTATCGTAGGACCCTAATGCCCTTCTGGCGTCCTCATAGACAGGATCAGAGGTGTCACTTTCTCCATGTTGTTCAATGTTGTCTTCATCCGAAAGTCAGCTCCTTCATGGCTGGGGAGCTTCCATGTGTTGTCTTAGGATGATGTGGAAAGCGACGTCCTGGCTTCAAGCTTCTTTTTCTTCTGACAGCTGAAGCTTTTGAGGACTATGGCCGTTTATGATGTCATCTTTGTCGGGCAGCCTTGTTTGAATTTGAACATGACATTTTGGCGCGCATTCCTACTTTGATAAGGACAGAGTCCTTATCTCGAAAAAACTCATTCTTTTTCTTTGACATGAAGCTCTTTGCGTCCCTAAACCTTAAGGACGGCTTATCACTTGTCGTCTTTTTCTTGATGATCGTCCCTAGACGAATTCCTGTAATACACACTTGGACAACTTATTAGAAAGCATTGAGTTTCTCATTATCAAAACTAGGGACGAAGATCGTTGATCCGGTATTAATGACTAACGTCCCTAATTCCGTCCCAACAATTTCTCCCTTTTTGATGACGATAAACCCTTAACAAAATAAGCACAGATTAAAGCTTAAGTTTTCTCAGAGATCAAGTTTTCTCAGGTTCTCATATCATTCAATTTTTTCAGTTTTGGTCAGAGAACGTTTTTGTTTGTGTGAGTATCCTTTGGGACTTAGCTTAAATTCCGCCTTCACACTTGCATATTCTAGATATCTTTCAACAACGCATCTCTGCAAAACCAAACTTCCCCCTTTTGGCATCATCGAAAAGGAAAACAAGTGTTAGAACTATTAGCACAAAATCATAGCTAAAGGTAAGAACGCTTAAAAACATATGGATGCAAACATAGGGACTTCATTCATGAAGAGAATATTACAAAAGTACATGAAATGAAGTTCAACAAAATATGAAAGGGAAGAAAAGGGGAGAGAGGATAATCAATCCAGATCCTTCATTTGATCGTCAATAAGAGCCAAAAGCAAATCATTCTGAGTTTTGAGCGACTAAGCTTGAGCGGTTAGAGTTCTAGAGAAATCAACCATGTGATCCGCGAGAATCTCTTGGTTCTTGGCATAAGATTGGATTTCTTGGATGATTATACATTGATTGTCTATGATCATCCCCAAGAGTTCCTTCCTAGAGAACGCAGTCAGATCAATGGGCCGGAGTGCGGTATTTGCTTGTTGGAGGAGGCTTTATGAAGAGGAGGAGGAGAAGGAGTCCTTAGGAGTTGAGCATATTTGTCCATTCTGGCCTGCTCATCTTCTTGTGCATCGGCCTTAGCAACCTCTTTCTCAGCGATTCTCCTTTGTCTGATCTCAGAGGGAAGGTCTTCAATGTGTCTGATATGGGTGAGTTGACGAACGTCCCAATGAAGACCAAATTGCAGCTCTTGACAAGCTGAGGGAAGGGAAGGGAGTGATCTTTTCTTGTGCACTTAGCCATGTGCTCAATCCTTGGAAGGTTTATGGGGTGACGGTTGAGGAACGCGTCAAGAAAGATGCAATCCCCAATTTGGACGATGCTCTTTTTCTCATGTCTAGGGACGACCATCCTCATTATGACATGGTGAGCGATGACTCCCGTCTTTGAGAGTACATGAGCCTTCCTATTGGTTGTGGATGATACTTTACCCCTGAATATGCGTGCCAGGATGGCATCCTCATCTTCCATGAATCTGCCAAAGCCCTTTGTAGGCAAATCATAGAGGGCCTCTAGAGGAGAGATTGGGAGCTGGAAGTGGCGGCGGATGTTGGTTTCACTGAAGGCAAAGGGCTCGTTCTCAGCTCTTAACGTCCCTTGAAGATTTCTGTCGACCACTTTGACATCCAAGTTGGATTAGAAGGCCTTTACCTCCTCTGGGTCGACGGTAGCAAAGGTTTGGCCAAGCTTCTCCCATCCCTGGAAGCGTAGGAGCTCTAGAAACTCTTCTGCAACATTTTCTTGAAGAAGTTCCTCTTTGAATACTTGGGGCCCAAGGATCTTTTCCACCTTTCCTTGTCCCTTGAGCGTCCTTTTTCTCTTGCCCTTTTCCTGCGACTCATCACCATCATCTTGCTCATGTTCCTCATCTGAGCCTGGAGCATGATGCTCATTAGTGTCCTGAGGAGCGTCCTCATGGCTAGGCTCCTGACTTTCTTCATTTTGAGCATCCTCCGAGCTGAGCTCAGTTTCAGCATCCTTGGCTCAGTCCCTTGAGCTTGTGTTGCTCGTCGGTGGCCTTTTGCATGGCCTGAGTGATGTACTCGCCAAGGGTGTAAGGCTGCATGTGGACGAAGTCCACCAGCATTTCATCGAGGACTATGGGCTTTTTTTAGGCTGGCTTTTTGGCTTTTGGGGCGGCGCCGGCAAGCACTTTGCCTTTGGAGGTTTTTGAGGATTGACGGCGGGGAGCCAGTGAATGTAGTTATAAGTTTTTTGAGAGGGAGAAAGAGAGCGTTTGGGAAGGAGAGAGTTTTTGGATTTTGCTAATAATGGCAAGTAATGGGCAGTAAAGGGGAAACGGACAGAATGGTGAATTATTTACAGGTTGGCCTTTTAGGGAAACGTAGGTGTTGGGGTAGGGCTTCCCGATGAATTACACGTGGAATACTTCTTCCCCAAGCAATGGCGATCTTCCCTTGTCAGTTCTTGAGACACAACTATCTTCCATTTCAAAATTCAAAAACGCGACCTTTCAACCTCCCTGAGCAAACAACTTAGCAACTTCCCTATCAAACCTTATTAGAACGGAGTCCCTTACCTGACAACTGAATCTCTTACTTGATTTGCTTTCTAAACCTTTAAGAACGGCCTGAGAAGAGTCCTTATGATCACCAGAACCATTTTGAAAGCCAAGCAAGTACGTCTCGTAAAGAAAAATACAAAGAAGGTTCATAGAACGCTTTTGCTTGGCTCTCGGCTAGGGTAAGCTGAGAGTTCCCATCATTTCGGCTTATGATGTGGGTTGGGTGATCAGGGAACTCTTGAGATCAAAAGAGAAATGAAATGAAGTCCCATGCAATGCAAACAAAGTATTTAAGACTAGCGTCCCTACAAATATGATTTTCAATGCACACAATTCCTACACATGCTTTCTACTAAACATAGCCAATCATTGAGGGAATAATAGATCGGGACTTGTTTAATTGAAAGTTATCATCCCTAAGAGCAGTCGAAGATGCTCAAAGGGACGTCTATCAAGTGCTTTAGTGAAAATATCAGCTACTTGGTCCTCATTCCTAACATGCTCAACACTTATTAATCCTAATTCTACATTATCACACCAGAAATGATGTCTTATATAAATATGCTTGGTGCGAGAATGATGAACAAGATTTTAAGCAATGTTTATGGCACTCGTATTATCACACATTATAGGAACGGTGCCAAGGGACATACCATAATCTTCAAGATGGTACTTTATCCACATTACTTAAGAGCAGCATGAGGCAGCAACAACGTACTCAACTTCCGCAGTTGAGAAAGCTATAGAGTTTCGCTTCTTGGATGCCCAGGACACGAGACATGAGCCTAGGAACTGCGCCATTCCTAAGGTGCTTTTTCTATCCAAGATGTGTCCAGCATAATCAACATCTGAATGTGCCACTAGATCAAGGGACGTCTTTTTTGGGTACCAAAGACATAGATCATCGCGTCCCTTGAGGTACCTGAAAGTCCTTTTCACTTCTTTCATATGGGACTCCTTTGGGTTAGCCTGAAAGCGAGCACAAAGGCAGACTGCAAACATAGTATTTGGTCTACTAGCAGTCAAATAAAGAAGTGAACCTATCATACCTCTGTAAAGCTTTTGCTCAACACACTTATCGTCCGCATCAGCATCGAGGCGTGTGTTGGGAGAGATGGGTGTGTCAATGGGCTTTGATGTGTGCATCCCATACTTCTCTAGCATTTATCTGATGTATTTCTGCTGGTGAATGCGCGTCGCTTCCTTCTGTTGTGAGATTTGAAGTCCTAAGAAGAATTTGAGCTCTCCTATGAGGGACATCTCGATCTCACTGCTCATTAAGGTCTTGCAATCCTCTACAAGTGTAAGGTTAGTGGCTCCAAAGACTATGTCATCAATATAGACTTGGATAATCAAAATGTCCTTATGGACTTTCTTAAGAAACAATATTTTATCAATTGAGCCTCTCGCAAACCTATCGTACCAAGAACGAGGGGCTTGCTTTTGTCTGTATAGCGTCTTGTCAAGGTGGTACACATGATCTGGGTACTTCTCGCTTTCAAAACCTGGGGGTTGAGCAACGTAGACCTCTTCCTTGAGTTTTCCGTTGAGGAAGGCGGTCTTGACGTCCATTTGAAAGAGCTTGAACCCCTTGTGAGCGGGAAAGGCAATCATAAGACAAATAGCTTCAATTCTGGCAACAAGAGCGAACGTCTCATCATAGTCGATCCCTTCCTCTTTTCTGAATCCTTGGGCTACAAGTCTTGCCTTGTTCCTTGCAACTCTTCCGCTTTCATCAAGTTTGTTGCGAAAAGCCCAGCGCTTCCCTATCACATTCTTCTTGTGAGGCCGAGGGACGAGCTTCCAAACTTTGTTCCTCTCGAACTGATTGAGCTCTTCTTGCATAGCTAGAATCCAATCGGCGTCCTTAAGTGCTTCCTTGATGCTCTTGGGTTCAACCATGGACACAAAAGCACAGAAGGCAAGGTTTGCTTCATTTGACTTGCTTACAACTGACATTGTCTGGACTCCTTGAGCTCTATCTGAAATGATCTGCTCAACTGGATGATCTCTTCCAAGTTGGGACTCTCTTTGCCCGACGTCCCTATCTTGATTGCATTGAGGATCATCACATTCATCATCAGAATCTTCTCTTTCCTCAGACTCGATGTGTTCCCCCTGAGATGGAGAGTCCACATCTTGTCTAAGTTCTCCTTGCTGACTTGATTCTTCATTTCCTTCACCTTCTTGTTGATTCAACGACCAAGTTTGAGAGCGATCCTCTTCTATTCTAGGAACTTCCAAAGAAACCTCATCATGATTCCCTGACGCGTTCCTAGACGCAAAATTCTGACGATTTGCACCAATGTTGTTGTAGTTCTTTCTTGAAAGTGCAACATCATCATCATCATCATCATCCTCAACGTCCTGAGAAGATGACTTAGGGCGTTCCTTCTAAATTGATGTTTTCTTAAGCACTGATTCTTCTTTGAACACCACATGGATACTTTCTTCAATCTTGGAAGTCCTTTTGTTGAAGACTCTGTAAGCTTTGTTTTGAGAAGAGTATCCAAGGAAGATACCCTCATCGCTTCTAGGATCAAACTTCCCAAGATTATCTTTGCCATTGTTGTGGACGAAGCACATGCATCCAAACGTCCTTAGATGGGCAATGTTTGGATTTCTTCCTTTGAGCAGCTCATAGGACGTCTTCTTGAGCAAGGGACGAATCATGGCACGATTGAGAATATAAGCAGCTGTGACAATGGCTTTCGCCCAGAAATGCATGAGAACACCACTTGCCAAAATCATCGTCCTTGCCATGTCCTCCAACGTTCTATTCTTTCTTTCCACAACACCATTTTGCTGAGGAGTTCGTGGAGCTGAGAAATTGTGGGAGATGCCTCTCTGGTCACAAAAGCTCAGGAACTCTAAATTTAATTTTCAGACTCAGTTCCATGATCTGACCTAATTGCTTTCAAATGGGTCCTTAGAGCAACTTCTACTTGTTGGATGAAGATCTCGAACATCCTGAATGCATCTGCTTTGCCAGCCAAGAAAAGAACCCAGGTAAATCGAGAAAAATCATCGACAATAACATACATGTATCTTTATCCACCATAGCTCTTCATCCTCATTGGTCCACACAAGTCCATGTGAAGGAGTTCCAAAGGCTTCTTTGAACTCACTTCATTCTATGATTTGAAAGAACTCCTTGTCTGCTTCCCTTGAATACATGCTTCACATGTTTCAGCTTGATCAGGATCGATTCGGGGAAGTCCTCTAACATGATCTTGTTGGAACAACTTGAGGATAGTGCTAAGTCGTCCGGCATGTCCTAGATGTCAATGCCAGAGCTCAAAGTCCTCTGAGAATACGGTTAAGCACAACTTTGATGGGGGCTCAAACTCGTTGTTGAGTACGTACACATTGTCCTTCCTTACTCCTTTCAACATAACTTTGTTTGCTTCTTGTTAATGACCAGGCACTCATGAGACTCAATGCGACCAAATTGTTCCCTTGATCACACATTTGAGAGACACTCAAGAGGTTGAAGCCTAAGTCCTCAACAAGATTGACATTTGACACTCTGGTTGACTTGTTGATCTTTGCAACGCCAGTCCCTTTGATGCTACCTTTGCCCTTGTTCCCAAAGGAGACAGTCCCTCCTTGGGTATATGCCTTGATAGAAGTGAGATGGATCTTGCTTCCAGTCATATGGTCTGAAGCTCCACTATTACAGATCCATGGGCAGCTCCTCATTCCTACGTGCAAAAGAATGTGTTGGGAAGATGTTAAGGACGCCAGTGCTTAGCATCGTATCAATAATGATCGTCCCTAAAGTTCTGATAATGACAAACTCAACTTTGATCTAATATGTTTTTCCAAGCTTTGTCTCAGGAAATTACAGGGACACTCTCATGCAAAAATGACAACAAGTGAACAACAGTCCCTAAGGTGTAGGGATGCTAAGACTTAGAAGAAAGAGCAAGAATAAGTTGCTGTGAAGATGAGGACGCAGTCCCTATCAAGCAGGTACACGTGCCTAAATTCAAATACTCAAAGACGGGTTATCGACAATGATGACATCACTCGACAAGCCGTAAGTTCGGCGAAGCTTCACATGTAGGGGACCAGAACACGTGGAAGCTTCCCAGGAAACCCTAGAGCCACCCTTGGGAAGATGACTACAGTGTAAGGACTCTCGATCTTATCGTGCGGCTGAGGACGAACGCAGGGAAAAAGTGTCAGAAGATTTGTGCTCTTCCCAACCACTATAAATACATTTGATTGTATTCATAGTGATGTGACTTCACAAACACACTCTTGAGAGCGACATCAAGAACAACAAGAACAACTCAAGAACACAAAGAACAAACCAAGAACTGAGTGTTTGAGTGTGTAGATCGAAAAGAAGTCCAAGAACAATAAGAAAACTGTTTGTGACTAAGAACTTGTGTCTCCGAAGGACTGTGAGATACGTGTGTCTAGCGTCCTTACATTGTGAGTGTTAGGTTACAAGTTTAGGCTAAAAGGAGTGACACTAGTGAACTTAGGGACGGACGCCTTAGTTCAGGGAAGAGTGGAACTCGCTTTGTAAACTATAAGGACTCACTCATAAAAAAGATAAGGAAACTATTTGAAAATCCTCCTCGGAGGTAGAGGTTTACCCATAAGGACTACTTGGTCTTAGTGGGGTTCCTCTGTAAATCACCTGCACCGTCCTTAGCTTATTTCTGTCTTCAATACTTGCAAAGTTTAATTTCCGCTGCCTAAGGATGCCTCTCTAAGAACGTCCTTAGACTCTAGCTACTAACAACGATCCAACAATTGGTATCAGAGCGGGCGCTCTAGATTTGTAGTAGTTGCAGGTACAATGACGGACATGGAACCAATTGGAATCAGTCACACCAAGCCTCCAAGGTTGACCGATGGGAACTACAACCGTTGGAGAGACAGAATGGAGTGGTGGTTTAGAGGACAAAACTACCAGTGTTGGCAAGTCATTAGGGACGGTGACTTTGAGGTCCCTGCTGCAAAGAAGAATGATGAGAAGTCATGAGGACCGGATGAATTCAAGCTGATGGAAACAAACGCTAAGGCTATTTGCTACTTGCAAAATGTCATGTGTGAGAGGGGTGCCACCCGTGTGAGCAACCTCAAGACTGCTAAAGAGTAGTGGGACGCAATTGAGAAGTTTCATGCAGGGACTTCTGACATGAAGGAGGACTCCCAGATGGTTGCTGAAAGAGAGTTCTTCTGTTTGCAAATGCTGCCAAATGAGTTCATTATTGACTATGCGTATCGTTTTGAGGGATTGTGTGGCAAGATGATCAACCTAGGGATTTCTGATACTAAAATTACTCAAAGATTGAAAATTCAAGTGTTGATAGATGGCCTTACTAGAGAATGGAACTTTGATAGGACGACCTTCAAAGAAAATTCCGCAAACAAAGGACTTCCCATGAGCGAAATCTATGGGAAGCTCAAGCAGTAAGAAAGAAGAAAGGAAAAGGACAAGGCTGATGTCATAGAGAAAGGAATTGCTCAAAAGATTGAGGCTTGTCTTAAGGAGAAGGAAGCCAAGCGACAAGTTCCTGTGTCAGATGATGAAGGTGGAGAGGATGATGATGTAGTCCTGATCATCAAAGCTTTTCGTTCCATGCTAAAGAAAGGAAAGATGAAAAAGAATTTCACTTCATCCAAAGAGAAGAGTTCTAACTGAGTGACAGAACAAGAGATGAAACATGTGACTTGTTTTAAATGCAACAAGAAGGGTCACTTCGCAAAGAACTGTCTTTCTGGAGGAAATTCAAAAGATAAAGGCAAGAAGGCTTATTTTGCCGCTTGGGACGAGATTGAGAGCGAGTCTGAAGATTGGAGTTCCCCAAACACATGTCTTATGACCATTAGGGATGACTCAAAGGATGCTTCAGAGGACGTTGATGAAGAGGTAACTCAAGAAACTGTTTTAAAGTTCATCGCTGGTTATTCTAAGCCTCATCTCATTAAAATGCAAGCCAGAGTCCTGAAAGAAAACGTTGAAATGAAAGAAAAATTAGAGACTCTAGATGAAGAATCTGAAGTTGACAACAAAGATTGTGAAAATTGCTCTAAGTTGTCATCTAAACTAGAGTCCTCACAAAATTTGACTATGTCCCTAAAATCTGAACTTGCATGCTGAAAATCTGAAAATGCAAAGCTTAGGGAAGAGATAAAGGATCAAGGAAAGAGTCCTTCTATTGAAACGGTCAAGCCAATCTTGTTCATTCCTACAAGAAAGGGACTTGGCTATGATCCATCCTCAAGTGTTAAGGACTCCATGCCAAGTGATTTCCAGGCTAGCAAACCCACTTAACTGCAACTTGAAAGACAAAAGACTAAAAATCTTAAGGAAAAAATTTGTGTCTTGGAAAGTGATAGTTCTGATCACAAGGACTACTACACAAACTCTAAAAGCCACAAGATTTATGCCAAGATTGCGAAGGGTGAAGGATCAAAAATCTGTAACCCTGAGCAAATGAAGAAAAACAAGATTCAAAGGCCTAACCCTAAGTACTACCTTGGTGAGTACTATAGAACTTGTTGGCATTGTGGAAAACATGGACACTATCAAAATGAATGTTCTAAGCTTGAGGACGACGTTCAAAAGAGCAGGAAGGGTTGGAATCAAAAGAAGATACCTGTTAAGTCTAAGAACTCCAAGTCTTTTGCTAGGACGCATGCTAGTGTGCCTCAAAATGTTGAGAACTCTGCAAGAAAGCATGCTAAAGCTTCCAATGATGTGAACCTATGTGATTATTTGCCTAGGAGAAAACTGTTTTACTGTCACGAACCAAGTAAGGGGCACCTTGCCTGGGTCGCAAAGAACTAATGTTCTCTTGCAGGTATGAGTGAGGAGCAGCCCGTGGATCATCGAAAGTGGAGCTTCAAATCATATGACAGGAAGCAAGATCCATCTCACTTCTATCAAGGCAAATACCCAAGGAGCGACTGTCTCTTTTGGGAACAAGGGCAAGGGCAAGATCAAAGGGACTGGCATTGCTAACATCAACAAGTCTACAAGAGTTTCAAATGTTAATCTCGTTGAGGACTTGGGCTTTGCCCTCTTGAGTGTCTCTCAAATATGTGACCAAGGGAACAACTTAGTCACATTTGACTCTCAAGAGTGCCTAGTCATCAACAAGAAGACCATCAAGATTCTGCTCAAAGGAGTTCGGGAAAACAATGTATACGTCCTCAACAAAGAATTCGAGCCTCCTTCAAAGCTTTTCCGGCCTATCTGTATCCTCTGAGGACGTTGAGCTTTGGCATCGACACCTTGTTCATGCTGGACTTAGTACAATCCTCAGGCTACACGAACAAGATCTTGTTAGAGGACTTCCCCGAACTGATCCTGATCAAGTTGAAGCGTGTGAAGCATGCATACAAGGGACGCAAACAAGAACGTCCTTCAAATCAAAGAATGAAGTGAGTACAAAGAAGCCTTTGGAACTCCTTCACATGGACTTGTGTGGACGCATGAGGATGAAGAGCTATGGTGGAAAGAGGTACATGTACGTTATTGTAGATGATTTTTCTCGATTCACTTGGGTTCTTTTCTTGGTTGGCAAAGCAGATGCTTTTAGGATGTTCAAGACTTTCATCAAGCAAGTAGAAGTTGCTCTTGGGACACATTTGAAAGCTATAAGGTCAGATCATGGGATGGAGTTCAAAAACTCAGAGTTCTTGAGCTTTTGTGGCCAGAAAGGCGCCTCCCACAACTTCTCAGCCCCACGAACTCCTCAGCAAAATGGTGTTGTGGAAAGGAAGAATATGACGCTGAAGGATATGGCAAGGACGATGATGTTGGCAAGTGGCGTCCCCAAGCACTTATGGGCTGAAGCCATTGCCACAGCTGCATACATTCTCAATCGTGCTATGATTCGTCCTTTGCTCAAAAAGACGTCCTATGAACTGCTCAATGGAAGGAAGCCAAACATTGTACATCTCAGAACTTTTGGGTGCAAGTGGGCAAAGACAATCTTGGGAAGTTTGATCCAAGAAGTGATGAAGGCATATTCCTTGGGTAGCCCTCTCAAAGCAAAGCCTATAGAGTCTTTGGACTCTGAAGTTGGAGGAAAGTATCCATTTGATATTCAAAGAAAATTCAACTCACAAGAAAACACCAAGTCAGAAGGAACGCCCTAAGTCTTCACCACAGGACGATGATGATGATGATGAAGACGAGTGGTCGTCCCTAGGAAAATATTGCAATCAAGGAACAAGTCAAGATTTTGGGAACACTTTAGGAAATCATGATGAGGTTTCCTTGGACGTTCCTAGAACTGATCAAGAGTCTTCTCAGACTTGGTCGCTCAATCAACAAGATGGTGGAGAAACAAGTGAGCAAGGAGAGCTAAGCAAAGTGTGGACTCTCAATCTGAGGGGGAACACACTGAGCCTAAGGAAAGAGTAGAGGACTTTGATGATGAGTATGATGATCCTCATTGCAATGAAAGTAGGGATGCCAGGCAAAGGGAGCCCCAACTTGTGAGAGATCATCTAGTTGATTAGATTGTCTCAGATAGATCTAAAGGAGTCCAAACAAGGTCAGCTGCAAACAAGTCCCTTGAAGCAAACCTTGCCTTTTGTGCTTTTAATGCCTTTGTGTCCTTAGTTGAACATAAGAACATTAAGGAAGCACTTAAGAACGCTGACTGGATTCAAGCCATGTAAGAGGAACTCAATCAATTTGAAAGGAACAAAGTTTGGAAGCTCGTCCCTAGGCCTCAAAAGAAAAATGTGATAGGGACACACTGGGTCTTTCGGAACAAGCTAGATGAGAGTGGAAAAGTTTCAAGAAACAAGGCAAGACTCATGGCGCAAGGATTCAAGCAAGAGGAAGGGATCGACTATGATGAGACGTTCGCTCACGTTGCCAGAATTGAGGCCATCCGTCTCCTTATTGCGTTCGCCGCTCACAAGGGGTTCAAATTGTTTCAAATGGACATCAAGACCCCCTTCCTCAACGACAAATTGAAGGAAGATATGTACGTTGCTCAACCCCCAGGCTTTGAGAATGAGAAGTACCCAAATCATGTATACCATCTTGACAAAGCCCTCTACGGACTCAAGCAAGCCCCTCGTGCTTGGTATGATAGGTTTGCGTCCTTACTGTCAAATGGTTACATTAGAGGTTCCATTGATAAAACTTTGTTTATAAAAAAAGTCCGCAAGGACATTTTGATTGTCCAAGTCTATGTCGATGACATAGTCTTTGGAAGTACTAACCTTGCACTTGTAGAGGACTTCAAGAAGTTGATGAGTAGCGAGTTTGAGATGTCCCTCATAGGAGAACTCAACTGAAGGAAGGGACACGCATTCATCAACAGAAGTACATCAGGAAATGCTGGAGAAGTATTGAACACGTCCAAACCAATTGATACACCCATCTCTCCCAACACACGCCTCGATGCTGATGAGGACGGTAAGTGTGTTGAGCAAAAGCTTTACAAAGGTATGATAGGTTCACTACTTTACTTGACTGCGAGTAGGCCCGACATTATGTTTGTTGTATATCTATGTGCTCGTTTTCAAGCTAACCCTAAAGAGTCCCATATGAAAGAAGTTAAGAGAATTTTCAGGTATCTCAAGGGACGCAACGATTTGTGCCTTTGGTATCCAAGGAAGACGTTCCTTAACCTAGTAGGATATTCAGATGCAGACTATGCAGGTCATGTAGTGAATAGGAAGAGCACTTCAGGAATGGCACAGTTCCTAGGTTCTTATCTTGTATCATGGGGATCCAAGAAGCAAAATTCTGTGGCGCTTTCAACGGCGGAAGCTGAGTACGTTACTGCTGCTTCGTGCTGCTCCCAAGTTCTTTGGATCAAGTATCAACTCGAGGATTATGGTACGTCCCTTGGCACTGTCCCCATCATGTGTGATAACACAAGTTCCATTAATATTGAAAAGAATCATGTTCATCATTCTCGCACCAAACATATTCATATAAGGCATCACTTTTTGCGAGATAATGTAGAACTAGGGTTAATAAAAGTTGAACATGTTAGGATGGAGGACCAAGTAGCTGACATTTTCACTAAAGAACTTGATAGACGTCCCTATGAGAATCTCAGGTTGCTCTTGGGGATGATAACTTTTAAATAGCAAGTCCCGTTCTATTATTCCCCTAATGCTTGGCTATGATAAGTAGAAAGCATGTGTTAAGGACTGTATGCATTGAAAATCATATTGGTAATAACGCTAGTCTTAAACACTTTGTTTGCATTGCATTGGAACTTCATTTTATTTCTCTATTATCTCAAAGAGTATCCCTGATCATCCAACCCACATCATAAGCTGAAATGATGGGAACTTTAAGCTTACCCTACCCGAGAGCCAAGTAAAAGTGTTCTATGATCCTTCATCATATTTTCTTTTACGGGACGTACTTGCTTGGTTTTCAAAATGGTTCTAAGGTGATCATAAGGACTTTGCTTAGAGTGTTTTGAAATTGCTGAGAGAAAATCAAGATAAGTCAGGTAAGGACGCCAGTTATCAGGTCTGTACTGTTGTCCTCATAGGTTTTGACAGAGACGCCGTTCTCAGGTTTTGCTCAGAAAGTTGAAGGAAGTTGAAAGGTCGCGAGCGTGAGTTTTGAGTTTGAAATTTGAAATGGAAGACAGTTGGCCTCGGGAAACCACTACTGTTTAATCGTCCGTTGCTTCGTGTGGAAGGATCCACGTGTCGCTCATTGGGCCAAGGTGCAAAAGACCAACGTACCCCTAGCCAAAACCCTTATAAATACAACCACCAAGCCTTCCCTTTCCCACTTTTACAAACCCTCAATTCTCCCAACGCTCAAAAGCTCTCACCTCTCTCTAAAAATTCCCAAGCTTTCTCTCTCTCAAATGGCTCCCAGAAGGCAAACCTCCTTCGCTGGAAACGTCACTGTCGGCAAGAAAGGTAAAGGAAAGAAAGGGACGATCGAAGGACGGAAGCCAATCGTCCTTGATGAAATGCTGCCTTATTTCATTGAGAAGCAGCCAAGGACGCTTTATGATCATGTCAAGATCGCCATGTGGACTTGTTCAGAGACTTAGTTCCAAAACTTGGCGACGTTCTTTGAAAGATTTGTCCAGCCACGTCTTCGCCAGACTAACAACGCCATTCATTGAAGCATATGGATGCATCTAATACCATCCCTCATGAACATTATCCCAGACCTTTCCAACGTCATTCTTCCTGACATTAAGCCACCAAATAACGCCCCTCGCCTCTCCCTATCCCTATCTTCTCCTCCTCCACAAAATCTAACTCCCGCCAAACACCCAGCTCCTTCCAAACAACCTCCCTTATCAAAATCGTCCCTACCCCCTTCAAAATCCAAACCTTCAAAGCCCGCGTAGATCATGGACGCCTTCCCAAAAGAGGCGGAAGTGAGAAGCAAAGGCAAACATGACCTCCATCCTTCAAAGAAGCAAAAGATCATTCCTTCTTCAAAATCCAAAAATCTAAAGGAAACACCGTCCACAGAGCAAATGGTGCCGTCCTCAACCTCAACCCCTCCTCCCTCCCAAAGCCAAGCAATAATCGTTCACTCTCCCCTCAATCTCTCAAAATTCCCAGTCGTCCCTGCACAAATAGACCTCCCCTAAATCCAAGAAAGACCTAAGTCCCGGGGAGCGTCTACCGAAAGGGACACAGCGATCAGCTAGGAACTAATGGCAGCTACGAGAGGAGAGTCCCTACAGCAGTGGGATATTGATGCAGCTAGAGGAAAGTTGCAAGCTGCTCAAGAAAGCAACCAAGTATACCGGGGAAAGGACGTTGTTGTTATCGATGTTGACATGTCCCCAGCCAAAACTGCTTCTCTTCCTCCCTCCAAGTCTCTCGAGAAATCTGCTGAAAAATCTCAAGCGACGTCGTCCGGACAACATGAGGAAGATCCTCAATCTTCCCCCATCGACGTGGAGGGAGACTGATATACATAATTATATTGTGTATTTAGGAGGAGTTTTAGCATGAGTTTATGGTGTTTTTAGGTATTTTATATGCTATCAACAACTAGGAAGAAGAAGACCCGAAGATGCATATTATTGGAGTTTTAGAGCTGGATTGAAGAGAAGACGAAGATCAGCATTTTGCTGCTGGCGGCACCCGCCGCCCATGCCAACGTGGAGATCTTTTAAGCGACACGTGTTTTATTGTTATTGGTCATATCTTTATCAGCTCTAGTCCGAGTTTATGTATTTTTGGATAGACTTTTTAGACCTAGTTTGATATATTAGGTTTTAGAGAGTTGCATCTCTCATTCGTACACTATTATCATATTTTCTTTCAGAGTTTTTAGCTTTTCTCATGGAGAACTAAGCCACTTTGCTTAGTCAGACAGTTTGAAGCTTCGTTTTGACTTTCAGTTGTGAGATTTCTACTCTTTATCTATTGCATGGAATTATTTTACTGTCTTATTTGAATTGTTTATGTGATTGATTTCAGCAATTTCTAGGGTGGTTGTTATTGAATCTCAATTGCTAGATCTAGAGAAATTACTGGTTGAGTTTCTCTATTTCATAGTAGCAAACTACATTGTACTAGTATCTGGTTGTGCTAGTCTATTGTAGAATAGAGTTAAATTGCATTCTAGTATAAAAGCTGGTTGTTTTATTCTAGAATTGTATCCTGATTATATTCCTATTCTTAATGCTGCTTTTGAATTGAATCTTGATAGTTTCAGGATTATTCAATTAGTTAGGATTGATAGTATCTGGTTATGCTATTAATTATCTTTGAAAAAGAATTGGAATTCCATATGCATGCGATATTGAGTGAATCTATGATCGACTTGTCATACGAATGTGGATCTCTGGTTGACTAAGTGTTTCCCTAAATTGATAAAAAAAAACCCAAACTTTAATTGCTTTGTTAGTTTTTGCATGCTAGATAGTTGTTTAATCCTTAAACCCCTTTTACTTTAATTGACATAGAATTCACATAAAAAGATAAATCTCCTCCCTGTGGATTCGACCCTTACTTCCCTAAGACTACAGTCTTTAGGTTGTTAGGACTCTTTTGCATAGACGTGATTTGCATGACCATTTCACACCTATCAAATTGGCGTCGTTGCCGGGGAGGCAATAATTGTCTTTTTGTGTAATTTTTGTGCCAATTTTGGTGTGAACCTATCTTATGGTTCACACCCGTGCTACTAATAATTCACCACTTGCTTTTGATCCAGAAATTGAACGGACTCTTTTCAGAACTCGTCGAGCTGTGTGTGCACTACTGCAAGGAATCCGAACAATGGGTGATCGAGTTACTCTTGAGAGCTTGATAGCTCCTAATCTGAAACAGCCTACACGTGCAGTGCAATTCCCAGCCCTTGGTGATGGGGTGAAGTTTGAGCTCAAGACAGGAGTAGTCCATCTACTCCCAAAATTCAACGAAACTCCACTTGAGGATCCCATTCAACATCTTGATGAGTTCCTTGATGTCTGCACCAGCATGTGTCCCTCTGATATTACTGAAGAACAGATGAGGCTGAGAGCGTTTTCTTTTTCTCTGAAGGAATCCGCTAAAGACTGGTATCATGCTCTACCTCCTGGAAGCGTTACTACTTGGGTGAACTTGAAGAAGTTATTTCTGGACAAATACTTCCCTGCAATCAAGTCCAATCAAATCAAGAAGCAGATCTGTAACATAGAGAAATTCCCCAACGAGTTGCTTTATGAATATTTTGAGCGCTTCGGGAAGCTGGTAAAGAGCTGCCCCTACTATGGTTATGCTAATCATGATCTTATTCTCTATCTCCATGGAGGACTTTGTGAGGAAGATAGGCGATTGGTCAATTCTTCTTGTGGTGGAAACATCATGAAAAGAACCTATGATGAGGCTCTACACATTTTTTCTACGCTGGCTGATGAATCTAGGCAATATACTGGAAGAGGTTCTAAAAACTTGTCAGTCGCCAACTATCGCTCTAAAATTGATCAAGCTGACTTTGATGTGCTGAGAGAAGAAGTGAGGCGGTTGAAGTTGAAGGGTACTGCTCAACAGGCTAAGGCGTGTGGAATCTGTAATGACGCCTTTCATCCGACTGATTCATGTCCTACACTACAAGAGGAAGTGAATGCAGTTGGGGGGTATCAAATGAAGCCAAGAAATGACCCCTATTCAAACACCTACAACCCTAGCTGGAAAGTTCATCAGAACTTCAGGTGGAGAGAGCCTGAGTCAAAGCAGCAACAAGATCAGTTTCAACAAGCTAAGCCATATGTGACAAGGCCTCAATGACAGAATCACAATGTCGCTCCTTCTATGGACGACATGATGAAGATGTTGGTGCAAAGTAACCTCACTCTTCAAAATAGTATGACTCAACATCAAAATAATATGACTCAACTGGCCCAAAGTCAAGTGAAATTCCAAGAAACTACATCAACAAGCATTCATAACTTGGAACGACAAATGAGTCAAATCTCTGAAGCTGTAAGCAAACTGGAAGCAAGAGATTCGGGTAAACTTCCTTCTCAAACAGAAGTCAACCCGAATATTCGTAATGTCAGTGCTGTCACTTTGAGGAGTGGGTGACAACTTGAAGGCGGATTAGTAGAAGAATCTGACGAAGGCGAGGGCGGCGACCGCCGTGAGGATGGTGGCTCCCGCCGCCAAAAGGAGCTTGGCTACGACAATTTGGAATTAATTAGCGGCGACCAAAAATTAATTGGCGGCACCCGCCGCCAAGACGGCGGCGCCCGCCGCGACGGTGATGACCCGCTGCCCACTTTTTCCGAAATAAGCGGCGACTGCCGCCCTTCTGATGGCAACCGCTGCCTATCTGCTGAAGCCTCCGATGAAGAAAGATCTCAAGCTCTCCCTGAATGGAAGCCAGTTGCCCCGTTTCCATCTGCATTAAAGCGTACAGAACCCCTGAAGCAGGACAAAGACATGTTCGAGATGTTCAGAAACGTTGAGGTCAACATTCCTCTCCTTAACTTGATCAAGTCAGTCCCACGCTATGCAAAGTTCTTGAAGCAGATGTGCACTACAAAGCGGATTCAGGACAAAAACAGCAAAAAGAAGGTGAAGGTAAGTGAGCATGTTTCAGCTGTGTTTCAAAAACGCTTACCTAAGAAGTGCGGAGATCCAGGTATGTTTACTATCCCTATTACAATTGGAGGTACTAAAGTTGAAAAATCCATGCTAGATTTGGGTGCTTCCATCAATGTAATGCCTTCTACTCTCTGTGAATCTCTGAAACTTGGACCTATGCATGCCACTAATAACTCTATTCAATTAGCTGATAGGTCTAATGTTCGTCCCATAGGTTTTGTAGAAGACGTTTTGGTTATGGTTGGTGATCTCACTTTTCCTGCTGATTTCTATGTGCTCAAAATGGAACATGATGATCATGCAATTCCTATTCTGTTAGGGAGACCTTTTCTGAAAACAGCCAATACTAAAATCAATGTGAGCACTAGCTCTTTAACCATGGAACTTGATGGTCAAATCATTAATTATAATATTTATGAAGCCATGAAATATCCTTCTGATGGATGCTTATTATAAGCTTCCTCTTGAGCCACCTGGCAAAACTCCGCTTATTATAAAAGGTCTTATACAAGCCTTAACTTAAAAAGAATTATTAAATAAATAGAACAACCTTCTATTTAAACAAAATCTTCAACAACTCTTCCTTAAGTTCTTATTTCTGAAACTCAGCTTCGCTTTGAAGTAGTTCAACCATGATCTTCACTCAAGTATAGCCATTGGAAACCTTTCTTCAACTTCTGGAACTTCAAACCTCTGAATCCGCCTCTTGAATCAACTTCCAAGAAGAACCTGATGTATCGTAAACCAACGGTGGACACCAGCCGACCATATAAAAGAAAAGAAAATGGACGGGTTAGTCTAATGAAAGACTAAGCAAGCGGAGAATCTAACTTGGTTCTTATGGTTGTAACTAAACATATTGGCCTCCAAATCCGAATAGACTCGGATTATGATCCAACAGTTAGCAGTCTTATAGAGAATAAGAAGGAGACTCGCATAATCAAGAGAGAGAACACCACCGCTTGTGGTTTCTTTTAAGAAGCATAAACAATTGTTGGGAACTCATATTAATCACATAACAATTTGAAAAGCCTCCATCGACTATTAAGATTAATTTAATCAAAGTTTGATTAAGAATCATTCATAACCGGGAGCAAGAATGGCTTCCGACTGGACGAACCATTCAGGTATATTAATGTGCCTAACGCACTTATCTTATATTACTTTAAAAACTTTTCACAACCAAGTTGGTGGCTTTTAATTGGCTCGAACTACCGCCGAAATACTCTGGTATTGTAGAGATCCTCGGAGTATTTCATCCATGGTAATCTACCCTGTACCGAGATCACAGGACTTAAGCTATCCTTGATCCCTCATTTTTTTGCATATGGTGAGGTAGAGATCCCAGAGGCCTATTACCAGGTCATCTACACTACACCAAGCCGAACCTGCACTTAGCTAGAGTGCGCAACAAACCCCCTGCCCAAAACGCAGGGGAAGAGTCATGACTCACCATTAGGATTAGGCCCCTCCTAATGCAATATTGTTTTAAAGAGAGGATATGGAACCACGTTGCCCTCCCTGAAACTACCTTAATCAACAACAATGTCTCAGCGTGAGATAGCAAACAAGGTCACACATAACGGACCTAAATCCAGTTCTACCGCAAAACTGAATAAACAACATGGTCATTATTTCTAACAATATAACAACCTATCATATTTTATTAATCATACAAGTTGTTCCCAACGCAAATATTAAATGGATCCAATTCCTCATTTAATAACAATAACGCAAAGAGAGAATCGTCCACTTGCCTTAGAAGGCGTGGTCAACGTCCTTAGCAATTCCAACAGTAATCTTTATCATCCTTCTGACAAATATAACAAAAGGATTTCTCAGCAACGAGATCACAGAAACACTTCTTAGTTGTATTCTCAACTCCAACAACTTCCTAATCGATAAACGATTTAATTTCCGAATATCGATATATAATAGATCCTTAGTTATCATGCTTCAATGAGTCATCTTGGCGGAATTATAACTAATAATCCGCTTCACTTTTGAAACAATTTTCTAAATAAAAATTGTTCATTAGAAACAGTTCTTAAAGATTGCCAAATCTCGGATCAAACGGATTAACAACGAATCCTGAGTAATTATTCGAAGTCCTTTACCTGCCAATTGGTATCCAAAACTTGTATTCGCTATAACTGAAGATCCGGACATCCGTTTCATTAGCGGTTCAAACCTGTGGAACCATATCAACGTCAAGATTATAAAAACCATAAATTTAATTAGCAAAGCAGAGTCGAAAGACCCTTATGTGGCTCCGTAATCAACGCGCTAATTAATTTCGATCGTATATACCTTCACTCGAGCCCATGGCTCGTTTGCCTTGATCATGGCTCGATCCCCGAGCCCGAGGGTGGTTGGGCGTTGCCCGACAGCGGCTCCCATGGTGGTTGATGGTCGGACAATCTACCGATCGCCGGCGACGTTGCTTGGCGAGGTGAAAAGATGACCAGCGGTGATGGTTCGAACTCTTTCCTTCCCGAGTCGTGGTCGTCCCGCCATGATTCTTCTCTTGGTTCTGGTTTTGGCCTCCTCTTGCAGCATCTCACTCATGGAGAAAGATGAAGGTAAGGTGGAGGAGCTAGAGGAAGAAGGAAGTTGCCGGCGGTGAAAGCTCACGAGTCTGTCGTTCCGTCCTAAATACCCTCCTTTTGTTTGTTTTGGAATGAATTGGAACTTTGACGAGGCATAAGTCGTGGATAAAGCATGAGCCCCCCCTCCTATCTTATCTCATTCGTTCCTTCCCAACTAAGCAAATGAGAGGCGGTTTAAAACAAAACCCGTCTCGGAACGGGACTCGCGTTAAAGCGGTAAAATTATGTACCTTGGGTGGAAAAACATACTAAACGAAAAACGTCCCGTAAATTATGTAGACCAATAAAACCAATTTTCCATGATTTTATCTTGATACCTTCAATTTTTAAGGCTTCCGTTTCGTATTTTAAATCCTTTCCGGTACATAATTAAAAAGACGGCTTATCCAATAAATATTCTTTTTCCACTGAAAAATCCTAGAATTCACACCGATCCATAAAATCATTTCTTTGTGATTTTAGGATATCACCAACAATTTTCTAGGATTTAATCTCCAACAAAAATATTGGATTAAGCGTTAAAACGAACAAAAAGGTTAAAAGGATATCCGATAAAAATTCAAAAATATCCATAAAAACCGCAGTTATTACAAAGACGACAATTGGTTGGACCATTGCTGACATCAAGGGAATCAGCCCCACCACTTGCATGCATTGTATACTGTTGGAAGGAGAAGAGAAGCCATCTAGACAACCACAGAGGCGTTTAAATCCACCAATGATGGAGGTGGTGAAGAAAGAAGTCTTGAAACTCTTGCAAGCAGGTATGATTTTCCCTATCTCTGACAGCAAATGGGTTAGCCCCACACAGGTTGTACCAAAGAAAGGAGGAATTACAGTGGTGGAGAATCAGCAAGGAGAATTGGTCCCTACCAGACTGCAGACAGGTTACAGAGTCTGCATTGACTACCGCAAGCTGAATGCAACCACTAGGAAGGATCACTTCCCCCTTCCTTTCATTGATCAGATGCTTGAGAGATTGGCAGGCAGAGCATTTTATTGCTTTCTAGATGGGTACTCAGGCTACTTTCAGATAGTCATTGCCCCTGGAGATCAAGCAAAGACAACTTTCACTTGTCCGTTTGGCACTTTTGCCTACCGTCGGATGCCATTTGGGTTGTGCAATGTTCCTGGGCCTTTCCAAAGGTGTATGGTAAGCATCTTTTCTGAGTACATTGAGCATTTCATTGAGATATTCATGGATGATTTTACTGTACATGGGGATAATTTTGATGCATGCCTAAATCACTTAACTTTGGTACTTGCTAGATGTGTTGACACTAATTTAGTGCTTAATTCTGAAAAGTGTCACTTCATGGTAGAACAGGGTATTGTACTTGGTCATATAGTTTTAGCTAGGGGTATTGAGGTCGATAAGGCAAAGGTTGAAGTAATTCAATCTTTGCCCTATCCTACTAATGTGCGCGAAGTTCGTTCTTTTTTAGGCCATGCAGGTTTCTACCGCAGGTTTATTAAAGACTTCTCCAAGATTTCAGCACCCCTGTGCGAATTGTTGAAGAAAGACAAGCTGTTTGAGTTCACAACTGAGTGTCAAGCAGCCTTTGATGATCTTAAGGCTCGCTTGACAAGTGCCCCTATTATTCAGGCTCCTGATTGGTCTAAGCCCTTTGAAATAATGTGTGATGCTAGTGATTATGTGGTGGGGGATGTGCTAGGCCAAAAGGAAGCCAAAGCTTCTCATGTGATTCAATATGCATCAATGACCCTAAATGGTGCACAGAGGAACTATTCTACTACAGAAAAAGAGATGCTTGCAGTGGTATTTGCACTTGAGAAGTTCAGACCTTACCTCCTTGGAACAAAGGTCATCATTTATACTGATCATGCTGCCTTGAGATACCTACTGACAAAGAAAGAAGCAAAGTCAAGATTGATTCGGTGGGTCCTATTGCTTAGTGAATTTGATATTGAGATCAAGGACAAGAAGGGTGTTGAAAACCTGGTGGCTGATCACCTCAGCAAAGTTGTTCAAGAAGAGAGCACCCCTCAAAAGCAGATTCAAGCAAGCTTTCCGAATGAGTCCTTATTCAAGATGAGCACCATAGAGCCATGGTATGCAGACTTGGTGAACTTCCTCAGCGCAAGTGAATTCCCTCAACCTTTCAACAAAGCTCAAAGGGACAGACTACGCAGTACAGCTAGATTTTTTGTCTGGGATGACCCCTATCTTTAGAAGCACTACTCTAACCAGGTAATCCGTCGTTGCATTCCAGAAAATGAGGTAAATTCTCTCCTTACACTTTGTCATTCTGGAGCATGTGGGGGACATTTTGGGGTTCAAAGAACTGCTAGAAAAGTACTTGATGCAGGATTTTGGTGGCCTACCATCTTTAAAGATGAACACAACTACTGTAAATCCTGTGACATGTGCCAAAGAGTTGGAAATATGTCCAGTAGGGATGAAATGCCCCAAACTAGTTTAATTTTTTGTGAAATATTTGATGTTTGGGGTATTGATTTTATGGGACCTTTTCCAAACTCTAGTGGTAATATTTATATTTTGCTTGCGGTGGACTACGTTTCCAAATGGGTGGAAGCGAAGGCCACCAGGACTGATGATTCTAGAGTTGTTGCAGATTTCTTGAAGTCCCATATTTTCAACAGATTTGGAATTCCCAAGGCCCTCATAAGTGATAAGGGAACTCACTTTTGTAATAGGACAATTACTGCCCTGTTAAAGAAGTATCATGTCAACCAAAGAGTTTCTACTGCCTATCATCCTCAAACGAATGGCCAAGTTGAAGTATCAAACAGAGAGATTAAATCCATTCTGGAGAAGACGGTGTCCCCTAGTAGAAAAGATTGGAGTCAAAGGCTTGATGATGCATTGTGGGCCTACATGACAGCTTACAAAACACCTATCGGCATGTCCCCTGTTAGGTTGGTTTTTGGTAAGGCATTTCACCTCCCAGTTCAGTTGGAACACAAGGCTTATTGGGCTATCAAAAAGTGCAATTTACAACTTGAAGAAGCTGGGGAGCTTAGAAAGCTCCAATTACAAGAGTTGGAGGAGGCCAGGATTGAAGCTTATGATAATGCTATTCACTACAAAGAGCGGACTAAAGCTTGGCATGACAAAAATATTTTGAGAAAGGACTTCAAAGCTGGTGACAAAGTCCTTCTATTTCAGTCCCGCCTTAGACTCTTTCCAGGCAAGCTAAGATCCCGTTGGGCAGGGCCTTATGTGATTGCTCAAGTCTTTCCCCATGGTGCAATTGAGCTCTATGATTCCAAAACACATGCATTGTTCAAAGTGAATGGTCAAAGAGTTAAAAAGTATCATGAGGGATTCACCAAGCACACAATTGAGGAAGCTTTCCTAACAAAGCCCGACATTGAAGACTGATGAATTGGCATTACGTCGAGCCACAACGTTAAACAAGGCGCTTGTCGGGAGGCAACCGGCCTAGTTACTTTCTTTCATTTTTGTTTTCTAGCTTAATGTTTTGTTTCGGGTTTTTTTCCGTTATTTTGTGTGGACTAACCTGCAGGAAGGAGCACAGGAGGGCAACGTAATTGGCGGCGACCGCCGTAAGCACGGTGGCACCCTCCGCCATTTATTTTTTTCAAGATTTTAGCTACGAAGTGCCAGCGGCGACCGCCACCAATACAACGGCGACCGCCGCCAATATAGCGGCGACCGCCGTAAGCAGGCGGCACCCGCCGCCCCTTCTGTACAGGTATATCCATCTTTCCCTTTAAAAAAAATATAGAAAAATCGAAAATAAAAAAAATAGTGTTGGTGAGATAAAAACAGATAGAGGGTGAGTGAGTTCAGAAACAAAAGAAATCAAAGTAGCTAAAGAGAGCTTATTTAAAGAACAAACAAGAGAGGAGAGGAAGGGGAGAAATTTCAAGTTCAGATCTACTCCAAATCCGGCAAGATCCAAGCATACCTCCGTCGTTTTTGATACCTCCACCCTCGTCGCTCGTCTCGCCGCCGCCTGGCTGCTACCGCCGCGGATCTACGTTTTTTTCTCGAAGACATTCGAGGCGGAACCCGCCGCCAAGAACAGCGGCACCCGCCGCCAGGAACACGTCACCCGCCGCCAAGAGCTTCGAGCCCGCCGCCAGTTCTGCTGCCCGCCGTTTCCAAATTCCGGGTATTTTCGGCAATTTGCTCCTCTTTTTTGTCCATTAAGAGTTCATATTGTTGATTATGAGTTCTAGGAAGCGTGCTATGAGTTCTAGATCCGCCACCTCCGAGGTCCATGAGGCCCGGAGGAAGATTGTTGATGAGAGGGAGATTGTGTCTACTTTATTTTTTGATCCCGTCACTATGAGGCAGTTAGGATTGGAGAGTTGTACTAGGCAGATGTTGACCCATGCTGGATTGGGTAATTTTTTCTTTAAGAGTGCTCCCACATTTCCTTCCTGGACTAGGGAATTTCTGATTACTTAGAGGATGATCATGAGAATGGGAGGATTTCTTTTCAGCTAGCAGGTTCATTCCATGTGTTGACTTATGCTAGCCTTGAGGAGGCATTTGGTATTTCCAGGCAACCTTCTGATTCTGCTCTTTGGAATGCTACTGAGGATGAGTTGGTTTTCTGGTACAACATTACAGGTTTTCCTTCATTTGATCCCAAAGGAGGAGAAAAGAACTACAAGTGGTCTCATCCTTGCCTGCGTATTGTTCATAAGGTGATTAGGATGGCTTTTTATGGCCAGACTGAGGCCAACAAGGTCTCTTACACTGATTTAGAGACTATGTGGAGTTTCACACCGCCATGCAAGGTTATCAGAGACTGGAGAGCTCAGTTCCTTTCTAGCTGCAAGAAGTGTAGGGGTTCAAAAAAGTGCAAGATTGGTATTGGTGGGATGATTTCTATTTTGGGGGAGTTCCTGAACATTCCTTTTCTCCAGCATCTCAGCGACTATCTCCTACCTTTACATCTCAGCGACTGATCAGTAGTGGTGTTCTTCTCTACTTCCCCTTTATTTTATCTTGTCTTTACTACATTGAGGACAATGTGTGTTCTAAGTGTGGGGGAGTTGGAATTATATTACTATTGATGTGCTATAAATCAAAAAATTTTAAAAAAAAAGATCCATAAAAATTGAAAAAAAGGCAAAATAAATCCTGGGATAGACTGAAAACCCGAAAGAGCGGTCTAGGTAATAAGCAGGTAATCTGGCAGGCATTAGGCCTTGGCAAAAATAGATTTAGAGTGGTGTGAGTTGGTGAGTCCATTATTGAAAAATGAAAAGAGAGTGTTAGGTGAAAACCTGAAAAGGCGCCTAAGCAAAATGAGTGAAAGGAAAAAGAGTGTTTTAGGACTATCTTTATACCGGCGCAGGAGACTAAAGAAATGGAGTATAGGAGTGTTTTGGGTAGGTTTTCATTTGGAGGGATAAGATGTAGATTTATGGAGACTTTTACTCTCTTTGTTGGTGTTTTTGATGGACTTGTTAGTGGTTAGTTTTTGGTGGTTGATGTTTGATGTTTTGATAGATATTGAGGATCGTTTGGTAGTTTGAGTTGAGCATGATGTTGATTTGATGATGTTGTTGATGATTTGCTTAATTATGTTCATGATGAGTGGAGTAGATAGTTAGAGCTTAATTGTCATATCATGTTGTTTAGGTTGGGTAGTGCTTGCATGAGAATGCTTTTGTTCCTCTTTGTAAGCTTCCTTGCATTTTGATGATCCGTTGATTATAGTTATTATGAGTGATAGTTTTCTGAGTCACTCAGGGACGAGTGAGATTCAAGTGTGGGGGAGTTTGATATACACAATTATATTGTGTATTTAGGATGAGTTTTAGCATGAGTTTATGGTGTTTTTAGGTATTTTATGTTCTATCTACAACTAGGAAGAAGAAGACCCGAAGATGCATATTATTGGAGTTTTAGAGCTGGATTGAAGAGAAGACGAAGATCAGCGTTTTCCTGTTGGCGGCACCCGCCGCCCCTGCCAACGTGGAGATCTTTTAAGCGACACGTGTTTTATTGTTATTGGTCATATCTTTATCAGCTCTAGTCCGAGTTTATGTATTTTTGGATAGACTTTTTAGACCTAGTTTGATATATTAGGTTTTAGAGAGTTGCATCTCTCATTCGTACACTATTATCATATTTTCTTTCAGAGTTTTTAGCTTTTCTCATGGAGAACTAAGCCTCTTTGCTTAGTCAAACAGTTTGAAGCTTCGTTTTGACTTTCAGTTGTGAGATTTCTACTCTTTATCTATTGCATGGAATTATTTTACTCTCTTATTTGAATTGTTTATGTGATTGATTTCAGCAATTTCTAGGGTTGTTGTTATTGAATCTCAATTGCTAGATCTAGAGAAATTACTGGTTGAGTTTCTCTATTTCATAGTAGCAAACTACATTGTACTAGTATCTGGTTGTGCTAGTCTATTGTAGAAGAGAGTTAAATTGCATTCTAGTATAAAAGCTGGTTGTTTTATGCTAGAATTGTATCCTGATTATATTCCTATTCTTAATGCTGTTTTTGAATTGAATCTTGATAGTTTCAGGGTTATTCAATTAGTTAGGATTGATAGTATCTAGTTGTGCTATTAATTATATTTGAAAAGGAATTGGAATTCCATATGCATGCGATATTGAGTGAATCTATGATCGACTTGTCATACGAATGTGGATCTTTGGTTGACTAAGTGTTTCCCTAAATTGTTAAAAAAAAACCCAAACTTTAATTGCTTTATTAGTTTTTGCATGCTAGATAGTTGTTTAATCCTTAAACCCCTTTTACTTTAATTGACATAGAATTCACATAAAAAGATAAATCTCCTCCCTGTGGATTCGACCCTTACTTCCCTAAGACTACAGTCTTTAGGTTGTTAGGACTCTTTTGCATAGCCATGATTTGCACGACCATTTCACGCCTATCAGAGACTCAGACCAAGTCGTCGAGCCTGAAGACGATGAGGTGATTGTGCAAGAACACGAGGACGTCGTTCAGCAACGGGTCGCTCGAAGAGAAGAAGCTGAGCTAAGTCTTGACGCTCGATTGGACAAGGATGCTCTCGGAGATGTTGAAGGAGAGCAGAGTCGTTAGAACGCTCCATCTGAGGAGCAAACAGAGCAGCTAAATCTGGAGGAGAACGCTGCTACTGATAATGCGGACGCCAGTCAGGAAGACGGCGAAAATGCTGAAAATGAGGATGAGAAAGAATAGGAAGAAGAAGAATCCCCAAGTAGGAAAAAGGGGAAGAAGAAGGTCAAGGACGGGGAGTCTGAGCATATAATTAGTCCCCTGATCTACGACGCAGAGTTCCTTGAGCAGAATGGAGCTCAAGAGTTCTTGGAACTCCTCCGCTTCCAAGGCTGGGAGCACTTTGGCGCCAACTTTGCTGAAGTCGACCCAGCATAAGTCTAGTCCTTCTACAACAGCTTGAAAATCACAACTGAAGGTGCAGTGTATGTGGGGACGTACACTGCTGATGGTGAGAACCAAACTTTCTTTGACCGCCACGTCCCCCAAAAATTGGATTTGAGGAAGCCTACTGCGAACGACCTCTATGATTTGCCAGTCAAGGGGTTTGGGTGTTCTAAGGAAGAAGAGGCAGAGCTTCTGGCAAGAATCTTCAACGGAAAGGTGTCGTCCACACCAGACCATAAAGCTCATGTGTTGTGCAAGGTCGGGGCCATTGCTCACCATTTCATCGTGAGAATGGTAGTCCCCCGCCAAGAGAAGAAGAGCATTGTTCAAATCATCGACTGCATTCTCTTGGACGCCTTCCTAAGCCGCAAGCCCATCAACTTGGCCAAAATCATGATTGAACATATGGCCAAGTGTACAAGGAAGGATCACTCTCTTCCTTATCCCGGCTTGGTCAAGGAACTGCTCATCAAAGAGGGAGTCTATGAAGCTGAAAACGAAGTGAAGTACGGGATGCATTGGGACATTCGTGCTCTCACCAACATCCGTCACAACAAGGACCTCCCCTCTAAGATAAGCAAAAGGAAAGCTGAAGAGGCCGCTGCTAGGGTAGGTCAAGAAAAGGTTAAAAGGGATGTTGCCCAAGTTGAAGCCAATCAAAGCAGAGAGGAAAGTTTGGCTTATTTTGACAACTTAGTATGGGACGCTACCGCGGATGCCCCTTCCTCTTCAAGCCGTCCTGAGCCGATTCCGCCTCCTTCCAATCCTGAGCAGTACTCTCTTTATGAACTCGTGGTCGCCCTACTCCACAATTAATGTTTGATGATCAACCACATTCGAGGCTACTCTGCTCAATACCTAGTCCTTGTTGATCAATAGACTGAAATTCTTAAGGCAATCAAGGATGCTCTGCTAAAGGATTCTTAAATGATCACCACCGTCCCCCTTTCATTCCTTATCATATCTATTTTTTGTTGCACTACATTGTCAAACACTTCATATCATGTATCTTTTTGTAAACTCTAAATTTCATGAATGAAGTTCCACTTGTGTGCATATTTTGTGTTTAAGCGTTCTTACCTCTAATTGTGATTTAATGCTAACCGTCCTCTAACACTTGTTATCCTTTTCGATGATGCCAAAAGGGGCAAGTTTAGTTTTGCAGAGATGCGCTATTAAAAGGTTATCTAGAATATGCAAGTGTTAAGGGGGGCAACTATGCCAACGGTCTAAAGGACGCTAACTCTAAAAAGAGTGAAGTTTAAAATTTGTTAAGAACACTCACCCTCACCCTAAAGTCCAAATGTTGAAAACTTGTTTGAAATTGAAAAATGATGTCCTAAGGGACGCTTATAAGTTTTTCATTCATGATCTAAGTCTTACTTTGAGATTATTCTTGCTAACGGTTTGTCATCATCAAAAAGGGGGAAATTGTTGGGACGATGTTAAGGACGTCAATGCTTAGCATCGTATCAATAATGATCGTCCCTAAAGTTTTGATAATGACAAACTCAACTTTTATCTAATATGTTTGTCCAAGCTTTATCTCAGGAAATTACACGGACGCTCTCATGCAAAAAAGACAACAAGTGAACAGCAGTCCCTAAGGTGTAGGGACGATAAGACTTAGAAGAAAGAGCAAGAATAAGTTGATGTGAAGATGAGGATGCAGTCCCTATCAAGCAGGAACGCATGCCTAAATTGAAATGCTCAAAGACAGGCTGTCGACAAAGATGACATCACTCGACAAGCCGCAAGTTCGCCGAAGCTTCGCATGTAGGGGACCATTACACGTGGAAGCTTCCCAGGAAACCCTAGAGCCACCCTTAGGAAGATGACTACAGTGTACGGACTCCCGATCTGATCAAGCGGCTAAGGACTAACAAAGGGCAAAAGTGTCAAAAGATTGGTGCTTTTCCCAACCAGTATAAATACATTCAATTGTATTCATAATGATGTGACTTCCCACACACTCTTGAGAGCGACATCAAGAACAGCAAGAACAACTCAAGAACACGAAGAACAAAGCAAGAATTGAGTGTTTGAGTGTCTAACGTCCTTACATTGTGAGTGTTAGGTTACAAGTTTAGGCTAAAAGGAGTGACACTAGTGAACCTAGGGACGGACGCCTTAGTTCAGAGAAGAGTGGAACTCGCCTTGTAAACTATAAGGACTCGCTCATAAATAAGATAAGGAAGTTATTCAAAAATCCTCCTCGGAGGTACAGGTTTACCCGTAAGGACTACTTGGTCTTAGTGGGGTTCCTCTATAAACCACCTGTACCGTCCTTAGCTTATTTCTATCTTCAATACTTGCAAAGTTTAATTTCCACTACCTAAGGACGTCCTTAGACTCTAGCTACTAACAACGATCCAACAGAATGTTAGTTCTTTGCGACCCATGCAAGGTGTTCCTTACCTGGTTCATTACAGTAAAACACTTCGTTTTGCGGTAAATGATCATACAAGTTCACATCATTTGAGAATCTAGCATGCTTTTTCATAGAGTTCTTAGCATTATGAGACAAGCTAGCATGCGTCCTAACAGAAGACTTGAAGTTCCTAGACCTATTAGATTTCTTCTTTTCATCCCAGGCCTTTCTACTCTTTTGGACATCGTCCTCAAGCTTAGAACATTCAAATTGTCGGTGTCCATGTTTCCCGCAATGCCAGCATGTTTTATAATATTCACCTAGATAGTACTTACGATTTGGCCTTTGAATCCTATTCTTTTTCATTTGCTTAGGGTTGACCACTGACTCGGCTAAAGTCGTCGTGCCAAGATCAAAGATAATCTCTAAACTAACAAAACTAGTATAGCATGCAAGTAAGGGGTCGAACCCAAGAGAACTAAGGCTTCTAGTATTAATATATCTATCAACTAAAGATATGGGGGAAATCAGAGAGAAATCTAAACTAAACTAATCTAGGAAACAAATAACAAACAAATAAACAAATAGATAAGAAGCAGGTTCATTCAAAAGATCCACTCTGAAATAATCACTCGATCATAGATTCATCCATTGATTTCATTCACACCTATGGTTAATTCCTATCCTGATCATTAACAATCGCAAGTCCACGGTCCAAGCAATTCTATAACCCTAGGCAAGGACGCTTAACCTAGAATTAGCATAGAGAACAAGGATATGCATGATACATGCAAAAGCAATCAAGCTACGAGTCAATTGCAAAAGCATACAATCAATTCTCTTCTTAATCCTAGTTGCATAGACAACAGGTCTAGGTTAAGTTGTTTTCACAGAACAGATTTGTCCACGGTCCAAACCCAATCCAACAATAGAAAATCAATCAATTCAATAGGTTCATGACTCCTAGAGAAACAATCAACATTCATATAATGAAGCACAAGAGAATTAATATAAACCAAAGGATAGAAATCAATTACCAAAACCTCACGAGTTCATACATCAGAGCTTCTCCCTTGAACAAACCCTAGGAGACTAGATCTCCATAATACAAACTAAAACTAAAGAATTAATTGGATGAATAATGGATGTAATTGGATGCCTAAAACCTAAGACAAGGCTCCCCTTATATAGACCCAAGGAACATGCTCCCAGAACTAAATAAGGATAGAGGAAAGATAAGAAAAAGGAAAGAAGATAGAAATTCACGTCGCTCGGATCTGTCGCGAAATCGCGCCCGCGCTACGGAAGATAGAACAGGTCGTCTCTGGGCAGCCACCGCGTGCGCGTCGAGTCCACCGCGGGCGCGGTACTGTTCACTGACAGCACTTCGGATGCTGTTTTCACCCTCTTCGGCTTAGAATCTGACTTCGGTGTAAAAAGATGAATTGAAGCTCTTCGAGTTAGCTTTCCAATGACACCAGAATCAGCTCAATCTGACCTCTGTAGCTCCAGATATAGGCTTTGCAAGAAAGAGGTGTCGCGCAGACAGCTCAAAACGTCTTCAAAAGTCTCGAAACTTGAATCCTTGTGTCTTTGGCCTAGATATTACAATTACGCACAAACTCTAACCTAAACACACTGCATATAGCCCTAAAATACAAGACTTAACACATCCTAAAGAGAGCATATCAACCACTTTTGATCCTTCTCCCTTAGCAATTTTAACATATATCTTGTGGCTCTTAGAATTTGTGTACTAGTCCTTATCACCAGATCTACCACTTTTTAGCACACGAATTCTTTCTTCTAGATTTTTGTTCTTTTGTTTCTCAAGTTGCAACTCTGTGGGTTTACTAGCTTGAAAATCACTACGCAGAGAGTCCTTAACTCCACTCGAGGATGAATCATAGCCAAGACCCTTTCTAGCAAGAATGAACAAGATTGGCTTGATCACTTCTAGAGAGGGATGCTTGCTTTGATTCACCTCCTTTTTAAGCTTTTCATTTTCAGATTTTAGACATGCAATTTCAGATTTTAAACACTCATTTAAGCTATTTGAGGATTCTAGCTTAGATGACCACAAAGAACAATTTACACAATCTTTTTCAACAACAGTTTCAGATTCCTCATCCAAACTTTCCAATTTTTCTTTTAGCTCAACGTTATCATGCAAGACTCTAGATATAAGTTTAATGAGGTGAGGCTTAGAGTAATTAGCAAGGGACTGTAAGATGTTATCGTTAGTTACCTCTTCTTCCTCGACGTCCTTAGCGCCGTCCCCTATAGCCATCAAGTAGTTGTTTGGGGAACTCCACGCTTCAGAATCTTCCTCGAGGTCGTCCTAAGCAGCTACATAAGCTTTCTCCTTTCCTTTGAAGTTCGAACTACCTCCAGAGTAGCAATTACTAGAAAATTGTAAAATAGCAACGGCTATAGTCACGTCTAGAGCAATGGATTTAGCCACGGATTAAGGCTAGCCATGACCTTAGCAACGCTACCGCAAGGTCATTGTTAAACGTTGTGTAGCTTTTAGCATCGTCACAATAGCAACGAACTTAGCAATGTATCAGAACTCCATAGTATTAATCGTTGCTGATGTTGACAAGCTAGATGCCATACATCCCGACATCGTAGCGACATCATTAGCAACGATCTAATTTGTACCAACTATTGTCGCTATATTCATTGGGGTATCCGTTGCAATAGTGGTGTCTATAAGTGTGATGATTTTGTCACTCTAACATCGTTTCTATATGCATCCGTTGCTTCTTTCGTTATTGTTCCGTTGAAAATACCGTTGTTGTGTTTGACTTTCTTTCGTTGAAGAATCGTAGCTAGAGTTGTTGCGTTATTTATTGCTAAAATATAGCAATGTTCGTCGATATATGCATGGTTGAGGTATATCACTATACTCGTTGGTAGTTAGTTGTACTATTGCTAGATGCATAGCTAATTCGGAAGCTAATTTGTGGTGCTATATGTATTAACATCGAGTTATGCTGAGATGTTATTGGTATGACTATAGCTAGTGCCGTTGCTATTTTGATCAATCATAGCAATGTTCATAGCTATAAGTGTTGCTATTTCATTAGTTGTATCTGTGTTCATAGCTAAGAACACTGTTATTTATATTTCTTTCTAATTGATCGTAGCTACAAGCGTTGCTAATTTAATGACCGTATCTATGTTTGTATCTAAGGTCATTGCTATTTAGATTTCTTTTTATGTAATTTTAGTTATTATATCTATATCCATAGCTAAAGGCATAACTATTCGTATTTCTTTTCAATCGATCGTGACTACGGTCATAGCTATTATCATTACTATCTACATTAATTTATAATTGGTCGAAGCTATAACTATTGCTATTGTAATGTTTCACATCTATGTTTATAGCAAAAGACGTTGCTAATCACATTGTGCTATTAAGCATTTGATGCAATGCTCGTAGCAATAATTATTGGTGCAAATGCTCGTAGATGAAAATGCAAAATACGACAAAACCTTCCAAAATCATATAAAATTTAATAAAGTATTGTAAAAAAACAAGAAACAATATGCTAAAGTACACGAAAAAAACGAGCTTAACTAGAATTATTTGTGAGCATGTGTCTTTCATGGAGGCAAAGAAATTGTTTTGGTTTTCCATCATTTGAGCAAGAGCTTGTTACATTTTGTTGCTACTTAGTTTCTTCATGAACTTTGTCAACTGAAATCTGCATATCCTCCACCTTATCCTCCAAGTTCGTCACTTTTTCTTCTTAATTTTCATTAAGTTTTTCTTCTAGTTGTGTCACGTACTATAATTAATATACAACAAAGACAAGATAGTGTACTTATGATTAAATAAAAAAACATAATTACATCTACCAAAATTAAAGAATTATGTATTGTGTACGTACATAAATTCACTAGTCAAGTGTTAATATATTAATCTCTCAAAAAGAAATTGTGTGGACATTCAATTTAATTCTATAATAAACGGCAGGTTACATGTACGGCCCCCCGAACTTGTAACTTTTTTTTCAACCAGACCACTCAACTAAAAAATGTTCTATTAAACCCCTGAACTTACTAATTTTGTTCGATTGGATCCTCATCACGCGCCATGTGACACGTCACTACCACGTCAGCGCAATGTCAATGCCACATCACTACCACGTGGCATTGACATGGCGGTAATGTGACGATGACGTGGCACTGTTAAAAAAACTATTTAATGAATTTATATATAGTTTTTTTATCCAACTCATTCTACGAAACGTGCAATAACAGATTCAGCTCATGCAATAATGTTTTTATAATATATTTTATCATTAAAATAAAAAAATCTTTTAGTATCAAATAATATTACTTAATTAAAATATTATTTTATAATATTTTCAGTCACACTACATTGGCGTTAACTTTTTTACCGAACAGAGCTAGGGTTCCTCTTACATGATTGATTAGTAGAGTTGTCAAAACTTAATCGAACATGCTAAGCCGACCCGAACCAACCGAAAATTTTTAGGGTTGAACTCCGAAAATTTGAACTTAAAACCCGAAATGAACCGAACCCGTTTTTAACCCGAACACGAATAGATTGAAATCTGAAGCCCGTTGGGTTGACCGATATAGTATATTTAAAGAATGTATAAATTTTATTTTTTAAATTATCACATATTTTATTATTAAAATAAAAAATATTTTAAAATTTTCATTATTAAATATTAGTATTTTATTATTAAATATTATTGTATAATTAAATATTGCTTAAACAATATTTCAGTTGCACAAGATAGGCAGGCTCGTCCATGAGCATGTGCAAACAGCCCAACGGAACAAGGCCCTCGATTTTTAAGGGCCTCAAAAATTTTAAAATTTTATATATATCAAGTATGGAATAATAGGCATAATTATCAGTTGGTGTAGATGGTCTTACATGTACTTGAGTGGTGACTCCTGTGGCCGCGTTCGAATCTCATTGCGGGTAATTTTTTTATTTTGTTGTAATTTTAAGTCGTAGGGCCCACCACTCCCAAAGTGACCAAAATAAAAAAGAGAAATTAGTGCCCCATGCCCTATTTTACAAATCACTTTGCAAATATGCCATGTTTTTTTCAAAGTTACATCAATGCCTAAAACAATAGCACAAATGCCTAAAAATATAGCAAAATACCCAAAATCATGACCTTTCCTATTTTAGACAAATATTAAAATAATTCATTTTTTATAAATAATGAAAAGAAGAAAATTATTTTAAAATAATTTTTATTTTTAAACTAAAATAATTTTTACAATTAAAAAAACACAAAATTTAAACTAGAATATTTTAAACTAATTGAAAATCACTTAAAGATATATGGAAGAACCTATTGAAATTCAGTCAAACAAAACCCTAGATCCTGCCACGTTCTCTCTCAACATTCATTCTCACCGGTTGAATTCATTCAACGCAATGTTCTTCGTTGTTCTTCTCCGTTCTTGGCCAAGTATGTAATCTCTCCTTCTTCTCTCCCTTTTTCCTCCCATTCTTGGTCGTTCTCCCTTTGAACTCCTTCATCGTTCTCACCTTTTTCTTCTATTCTTCCTCATGTTCTTCGTCGTTCTCAATTTTTCCATCTATTGGTGTTAGATAACTAGGATACGTGGTTGATCAATATTTAAGTAATGTTTATATACATATATGCGGGGTACGTGGTTGTATGTGTGTCAATCTGATTTTTTTTTGGGGTTGTTTTGGAGTATTAGCCGATCAAGTTTGGTTTAATGAAGTTAATTAAATAATTCATTAATCTAGAGTAGTCAAGGTTGATCAATTTTTAAGTAATGCTTATACGAATATGATGTTGGGTAAACCGATCACGTTCGGTTTGAGGTTGAATTCAGTCGATGCTCATTTTGATATACATAATTTTTCTTAAGGAGGCGTGCCAAGATTACAGTTGGCAGGACACATGTAATAAGTTCTTAAAGATGGGATTCCCCACAGGAAGGGATATAGTAATTAATTGTTCAAGTTCCAAACACTATAACCTAATTTTCTAAGAAGTGATCACGAATGGGTTCCTTTTTGAAGGTTCACAACAAGATTGGTTGAATTAGATGATTACGCCACTTTCCAAAGTCTATCAAGTTCATAAGAAAGAAATTTGGGTTGAATTAAATCATTCTCTGACTATCCCCATCTTAATTACTTGATATTTTTATAAGGCAGTTAAGTTATTAACATTTACTTTTCTGAGTGATTCAGGTATGTTTACGCCTAAGATGCATTAGTTGGCTAATGGAGTGGGGTTCTTCCATTTGGACCGCTCAAGAAATATAACTTGCTCCAGAATTCACTTGCATAAGCATTTATTGAGAGACTATTTCCATTATGGTCTCGAATAATGTCTTGTGGTGGACTTGCATTTCCCTTTTTTGATCCATCAAAGTTAATCTCTACAAATCCATATTCTGGTTTGTTCCATTTCTTATTTTTTCTCTTTGGCACTCCTCCTAGTTGTTTCCTTGTACTTGCAAACAAGTTATCATCTATAAGTTTTGCTTTATGCCATGCCCTAATTTGTGTTTTTATGAATTCATCTATTGTTCTAGACGGTCCATCAATGGGTTGATTGAAAATCATTTTTGTTTCTATAAAATTAAATACTCCACCAGGCTATAATTAGATCATTGAATTTCTGAATACCCAGTTGTTCTTTTAAGTTCTGTATCGAAGTCACAATGCACTCATCGTTCCTTAGAATTTTTGTTATGGCTTCAACTCATCAACTTATTTAATGGTTGAGAGAGAAAAAAGAAGAAAAAGTAGATAAATATTCATATGCTTAGTTATGCAATATTTTTCAAGAGATGCTTGCATAGGTAATGCAAAGGTAATACAAAGGACATCTCCCTAAAACTTTATAGGGAATCATATTCAATATGAAGATGATGCAAGAATTATGGATACCGGATAATGTTATTTGTTGTTACATCATTGTCTAGTTCAATTCTTATTTAGGTCAAATCATATGCTTTTTATTGAGTTGCACAACATCTAAACATTATGTTTATCTTGTACAAATTCATATTTATCCTTTTTTTTTGTTTCAATCTTCTTTGACATTATGTTCCATGGATACGAAAGTATATTCTTATCTATCTTAATGGGTCTTCTTATAGAACTAGCCAGTGGGTGGCAAGGTTTCTCATTTGCAGATGGTATAGCCATGTCATGTGGATCCATACTAGAGCCTAGGGGATTTTGTAATTTTCCATGTTGAAATTACATGTCCATGGGTTCACTATAAGAGAATTTTTGTAGAATTTGACAATGCTTCCTGAGTTCTTTCATTCCTGTCAAAATGGATTACCTTGTTCAGCTCATTCAGCACTATGCTCACTTTCCTGGGGCACGTGCATGTGAAATTGTACGAGCATGGACCATCTTCATGAAGCTAGGACATGAATGTCATGGCACTCCTGGTGCCCCACTCCTTTAGCCCTAATTTTCAGTAGACAAGTTACCACCACGAGCAGGATGCATCTTAGCCTAGGAAGTTGATTGGAGAGTTATTGCAGGTTGCAGCATTGTAGCATACATGTGAGCAAATGTTTTCAATTAACCATTGAGCCCGCACTGAGATGAATTATTCTTCTGCTATGCAAAGAAAGGATACAGTGTTTTCTCATTAGAGAAGTGACCCAAAGTGTCTTGGGAGGGTTGGATTGCAACTTCAAAGCTTGAAAGTCAATTGCTTGACAATTGTGTAGGGTTATAATAGGTAAAAATAAAACCCATTGTTGAATGGATGGGCCTTCCTTGTTGGGAAAAATTGGTAACAACAAAATCCGTCCTTCTAATGATACCATTTGATATACAGTTTTGAGACACTGCTTATTTGCTACTGGTTTTAGCGTGATATATTGAGCTTGTAGGATCTAACATGATAAAATTTAGAATTAACAAAAGTTTTGCTACTTGTAATCTTTGACTTTTGAAAATGCTGCTTGTGTTTGGTCTTTCAAGGATGCACATTATGCACATCATTAGATACACTAATAAGTGATTTTGTGAGTGCTCTTGTCACAGGAATTACCTTGCTTCCATACTAATACAAGAGTTGTTCCTCACACTAGATCATGATGATCTATCACAGAGAACAAAGGTAAGCCATTTACCCTTCCTGTGTTTGTATGCTAATTGCTCTTGAAGCCTTCCATACTAAGACAAGAGTTGTTCCTCACACTAAAATCTATTTTTGTTTTGTAGGGGTGACTGCGGGGTGTACACCATCAAGTACATTGAGTTACTAACCACTAAGAATGCTGATATCTCGGTCATTAAGGATAAGTTAGTAGATGGATATCGAAGTTCTTTGGCAGTGAGCATATGGTACTTCAAATGGGATTCGTCTTGATTTCTTTGGTTGTGAAACTAGTTTAGGTTCACTTTATTGTTTTTGGGAAGTGTTGTAGATGTATTTTTGGTGGTTAACTAGATGTTAGTAATCCACTTTCGTGGATAACTTGATGTTAGTAATCCACTTTGGTGGATAACTTGATGTTAGTTTTGATTATTATGTGAACTTAGTTTGTGCCTTGGTTTGAGACTTTCAATGAAGGACACTATTTTTGAATTTATTGCGACTCTTTCACTTTCTTGTGTGTTATGGCTCCCTTCATGCTTAAGGATACTATTTTTTATGTATCAAGAGCATGTCCAACTTTCTTATAGGGTGACATGATAAAAATTGCATGATGATAAGATAATTATTGAAGTGTGACAATATAGCTTTTCTCATATGAATATGGAATTCAAATGAAGCTAACATCAATCCATGTTTAACTTTCTTATAGGGTGACAGGATACAAATTGCATGATGACAAGATAATTACTGAAGTGTGACAGTATAGCTTTTCTCATATGAATTTGGAATTCAAGTGAAGCCAACATCAATCCATGTTCAACTTTCTTATAGGGTGACAGGATAAAAATTATATGATGACAAAATAATTATTGAAGTGTGACAATATAGCTTTTCTCATATGAATTTGGAATTCAAATGAAGCTAACATCAATCCATGTTCAACTTTCTTATATGGTGACAGGATAAAAATTGTATGATGACAATATAATTATTGAAGTGTGACAGTATAGCTTTTCTCATATGAATTTAGAATTCAAATGAAGCTAACATCAATCCATGTTCAACTTTCTTATAGGGTGACAAGATAAACATTGTATGATGATAAGATAATTATTGAAGTGTGACAGTATAGCTTTTCTCATATGAATTTGGAATTCAAATGAATCTAACATCAATCCATGTTCAACTTTCTTATAGGGTGACATGATACAAATTGTAATGTGACAGTAAGTTTAGAAAGGGTGACCAAATAGACGTTTCACAAGTAAAAAGGGATGATAAGAAACCGTATACATAAGAGGATTTTTAGCAAAGGATGACAAGATAATGAATGAAGTAAGACAGTATACCTTTAATCATATGAACAGGCAATTCAAATTTAAGCCATCAATTTATAAGTACTTCTAAAGCACAACATGAGAATCAGAGGAAATAATAAGTTAAGCAAATATGTTCATAAATTAACCATAATTAACCAAATCAATCCATGCAAAGCAAATAAATCCATCAAGAAAATATATGTTTCAAATATAGCAAAACAAACATGGTCTAAGTAAACAATAAGTTAAAAAAACTAGTTGTAATTGTCATCTGATCACGGCAGAGGCCTTGTACAACTGCTCTGGTAATGTCCCAAACCTTTGCACTTCCCACAACGACGTTTAGACCAATTCTTCTCCCAATGTGCATGAAACCTATTTGTCTTAGGTCTTCCAACAATCCTTCTTACTTGCGGTGGATGGCACATTTTTACACTTCTTTCATCTTGTCACTGTCTTCAGGGATCCTGTCACGATTCCCAAATATCCTGACACCCATATCAGAGGAGACATTATTATCATCGTCGATGATTTTATCTAAAGTCATGTCATCCTTAATCGGTGTTCGGTCACACTGGCTTACAAGAGGTGCACTTGATGAGACTCTCATCTCTTGCATAGAGTTTGGAGTTTGAAACTCAAAGACTTTCCTGTCAACACCCTCTTCCATAAACTGATTATTTTTCTTCTCCTTAATGCTTGTGTACAGATCTATCGGCCATATCCCCTCTTTTGATGATTTTGAATTCAAAAATTTGTAGGCTTCAAGATCATCTTCACCATTAACTTCAAAGAGTGGAAGGTTTACCTTTATGGGCGACACATAGTGCAGATGTAGATTGTACTTTTCACAATCAATGGATAGTTTCTCCACTATTTTATCCTTAAGGGATTCGAATTTTATAGTATCGGATACAACGAGTGCTATTGCCTTCTTATCCCCCCTTCATAAGACCAGTTATCTCCCAAGACATTCCATTCACCATTTGTAATTAACGTAATTAATATGTTGTTTCGACCTGAAAATACACAAATCGTAATACTTAGAAGCATTAAATGATTATCGAAACAATTCAATCGTAATACTTAGAAGCAATAAATGATTATCGAAACAATTCAATCGTATACTACTTACCCATGGTAGAACTCAATGTGCCTCTACGTTTGTTCGTATATCAAAACTGAATGAACAGATAAGACTGGATGAAAAGATAAGATTAAGTAGAGGTTCGGTACTTTATGTAGAATAATTGGTTATTATTGTTTGCATTAAGATTCGTATCTTTTAAGATAAAGAATAGAAAAGATTTCGTAACAATTCTAATTCGTTAGCAATTTCCTTTTTCTTTTTAAGTCCGTGACAGGATCATATTGTGGTATGACAGTAGAATAGACAAGCATGACAGTATAACATCTAGCCCGACTAGATTTTTACGGAAATCTCAACCAATTAGGATCTTTGCCATATCTTTGACTTTTTTTTTCCTTTTTTTCCTCATTAGTTTCCGTATACCATAACTAATAAATCACTTTAAAATATCTTTTCAAATATCTTTTCATATGCCTTTTATTTATTTATTTTTACAATTTTCTTTTTATGATTTTAATTTTTTGAATTTAATAATTCATTTCTAAAAAACATTACCAATATAAATTCAAATAATTAAACAATAAAATAATGAAAAATAAAATTGCATAAATGCCAAAAATGCATGATTTGCAATTTCCTATAATGTGGGGTACTTTTGCAAACTATTTTTGTGCAAGGGGTACCCTTGCAAATCCGCCTTAATTTTATTACACTTTTTGGGTATAGGCAACCGGATTGTGGGCATAGTTTCTAACTAGAAAACATATAGCTTCATTAGAATTGATATATTTTGGTGAAACTGAGCATGCTAAGGAAAACATATAGCGGCTATTAATTCGTACACTATTTTTTGGCTAAATGTACACTAAATGGTGCGCCTATCTTAGAAGTGCGGTTTGATGCGCCTAAGATAAGCGTACAAGAGTAAAATGGGAAAAAAATTACCGTCTAGGGAAGCACCGTGCGCCTCTGGTGCGCCTAAGCAAGGCGTACCACTATGGTGCACCTCTGGTGCGCCTAAGCAAGGAGCACCACTCCGGTGCTCCTAAGTTAGGAGCACAACTGTGGTGCTCCTAAGTTAGGAGCACAACTTTGGTGTCCCTGACGGTATATAACTTTCGATCGTATTAAGCCCAATACGATCCAAACCGAAATGAACTCTCGATCCAAGGCAACGTTCATGAAAGAGTAAGAACATAAATCGAAACGACAGTAGAACCTGATGAAGAACCGAAACTAAGGAATCGAACTCGAATTGGGCCTATGGGCCCATTAGGCCCAATACGATCCAAAACGAATAAACTCTCGATCCAAGGCAACATTCATGAATCAGTAAGAACATAAACCGAAATGATAGTCGAACGTGATGAAAAACCAAAATTAAGGAATCGAACTCGAATTGGGCCCATAGGCCCATTAGGCCTATGTGCCCATTAGATTCATTATAATCGTATTGGGCCTAATGGGCCAATTCGACCGAAACCAAAGAATCAAACTCGTAGTGGGCCTAGTTTCGGCTCTTCATCATGTTCGACTATCATTTCAATTCTTGTTCTTACTCTTTCATAAACGTTGTCTTGGATCGAGAGTTCTATTTAGTTTGGATCGTATTGGGCCTAAAGGGCCCATAGGCCTAATTCGAGTTCGATTCCTTAATTTCGGTTCTTTATCACGTTTGACCATTGTTTCAGTTTATGTTCTTACTCTTTCATGAACGTTACCATAGATCGAAAGTTCTATTCGGTTTGGATCGTATTGGGCCTAATGGGCCTATTGGCCTAATTCGAGTTCGATTCCTTAGTTTTGGTTCTTCATCACGTTCGACTATCGTTTCGGTTTATGTTCTTACTGATTCATGAACGTTGCCTTGGATCGAGAGTTCTACTCGGTTTGGATTGTATTGGGCCCATGGGCCCAATTCAAATTCGATTCCTTAGTTTTTTTTCTTCATCATGTTTGACTATCGTTTCGGTTTATGTTCTTATTGATTCATGAACGTTGTCTTGGATCGAAAGTTCTATTCAGTTTGGATCGTATTGGGCGTAATGGGCCCATAGGCCCAATTCGGGCATAATTCCTTAGTTTCAGTTCTTGATCAAGTTCGACTATCATTTCGGTTTATGTTCTTACTCTTTCATGAACGTTGCCTTGGATCGAGAGTTCTATTCGGTTTGGATCATATTGGCCTAATGGGCCCATATGCCCAATTCGAGTTTGATTCCTTAATTTCGGTTCTTCATCACGTTCGGCTATCGTTTCGATTTATGTTCTTACTCTTTCATGAATGCTGACTTGAATTGAGAGTTCTATTCGGTTTGGATCGTATTGGGGCTAATGGGCACATAGGCCCAATTCGAGTTCGATTCTTTAGTTTTGGTTCTTCATCACGTTTGACTATCGTTTCGATTTATGTTCTTACTGATTCATGAACGTTGCCTTGGATCGAGAGTTCTACTCGGTTTGGATTGTATTGGCCTAATGGGCCCATGGGCCCGATTCAAATTTGATTCCTTAGTTTTGGTTTTTCATCACATTTGACTATCGTTTCGGTTTATGTTCTTACTGATTCATGAACGTTGCCTTGGATCGAAAGTTCCATTCGGTTTGGATTGTATTGGGCCTAATGGGCCCATATGCTCAATTCAACTTCGATTCTTTAGTTTTGGTTCTTAATCATGTTTGACTATTGTTTCGGTTTATGTTCTTACTAATTCATGAACGTTGCCTTGGATCGAGAGTTCCATTCGGTTTGGATTGTATTGGGCCTAATGGGCCCATATGCCTAATTCAAGTTCAATTCTTTAGTTTTGGTTCTTCATCATGTTTGACTATTGTTTTGGTTTATGTTCTTACTCTTTCATGAATGTTGCCTTGGATTGAGAGTTTATTCGGTTTGGATCATATTGGGCCTAATGGGCCCATAGGCCCAATTCAAGTGTAATTCCTTAGTTTCGGTTCTTGATCAAGTTCGACTATCATTTCAGTTTATGTTCTTACTCTTTCATGAGCGTTGCCTAGGATCAAGAGTTCTATTAGGTTGGGATCCTATTGGGCCTAATGGGCTCATATGCCCAATTCAAGTTTGATTCCTTAATTTCGGTGCTTCATCACGTTCGACTATCGTTTCGATTTATGTTCTTACTCTTTCATGAACGTTGACTTGGATCGAGAGCATTATTCGGTTTGGATTATATTGGGCCTAATGGGCCCAAAGGCCCAATTCGAGTTCGTTTCCTTAGTTTTGATTCTTCATCACGTTCGACTATCGTTTCGGTTTATAATCTTAATCTTTCATGAACGTTGCCTTTGATCGAGAGTTCTATTTTGTTTGGGTCGTATTGGGCCTAAGGAGCCAATAGACGCAATTCGAGTTCGATTCTTTAGTTTCGATTCTTCATCACGTTCGAGTATTGTTTCGGTTTATGTTCTTATTCTTTCATGAATGTTGCCTTAGATCGAGACTTCATTTTGGTTTGGGTCGTATTGGACTTAATTGGCCAAATAGGATCGAAAATTATATATCGTCAGGGGTACCAGAGTGGTGCTCCTTGTGCTCCTAACACTCTGGTGCTCCTAGCTTAGGCGCACCAGAGGCGCACCAGATTGGTGCGTCTAGCTTAGGCGCACGAGTGTGCGCCTAGCTTAGGCGCACAATGCTGCTTTGGATGGTAATTTTTTTTCCCATTTTACCCTTGTACATTTATCTTAGGCGCATCAAATTACACTTCTAAGATAGGCGCATTATTTAGTGTATATTTAGCCAAAAAATAATGTACAAATAGACATTGCCTATAAATATCACAGACAAAAATAAATCTCAAATGCCTAAAACTATTGCTTTGCCAATCCCATGCTATCGAACACCAACACCCATTAATTATAGACTGCAATATCACAAGGGCAATGATGTTTATGCGTGGAAGCTTCAAGATACATGTGTTAATAGCACATTTAAGTGCATATATAGTAAAGTATATATAAAATTAAACCAATTTATAGTATCCAGACTATTTCTAGATCATGATGCTTTGTTTTTTTGCATAGAAATGCATCTTATATATCTTATATATGTGTTTTATCCATATATATTTTGTAGTGCTGATGAATATTTTGGCTATTTACTTCCATGTTTATTATAGGCAGAATACATATACGGTCCTCCGAACTTGTAACTTTTTTCCAACCAGATCCCTCAACTAAAAAATTTTCTATTAGACCCCTCAACTTACTAATTTTGTTCGATTAGACCCCTATTACTGACATGGCATAGCGCGTGTGATACATGCCTATCTTCAGGGCCGTCCAATGGTTTACGGGGACCCTGTGCAAAAATATAACAAGTGTTCAAAATCGATTAATCATATATTTGATTACTAATTTTCGGTCGGTCAATCGAGTTTTATATTAGTATTATGATTTATGACTATACGACTAGTTTGTGATTGTTCAAATATAATATTTTGATTTTATTAATAGGAGTTGTTAAAAAATTAGTACAAAGGAAATTAATTAGATATGTAGTTTGCATATACAAAATAAATGAAAATAAGGGATCCAAAAATATTAAAATTAAACGATAAGTATGTAATTAGATAATAATTAACTAATAAATTATATTTTAATAATATACTTCATTTCATTATATAAATTAAACATCTAATTATTTACAAATTTTAAAAAAGGTTTTATCTATAAATAAGTTGCAATTAATGGTCACCAGTACGTTTTTTTATTGGCGAATTTGCGGATGTGCCCCTCCCAATAAAAAAGTTTGCAAAAACGTCCTTAAAACGACAAAATAGTGAAGCATACTATTTTGGGCGTTTTTGCAATAAAATTTACATTATTTTGTGTTTTCTTTTATATAGAAATTTATTAAAAAGTTTATAATTACATTAAAAATATTCAGCCATAAATTTTGAAAATTATTTTTAAATACAGAATTGAAAAATAGAAAAAGAAAAGAAAATATAAAATAAGAAAAGATTTTGGAAAAATTAAGATTTTTTTGGAAAAAATCAGATATTGTGGAAGATATGGTTAAGATTTTTTATCCAATAATATTGTGAAATATTTATGTATGTGTATCGTTATTATCGTCGTTTCCATATATATGCATGATTTTCGAAGCTAGGGTTCATCACAAAGCTAGGGGTTTCGAAGATTGTTCGAGTTCTGCGCTATGGGTGAGATACATCCTGTCACCCTCACTAGAGAACATGTCATCCACAACAAACTATCCTGTCACCCTTCTGTAAAATACTATCATTTTTTTCCTGTTAAAAACATATCGTGTAGATCTGGAAAATATTATTTTCCTTTTTTGTAAGATTTCGATTTTATCTTTTAATTTTCAAAATGGATAGATAGTAATTTTGAAATCTTGTTTTAATATTAAAATAACTATAAAATCTTTTTATCTATATATATTTTCAAATTGGGATAAGATAAATGTTTGTTAAAATATCTTATTTTTCAGAAAAAAAATATTAATAAAAAAATAATTTTAGACTTTTTTAAAAATATTTCATTTTTTATTTTATTTGACAAAAATTAGTCATTATATTTTTAGGCATTACTGCAATATTTTTACACATTTTTGCAAATTGAAAAAAACAAGGTCATATTTGCAAAGTGATTGTCTAATTAAAGTCTTAAAGTCTCATAGAAATCATAGACACTTGAGAAATTACTAGAAAATAAACAAATTGATTAAAACCCTATAATATAATATCAATCAATAGATCGATCAATGAAATTATAAAATTAAAAAACTCAAGCAGTAAAATTTGACAAGGAAAGAAGTATGGAACAACATACAATGTATAGAAAGAAGACGGTCGGTATAAAAGGAGAAGACGGAAGAGCGGAGTATTGAGAGTTGATAGTAGTAGCCGCCCCCAACCACCACTACTGAGAAGCCAAGAACCTCACACGAGTCAAATGGCGTGGACAGCAGCCAGGGCATCCTTCCATTTTCCGGTTGCATGGTGGTTATCCAATTTATTGTCTTATCAAAATTCATTAAATTTTACACTAACTCGTTTGGAATTGGAGAAAATTATTATTTTATAGTGGTTGTTAATTTATTGAGTATAAATTTATGAAGGTTTTTCTAGTAATGAAACTCGATGAGAAAAAATCAGGAATCATAGGAGCTCTGACCTAATTGACCTCAATTACAATTACTTGAGTTGAACCTTAAATCGTGTTGATTGAACACACTTGTTGATTTTACAAAAATTAAAACATGTTTTACAACGACCTGACTTGGTTGACAATTTTGCTTGACCTATTGTGCTGTCCCACAATGATGAACTTGATCAATTCAATCAGGTTATGCTTAAACCGGATCGGGTTAGGTTCTATTTAAAATAATAAATCTTAAATTTTAAATGTTATTTTCACTATTAAATGTTCTACAATTATTAAATAATAATATAAATGTGTAAAACAATAAAATCATTTTTAAAAATAAAAGTGGATACTTATAAAAGTATGATTTTGTATATAATTTGGATATGAATATAACAATCATCATAATTATATACTAAAGCGGAGGTTAAAAATAATAATTATCACGACATGTGTTAACTCCTCATTGGATCGCATCACCCATCTTTAATAATACAATTTAATTGGTTGAAATTTTATTGGTGACCCCACATTAGAAATTTTATTATATATTGATTTCCATTTTAGTTTTTTTTCCAAAAAAAAAGACCTTTAAATTTTATACGTAATTTTTCTAGAAATCTTCTTATCTACTAATTTCCATTTTAACTTTTTTCTAAAATATTTAAATTCAAACTTTATACATAACTAGTTATACCCAGCGTGCCCATGCACAACTATGACTCGGATTTTAAAATTATTTTTATAAATATTATAAATAAAATAAAATAAAATATAATTAAATATGAGTATTTTTTAGAAAAAAACTATCTTTGAGATTGGTATTACTATAATGATAAGATAAGATAAGTTTTTATTATTTAAAATTAATATTACTACATTATTTTATTAACTTTCTATTTTTAATCTATTTTTATACAAATAGATTAAAAGGAATTTAATTAGAAAAATCTTAGATGATCAACTTCTAAAATATATCTAACCAATACACACCAATTATAAAATATATTAATTTCTTCGATTGATCAAAACACAAACAAAAATCGTTACGATCTTTAACATTGAACGTGAATTTAAAAACAATATCTTTTAAGAAAATCATTCAACATGAAACAACGTTGAATTTTTATAAAGTTCTATCTTATAACAAAAAATCATTCAACATGGAATTTAAAAATATCTTTTGCCAAATAAAATAAATAAAAAGAATTTAAATAGGAGAACTAAAATAATTTAAATAAAAATTATTTTTTAAAACATGAGGTGGACCAGAATCAACATGGTGGCTCGAAAACGGTCCGCTTTTATAATATACTTTAGTTGATGACCCGGGCCTTGCCCGAGAACTTTTCCAAATAAAATCTATAATATGTTAATTTAAATATTATATATGTATTATAATTTATATACTAAAAAATAATAGTGTAAATAAGTAAATTAAATTTTAAATCTATAATTATTTTAATTATAATAATATATGTTATTATTAAAATGCATACCAATATTATCTTATTATTAAAAAAATACTATTTGTAATATTTATGTAATAATTATAAAAAAGTTGATTCTCTTAACTCATAGGGTTTATCCGAACCCGCTGAAAAACCATAATGAATTGGCGCAATCAATACATAAAGTTTAACTACATCAACTCGTACTCAACTCAAATGTGAAATGACTAAACCTAAACTCAATAGAACTTAACCGATTAATCATTTTAATAGTAAGGGATCAATAATTTTTATTTATTTATGTTTGTATCCGTAATATAAAAAATTAACATACTTATGAATAGAAATTTAATATATTGTTGTAAGACACAACATACCCATACCGAATTAATTAAAAAATTATCATACTTATTAATAGAAAATTAGTATAAAAAATCAACATATTTATGGATAGAAAATTTAAAAAGTTATCATACTTTTGAACAGAAAATTAATATAAGAAAATCTAAAATTTAATATCAAATCTACAATTAAAATATGGTCCATATTAATTAAAAAACTTGTCATAGTTATGGATAGAAATATTATTATAAAAAATTTAGTAACTAAAAATATTGTGATTGAGACATTAAAATTTGATGACAATATTGCATTTAACTATCATATTTATAGATAAAAAAATTAATATATAAAACACAAAATACTTATAGATGGAAAATTTAAAAGTTATCATTCCAGTTTTGTAGAAAATTAATTTTGCAAAATCCAAAATTATAATGAAAAACATGGTCAATATTAATTAAAGTTTTTATCATACTTATAAAAAAATAAAATTAATTTAAAAAATATGAAAATTAATATAAAAATATATGATTAAAAACATGGTCCATATTAATTGAAAAACTTGTCATAGTTATGGATAGAAATATTATTATAAAAATCTATTACTAATAGTAATAACTAAATCCGAAGCAATTTCTGCCACCACACCACATCACCCCTTTATTAAAATAATAATTTTAAATAGTTAATTATGCAAAAAATTTATCTCCAAGTAAACATAAAGATAAAATAACATTTTGAAAAATTTATCCCCAAATAAACATAAAGATAAAATAATATTAGTAGATTTGATCAATATTATTAGAAAAGAATATTATATTTATTGTATTTGTAAAAGATAAATTAAAAAAATAAGAAAAATATGTACACATGATCACATATATATCTTTGAAATAAAAATAGCCATATAAATGATAATATCTTTCAAATATGGATTATGTGTAATTTTACATAATTAATTAATATTTTAAATAAAGATAAAATATATCTCCAGCATATTGCATCACATCACCCTATACTAAAATAACTATTTAAAATAGTGATATTAAAATATATCAAATGTACTTTTTTATTTTTATTTGTGATAACTTGAACAATATAGAAAGAAAAATATTAAAAATTGAAGACTACAATCTTATCTTATTATGTGTAAAGGAAATATAGATAAGGAAATATTTTTATCTTATCATTTATTCCAAATAATAATGAAAATTTGTTTTTTATTTTCTTTACTTATCTTCTTTCCAAAGATAACAAAATAAAATATATTAATTTTAACTTCTTTTTATGTAAATTTTTATTCTTATAAGATAAAACCATAAAAGCATTATTTTAATTGACTTTTCGTAATTTTATATTTTATATTTTTCGTTCTTAACATAAGAATATAAAATTTATTAATTTAATTTATCACTTTTTATATAAAATTTAATTCTTTAAAAATCTTTTCAATAAAAATTGAAAAAGATAATTAATAAGAAAAGATGAAAAATATAAAAAAAATTAAAGATAAAAATTCTTATGTATTTACATAAATAATCCAAAAAGGAAATTAAGGAAAATATTTTATAATATTTTATTTATCAAAATTCAATTTAGGCACCTAATTATCTAGACATTGACATGCATGACTACGACTCAACAATTTTTAGATATATTATAAATATAATATTAATAAAATAAATATAAAAAAATAAAATAAAAAACCAAAAATAATGTAAATTCTGAAAAAAATTAATCAAATTCAATTCTTTAAAAATCTTTTCAATAAAAAGATAACTAATAAAAATGGATAAAAAATATAGAATTTTTTAAATATAAAAAATCTTCTATATTTATATAAACAATCCAAAAAGAAAATTAAAGAAAATATAATTATATAGATATTTAAAAATTTTACTTTTTTTTTATCAAAATTTGATTTAAGACAAAAATTTTTTAATAACTTGATAAAAATATAAAGATAAAATAATTTCGTTATTTTTAATTAAAATTTGAATCAATTTTTTCCACATAAATAAAATAGAAAGGAATTTAATTGGTAAAAAATAATATTAATAATTGTTTTAATAAAAGGTGGGGCCAAAATTAATTTGGTGGCTAGAAAAATTACAACTTTAATATATAGTTAATTAATTATAGATAGATATGACTATTTTTATTTCTAAGATATATATGTGATCACGTGTACATAATTTTTCTTATCTTTTAGAAATATAATAAATATAATGTCCTTTTTTATATTGGTCAAATCTGCTAATATTATTTTATTTTTTATGTTTATTTGGGGATAAATTTTTACAAATATTATTTTATCTTTATATTTACTTGGAGATAATTTTTTTTGCATAATTAACTATTTAAAATTATTATTTTAATAAAGGGGTGATGTGGCGCAACGTGGTGGCAGAAATTGCTCCGGCTTTAGTTATTAGTAATAGATATTGATTTTTCTAGAATTCTTCGTATCTACTAATTTTAATTTCAATTCAATCTTAATTTTTTTTAATAAATATGTACCTTGATCAAAATCTTAATTTCAATTCAATGCCTTTTATTAGCCACAATTAGATTATTTTAATAAAAAAAAACTTAAGTTCCAACAAATCGAACCACATAACCATTTTATCAAATCACTTTGAATTGTTGACAGTTAATTGGTTAAAAACTATGAAATAAATTATATATATACATATGATTGGTTAAAAAGTTTTATTGTAGATTCTCTATATAAATAAATTATATATATATATACATATGATTTTTATTTTATTTTATTTCCAAAATAACTATAAAATAAAAATATTAATTATAAAATAAAGGAAGATAAACACAAGTATTCAGTTCTTATATGACAAAATTATAATACTACAAATCTTTATTCGATTTAAAGAATGTACTAAAACATAAATAATGTATCATTAAAATAAATCCCAAAAGAAGCAGATTATATAAAATAATACAAGATTTTATATTAAACTACTCTTTTGAATAATTTTATTTAAAATTTAAGTAAGTTTTTAGTAAAATCAATAATACTATACTAGTTAATTGCTATACCCTAATACCCTAGTACCCCAATACCCTAATTTGAAACCCTTAACCTAAAATCAATAAAGTACTCATGCGGAAGTTTTAGCCCCCCAATCCCACCCTTAAGACACACAATCACTCAAGCTTCTGGTACAGATTCGACCCTCACATGCTCCACCAATTCATCTTCCACCGCCGGATCCTCGAGTATCCGTGTCTCACGCCTGATCCGGACTCCGTCGATGCCATCTTGCTTCCCCTATTAGAGCATGTGCTATCAAGGGGATTACTTCTCCCCTTTGTTCACTTTTTGCTATAAGAGGGGATCCCCTTGGATGTAGAACATAAGAGGGGATCCCCTTGGATGGAATAGGAATGAGAGTATTCCTCCTTCCATAGAGGAATGGATGCATAGGCCTGACTCGGCTAAAGTCGTCGTGCCAAGATCAAAGATAATCCCTAAACTAACAAAGCTAGTATAGCATGCAAGTAAGGGGTCGAACCCAAGAGAACTAAGGCTTCTAGTATTAATATATTTATCAACTAAAGATAACAGGGGATTTAAGAGAAATATCTAAACTAAACTAATCTAGACAACAAATAACAAACAATCAAACAAATCAAATAAGGAAACAAGTTCATTCAAAAGATCCACTCTGAAATAATCACTGGAAAGCTCCTCCTTATATAAACCTAGGGAACATGCTCCCCGAAACTAATAAGGAAAGGAGAAAAGATAAGAAAAGGAAACAAGATAGAAATTCTCGCTCCGCTCGGATTCGACAGGCAACGCGCCCGCGTTACATCAACCGCGCCCGCGCTTTCGCGACAGAATGAAATTCCGTCTCAAGGCAGCCACCGCTGGCGCGCTGGGCTCACCGCGGTCGCGGTACTGTTCATTGGCAGCACTTCAGAGGCTGTTTTGACCCTCTCCGGCTTGGAATCTGACTTCGGTGTAAAAAGATGAATTGAAGCTCTTCGAGTTAGATTTCCAATAACACCAGAATCAGCTCAATCCGACCACTGTAGCTCCAGATATAGCCTTTGCAAGAAAGAGGTTCGGGAAGACAGCTCAAAACGTCTTCAAAAAGTCTTGAAACTTGAATTCTTGTGTCTTCGGCCTAGATATTACAATTACGCACAAACTCTAACTTAAACACACTCATTATAGCCCTAAAATACAAGACTTAACACATACTAAAGAGAGCATATCAAGGCCTTTGTGCCTCCTCTTCACTATCATCCACTTAAATGTTGACATGTGTCTTCATTTACTAACTATCTTCATTTATTTTCATAACAATCTACCATTAACAAATTTCTAAGACATGCATAACAAATATGACATTTTAAAAAATAGAAAACAAGATACCTAATTCCTACAAATTTTTTTATCTATAAATTGAACCTAATATTATATACATTTTTCATCACATCTATTATCTTTTATTTGTCTCCCTCATCATTGCATATACAGTCAATTAGTCATGATCCAAGTAATCTAAAAAATAATCCAAATATTCAATATGTTATACCGTATTTTGATCCAAATCTTCTCCTAATCCCGAAATTCAAGCTATGTTATATACGTTTCATAACCAAGAACGATCAATCCAAATTATTGTCAAACATCAACACAAATGGTGTCAACCAATTTCAACAATAATATTCTCGGTTTATATTGTCACAAGTAATATGATCTTTATTAATTGCAATATTAATTCATTATTTAATTAAATTTATTATCATTAATTTATAAATAATTTTGTACATATTTGATACTTGATAGCATGACTATATGATAGAATATATATATTTATATAAAATGAGGAGAGTAGAAGAAAAGAGATCCTCTTTATTGTGGATAAAAATGGAAGAAGAGGAATGAGAAGAGGAGATGAATAGGAGAAAATGAGGGGGAAGATAGAGAAAGTAAGGTGTCAATAATATAGAAGGAGAGAGAATATTGAGAGAGGAATGTAAATCCCCTTAATAGCACATACTTTTACTCCGGGATCGACACCCCTTAAGCCGACAAACCATCTTCTCCTAGTGTTGCCGCTGTCTGCCTAAAGTTAGGCTTTGACCGACAACTCCTTTCGTCTACCGCGCCAGGGAGGATGCGTTACACTACAATGATGGCGCCTTTTCCTAGTATCTATTTCAACTAGGATTACGCCTTCTCTCTTGACTTCACCTCTAATAATATTTCAACTATCATTAATATGTGCTTTGTTCCTTTTTATGCAACTATATTTGTTAAGAGTATATTTGTTAGAGTATATAGGATGCAGGGAATTATAATGACATGAGTATCTCTACTCTACATTAATTAAAAACTGGTGGTGTGATTACGAATTGTGATAAGATAAACAAACCATAAGGTCTAATTAATATATTTGGCAAATTTAACAAATTACAAATGACAAGAATTACGAGTATTATAACCAGAGCTGGATTATTGTCTTCGATTGCACATAGACTGAAAGTAGGAATAAGACATTATAAAATGCACACTAAACCAAGAAGCCCTTTTACTTGTGTTTTTTTTAGTGTGTAAATTTCCTGATTTGTCTCTTGCGTGTTAGATTGGGGATCACTATCGATCTAATGATGATGGGGAGCCACCAAGAATAGCTGGCAAGCCTATATTATCAGCAATTGAGTCTTCAAGCATTGATAGGACCATGGTAGTCGTGATCAGGTATCCATAATATTTCAAAAACTATATGCTCTGTTGCATATTCTTTTTCTTTCCAATTCTAATGACTTGAAACAATAAACTATATGCTTGCTTCAGTCTTCTAGTAAAAAAAAATTGAAACAAAAATATCTGCTTAATTTTCTTAACAAGATCACATATCATTTATGTTTACAAAATTATCTATACATAATTAAAAGTGTCTAAAATTTTGACATTATTTAAACTAAAATATGATCGTATGAATATAAAAATAATATTATGTTAAGAAAATATGGTCTTTTCTATAACTAGTTTTCTAATATCATTAACTAATATCTATAAATAAGTTATAAAACCCTTAAATAGCATATTTAAACAAAGTAGACCTATCAAATAATATCTTTGATGAAGATATATTAAATAGTAATATATTATCAATAAAATAAAAAATTGTTATAGTAAATTTTTATTAAAGTAGGTGAATTTCATAGATAATTTACTTAATTAGTTTTTTTTACCTTATTTAATAAGTTTTAGTAGGTAAAAATCTTATATATTTATTTTGAGAGTTTAGACTTTGGATCATATAGAAAAATATCTTCATATATTTTATAAACTATTTTAATAAAATCTTTCTTCAATGAATGAACTTTCTAGATAAAAATATTTTTCTTATCAATATGCGTAGATATAAACCTTTGTTCAATTACTATATAACTAGTTGATGACCCGGGCCTTGCCCGGGAACTAAGAAGAATTTTTTAAATATCATAATTATAATTAAATATCATAATATTATAAATAATTTAATTTGTAATGCGTTAAAAAGAATATTTTAATTATAATTATATATTATATTATTAAAATATATTCAAATAATATCTTCTTCTTAAAAATGCTATTTGTTATATTTATGTAGTGATTAAAAAAAATTTGACGCTCTTAATTCGTAGGGTTGACTCGAACCAGCACAAAAACCGCAATAAATTGATCCAATCAGTTCGTAAATTTTAACGACATGAACTCGTACTCAACTCGAACCAAAAATGACCGGGCATAAACTCGATTGAACTAACCCGATTAACCACTTTAACAATAGGAGATCAATAAATTTTATTTATTTATTTAGGGATCTGTAATATAAAAAATCAACATACTAAATTCTGAATAAAATTTTAATATATTGCAAGACACAACATATTTATACCGAAATTAATTAATAAGTTGTCATACTTATTAATAGAAAATTAGTATCAAAAATCAACTTGCTTATGGATAGAAAAATTAAAAATTATCATACTTATGAATAGAAAATTAGTATAAGAAAATCTAAATTTTAATATAAAATCTATAATTAAAAACATGGTCCATTTTAATTAAAAAACTTGTAGCATAGAATATTAGTGGAAACAATTTCATAACTAAAACTATGGTGACTAAGACATTAAAATTTAATGACATTATTGCACTTAACTATCATATTTTATAGATAAAAAATTAATATATAAAACACAACATAATTATGCATGAAAATTTTAAAATGTTATCATTTTTATCTATAGAAAATTAATATTATAAAATACGAAATTAATAAGAAAAATATGGTCAATATTAATTAAAGACATTGTCATTCTTATAAATAGTAAAATTAATATAAAAACCTAATTTAATATAAAAATACATGATTAAAAATATGGCTCGTATTAATTAAAAAATTATTATGCTTTTGAATAGAAAGTTAAAGCCTGTAATTTACAATATGGTCTTTATATTCATACTTATGGATATAATAGTTATCTATTTTATTTAGATATATTAAAATTAATTTATTATGGGATAATTAAAAAAAACTATAGCTTGGATAGTAAATTATAATTTTATATTTTTCATACTTATGTAGAAACTTAATATTGATGGAAATTTAAAAAGTTATCATTCTTATTTATAGAAAACTAATATTTAAAATCCAAAATTAACATGAAAAATATGGGCAATAGTAATTAAATACATTTTCATATTTATAAATAAAAACTTAATATAAATAAATCCAAAAAATAATATAAAAATACATGATTAAAGATACGGTTCGTACTAATTAAAATGTTATTATACTTTTGAATAAAATATAAAAATCTCAATTTAAAATATGGTCCATATTTCATGCTTATGAATATAAAAGTTATCTATTTCATTTAGAGATATTAAAATTAATTTATTATGGAATATTAAATTAAAAAAAGGATAGCTTGGATATTAAATTACTATTTCATCTGTGTCATACTTATATATGGGTAGAAACTTAAATATTGATAATTTAAAAAGTTGTCATTCTTATTTATAGGAAATTGATATTTAAAACTCCAAAATTGATATGAAAAATATGGTCAATATTAATTAAATACTCTGTCATACTTATAAATAAAACTTAATATAAAAAATCTAAAAATTAATATAAAATACATGATTAAAGATACGGTTCATACGAATTAAATAAATGATTATACTTTTGATAGAAAGTTAATATAAAAAACATAAAAAATTTATTTTTAAAACCCATTACTTAAATATGGTCCATATTTCATAATTATGGATATAAAAGATATCTATTTCATTTAGAGATATTAAAATTAATTATTATGGCATATTAAATTTAAAAGGTAGTTGGGTTATTAAATTACTATTTTATATTTATTATACATATAACATATGGATAGAAACTTAATATTAATAACCTGTATATATATAAATTACATGATCTTGCATATGATAATCATATATTACATATATCACGATATTTTGGATAAATGTTTTGATTTCTATTTATCATATTTAAATTATGGAAACACAATATAAACCCATTATTATTCAAATTAATATAAATAAACTTAATAAGAAGGTTCCCAATGCAAAACATTATTATTATTAATTAAATTGAACTCATTATTAATTAAACTAATTATTTATATTTTTTTGGTAGTAAACTCATCATTGAAATTATTTTTTTAACATTTATATTTAATTTAATGTCTAATGTTAATTCAAATAAAAAAAATTGTAGAAGATAAAAATAATGGGTAAAGATAAAAATTTATCCAATCTCATAGTAAATTGATAAAAAAATTATTAAATAAGATGAGTGTATAAAATTGGAAATTCCATAAGGTGATTGAATTACATAATATATAATTAATTAAAAAAATTATTATTAAAAATAGGGTGACTGTAATATAAATTCTTAATGACGAATATGCCCAAAAGTGCTTCAGGTTTAGAAGATATTAGTTGTACCCGTCGTGCCTTGCACGACTATTACTTTATATTTTCTTAGATATATTATAAAAAGATATTAATAAATAAAAATATAATATAAAATTTAATGTAAGTAATTTATTGCCTATAATATGTATAAAAATTATTTTGTTTTTCAAATCAAATTAAACAAATTAAATCCATATCATTAAGTTTAAAATTGAAGATAAACATATGTTATTAAGATAAAATAATCTACATTGCTCTTTTTCCTTGACAATATTTCATAACCAGGTTTAACTTGTTATACTCGTTGTGTCGTGCATGACTATATGGATTTAATACTTAATTTATTTAATGAATAGTATTTTAATTTAATATAATAAATAAAAATAACATATATATTAAAAAATCATTAAGTTGAGCCAATATAATGTGAGGTACAACTAAAGTTGTTAAAGTGAGTCCAATATAAGTTTGATAGATTAATGATAATTTATTTATGAAAAAGTATAAATAAAAATTATTTTAATTAGAATCATTAAAATTTATAAATGTTTTACAAAAATAATTAAATGGCTAAATATAATGTAAATTCTATAATTTTTTAATCAAAATCAATTCTTTAATTTTCAATAAAAAGTTAAAAATATAATTAATAAGAAAAGATAAAAAAAATATGAATGAATATAGAATTTTTTTAAAGATCAAAAATCTTTTATATTAACATAAATAATCCAAAAAGGAAATTAAGGAAAAGATAATATAATTTTTTATATAAAAATTTAATTTAGGCAAGTAGTTATGTAAATATTAAAATTATTTTTTTTATCTAAATTTTATTTAAGATAATTTTTTTAATCTTTTACATAAATCTTATACAAAAATAGATAAAATGATAAAGATAAAATAAATTTTTAATTAAAATTCGAATTAATTTTTTTCAAATATAAAATATAGTGTGTAATGTTAGTTTTTGATAGAAAAAATTCATATTAAAAATATCTTCCTACCTTATTATGATAGCAATTTATCATTATATATTAAAAAATCTTATGTTTTATTTTTCCTTTCTTTTAATTTTTTATTAAATATATTAGAATTTTGGTTTTTATAAAAATTAGATAGATTTTTAGAAAATTTAAAAGAAAAATTATAAATAATAAGAATACAAAATTACTTTTTAAATATAAGGTGGGGTCAGAATTGGTTTGGTGACTCGAAAAGGTTTGGATTTAATATATAGTTATAGATATATAGATGGATATTTCAAAGACATTATCATTTATATCGATATTTTTATTTCAAAGATATATATGTGACCACATGTACATATTTTTCTTATATTTTTGTAATTTATCTTTTACAAATATGATAAATATAATGTCCTTTTTTTTATCTATATTGGTAAAATATACTAATATTATTTTATCTTTATGTTTATTTGGAGATAGATTTTTACAAATATTATTTTATCTTTATGTATATTTGGAGATAACTTTTTTGCTTAATTAACTATAAAAAACTATTATTTTAATAAAGGTGTAATGTGGCGCAATGTGGTGGCAGAAATTGCTTCGGCTTTAGTTATTATTAATAAATTTAATTTAGGCAAGTAATTATATACATATTTAAAAATTTTAATTTTTTTTATCTAAATTTGATTTAACATAATTTTTTTAATCTTTTACATAAATCTTTTACATAAATAGATAAAAGGATAAAGATAAATTAAATTTTTTTAATTTTTAATTAAAATTCGAATTAAATTTTTCCAAATATGAAATTTAGTGGAATGTTAGTTTTAGATAGAAAAAATTAATAGTAAAAATATTTTCTTACCTTATTATGATAACAATATATCATTATACATTAAAAAATCTTATGTTTTATTTTTCCTTTCTTTTAATTTTTTATTAAATATATTAGAACGTTGGTTTATCTATTTTTAGAAAATTTAGAAGAAAAAATTATAAATAATAAGAATACAAAATTACTTTTTAAATATAAGGTGGGGCCAGAATTGTTCTGGTGGCTCGGAAAGGTTCGGATTTAATATATAGTTATAGATATATAGATGGATATTTCAAAGATATTATCATTTATATGGATATTTTTATTTCAAAGATATATATGTGACCACATGTACATGTTTTTCTTATATTTTTTTAATTTATCTTTTACAAATATGATAAATATAATGTCCTTTTTGATCTATATTGGTAAAATATACTAATATTATTTTATTTTTATGTTTATTTGGAGATAAATTTTTACAAATATTTTTTTTATTTGTATGTTTACTTGGATATAACTTTTTTGCTTAATTAACTATAAAAAAACTATTATTTTAATAAAGGTGTGATGTGGCGCAATGTGGTGGCAGAAATTGCTCCGGCTTTAGTTATTAGTAATAGATATATTGATAATTAATGTTACATCATGTGTGTAATTATAACATAAGCAATTTTTTAAATTCAAAATGGATTGTTGAAATATGTACAACAAGGACATAAGTTGTGACTCGCAACGAAAACAACAATGGAATGACACTAGTACACATAATCAACCATGTAAAAACAACTAATTATGTGTATATTGCAACTATGTTAGTGAGTTGTAATCCATCTTGTCTATGATTGGGTAAACTCATAATTCAAGGCTTTAAGCTATAATTTGTTCTAGGTGAGAAGTAATTCACCTGCTAATGCTTGACCCTTCCAGAAGCTCACTTTCTCAGACTTCTTTGTTCATCCAAAAACTGAATTGCTAGTGCTTCATGAAACCTTCTCATTGGATCCATTTGATAGTTTTCTCACTAAGCACTTATGGTTTACTTGGGACTTGTTTCGTTCACTGATGCAAAATCTGCTGCAAATCTTTCCATCCAGGGAGCACTTACTGCACCAATTGTAGTGCCTGTATCAAGGAGAGATGGGGTGGAATCCAAGAGGAAAAACCTACCAATTGTTATGATGGAACAGGAGATAATGGAATCTATAAATGAGAATGCAAGCGTGATTATATGCGGTGAAACTGGGTGCGGAAAGACTACCCAAGTGCCGCAGGTGGGTCGAATTCCTATTTGTAACCACTGATGCAAATACAAGGACATCATCATTCCATTCTGTAAAAATGACTTACATTGCACTCTACTTCTTGTTGCAGTTCCTTTACGAAGCTGGCTTTGGTTCAAAGCTATGCAGCATGCGGGCTGGCATGATTGGTGTGACCCAACCTCGACGTATTGCTGTGCTTGCTACTGCCCAAAGGGTGGCATATGAGCTTGATCTTGATGAGGAAGTTGGATTTCAGGTCCGTTACGACAAGAGGATTGGAGAAAATTGCGCCATCAAGTTTATGACTGATGGAATTCTGCTTCGGGAAGTTCAGGTTTTGGTTACATTCGTCTCTTCTCTTATTTATGGGGAGATCAGGCCTGAATCTAATATTGAACTAACCTATATCTCCTTTTATTTGCAGGGTGATTTCTTACTGCGTCGCTACTCTGTAATAATACTGGATGAAGTTCATGAAAGGAGCATAAACACTGATATACTTATTGGGATGCTTTCTAGGGTTGTAAGGAAGAGGCAGGTAATCTTTTAGTTGTTAGTTCTAGTATCAATATGATGCTTTTCCAATATCTCTTCTTTAATTCATTTTTTTCTTTTTTATTGTTGAGTTCCCGACCCCTCCACAGTGGAGGTCACTGGGTAGTGTTGTTGTATATTGTTGGATTCCTGATGTAAAATTGTGTTTCTTTATAGGATTTATATGAGGAGCAGCAAAAGGCTGAGCTTTCGGGAAAGACCATTGATGATGAACTTAGAGTTTTCCCCTTAAAACTAATACTTATGAGTGCTACCATGAGAGTAGAAGACTTCACTGTGGGCGGAAGGATATTCCATGAACCTCCACCTGTTATCAATGTTATAGCTCAAGAGCGTCATCCTGTAACTGTACATTATTTAAAGAGAACGGAGATTGTGGACTACATAGGTGCAGCCTATAAGAAAGTCGTATCCATTCACAAGAACCTGCCTCCTGGTGGCATACTAGTTTTTGTCACTGGTCAGAAGGAAGTAGAAGATCTGTGTAGTATGCTCCGTAAAGCATCAAAATGTATTGCTCAGAAGAACTCTTCTAAAGTTGATGGGAATACAGTCAGCATAGGTAGAAACTCGAATGAGATTGATGGATATGATATGAAGGAAATTAATGATGCACTTGAAGTCGATGAAAGTAAAGAAGTGGGTGATGAAGAGTCGGATTTTTCCTACCACACTGATGGGTCCGAGAGTGATCTAGAATTTGAAGTTGAAGCTGATGTTGGTGATGATGATCTTGCTCAAGTTCTTGGACAAAATGGTAATCTTGAAACTCTGAAGGGCGCATTTGATGCTTTGGGCGGAAAAACTGCAGCAACAATGCCTGAGCCAAGTCAACCTGAAAAAAGAGGGGAAAACGATAAGCTTGTTGTTGGCCAAATGCGCGTTTTTCGTCTTTATGGGATGCTTCCTGAAGCTGAACAGCGTTGTGTATTTGGTAATGTTAAAGAAGGAGAAAGGCGCGTTGTTGTCGCTACCAACGTGGCAGAAACGTCCATTACCATTCCTGGAATCAAGTATATTATCGACACTGGAAGGGAAAAGGTAAAGGAGTTCAATTTATCGAATGGTATTGAATCATTTAAAGTACAGTTTATAAGTAAAGCTTCAGCTGCTCAACGGAGAGGCAGAGCTGGAAGAACAGGACCGGGCCATTGTTATTGCCTTTATTCTTCTTCATTCTTTCATAGAGAATTCTCTGAATTTTCAATCCCAGAAATATCAAAAGCGCCCGTTGATGGTGTTTTACTCCTTTTGAAATTCATGGGCATCAAGGTATGTTTATCTATATAGGTCAATTTGTCCTTCTTTGATAACGTTTTTTTTCTCAACTGTATTAATTTAGGTTGCAGATTTTCCATTCCCAACTCCTCCTGATGTCAACTCCTTGGTAGAAGCGGAACGTTGCTTAAAGGATCTAGAAGCCCTAAATGCAGAGGGAGAGTTAACCCCTTTAGGCAAGATCATGTCACAATTTCCCATGAGGCCTCGTCACTCGCGGGTGCTCCTGGCTGCCATACAGGACATTAACAAAAAGAAACATTGTGTTCGATCAAATCTTGTTCTGGGTTACGCCGTTGCCGCTGCTGCTGCCTTGAGTGTGTCAAATCCCTTTATTTTCCAACTCGGAGGTAATATTAATAATAATAGTTCAGACAGCCAGGAGCAGGATGAGAAAATTCGAGTTGGAAGAAAGAATCTGAAAGAGGCTCTTAAGCTTTCTCGATCCAAGTTTACTAACATCAAGAGTGATGCATTGACAGTGGCTCATGCTTTGCAGTGTTTTGAGAGATCTAGGAACCGATCAGATTTCTGCACTAACCACTCATTGAGCTCTCAAACCATGTATGAAATGTCAAACCTACGAATGCAGCTACTGTGGTTAGTATGTCAGTTTAGTTCGGAGTTCCTTGTACAAGACGTCCAGGATGCTTGGAAGGCTCCTTGTGAGAAGAACCCATTGTCTCTGGTCGAGGAGGATCTCTTATTGGGAGCCATCTGTGCTGGCTGGATAGATAGAGTCGCCAAGCGTATTAAATCTTCCGAGGGTGGCAAAATCGTAAATAATGCGGTTCCTTACCAGGCTGTCAAAGAAAGACTAGTGTATCTACATTGTGGGTCATCTGTTTTAAAATCTGCTCCTAAGTTTATTTTTTACAACGACTTGCTGGTGCACGGGAAACGAGGTGCTTATATCCACTCAGCGTCTTCTGTGCAGCCGGAGTGGCTGGTCAAGTATGGTGCTTCTCAGTGCCGGTTTTCTGAACCACTCACTTATAGCTATGACCCTCTTGCTGATCAAGTGTACAGCCACGTCATCCCTTACTTCGGGCCCCACTCGTGGCAGCTGCTGCCTTACTATAAGATGGCTATCGATGATGTAGAGGATCGCGTCAAAGTGTTTGCGTACACTTTGCTCGATGGGCAGGTCTTGCCATGCCTAAGATCCGCGAGGAGATTTAGGGCGGCCAAGCCAAGTATCATATTGAAGAAAGAGTCCCTGGGTGAAAAACGCGTAGGGAATCTGCTGAGTGTGTTGAGCCGTCGATCCAGGGTCATCCACAGCTGTGCAATGCTGCGAAAGGCGTGGGAGGAGGATTCGAACGAGTTGTATGAAGAGATTCGGTGTTGGTTTCAGGCTGGGTTTCATCGAGACTTCAACAAGCTCTGGAACGATATGCAGCAAGAAGCCTTTGTCATCACCACACAAAAGGAAGACAAGGAAACTTGATAGAAGTAAGAGCAGATTGGATCTGGCTGGATTACTACATTGCATTCTCTAGTGGTTCTGTAACTGGAATGAGGCTGGATCAACCCAACTACTCTCTTGAATAGTCGAACTTAATGATATTTATAGTTAAAATATATGCTTATTTTCTAGTACAAGGAAAGGCAAAGTTTGCTCAACTTGTAAGGATGTTGTTGTAGATAATATAGGCTGAACATTGAAAGATCATCTAAGCAACTAGTGATGATGGCTTGTCCATACGCATATGGGATAAATTATTTGTGTTTTAAAGATGAAGAACTGACAAGTGAAAATTAGCCTTCTCTTGTGACTTGGTGTATATATGTTGACAACTCTAAGAAATGTTTTCTTTTTCTGTCTTCATAAAATTATTATCAACTCTTTTAGGATAGGCAACACATCTCTGAGAAATGCCTATTATGATGCATGCTAGTGATTTTGTTAGCTGGGAAATGCCTTACACTCACTTGGCTAGTAGTAGTTACTCTTTTAAATATATATACTAGTGGAGGACCGCGTGCGGGGGATAATATAAGCTTGAAAATTCTCTTGTTGTCATCGATTGTTTATGTAATATAAGGTTCATTTGGCATATGCTATTGAACTACAAGCTAAGTGGATGACCTTGCAAAACCTAAATCGAAATTAATTGGTTACCTGCATCACAGGATTGCCATCTTTGGACTTTGGCAGTGCTTCTAGCTTTTTTTGTTATGTAACTAAGAATCCAAATAAAACAAGTATCAATTACTAGCCTGAAGAGAGTAAAATTTGATATTGGACCAGAAAAAACAAGGATACAAATTAGCAAAACAAGTATCTAATAGTACTCTTCTATCTGATCATCCAACCAAAAGAAAACGTTAGCAAGCACTCTGATGCTCCATCAAAAAGCATGTCTACATTCATACACGACATCCCTATCTACAAGTGACGAATTGTCAATATTATGCCTTTTGTTTTTATATATATCAATGGAACAATGGAGTTCACTACAAGCAGCTCAAATTGGACATTCTCACGTACAAACCACATTTTTCTTGCACTTGTTTATGGCAAATTTATTTATTTAATTATTGGAATGCCCTCTGTCAATATGTATCCATCTCTACCCTTTCATCTGTACGTACAATATGTTCACACCTTCTAACAGCTTAATTTAACATTTCTTTCTTGGAATTTTTGGTGGAAAAAAAAAAATTCTTGGACGAGAAGCAAAAATTAAATGGATCGGTGATTTCCAAAACTACTTTTTAACCCAACTAAACACAAGTCCTCCTATTTGTCCGTGAAATTCATTTTCTGGGCTAATGTCACGTAATCACATCATGGGCCATAAACGGTCTACTCGGTCCAGTCCAATAAACCCGACCTGATTGCCCAATACACTCAAGAACAGAAGCTCAACCTGCCAAACTTGAACTGATCAAAGCTCCCAAATTCCACCGTTGATAGTTATGCACAATAACTAAGCTATCGGGTCTAGTTTTACCGGGTCGGGTTTCATGGATGAGATAAATTTGGAGATAAGATTATTTTCTTAGATATTTATAATTAATCATAAGGATATTTGATTAATTATAATTTTAGAAAATTAGATCAATAAAAGATAATAGATAAAAATTTATCTTTTATGGCAAGCGGATAAGATAGAATCTTAGCAGATTGATAAAATAATAATATATATCGGTAAAGATTTTTTATCCGTCTAACTATCGAGTTTATACGTATCTTGCAATTGTCTATATATTATATATGGATTTTGAGGTGCGTACAATTCGAACCCTAGTGCCGGCAGTCGTTAGTGCTTTCTCCAAGTTACAATTATTCTCTAGTTAATTGGTACCGGTTAGCATTCTAGCAAGTGATTTCCGGTGCAGAAATTTATCCCATTCGTGTGCGTGGATACCGTTAGAGGAGCAACACTTGGGGCTCTTTGGTGATCACAAAGAAAGACTTGAATTTGCAATTCAGTTTCTCCTCTGAGGTAATCAACTGACTAATTATTACTTTACGTTATCATACTGATCCTAGGCTAGGGTTTGGGATAAAATTAATGTTTTTTCGCTGTGTTTGTATCCCTAGAACGCAACAGTGGTATCAGAGCCTTGTATGATTGTATGCGTAGAAAAGCATGTTCAATAGGATTTTTGATCAATTATATTTCGTATGCTATTTAGTACAATTAAAATCAAGTTTTGGCTTTAATATTTGATTTAATTGTTATTATTGCGTGCGAAGTATGTGATTGCATGTGATTACGTATATTGATAATTTTTCATGGTTATCTAGTATTTACGGTAATCAGATTTGATCGATCGGTGTTGATTAAAATAGTACGTGGCTAAGACTTGATTATTGGCATGTTAATGGTTGAATTAGTACATCAAATCGCTTTTCTTATAAAAAAATAATAAAAAAAATTGGCATGTTAATGGTATTGATCGCTGTTGGCATGTAATTGTATTGTTAAATATGATTAGCAAGGCATGCAGTATGTGATAATTTATTGCCGATCATGATTGTGCTTTTGGTACATGTAAATTCATGTCAGTTTACGTGCATCTCTCTATACATATAGAACACTCTGCATATTTACGTACATGAATGGTATATATTGTTCGGTGTGCATGACTTAATAAGTGATATATATATGCATGGTTCAATTTAGACTAGTGTGTATGTATTTGGTGAGATTAAAATTGTTTAGGCTAAAATCCCTCGTTATAAATATTAAGTCAAGTTTAATTTGCCCTCCATTAATTGAGTTGAGAAAATAGATAGAATTTTTTTTAATGTGGATCGGTATAACTGAGTTGTGGGCCCATATGAAAAATGTCTATAGTTTTTCTTTACTAATTAATGGGTTGACTTATCTTGAATATTCAACTTGTTAACCAAAGCTAAGGTTAAATAGTTCAAGGGGCAAGTGTTGGATATATAATTCATGGATTTGAGTTATAGGCAAGATAGCCATCCAACGGATACTGAAAGTTGCATAGAATTGCAATTGGCAAAGTTAAGACCTACCTAATGAATCTAGTTTGTAGGTACAACCAAAGTTGTGTGCAAACTAGACAAGTTGGGGTTTCGGTCCCACTAGAGAGTTTATGCAACAAAATTCTCCGAGATCATTACTGAGGGCTATTGATTTTGATTAAAATAGTAGGAGCTTTGACAGATTATAAAAGTCCTTTTTATTTAATTGTATTTGTTGTAAATACTAATCCTCTGTGCATTGTTGATGTAGATACCATGGCAAGTAACAGCTGTGGAACCTTGACATTGCGACACATCCTGGATAAGGAAAGTTTGCTTAGTGGACCCAACTATCTTGAATGGCTCAGGAAACTGACAATTGTTTTGAGACATGAAAGAAAGTTGTATGTCCTAGATGAATCAGAGCCGGTTGCACCGGCTGAAGTCCCAGAGGCCGAAGTAAAGGCCTATAAGAATTTCTTGGAAGATCATATAGATGTGGAATGCATCATGATGTCTGCAATGATTCCTGAATTGCAGAAGCAACATGATGGCATGACTGCCAGGGAAATTGATGCTCATCTACGTGATCTATTCCAAGAGAATGCCAAGGTTGAGCGTTATAATACCTCTAGAACCCTGTTTAACAGCAAGATGCAAGAAGGTACCTCAGTGGAGACTCATCTCTTGAAAATGATCAGGTACATAGAGAGGCTCGGAAACTTGGGTGTAGCTATAGATCAAGATTTAACAATGGATCTAGTCTTGTCATCATTGTCGGAGAGTTTTTCTCGGTTTTATCATGAACTTCAATATGAATGACATGAAGAAAACTCTACCAGATGTTTTGGCTATGCTAAGAACTGCTGAAAAGTACATTAAAGCGTCAAAGTCAGCAAAGCAGTCTTCACTAGTTCTTAATGTAAACAAGAACAGGAGACAGGGCAAGGGAAAGGAAAATTCCAAGGCCAAGAAAGTGAAGAAAAATAATAAGCCAAAGAAAGGGGTGTAGAAACCTATAGTTGAGGAGAAAGAAGCTACATGTTTCCATTGTGGCAAGAAGGGTCACTGGAAGAAGAATTGCACAAGCTTCTTAGAGAAGAAAAACAAAGATGCTGGATCAGGTATCTTAGTTGAGTGCAATATGTCTGTTTCTACTTCATGGGTATTGGATATCGCATGCTTTTCTCATATTTGTGTGAATTTGCAGGGCCTAAGTAGGTGCAGGAGGCTTTCCAAAGGCGAGGTGAATATACGAGGTGTTAGTGGAGCAAGGATTGTTGCTTTAGCCGTCAGGACTTATTCTATCACCTTGCCAAGTGGTTTAGTTCTAGATTTGAACAATTTTTATTATGTTCCTAGTTCTACCAAGAACATTATTTCAACTCTGGTTTTGGATATTGAAGGTTTTACATTTAAGTATGGAAATCGAACTTTTTCGTTTTACTTGAATGGCTTGTTCTATGGTAGTGGAATATTATATAATGATTTATATCTTTTGAACTTAGAAAAGTCAGTATCGTGCATCGTTGAAAAGGAACAGAAAAGGAATGACTCGAAAATTACCTACCTATGGCACTGCAGACTTTGTCATGTAAACGAGAGACGTATCGCTAAACTCCATTTTTTCCTTTGATTTTGAATCCATAGATGCGAGGCGCGTTTACATGGAAAAATGACTAAGGCACCTTTTACCAAGAAAGGTAAGAGAGCAGACGAGTTGCTAGAGCTCATACACAGTGACGTATGTGGACCTCTATCGACTCAAGCTAGAGGTGGCTATTCTTACTTCGTAACGGTCATAGACGATTTGATTAGATATGGATATGTCTACTTAATAAGGAACAAGTCGGACACCTTTCATAAATTCAAAGAGTTCAAAAACGAGGTAGAGAATCAACTTGGCAGGAAAATAAAGGCTCTTCGATCAAATCGAGGTGGCGAGTATTTGAGTCAAGAATTCATTGATTTCCTTAAGGAGTGTGGAATAGTCTCACAACTAACTCCTCCTGGAACGCCGGAATGGAATGGTGTTTCTGAAAGGAGGAATCGCACTCTTTAGGACATGGTAAGATCAATGATGAGTCATGCAAGTCTTCCATTGACATTTTGGGGTTATGCTTTGGAAACAGCAATCCACACACTAAACCGTGTCCCAACTAAGGCAGCAGATCAGACACCATATGAGATTTGGCTAGGTCCTAAGCCATGTCTTATCTCAAAGCATGGGGTTGTGAAGCTTATGTGAAGAGCTCAAATTCAGATAAGCTTGCAGCCAGATCTATTAAGTGCACATTTGTTGAATATCCTAAGGAAAAGAAAGGATATTACTTTTACATTCCAAATGAGCATAAAGTGATTGTTGTTCGGTATGCTACTTTCTTAGAAAGGGAGTTCATCTCTAAAGAGAGTAGTGGGAGTGAAGTAAGTCTTGAAGAGATTCAAGATTCAACAAATGAGTTGGAACAAGAGCAATTGGTTAGGCCAACCCAGCCAGAACCTGAGATTGCAGAATTGCAAGAGTTACGTAGGTCCTCAAGAGTGAGAAAGGAGCCAGAAAGAATGAGCCTTATCGTCACTGAGCAAGGTGAAGTGTTGCTCATCGAGAATGATGATGAACCTTCGAGAATGATGATGAACCTTCAACCTACAAGGAAGCATTAGGTTCATCGGACTCTGAGAAATGGCTAAATGCCATGAATTCTAAAATGGACTCCATGTATTCCAACGAAGCATGGGAGTTGGTAGATGCACCAATTCGGGTAAAACCTGTTGGTTGAAAGTGTGTCTTCAAGAAGAAGACAGACATGGATGGTAACATAAGTACCTATAAAGCAAGGTTGGCAGCAAAAGGTTTTACTCAGCGTTATGGAATTGACTATGAGGAAACTTTTTCACTGGTAACCATGCACAAGTCTATCAGGATTTTGCTTGCAATAGGAGCTAGCTTACTATGACTTTGAGATTTGGCAAATGGACGTGAAAACCACTTTCCTAAATGTGAAGTTAATAGAGGAAGTTTTCATGGAACAACCTCCAGGGTTTGAAACGTCTACGGGTACAAATAAAGTAAGTTGAAGAGACCCATTTATGGATCGAAGCAAGCGTCTCGGAGTTGGAACCTGAGATTTGATGAAGCTATCAAGGAATTTGGCTTCATTAGAAATTCAGAATATCCTTGCATTTATAAAAAGGTTAGTGGGAACACAATAGTGTTTCTAGTTTTGTATGTGGATAATATTCTCCTCATCGAGAAGGACAAGCCATTCTTAGATGCTACCAAGGCATGGTTGTGTAAGTGCTTCTCCATGAAAGACTTAAGTGAGGCAGCCTATATCTTAGGGATTAAGATACACCGAGATAGGTCTAAAAGGCTGCTTGGATTAAGTAAAAGCAGGTACATTGACAAGATCTTGAACATATATAAGATGCAAGATTCCAAGAGAGGATTTTTTCCCTTGTCACATGGTATACGTCTCTCTAAGCAGATGTGCCCAAAGACACAACAAGAGAGAGACTGGATGAGTACTGTACCTTACGCTTCTGCGGTTGGGTCCATTATGTACACCATGACATGTACACAGCCTGATGTCTCGTATGCAATAAGTATGACGGGTAGATATTAGTCCGATCCAGGTGAAGAACACTGGAGTGCTGTGAAGACCATTCTCAAATATTTGAGAAGAACCAAGGATATGGTTTTGGTCTATGGAGGAGAAGAGGAGATGGTGGTCAGAGGTTATAATGATGCTAGTTTCCAGACAGATCAAGATGATCTAAAGTCGCAAATGGGTTATGTGTTTTGCCTGAATGGTGGACCTGTTTCTTAGAAGAGTTCCAAGCAAGATACAATTGCTGACTCTACGGCAGAATCCGAGTACATAGCAGCTTCAGAAGCAGCTAAGGAAGCAGTTTGGTTCAAGAACTTCATTGCAGAGCTTGGAGTGGTTCCTAGCATTGAGAGTCTAGTTAGTTTGTACTGTGACAATAATGCAGCCGTTGCACAGGCTAAGGAACTAAGATCTCACCAGCGATCCAGACATGTACTTCGGAAGTACCACATCATCGAGAAATAATCCAAAGAGGAGATGTTGCATTGAGCAGAGTTTCAAGTGATGAAAACATTGCAGATCCATTGACTAAGGCCTTACCTCAACAGAAACATGACTCTCATGTGAGGGGTTTAGGACTTAGAGTTTGGCATTGATTTATGGTAGATACTTTATAGTATGCATTTTGTCGAACAAGAGTTACTTATATGACAATAATATATTTATTTAAAAGGCAGTATTTATCATTTTTATTTTTTTTCAGCTAACATATAATGTTGATAAAATCCCATAGAGTATAATGTCTTATGTAAAGTGACAATATAGTTGTTATTGTTAGTGAGAATTTTACAACAAGGTTATATTCTTGAATTGTCCTTGGTTTGATTAGTATCGAAAGGGGATATCAAAACTATAAACCAACATGTGAATAGACTATAGGTTCATCTCGCTGAACCGAGGGATAGCTCTTCCAAGTCATTCATGTGAGTGCTCAAGTGTATGTAGAGCCACCGGACTGACCCGAATTAGAGGATACCACATGTATTAAGCGTCATTGGTTCCTCCTCTAAATGAAGGAGTGTAAGTGATCTCATGACTTGAGACTATCACATGATCCTATGGATGGAGTCTTAACTTTGATGCCGTTAAATGTAGCTTTTGATGAGTTGCAAATAAGGCGGTTATTAGGTCTAAGACAAAGTGTAGAGAGGATAGTGGTTGAATCAAGAAAGGATTCACCCCTCTCTTGGATTAGAGAGTTAATATCGTGGGCCACTTGCATGGTTGAGATATAAGTGACTCTAAAATCCATGGCCATGGTAGAATATTTTGGGTCTAGGTCGTCTCTGCTAAACCAAGTAAATAATTGAGCCGAGTGGTGACGCATCGTGCACTAGCTTGATCTAGATATTTGAGGATGAAGAGATTGAATTACACAGTAATCACTTCATAGAGGTATATGGTTCACCAACCATTTCTATCTTTTTGGGTGGTCAACAATTGTTGCTAGACGGTTACCTTGACTTGTGTTGGATAACACTACCATCGAGATAGAAACCTAGAGGGTCACACACATAAGCACGATAGATGAGGAAACTTGAAATTGAGAGTGGACTGTAAACCCAAGATTAATGCGGTAATGACTTGAGCTTGGTAATAGTGCAAGTAGGAGATTGATAGTTATGCACAATAACCAAGATATCGGGTCTAGTTTTACCGGGTCGGGTTTGATGGGTCTTAGTCTTAATTAGGCCCATGAGATAAATTTGGAGATAAGATTATTTTCTTAGATATTTATAATTAATCAAAAGGATATTTGATTAATTATAATTTTAGAAAATTAGATCAATAAAAGATAATAGATAAAAGTTTATCTTTTATGGCAAGCGAATAAGATAGGATGTTAACATATTGATAAAGTAATAATATATATCAAGTAAAGATTTTTTATCCGCCTAACTATTGGGTTTATACGTATCTTGCAATTGTCTATATATTATATATGGATTTTGAGGTGCGTACACTTAGAATTCGAACCCTAGTGTCGGCAGTCGTTAGTGCTTTCTCCAAGTTACCGATTAGCATTCTAGCAAGTGATTTCCAGTGCAGAAATTCATCCCGTTCGTGTGCGTGGATACCGCTAGAGGAGCAACACTTGGTGATCACAAAGAAAGGTTTGAATTTGCAATTCGGTTTCTCCTTTGAGGTAATCAACGGAACTAATTATTACTTTACATTATCATACTGGTCCTAGGCTAGGGTTTGAGATAAAATTAATGTTTTTCGGCTGCATTTGTATCCCTAGAACCCAACAACCGTTTCTCTCAACCGATCAAAATTCAAAACCCTTGAATTCCCCAATCCTCTTCATCATTTCTAGGCTTTCAATCTTCTCGTCGGCGCTAATTCCTGTTGATTTCCATGTCTTCTTCGTTTGTAAAAATAGATGATGAAGGCTCAATCTGCGAAGCCCGTCAAAAGCCCTGTGCCTGAGTTGCTTTACCTGACGCTAGCCGTTTCGATGCTCGTGATCGGCCTCGTCGTCACCGCTTCCTTCTTCGTGGAAGCGATCTCTCTCTCTCTCCCTGATTTCGTTGATTTTTTTCCACATTGATTTGTGTCGTCTGCTTTCGATTTTGGTTTTTTGTTGAGTTTGTGAGGCGTTAGGGCTGGTCAGCTTGACAAATTGATTAATTGCATGAAACGGAGAAGGAGATAAGTTACCAACAAAGGAGAGTACAAGTAGGAGAGGAAGAATTAGCAACAATATTTTGGAAGGGGTAGAAAGGTTGAAGAAAGGGACAGAGGAGAAGTGAAAAGGGCTGAGACTTATGGTACAAGGAAGAAATGATAATGATGAGTGTTTATCTATACAACTATAAAAATTCTCCCTCAATAGACCAATAAATGATCTATCTATTGAAACTATGTATTGAAATAGAAAATACCATTAACAAATAATTGCATAAATGATCTGTCTTTTGAAATAAAAAATACCATTAACAAATAGTTGGAGTTTCTATACAACTATAAAAATTCTCCCTCAATAGACCAATAAATGATCTATCTATTGAAACTATGTATTGAAATAGAAAATACCATTAACAAATAATTGCATAAATGATCTGTCTTTTGAAATAAAAAATACCATTAACAAATAGTTGGAGTTTGGAATACGAATGGGCAGACCAAGTTGTCACAATCAATGCACCATATCATGTGTGTTAGCCTCTTACGTTCCTTCTTGAATGTTATATGAACAACTGTTTGAACTTCCGTTTGCACTATATTTATTGTTATTGACAAAATATAGAGCTAACATATAATTAATTGGCTAATTTCAAAAGATAGAACTGTTTGAACATACAATTTCTATTTTAATTCATATAATATACACATTTACTTATGTCCACATAAAATAAATAAAAATAAACAAGAAATCCTATCCCGTCCATCGGACGGGTCAAACCTTCTAGTGTTTTTAATAATTGTAATTTGAATGGTGAGATAGCATTGAATTTCAACGGTGAGATAACAATAATGGGCTGGCTACTATTCATAAGGGGGTTTAAGTGCATTTATGGGTTTTTTTGATTTTTTATATTTATGTACGTGATAATTTACTTACATTGTCGAAATCATTGAAAATTTGTTTGATGTCAGCAAAGAAGACTAGTTGTGGCTCACTAGCACTTAGCTTTTAGAAATCATTTATCTATGCCTTCACCAATGTTTGAGTCTTATCTTGATTAGATATTGTCAATATTTTATTTGGGCTCGGTTTGTTTAAGTGTTCATCAAGCTCGAGCTTGGTTCACGAACCGCTCATCTAATGTGTTCGCGAGCAAACTAATCAAGCTAACATGTTTACATATAATTAAATGCACAGAAGTTGGTTATATCTTTTACGGTTTTAGGTTAAAAAGAGTAAAAAACAAATAAATATGTATACATCACATATAGGGTTATGAAAAAATAGTTTACTAAAAAAATATAATAATATTACGTATATTTTAGATTGTTTATGAATATTTGGACGAGCTTGTTCACGAACATATAGTCGAACTTGTTCACGAACATATAGTCGAGCTTGTTCATGAACAAACAAATCGATTTTCATGTGTTCGTGTTCGACTCGTTTACAAATCGAGTCGAACACGACCGAATTTTTGCTAAGCCGAACGTCAAATATTTCATGAACGGCTCGGTTCATTTACGGCCTTGTTTGCTGCTCCTTTGACTAATCCACTCATGATTTCATGCCTATCTCTTCATTAAAAGAAAGACACGTATTGCATCTACGCTTAGATTTATGTTGCATGTGCAATAATTTCCTCATAAATGAAGGTTCAACTTAGAAGTGTTTGGTCTAAATATTTATTTCAATGATGCAAAAGTTATGTTTACTTTCTCTTTATGCGCTTAATATTGGCGATTTTCGCATGTCGCCGATACCCCTAGGTGTGATTGTCATAAATGTTGAGAATGAGGATCGGCTGGATCGCATTGCAGTGACTTTGGAAGCTCGAGTATGTGATAACTTGTGATTGGTTTGATAAGAGGTAAAGAAGCGAAGAGGCCATGAGTAAGGATAGATAAGGGAAACTTTGAGACTCATCTTGTAGCTTGGAGTGCATATGCCTAAGCTCGGGAAACCTCAAAAGGTGAGCATTGGCATGGCAAGGCATGGATTGGATCTTGGTACGGGGGCGTCTTAGCTCGGGCGGCGGTGCGCCTATGCACTAGCGATAGGTGCTAGCTCTCGGGTGGCTACAAGCTCATATAGGGCACACCTGGGCGTGGGCAACAATAGCTCGTTGGAAGCTTGCCTAAGCTTAGCATATGGGTTTGAGTGAAGGTTGGTGCAAAGGAAGCTTGATGCATTCTCATACGAAAGTTTAATTTGAGGGGCAGTGATGCAAAGGAAGCTTAGTACATTCTCTTTACTAGACGAGTGTTGTTGTGATTTTTATGAAGTGAATTCACAAGGTCTTGATGTGACCTTAGACACATGAAGAGTATATAAGCATGGAAGAGTCGAAACCAAGCTTGGATGACTCTGAGTGACATGAATGAGTTTGGAAGGATCATAGTGACGAGTCGCTATGAATTGTGCCAAGGAAATGTCGAGCCAAAGCCTAGTGTTGGCACACCCACACCTTGTTGTGGGATTACTTCCGTTCGGTGCAACCGGGTGCACAGCGTGGCATGGGCTTGCTTGTTTCCAGCCGAGGCACACTTTCCCTTGTCTCTAAAGCACTAAGTTTCGTAACGGTTTTGGGCATCACCTTGAGGGTACTTGGCTCTCCGCCTTGGCCTTTGTTTGGCCAACCCGAACCAAGTCCACAAGGCACTCGATTGGTTGTGTGTTTGGCACAAAGAGCCAAAAGTCTCCTAGTCTTGTCACAAGGATTATTTCCATGCAATGAATTAGACACTACATCAAAAACAAGGATCGAAGTTTTGATTTGCATTCGTATGCATATCGAATGATTGCAAATGGAATTTCGTGGTAATGCCTATATGGACAAGAGGCACTAAATGGTGTGCAAAGGCTCTTAAGTCTGAGCCCTAGATACTTCATCAATGAGTGTTGGAATAGCTCATGAAAGACCATGACCATGGACAATGGTGCTTGAGAGACTAACTCTCTAATGGGCAAGTCGTGGGCGCGTCATGGCCAGGTGTGCCTACGCTTTGGCTTCAAGAACTCTCCCTGGAGACGCGGTTTTGGTTGGGAATTGTGCGGTCGCATGATGCCTAGGGTGGCCATGTCTTGGCTCCAAAAGGCCAAGCCTTGGCCTAAGTTAGCCCTAAGTGCCCATGCCTAGTAGGAGCATCCAAGAGTGGACTCGAGAAGTTTTCTCGTAGGTCCTAAAGTGTGCGTTCTTCAACTTCGAGGAACTCGTGATGGGGAGGTCTTTGTAAATCATAAAGCCTCGGTTTCGATACGAATTGGGAACATTGTTCGATTCTTGGAACAAAGCTTTCCAAGAAAGGAGCCTAAGTCAGTTAGAACCTCGGAACATTACTCCTACCGATGAATGTTGGTGCACCATAAGAGGCCTAGAGTTGTCACTCTCGTGGGCCTACGTATGTGGCCTAGGAGGTCATGAAAAGGCTATGCATGTTACGATAAGAAGGTGACCAGGATGAGGTTAAGATCTCAACTCCACCCACATCTTGGTCGAGTCATGGGTTGAGTACCCGCCTAAAATAGTCACTCGATCGAGTGATAAGCCAAGTTCCAGCCTAGAGTCCTGACTTAGTGCACAACTCGGTCGAGTTATGGGTCGAGTTGTTGTCGGAAAAATATGACGTGATCCAAGACTCGATCGAGCCTTGAACCAAGTTTTCATCTGGATTATTGAATGGCCAGATGCCTTGGATGATGGTGTTGAGAACAAGATTCCCAATGCTAGTAGGCACAAAAGTGGCATGCTTGTAAAGACAAGTAGAGACAAGTGTAAAGCACATTCGTGGTATGACAAGTACCCTAAGGGCATGTTTCCTCAAGTTTCCTTGACGAAAGTTTCAAGAAAAAAGGGAAGAATGAATTCATTCCATCTTGGATGAGGATGATTATCCCAAAGACAATCACCTGGGCTATGGTGTGTGAGATGGAAAGGGTCTTATCAATGGAGGTCTCTGATTGATGGATCTTGGAGAGGCCAATGTGGGAGCAATGAAGTTGGAAGACACTCGAGATCTTCATTGGATGATCAAGACATTGGAAGGTATTTAATACTTGATTTCTACACATGTTGTTTGCACCTATGAATTCATCTGGAATGCTTCTCACAGGGAGTGTGTCCCGACTTGAGTACTCTCGAGTGATAGAGGGGACCATGACATGTCAATTGTCGTGGTGGAAATACATTGATGCGTAACGCATTGGATGTGTGGAAATGCTTTCCAGTTTGGAAAGACAAATGCAAGTGGATCCTCTAAATGTGGAAGATCGTTGACGAGTGCGTGTTAATTCATTTTGGGTGATGGTGCACATTCTTGGAATACCAAGAGGATATCTTGCATGGTTCGACCATGGTGTCGAGATATGACATCTAGGTGTTAGCGTGAATTATTCTGAGGAATAATCACACTTAGAGTCGTCAAGATTGATTAGTGGAAAAGCACAACGAGGTTGCGAACCTCTCTTCCGAGATTTTGGCAGAAGGGATTGTGTACAATCAACTAGAGGGTTGGGGATAAAATCCTAATATCAGCCTAAGACTTGGACACCCTATTTCCCCTTACCGAAAGGTGTAGGGGTGAATTCAATGTGGAAAGCCAAGGGTATAAGGTTGGAGAGCATATTAAAAGCCCACCAAGTTAAATGCTCTCGCCTACGTAAAGGAAGAGTTTTGAAACGCTTGTTTCATTCATAAGACTTTGGAAAGTGCATTCGTAGGTGCATGTTAGAAGTCTCAACTAAGCATATGCAGAAGTGAAAAGTTTCTTCCAAGAGAGTACTAGGATTACTCGTCTATAAGCATATTGTAACAACCCGTCTTTCTGACAAGGCATTACTCGATAATAGACCGCACGAGGCACTACCAAGCTAGTTCGACAACAACAACAATCGGATCTTGTAATGCGGGCACGTCGAGAAAATATAGAAATCATCCAGCTCGTATTATAAAATAAAAATTTGAGTAAGATGTCATGAACCCAACCCATATAACAACTTAATGATAGCAGAACTCTCGTAACCCAACAATAATTCAACAATAAAGCATTATCTTATACAAACTATGCATTTTAAGTATATGCGATGAGACAAATATGAAAGATAAAATAAAACCCCACACCCGACTATTTATCACATGTGCACCACTACTCCGCTCCACCATTTCGTCGAGGCTTCTACACGGCGATCTGATTACCTGGTTTAAAAAATAATGCCCCGAATGGTCAGCTGTTACTCTATCAAGCTAGATTAAGCATGACAACAAGAAAATCTGTTTTTGGCAACAAAGAAACTCGTTGCCAAAAATATCTTTAGCAACAAATTTACATTTTTGGTAACGACCATGCTCCGTTATGGGAGATGCCGTTACTAAAGGTTTGTGCAACGAGATTTCCTCGTTGCCAAAAATTAGTATTTTGCAACGAAAGAGTTGTTGCTAAATATCTATTATTGCCATAGGTCTGTATCAGCCCAAGGTCAAAATCCTTTTTCTACAACAACAATGGTTGTTACGAAAAATAACAATGTCGCAACAAAATTGTGTTGTTGCGAAAAAATAGGGTCTTTGATAACAGTGCATGTTGTTACCAAAAAAAATTATCTGGCTACAAAATTACCTGTTGTCAAAAACTAAGATTGTTTGCATAAAAGTTTGACATATGGATATCATTTTTGTTTTTAGCAACAATAAGAGATGTAGCAAAAAAATATGTAAGAAATAAAATACGTTCATATAATAAATATCTTATGGTGGGTCTATATCACTTTTACCATTCATTAACAGAATGATCATCATAAAATATTCAATTTCTATAACAAATTTAATAATGGTTTAAACTTAATTATATTATGATAATTATGCATCCATACATCAAAGGTACTATAATAGATCATCTTAGAGTCCAAAAAATAGGCATATACATGAAGCAATATTTCTTCTTGTGTCTGAGGACGTGCTTGATCACCTTCAGGTTGTTTCTCTTTGTCTTGCACGAGCTTATGTAATCGTTCCTGCACAAAAGAGAAAAACAATTCACTGCAAATTTCAGCTTGATCTCCTCTATATTTCAGAACGATCAATACAATTTAAAAAAAAAATGTATGCCTTGAAATGCTCAACAACTCAATATTTCAGCATGGTCTCCCTAGTCTTTTAAACAATCCAAATTATAACAGTAGTGTCTAAATCTGCAAACGATGAAAATTTAAATCAATGCAGCTTTCAGAAAACTAACATCATGCTTTCAAATGCTCTAAAGCAAAAAAACCTTGAAAAGCAACCATAGCTCGACATACATGGAAAAATGGATGATGTAGTGAATCCTTAGCTGTTGGACTTTGAGGTGGGTCCCAAGAGCAAAGCCGCTGCATAAGTGGGCACTAATCAGAAATTCTTACCGGCAAAATTCCTAGTCTAATAGAAACATTCAGGCAATGACATCCACACCTTTATGAAATCAATATCTTCCATGCTTGCATTTGGGATCATCTCTGACACATTTGCTGGCATGAACTATCAAAAAAAACATGACGATCAGCATCACAAGACAGCACAAAAAGAGGCATGAAAGGCCCCAAATTCAATTGCGTATAAGGATGTTCTTGAACACAAAACCACCTCTGAATATGATCAGATGTGTAATATTCTTTGCTTCAGGGAAAGCGGAACAATCTGGTGAGCCAAGAACACATCATATTTTGTAGAATTGATCTGCTTCACTGCGAATAGCCCAAAAAATTTTAACAGAAGAAAAAAGAGGGGTTCTTAAATGTCTGCATGTAGCATCTATTGTTATCTTGTACATTACAGATTTAACATTCAAATTTTATCCAAAAGCACAGCTTACATCAAGTACCAAGAAAATATGGGAAATAACCTAAGAATATATGCATGACAAAGAAGAGTCATGCCAAGAAAATCTTGGCATCTTAACATAGAATGTTTGTGACAGCTGATATGAACAAATTACAAGAAGCAAACCTATCTTTTTAAATATTTGTTTTGCCACAATAGTCAATATCAGGTTAAACTTATTCAATAAAAAAGTAGTGTAAAACAGATACACAACTTTTACCTTTCTCCAGGAAAAATAGGGCACAACGTAAATAATTCAGCAAGTATAGCACCAGCTGCCCACATATCTGCAATTATAATTTTCCTTTGTCAATCAGTAAAGCAACTAGCTAGCAAAACAATATTGGGATGGCTGGTGTTGAATTCAGAATGAAATAGAGTGAAATTATCATATACCCGAACACTTTGATTGCTTAATTTCATCCATTCCCTATCCATGATAGCTCCTACTTTTTGTCAACACAAAACTTAGTGAAGGAACTATAAATATATAACAAAAATAGAAGCTAGTGCTAAAAGAGTCTTAAATGATATATAACAAAAATTATTCAACAAACAAATCAATCATAACATGAGCATCCACAAAACAAGTAAAAGTGCAATTCCGTTGAACTAAAACTAATGTAGGGAACAATGAGTAATTAATTATTATTTAATTTGGATTCATATATACCAAATTGATACATACTGTACGTTAACTTTGATTGGTTATATAGCAGTGCATAGGATATTATTAGAAAGAGAATGGAAAAGCTAATCAAATAACAAGCTAATTAGATTCATTTAAATAATCAAATAACAAACTAGTGCTTAGTTATATAGCAGTACATAGTATAGTTGTGTGGATAGCTGAGAAAATCAAATAACAAGCTAATTAGATTCATTTAAATGAACTTAGTTATATAGCAGTAAATCTAGCAGATCAACTCTTCATGTTTGCTAAGTATCAGCAACTGACAGCACATACCACAGATGTTTGATGGGTTTATATGAACTTAACTAACACCCCCTGCTACAAGGCTACATTAAAAAAAATCAACCCACACCTACTGCATTGCAGAAGCTATTTCCTTGTATAATTATGAAGCCACAAAAGTCAACTCACACCATACGCATACGAGGCTTATGAGGTACTGGTGTTTGTATCTCGTGGGTTTTATTTTTCTTTAGGAATATCTGAATTGAGAACCTACATGTGCCTTTGATAATTAAGTGACAATAATATGAGAATGACTACTTAATTGTAAGGATCATGAAAACGCAAATCAAATCAAATGAAGCCCCCGAATCAACTAAAACCCCCAAATCAACCATAATCGCTAGAAATCATAAATATCATACTTGATTGATCAGTCATCATACAGAACAACAAAATGTCAAAATTAATGCTCAATCACATACCTTTTCACACAGAAGCGTGAAATTTCGGATAGGAGACCAGCGAGCCGTTGAACCAACGCGAGCCACCGCCTGAAAGATGAGCGCCGCCACCGCGTGGAAAAACGAGAGATGCCGCCTGAGAGGTGAGCGTCGCTGCCAACGATGCTGACGGCGACGAGAAGAGATGCGTCGCTCTGGTTAGGGATTGAGAGCTCGGGTTAGGGATGCGGGTGACATACGAGAAAAGAAAGAAAGGAGAGTAATTTACGAGAAAGGATGAGAAAGTTATAGACGAGAAAATGAATTTCTTATGTTTGGATACACATGAGTTTTGATGATAAAATGTGAATTAATTTTATTTTATATTTTTTGTTTGAGAGGGAGTATTTCACTTTCCCACCAATTTGATGAGATTCATTTTCCCATCGTTTTCTTCTAAATTTTTCTATGAAATTCATCTAACTCTCATCTAAAAACTCAACCAAACAAGAGAAAATTGTTTCCAATCATTTCCTATCTTAATTTTCCCATCAAATCCCACCATCCAAACACTACAATGATATAGGATACTCATTATATTTTATTTTATTTTATTTTTTAATAATTAAAAATCAAGATGTCATGTTTTACAACAAAGAGATTTGTAGCAAAAATAAAAAAAATTTACATAACAACAAAGTTTCGTAGTGAAAGGTCATTATGTTTTTAATAACAAGAGGGTTGTTGTAAAAAAGAATTTGTTTTTTCACTCATCCCGCCTCATCAAAATTATGGAGGGAATTTATTTTCGAAAATTCTAAATTGTATATATATCTTTTACAAAATAAAAAAAATAAATCGATTTATATTTGACAATGACAGAATACCGTAGCGATAAAAATTTCATTTATAACAGCGAAGGATTTGTTGCCAAAAATAACTAGTTTTTTTTCACACCCTACCTTATGAAAATATTTGGAAAGAAAATGAACCGCTAAAAATAAATAGGTCTCTTATGTTTTGATTAAATTAATTAATTATAAAGTTGTTTTCTGCCACAAAAAAAAGCTTGTAGCAAAAATAAAAATAAATTTCACAACAACTTCGGTCGTTGCGAAAAAGATATATATGTTTAGTAACGACAAGCTTGTTGCAATAAATTACTTTCCTCCCGCCTCAAGGAATTTCTGGAGGGAAATTATGTAGGAATTTATGGCTACAACCTTTTGCCACGACCTAATACGTGTCATTGCTAAAATATATATTTGGCAACAATATTTATAACTGTTGCAAAAAATCTATTGCTAGAAAACGATTTTCTTGCAGTTTCAAAAAGTCCTCAATCACACATTACAATGTCAACCTTAACAATCTAGAATACAACCGAGCAAGTCGCATATGACTTGCCTCAAGAATGACGAATCTCGGAGTTATAGAAAGCTACTGATCAAAGAGAACACTGCACGAATCTAATTAATTTGAACACCAACTATTCCCATGTCTCTGAACTTTGCAACTCCTACTATGATTCAAACCAACCTAATATATAAATAATGCAGCGCTCAAGTAAAACACCCTTTTAGAGTGTAACATGCAACAGATTTTTGGCCTTTAGATCTAATTAATTATACGGTCTAGATTATATAAAAAGAAGGTGCAATTTTTAGATGGGGGTGAGAAACACGGGAATATTTCTAGAATCCCATTAGAATTGTAAAATATCTTCAAATCCCGTTTTTTTTGGGTAAAAAAGATTGTGTTCATCAATTGTAGATATTCTCTCTTTCCTAATTGCTTTTTCTTCTTCTCTATCGTGGTTCTCAATTCCGTCTTCTTCATCAGAGAGTCGAAGCCATCTACTCCAAGTTCGACCGATTTCAGAAAAGCTACCGGAAATTGGTACACTTTCAACCCACATCTTGTCTCTTTTTGTTATATATTTCAAACCCTCATCCACTCAAACTCCGATTTTAAAGATTAGGGTTTAGAAGTGGAAATTTCGGTACAAGAGCATCGTTATTCTTGTGATTTTGTTTGAAATTTTCATAATTTAGGTTTATACTTGTACAACAACCATTGAATTAGTCGCTTAATCAGGATTTCATAAGTTAGAGTTTGTGTAACACGCGACAATAATAGATCTAGTGTTTTTCGTTTGGGTGAATCTCCTATTGCATATCAATTTCACATGATTTTTTGGAGATTTTCAAGCTCACACCTGGTTCATAACTAAGATTTGTGGATTTTTTGGAACAGATCAATGGCAAAATCTCCTGTTGATAAAGATTCACAAGAAACGAAAGTTCGAAAAAGGTAGATTTTAATCGATGTGTTACTATTGGATTTGAATGTTTATATTTTGAAAAAGTCATCACAATTTTGAGAAAAACTTATCATTTTTAATTGCAAAACCGTGATCTCTATACAATAATGATGGGCTATTTATTCAAATCAATTGTGCCTTTTTTTCATCTATGTTTATAGACATGTTTATACCATGGATGTGTGATGCTTGGAGCTGTTTTTCTTTATTGTTATGAGCATAAGTTGTTTTTATTAGTATCGTATGCTTGGTTTGGTATTGTTCTATATATACGATTGAAAAAGCATTATCAAGATTTAGAACAAGTATTTACACATTTTCAAAATCGTGACCCATTCATAACAATTTTTTAAATAACAGAAATTGTTATGTACTTTTCATGTTACACAATAGTGTTTTTCAATGATTATAAGGCAACTTTTTCACATATTAGTTTCAAATATGTAATGGTTTCCCTCTTTGAAGTTTTTTCAAATATTTACACGAATTTATTCATTACAAGATGAAAACAGTGTTTTTTCATTTCTGTTTCATGTGTGTCTACTATGTTTTTCTACATATTGATAATAATTTTTCAAATAACAGACATAAATTGTTCTGTATTTTTCATGTTATGCATTAGTGTTTTTCAATGATTATAAGACAAGATCAAAAGATGAACACTTGTTCTAATATGTTGAAAAATCGTTATAAAAATGTTTCTACCTATGTTTTTCAACATATTGATAATGATTTTTCAAATAACAGATATAGATTGTTCTGTATTTTTCATGTTGTACAATAGTGTTTTTCAATAATTATAAAACAACTTTTCACATATTAGTTTCAAATATGTAATGGTTTCTTTCTTTGAATCTTTTTCAAATATTTATATGAACTTATTCATTATAAGATGAAAATAGTGCTTTGTCATTTCTGTTTCATGTGTGGCTATTGTGTTTTTCTACCTATTGATAATAATTTTTCAAATAACAAATGTTAATTGTTCTATATTTTTCATGTTGTATAATAGTGTTTTTCAACAATTATAAACAACTTTTGCAATAGTGTTTTTCGTTTTGATAGTTATGCATTATGTGATGAACACTTGTTCAACATTATTAGCACATATTCGTTATTCAAACTCAGCTTCTAATAAAATGCAATATATATCTGACTTTTTCATTAATGCATGTATAATTATTCTACACGAATATGCACTTATTCATAAATATCAACATTTTTCAGCATTGATTCCAACTTATTCAAATTATAAAATGCATTATTATTCATATATGTGTGTTTTGTTATGCAGTTATTCAAGAAGGATGATGAAATAGTAATGGATGAAGTTTGAAGACAAAGACAATGACTTTTTTTTTATCATATCAATGTGTATTGAAAAATAGATGTGTACTTTTTCAAACTTATTGTAGTATGTGTTCGAGTTGTAACAATTCTTATTTTCATCTTATTCAATACATTACATTTACATATTCAATAGTCACATAAGGTCCTTATTTTCATTTTTATTTTAATATGTAATGATTTAGCTTATAATGAATTGGTTTTCATGTGAAGACAAGTACTTATTCAACTTTAGTAATATATGAGTACACCAAATTAGAAAAGGATTCATAAAGCAATAGAACATGTTCACCTCTGTATTTATTCAAACCATCGTACAGAGTTATTCAAACACTGACTAATAGATTTTCTAGGATTCACTAACGATTTTTAAATTTCTGGTAAATTATTTATTTTTCAAAAAAATAAATAATCACCCTTGTTAAATCCTAGAATCAAGGAATTTCCATTTTAAAAAAACGTGGCTTTTTAGTTTGACTTTGCAATCAAATCTCCCCCCTAAAAATCCACTACCTTCCTTTTAAATTTTAAATCCCCATAAATCCAATCCCCCCCTCCCTATCTTTCTTATCATGTTGTCTAATTAATCACCCTTGATTAACTCTAATCCAACGTCCCCCCTTAATCCGCATGTTGCACCACAAAACGTATTGTACCAGAGCGTCCCTCTATATAAATATACTACATTATACTTCTTCCTTTCGGGCCCCATTCCCTTTTCCAGTCGACACCTCTCAATCCCAATTCCCTCGATTGTCTTGTGCTGAGTTGGCATGACACCTTCAGACTTCTTCTTCTTCTTCTTCTTCTTCTTCCCTTGTATATTTACCTGCACTGAGCTCGACCTTCTTTCTTTCCTATAATTCAATCCCTTTGCTTATCATATATTTTCTATTTTTGACGATGACTACTGTTAGTGCACAAAAATTCGCCTTTAATACACTAATTGATTACTCCTTCCTTCACCTTGCGTTCCAACCGCTTCCTTGACCTAGAACCTGCATTATAATTGACAAAGGGGGTGGGGATCCCTTAATCCACCTCCAACACCTAAGTTAGAAGAGCAGTCGTCGATTGAGTGTCGAGGGTAAAGAACACGAAAAGACAAGAAGGCTAGAAGGCTGAGCGAATATCAACTTATTCAGGGTATGAATCCTTCTACATGGAGAAAACATGTGTTTATAGTGGAAGAGAGAGGGCTGAGAGTTGACAATTCTATCCCTAAACAAGCGATATCATGCTACCCACTTAAAGCGATAATTCTATCTTATTAAATAAGATAGAACCTTCCATATAACAGATACCTACCACGATTTAGTTAATAATAAATAAATAATTAAAGATAGAAAATAACATAATAAATAAACTTACCCCTATGGCGAAAGATAATGAAAATAATTAAGCTGATTAAATTTACCCGCTCACGAATGCCCCACCTACGTCTTCGTCGCACGACAAAGACGTAGGGTATAGTACGTCTAACTCGAAGTGACCATGCAGATTAGTCGCTTCGTCCCTGGTGCGTTTGTATATTCGTATATTTGCCTATTCATACATTCGTATATTCATATATTCATATATTCATATATTCGTATATTCGTACATCTGTGAGCAATTATCACGGGAAACCCAGCTAGCATATGTAGAAGTCCATTAGTGCGATGAACTAACATGCAAAGAAATGCGTTAGTGGGATGAACTAACGTTGTGCTTATTTTCTTATGCAAGACTCAAAATAATGCAAAAACTGACTCTTACTAAAACTAAACGTGAATGACATGATCCTAATGACTGAACTAATGAAAAAATAAAAATCTAAGGGCCTCATCAAAACCACACGGGATAAAGAGTTTCCTAATCTACATGAATTTCGTAATCCCGGAGTCCCTACGCTAGGCAAACCGGGTACCCGCGATCATGCCCACGCGGGCCGCGGTTGCGATTTATCTCCTCGGAACGAACTGCTCCTGGCGCGGATCCGCTGTCGTAGAGTAATCGGCTGTGCGCACGGCCTTCAAATCCGTGATCGCGGCTGGGCAACCCACGACCGCGGTTCTGCCCCAAAGAAGGGGTTTCGCGTTCTGACCAATCCCGCTGTCGCGGTTTTAGGACCCGCGATCGCGGTTACGCTCCTGGTCCTCTTCGCTCGACTCGTCTTTACGTTCGCACGATATCGAGATTATTTGAACGACTTCAACTCGCCTATACTCCAGCTCTTCTTGGTCTTCTAGCTCGTCTTGATTGAGGTACTCGTGCAAGTACCCTTTTTGAATCAAGCTTTCGAGAAACTTCTTGTACAACTCACATTCTTCAGTAATGTGCCCTCGTCTTTTGTGATACATGCAGTATTACCGACTTCGGGAGTCGTCTCCGAGTGTCCATCATAGAGATCGAATGTTGGCGGAGAGAACTTTACGGGAGGCTTAGCACTCTGAATATCCTTGTAGAATGGTGTCGATGTCACCAAAACCAACTTATGCTCCGGTTGTTCTTGAGCCGATTGCAAGGTGCCACCTTGCACTCTCAAAAGATCAAGCAATCTCTTTCCAGTGTGTTCGAATGCTCGATCCCTCCCTTTGCACTTTTCTTCAACCTCGCTTTGATGCTGACTACGCTGTCTTTTCCTGTTATTGCCCCGGTCGTGGGTCGAATTAGGGTTTTCGAATGGGTCCTAACTTTCATCTTCGTGTTCGCGTAACTCCTTTCGCTGATCGCCCCGACCGCGATCGCGGGTTGGCTCTCCGCGCTCACGGCGATCCCCGCGATCGCTGGAATTTTTCTATTCGTCCGAGATCGAGTAGTTGGGTCGAGGATTGTGCGTGACTCGAGATTTCTTATGCGGGAGTGACTCGCAATTCCTGTCCCTTTTCCGATATCTCGGTGCTCTGTGATCGCTGTCATAATCAGTCTGCGTCTCTTCTGATTCGTCAGAGCTTATTGGCTCAGGACAACGACGATTGTCGACGAATTCGACAATACTAGCGAGCCATTGAGTAGTTTTGTCGATTGTCGGCTCGCTAATGTGGTGCTTACCCTGGATCTTATCCAAGGTGCTTTAGTCTTGCGATTTCTTCCAAAGCTTGGTCCAAGCGGGACTCAGCCTGAGTACGTTTTTTTTCGCTTTCTCTTACGATGGAAGTCAGAGTACGAATAATCTCATCTTCCCCCTCGTTCTCAGTGGCGGTCGATGCCCCATTCCCGTCGTTCGGGTTGGCATGACTCGATCGACCCGTCTAGTGTCGCGAATTAGGGTTTTCGCGATTGGGTATTCTAGTTTGTTCGAGAATTCGCAACCCGTGGTCAAGATTTGCCCGACCGCGATCGCGGTTGCTGTTGCGCTTCAAGACGTCTCATGATTTTTCGGCCTTTGGTTTGTTTCGGCTTCGGCGATGCGTATTGTGGAATCCCATACTAGATAAAACTCAGTCGGTTCAGACCAGATACTATGACTCTTGATTCCTTCGTCTGACTCAAGTCCTTGTTGGTCTGTGCGATGAACAGACACGCTCGTGAAGGGGATTGGGTCACGGTTTGAGTCGTATCCGGGCAAGGCGCCTTGCTTAGATCGCGATAGTGTCTGATCGGGACCGACATGCGTTGGGATTCGTCCCTTCGAGCGAATTTCGGAGTTCGCTCAATCGCCCCACGTACCGCGCTCGCGGATGGGGACCGCACTCGCGGCTGGGCGAACCGCATTTGCGGTTTGATTCGTTTCATGATCCGTGCTCGATTTCGCTTTATGCGGATGCCCCAGGGTCGTTAAAGACCGCTCCTTGGTTTTCGGGGATCGAATATTGTTTCCCAGAAACAACACCAATTGTTAGTGCACAAAAATTCACCTTTAATCCACTAATTGATTACTCCTTCCTTCATCTTCCGTTCCAACCGCTTCCTTGACCCAGAACTTGCAAAACAATGGACAAAGGGGGTGGGGACCCCCTAATCCACCTCCGACACCTAAGTCAGAAGAGTAGTCGTTGATTGAGTGTCGAGGGTAAAGAACAAGAAAAGACAAGAATGCTAGAAGGTTGAGCGAATATTAGCTTATTCAGGGTATGGATCCTTCTACATGGCGAAGACATGTATTTATGAGGGAAGAGAGAGGGCTGAGAGTTAAAAATTCTACCCCTATGCAATCAATATCTTGCTACCCACTTTAAGCCATAATTCTATCTTATTAAATAAGATAGAACCTTTCATATAATGGATAACTATTGCAATTTAATTAACAATAAATAAATAATTAAATATAGAAAATAACATAATAAATAAACTTACCTCTATGGCGAAGACGGTAGACTTGTTCAAACGCGGGCTTGGGCTGGGCTTGAACCGGGCTAAAATAGTTTTTTGTCCATATGTGCGGGCCGGCCCGATCCTGACATTTGGGCTAAAATGATGCCCATGCCCACCCTGCATTGCAAGCCGCGCTGGTCCGTGGACAGCCCAGCCCTGCGAAAATTGATGAACGGCGACTGATGGAGAACGACGGGATAGATGAACTGCGGAAAGAGAGAGATTAAAAGAGAGCGGCGGTGAGATTGTGAGCCTTGAGAGTTGAAAAATGAATGGTACTAGGGTTTGAATATAATAGGTAGACAATAATTAATTCAACCTTGTCAATTTATACATTTTTGTATAAAATATTACGGGCTAGGCCGGGCCCACTAGCCTGTATTGGCCAAACAGTTGGTCCATACCCAACGCATATTAAATATGGGCAGGTCGGGCTTGGCCCGTTCGGCTTGAATCCTTGTCCAAGCCCGCTCTTATTTGCAAGTGGGTCGAGTGGGCTGGGCGGGCCAACCTGCGTTTGCACAGATCTAGGTGAAAGATAGCGAGAATAATTAAGTTGATTAAATTTTTCCACTCACACCTATTCACCTCGATCGGCCGAAACAAAAGACCATGAACTCGACACATACCCGCGATGGATGCGAACTGGAACGACGATGGATGCCATTGTGATGTTTCCACGAAGAAGAAGACCGCGATGGAGTTTCTCAAGGCAGAGAGAAAGGCGGCTAAAGTCGGTGGTTTCGCCTAAATAAAGAATAATGTGCACAACGGAACGGAACGAGTAAACACAACTACTGGCAACACTTGCACAGAAAGAGGAACAAAGACCGAAAGAGGAATGAAATAATCGGGGTTTTGACCCCTTTTATACTAGGTTTGACTAGTTTAAGATTACTATAATAATAATCGGATAGATTAGCTCTAGGATATATATTATAATTAATTTATAGGAATAGTGCTAAGTAATTTAGGCATTTCACTAAACAGTTTGATTGATATCTTTTGAAATTACTTCACTTGAACGCCAAGGACTGATAGCTTGCCGGCCACTCGTCTCGATCTTTGACGAAAAAAAAACACAGATCCATTTCAGAAAAGTCTTGTCCCGAAACTTACTTGAAGAATGGAAAAGAACTAATGAAAAAGACCTACGGAACTCATACGAGACTTGAGATCTCACAAATATGTGAAAGGATATGAGACGTTGTTACTGCATAAAAATTCGCCTTTAATGCACTAATTGATTTCTCCCTTCTTCATATTCTGCTCCAACTTCTTCGATAACCTAGAACCTGCAAAACAATGCACAAAGAGGGTGGGGACCCCCTAGTCCACCTCCGATGCCTCAGTCAGAAGAGCAGTTGTTCGAGTCTAGCGTCGAGGGTAAATGACAGGAATTGCTAGAAAGCTAGAGAATTTAGGATATTCTCTATACATGCACGGCGAAGACATGTATTTATAATGGAAGAGAGAGGGTAGGGGGAGAAAAATTCTATCTGCAAGCAATATCTTGTTACCCAATGTAAGCGAGAATTCTATCATTACGATAAGATAGAACCTTCCATCATAATGCTTAACCACCATATTTAATTTTAATAACAATATACTTAAAGATAAAAAGCTTAATAAGTAAAGATACCTTTATGGTGGAAGATAGAAAAAATATTTATAACGATTAATTTACCGCTCACAGACGTAAAGGCTCTAAACATCAAGTTATTTTTACACATAATGTAGCTCGTGTTGTGCCATATGAAGTGCACCTAGACAATTTAAACATCACAATTCTTAAATTACCACAATTCTTTATGTGTGTACGATTGTGTGGTTTTACAGGTTGTGAATTCAAATCCATGGGATATTAAATTTTATAGCATAGAGCTGGAATCCGTTCATTTTTTGGACGGCATGTCACAAATGGGGGAGGATTGTTGGCGATTTGTGCATGTCACCGGTCCCCATAGATGTGATTTTCATGAATGTTGAGAATGAGGATTGCATTGGAGCGACTTCTGAAGCTCGGGTATGTGATAACTCGTGATTGGTTTGATAAGAGGTAAAGAAGAGAAGAGGCCATGAGTAAGGATAGCTAAGGGAAGCTTCGAGATTCATCTTGAAGCTTGGAGTGCCTATTCTTACAGATGGGTCCAATATCCAAACCTAAACCTAAACCGAGGGGGTTCTAGTTTGCCGGTTTCGGTTTGGACCGGTTTCGTTGTTGGTTCCAGTCCGATCCGATTTCGTTTTTTTAAAATTTTCTTAATGGCTGGTTTACTAGCCGACCCAACGACCACACAAAAATTTATTTTATTTTAAAAAAGCAACCCTAAACCGTCGGTTTTTATCCGGTTTCGATTTAGGTTTGAACCGGACGGTTTGAACCGCCAGTTCACCGGTCTGGGTTTGCCTCGAACCTAAACCGGGTTGGTTTGGTGGTTTAGGTTCCGGTCCGGTCCGGTTCCGGTTTTGACCGGTCCGGTTTGGAGGTTCAAAGTGAATGAGAACCTATCCCTAAGCTCGGGAAACCTCAAAAGGTGAGCATTGGCATGGCAAGGCATGGATTGGAGCTTGGTAGGGGCGCACCTTAGCTCGGGCGGCGGTGCGCCTATGCACTAGCGATAGGTGTTAGCTTTCGTATGGCGGTATGGACCACCTCCTGAGCATGGGAAACAATAGCTCGTTGGAAGCTTGCTTAAGCTTAGCATATGGGTTTGAGCGAAGGTTGGTGCAAAGGAAGCTCGTGCATTCTCATACGAAAGTATAGGAGCTTCTCTAAGCTTTATTGGGTCGTCCTCATCGGACTTCATGCTTGAGAATTGCTTGGCACCGGGATCTAGGAAGCTAGCTCAGCTAGCTAGGAGCCTAGGAACCTAGCTCTATATGCTAGCTCACTACCTAGCTCCATGTTCTAGTTAACTTAACTAGCTAAGCTAGCTTGGCACCAAGCTACCAATGCTAGCTTGATACCTAGTTACCTAGCCTAGCTTGGGACGTAGCATGAGCCCCCATGAGTTAGGCTCTTGGGCTTTGAATTGGGCCCTCCTTCAGCCGTCCAAATGGGCTATGTTTGGGTCTTGCATAGGCTGATTTGAGGCCTAGCTTTGGGCTGAACCTAGCCGGCTCTCTAACGCCTTGTTTCGGCCAGATGGGAGGCCTTCTCTGGGACAAATCCATTGGTTGAAAATGAAGAAGAACGTTGTCCCACTATGGGGAGAAAGGAGGAAGTTTCTTAGAAGTTTCCTTTTGGATAAGGCCTTCCAACAAACTCCTACTTTCAAGGAACAAACTCCTATTTTGAAGGAGTCTTGTAACCTCTATTAACCACCTTGTAACCACTGTCCATTTGCCTATAAAAGGCGTGGGAGTTGGCTGGAAAATTAAGGGAAAATTTCTCGAAGCATACACACGAAATTGGTAGGAAAAACCTCACGCCTTTGTGTTGGTGTGACTTGGCCAAAGTGAGAAAAAGAGGTTTGATTTTGTTGCAAAATTCCGAATAAATTCATGAAGGCTTGCAAGGGCATATACGAGGCAAGGATGTAAGAAAAGAAAGTATTTCCATAGGATTCTCGACTACGAAATTCGAAGACAAATCAGTGTGTGTTAACATACCGGTTCGTCTTCGACTACGAAATTTGAAGACCCAAAGTAGTAAGGGTGGCAAACCCTAACTTCGATACATCGAAGTTAGGGTTTGCCACCCTTACTTTGGGTCTTTAGGAACGTTTTATCCAACAACGTATTTGCGGAATACTCTTGGCATGGAATAGGGGCAAATAACGTTGAAGGAAAGCGCCTAACGTGTCTCGTTGCCTATATCTAAGTCCAGTTTAATTTGAGGGACGGTGGTGATTACTCTTTTAAAAGTCTACACCCGAGATTACCTTTCATTGGGTCTACCCATGAGATTACCCTCGGGGGTCTACTCAATGATGCCTTGATTGTCCTTTGGGATGTACAAGTGCCGTTTCCTTAAACCAACGAATAAATTTAATATCATTTCCATGTCTTAATTCCAAAAACTCAACACTTAATATTTGATTCTCTGCTAGCTAGCTTCTTTTGTTGTTTTTGTAATCGTGATTTTGCTGTGTAAGGCTTTTGTCAAAGATGCGTTCTTTTGATTTCACCGAATAGATCATCACTTGTTTTTTGTACAATTGCAATCAAACTTTTAGTTTATGTTTTGTCTTGAATTTGAAATATCCTTATTCTTTACGCAAATTGCAATATAAATATTAGATGAAGTGAATTAGAAGCTAAACGCATTTCGAGCCTCAACAAACTTTGTTATTGGAGATGAGGCATCATTTATTGATGTAAGTGTTTACATAAATCCTTATATTTGGCGTTGTTATATGGTTTCTGGTAATGATGCATCAATATCTAATTAATTATAGTGTTATATGATTGCACATGAAAAATATATTACTTTGAATCTGCAATTTAGAAAGGCAATATAGAAGCTCTTTAATTTCATTTAGTATAAGATTTTAGTCACTTTGCATAGCAACTAGCAATGTATGGGAGATTTTAATTGTTATTTTAAAGGTAGCTTCTAGGATAGGTAAATATTTCTAGGATAAGAACTACATAATAGTGTTATTATTTGCAATTGCAAAGAAAAGGTTTTTGTCTAGTTGTAGAAAATTTAAGCTTTTGAATGGGAGCTCTAACATCAAATTCATAGATGATAAAGAATGATGGATGCAAGAGCACGCTAAACAGGTATGACTTGAATTAGCATTTTGAATCGAAATGTAGTTGATTTAGAGTTGTAATCAATCAAGATGAAAGTTGGACATGAATTAGCAAGATCCTGTATCAACGTATTTCTGTTGAAATGATATCCCTGTCAAATGTGTTTTTTATTATGCGTTGTATTCGGTTGATATTGAGACTTGATTGTTTGATGTCAATTTTAGGTTGTTACTATTAATCAAGTGGTGGAGATACTTAATGTGAGTTCCCCACCTCATGTGTCACAAGTGGCCATTAAATGCTTCGGCCGCAAGCTTTTACCGAGGACGTTGAAGAAGAGGAGCCAGGCGCGCCCGTTGTTCGTTGTCGATGATCGATAGAGTTCCCTTTCAAAGTGCTTCTCATAGGACCTTTGGCCATGACTTGGGCAAGGACTCCAGCCCTCATGCCAACACCCATGTTCCAAAGGAGACCCAAGTTTCCAAGGCCAACGATCAAGGGGAACAAGGCACCTAGCTTAGGGCCTCAGTCACTTTCAAGGAACATCAGCAAGGACCACACCCTATCTTGGGCGCATCACTCGAGCATGAGCAAGGCCAGCTCATGGAGTCACTAATGCCTTATGGGTAGCCAACGGCTAAGGATCGAGAAAGATTGAGCTTACTCGTGGCTCTCCGCTCGAATTGTGCTTAAACTTGAGTTATGATTGTCAAGGGCATAATTTTTATTTCTAATAACTTAAGAAGGTGCTTTTATTAATTTTAGGCCACTAGTTTTGGTAGATTGGATTTTAGAAACAACTCTTTCAATTCTCTTTACATTTTCGTGTAAACCTTTTCCATTTCAATCAAGGAGCTGACCTCTTGGCTAAGCTTGGCTTTGTTCCAATCTCAAAAGTTAAGTGTTCTAGTTGGAGATTTCCATTTGGTGCGTCATGATCCAATTGGGTTCTTCAACCAAGTTTGCATCTCCCTCGGTGAGTAACATCCGACAAGTTGCATACATCTCTTCTTCTCATCACCATCTTCCACCATCCATCACAAAGAAGCCTTCGTCTTCTCTATCCGATACGCTAAGAGTCCTAACGTACCAATGAAAGATGAACCAAGAAACCGGAAAGGGGAATGGGCACACGGCCCGAGGCTGAGAGAGACGAAAGGGGAGAAGGGAAGACAGAGGATTAGGGTAGAAGAGTTTATTTCTTGGATAAAATCTCAACTTAGCTTACAATGGTTTATATAAGCTATGCCCTACCGGTTCAATAAAAGCGACTCAGGAAAGAACCGGAAAGAAAACCTGAGAAGAGAGTAATACTCCTGTTTAAAAAATTACATTAATTTAAAACAATAATAAAATAAAACCCTAAAAGAACTAAAATTAATCTCGGAATCGGATTGGGACCCGACGTTGGCGCACGGGTCTAGTGCTCGGCCTGCTCTGCTGATTTGCATCTGTATCAATTACCCTCCCCGTGAGAACCTGCTTGTCCTCAAGTTGAAGATCGGGGTAAGATTCAAGTAGTGTGTCACGCGGTTCCCATGTCGCATTTTCCACCGCACCGTCGTCCCAAACAACCTCCCATTCAACTGTGGGGCGACCGTCGACAAGCACGTGACGTTCGGCCATAGCGCGCACCGGTTTAGACACTAGCCGATCGTTGAGAAATTCGTCCGGAAATGCTGGTTGCACGACTTGCTCGGACGAAGTTACAAAAGGCCGTAAAAGAGAAACATGAAATACGTTGTGGATCTTGGCATTGTCCGGCAACGCTAATCGATATGCAACCGGACCAATCCGTTCAATGACCTTGAATGGCCCGTAAAAACGGCGACGGAGTTTTGCAGAAAGCGGTCGAGCCACCGAATGCTGACGGTAAGGCTGAAGTTTCAACAAAACCAAATCTCCCACATCAAACTGAAGATCCCGGCGATGAGAAATAGCTTGAGCTGCCATGCGTTGTTACATTTCTCGTAAGTTCTGTTTCAGCGAGTCAATAAGTTGGTCGCGCTCACGGATGGTTCCCGCAGCCGCGGATGTCGCCGCGGATGGCATGGTACAGCGAATCAAGGGGGGCGGTGTTCGGCCATACAGAGCTTGAAACGGCGACATACGAAGGCCCTCATGAAAAGTACAATTCAGTGCATGTTCCGCCCACGACAAAAATTCAGCCCAACGCTTCGGTCGGCTATGCGTGAAGGCCCGAAGATATTGCTCAAGGCCTCGGTTGCGGACCTCTGTTTGTCCGTCAGTTTGCGGATGATAGGCTGTACTGTGCTTTAAAGTGGTGCCGCTTAAGCGATGGAGCTCGTGCCAAAAAGCACTGGTAAAGATGGCGTCCCTGTCGGATAAGATCTGAGATGGAATCCCATGATGCTTGACAACTAAATCAACAAATAACCCAGCGACCTTAGGCGCATCATAAGACGGTCCCAGCGGACCAAAGTGGGCATATTTTGAGAGACGATCCACCACTACCAAAATAGTAGAAAAACCCTTAGATGGCGGTAACCCAGTAATGAAGTCCATTGAGACCTCGTCCCACACTTCCGTCGGCACGGGAAGGGGTTGCAACAACCCTGCTGGTTTCTTTGTACTGTACTTGGTAGATTGGCAAATTAAGCAAGCATCAACAAAATTTTTAACATCCCGACGCATACCTGGCCAATAGAAAACTTCGGCTACCCGATGGAATGTCCTATCGACGCCCGGATGGCCCGCGCTCGGCGAGGAGTGAAATTCTGTGAGCACGTCGGATTTCAAAGTCGAAGACTTGCTTAATACTAGCCGATGATCATAATATAACACATCGGCGTGTACTCGGAAAGGCGGCGGCAAGTTCTCGTCCGTGGCACGCGTGTGGAGCTCGAGCAAGTCTGGCGTCGTGCCATTCTCAGCGTGAACCCGCTTCAGTAGGTCCGGCATTGGGCTAGAAAGAGCCAGAAACTGATTGATATCGGTACTATCATCGATCATCTGTCGGGAAAGCGCATCAGCCACTTTATTACTAGCTCCTGTTTTGTATTCAATCCGGAATTTGTACCTCATGAGCTTTCGGATGAAAAATTGTTGATCCGGCGTTTGAATGACCTGATATAAGAGTTCCTTGAGGCTCTTTTGATCCGTGCGTATAAGAAACTCGCGACCCAATAAGTACTGACGCCATTTTTGAACGGCAGACACAATGGCAAAAAGTTCCCTGTGATAGGCAGATGATCCCCTTCGTCGAATGCCCAGAGTCTTTCTGAAGAAAGCAATCGGATGTTCATCCTGAAGCAAAACGGCCCCAATGCCGTGATCTGACGCATCTGTTTCGATGACGAAATCCTTAGAGAAATCCGGAAGCTGCAAGATTAGCGGTGTAAGCATCGTTTTCTTAAGAAATTGAAACGCATCATCAGTAATAGGGGACCAAGAAAACTTATCTTTTTGAAACAGCAAGGTCAACGGGGTTGCCAAAGAAGCGTAATTCCGAATAAATTTTCGGTAATAACTTGTGAGGCCCAAAAAACCGCGTAACTGACGGACTGTCTTCGGTGTAGGCCATTCGACCATGGCTGCCAACTTGTCCGGATCTGCGAGCAGCTTGCCAGCGGAGACGATATGACCCAAATACTCTACTTTTTTTGTACCAAAGGCGCACTTAGAGCTCTTGACATAGAAATAATTTGCTTGTAGAATCTGTAAAACAGTGTCGATATGCCTCAAATGAATATCCACGGACGGGCTGTAAATCAATATATCGTCAAAGAAGACGATCACAAAATCCCGTAAATACTCAACAAATATGTGGTTCATAGCCGCTTGAAACGTGGATGGTGCGTTAGTCAAGCCGAACGACATGACAAGAAATTCAAAGTGGCCATCATGAGTACGAAATGTTGTCTTATATATATCATCAGAGTGCATCCGGATTTGGTGGTATCCAGAACGCAAATCAAGCTTTGTAAAATAAACAGCTTTCCCAAGTTCATCAAATAATTCATCAGCAGTGGGAATCTGGAACTTATCTGTAACTGTGGCCGTGTTCAGAGCTCTGTAGTCAACACAAAATCGGAATGACCCATCTTTCTTTTTGACGAGCAGTACCGGAGAAGAAAATGGACTTGTACTGTGCTGAATGATGCCCTGAGATAACATATCCTGCACCTGTCGCTCAATTTCAGACTTCTGAAAATAAGGGTAGCGATAAGGGCGGACATTCACCGGTTTTGTGCCCTGATGCAGATGAATGCGGTGATCCCAAATGCGACGAGGCGGAAGGCCAGTAGGAAGCCGAAATACAGATTCATGGAGCCGTAAAATAGTGACAATATCGTTGTGGACATCAGGCGGAAATTCCACCTCAGTAGGGGCGGTGTCGGGCATCGACGACGATACAGCAACCATTTCAAAGCACGCGTCGACGGTTTCAGATTCATACAGGGCTTGTAGCGTGTTGAATGAAATCAATTTAGGCCCTTGGCGATCGCCCGATAATGAAATCGGACGCCCATCCAACACAAAATCCATCGTTAAGTTGGCATAATCATGAGTAACTTTGCCAAGTGTTTGTAACCACTGCACGCCGAGGACAATATGTGGGCCATGAATCTGCAAAATGAAAAGATCAACAACAAAATCGTGTCCTTGTATAACCAACGGAGTTGCAAGACATTTATGATTGCAAATGAGGGACTCACCGTTACCAACGTATACTCCAAAGGGCGGAATAGGAGTTAATGGTAAGCGGAGCTCTTCCATCACGTTAGGATGGACAAAATTGTGAGTACTGCCCCCGTCTATAAGAACCTGAATCTGCTTTTCTCAGATGGAACCAATCAACTTCAACGACTTCGGATTGGTGAACCCTTCCATAGACCACACACTGGAAACATCGCCCGACACTACAAGAGGTTCATCTGATGGGTTAGCCTGCTCTTCTTCATCATCAAAGTCGTGTGTACCGAGTAAGGCCAAATATCTGTGTTTACAGTGATGCCCCGCAGTGAATTGCTCGTCGCAGGGTGATCGATCAGAAGACCTACGAGATTCAAGCGATCAAAATCAGCAGTATGAAAATAATTGTAATAGGCTTGAACTTTAAAAATCCATCCCTGAGGATCGGAGCCGTTGAAGCGTGGCGGGTCTATGCGGATCCGGGGAATATTCGCGTGCTCTGGCGGGGCACGGATCTCTACGCCGGCATTCGCGGCCTAGATTCTGCCTTGGATCGCTTCGGGCACAACGGCGAGCGGTCGAGGCTGTAGTCCTAGGGCACGATCGCCGGGTACGGGTAATAACCCGTCACCCGCGGCATGAGGCTGGGCTGTAGCGGCGGCGAGGGCATGATTCTCGGCGCGATAATCGGGATCGAGGGTGGCGGCCTGGTGCGCCGCTGTTTGGGCGTCCGGTTGTCGTGGCCCTAGCGGTTGGAGGTTCGCTCCGGTGGCTGGTGTCGGTTGACCGTTTAAGATGTCGTAAATGGTATCGGTACGGATCCGAGTTGCCTCTTGTTGACGAAGAGTAGTATCTAGGGTTTCCATCATACGCGCCAACGCAGACTGCATTTGCGTTTGGCCGTCGGCGATACGGGCGAGTACCGCTGTCATGGGGTCGGACGAGCTGTCGTCGTTGGAACCCATTGAGACGAGTTCGAACAGAAAGCACTGGTTGATACGCTAAGAGTCCTAACGTACCAATGAAAGATGAACCAAGAAATCGGAAAGGGGAATGGGCACACGGCCCGAGGCTGAGAGAGACGAAAGGGGAGAAGGAAAGACAGAGGATTAGGGTAGAAGAGTTTATTTCTTGGATAAAATCTCAACTTAGCTTACAATGGTTTATATAAGCTATGCCCTATCGGTTCAATAAAAGCGACTCAGGAAAGAACCGGAAAGAAAACCTGAGAAGGGAGTAATACTCCTGTTTAAAAAAATTACATTAATTTAAAACAATAATAAATTAAAACCCTAAAAGAACTAAAATTAATCTCGGAATCGGATCGGCACCCGACGCTGGCGCACGGGTCTAGTGCTCGGCCCGCTCTGCTGATTTGCATCTGTATCACTATCATCATCCAAGTATGTCTTCATCGCTAAGAGGATCTAAACCAGGCCGAGTCAAGGTGGTCCCTAGCACCATTCAACCCTCCGACGATCCTCCTATCAATACTGCTCACTTGTTTGGAGACTAGAGATGGGAAAGCTTCGTTGTTTAATGTATTGCTCTTAGTTTAATTAGTTTATGAATTGTAATGCTAATCTACATGCTAAAAACTTGATTATACATTCTATGAGTTGTATGATGTTTTTATCTTCTTCGTACATTACGTTTTATTTTCAATACCGTTGTTATTTTATGAAAATTATGAATAATTACCAACCTATAGTTTTTTAAATTATTGGTGGAATTTTCGACACCCAGAAGTGCCATAAGTGGTTGTAAATAACGCACCTTTGGTTGGCATAATGCTTGCAAATATTGACACCCAAAGGTGTCTCAAATTCTGGTAAATACCACCACTCCTAAGGGTGTCGAAATTTACATCTGCCATTTCTGACGGCGATTTTATCGACACTAGTTAGTTATGTCGATTCTTTAACTTTTGACACCTTAAGGTGTCGAAAATAACCTTAAAATGTGTCATTTTTACATGTTTTTCTAGTATTGTCATAAATGATATATTTATATTGGTCATATCATTATATGGTTAGGTTCGTAAAAATTATTGACGAAGTTCATGAAGTTACTTCATAAAACTTGTTATTTATGTCGTAGGCCGTAGCTCATAATTCATAAACAGTATTTTAAAGACTAAAGAGAACTACTTATTATCTTTTAATTTGGAATCTGTGTCTGGAACTATGAATACCACTCAAAGCACTGCAATAAACAATTTTCAAGAAGTTAAGAGGGGAGAAACATCTATACTACTATAGCATAAAGCGTCAATCTCGTCACAAAAATTATTACCATGTGTCATTTCTATAATAAAATAATCCTTTATAATATAAACTACAATTTTCTAATAATTATTATTATTTCATAAAATATGATATATTTGACTCCGGATCACGTGTGAGAAAACCTTCCTGTGTTATATCAGAAGAGTGATTTACCGGATCGATGGTGGAGATTAAATCTCCTTTTCATTTAAAATTTAGGTACAAATGTTACACGGTGATGATTTTGTAATATTATTGAACTTTATACCACTGTTTTACACAGTGGTACAAAAAATAGCAAAAATCTAATTGCCTTGAACCTATGTTTGCAGATCTCGCGATTTGTCTTGGTTCACCTTCAATCTTGTACCCCTGGCCTTCCTCCACCGGTGATTTCTCTGCGATCACAAACAAGCTCTATCGGCGTTCCCAAGTACAATCCAAAGTCGTGCTTGACTTCCCCTCTATTAGTGTGGTCGTTGGTTGCTTGAAATGTCGCCCAAAACAACAAAAAAATCCTAAAAAAGGTAGATCCCTCCACAACTTGTTTGTGAAATTGCGCCGATGAAGTTTCTCTTTCAACCCTACAATTGGATTTCTTCTTTTGAAGATTTCAGTAGTTGAATCCTAAAAAATTCACCATCAATTTACTCTATTCACATAATTAGGTTTTGAGATCGGGGATGCTTTACCGGTTTCGAGCATGTTGTATAGATTTAAGGTTGAAACAAGAGGATGTAAGATCGAGAGAGGTCAAGTCTGCAATTCTTAGCGCGATCGCCCCAAGTCGCTGTGGGATTAAACGGAAAATAGAAAAAGGAATAAAAAATCACGATTTCTCGGGAACGCTTGAATCTGGTTCATCCAACGGCCCAAATTTCACCTCATTTAACATGGAACGATACTTATACACTTGATCCGGAGTACTCAAACAAAAAGTCAACAAAAAATCGGAAAGCAATTTCTTAAATATAACTAGTGTAACGTCTCGTACCTTGTACGGGTTTAAAAAAATACTAATCCTTCACATTGGAGTATTATTATACGAAAATGTATATATATGTTTTTACCAAACTATTATGAGTCATTCTATGTTAAAATTCAAGAATTCAGATATATATATATATACATGAGCGTTTTTTTACAACACTCGGTATAAAAGCTTTAACTTATATGTCTAAATTCATATAAAAATACAAGCATTATCAATTTTTACAACTCAAATGAAACCCTTCCATAGAGCATGTGCACTACATATATTCAATATTAGATTCTCTATTACTGTCCTAATTGTAGCACCTCTAATCCACACCTACCACCACCACAAAGATTAGCATTGAAGATTTGCAAGCGGGATTCCTCATTAGGAGATGAATGTAAATCATCTGATCACGACGGCCTGGACGGAGGAGAGCAGGGTCAATAATATCGGGTTATTCGGGTTTGTTGGTGGCACCACAGATGAGATGAAGACGGTCTTCTTGTTGGACATGTCTATTTCAGTCAAAAGATGATTCAGGATTTTGTGAGCGACAACACTAGCATCACCTAAGATGCTTCCCCTCTGTGCAATTAACACTGCCATTGACAAATGAATAGACAAACAAAAAGGACATTGGAAGGTTGTATTTATGTATAATTAAAAAAACAACATAAGCAAATTCTTTTCCAATTTCTTACTCTATGAGAACCCAAATGAGCAAAGGCAGCAACTAAACGGAAAAAAAATTAGATAACTAACAACTAAGCTTTATCCTTGTTGAAAACCAAGATCCTAGAGCTTTTAAAGTGGGTAAGAACACCAGAGAAGATGCTTATTATCAGCATTACATTATGAAATATGTGAAATCCTTTTCAAAATTCTAAGAAACTGAGATTGAAACAATACCTGTATAGCAATGGAGTCAAGCTTGTCAAAGAATAGGACACAAGGAGCTGATCCACGAGCCTTGTCAAATATTTCTCTTACATAAGCTGCACTTTATCTAAACCAAATTTTCAGCAATTCTGGTTCTTCAATACTAATAAAGTTCGCCTGACATTCATTTACAATGGCCTTGGCTAGCAAGGTCTTACCACACCTGGGAGGGCCATAAAACAGAACTCCCTTTGAAGGTGACATCCCAAACTTCTCAAATGTCTCGGGATGCTACACGGGATATTGTACAATCAGTTGTAGAACAAGAAAGGAAAAAAATTTGGAATTCACTAATGGAAAATAGAAAGAATATCTGATATTGAAAAGGGATATATTTCATCAATTATTTACCTCTTGAAGTTCCCTCTTCAAGCAGCCAAATCAGCACCAACATACTTGTGTGTCTCCTTACAAATATTTTCTAAATCCACATGTGACACATCAAAATCAAACAACTAATCATCTGCATACTACAAATAAAGACTTATCTCAGCAATATAGTACAAAGAGTGAAACATACGTCCTAATTAAGCACAAGATGATCCAATTCGAAAAGCCCTATACTAAATCACTTCAAAAGACACCCAATTGAACACTTAGTTGCAATTTTGAGTCTTTAGTATAGAATAACATGAAATACTAAAAGAATGAAGTTCTGTAACGAAGAGATGGTGAATTAGACATCTAAAATACCTTTCCTTCTAGATCATGAAAATCTGTCCCAAGATTCTCCCTCCTTTTGGCTGATCTAAGAGCTTCATCACCACTTGATGATGATGAATCATTTGTCCTAGTGGATAAAAAAAAGAATAAGATGACCAAGTAAAGATGCAAAAGGTTTATTTATTGAAAGAATATTAATAATTGCACGATTTCTTTGAAATGATAGATATCAACAACTCATTCTGCCAAGAAATGTGAACATGGACCAAAGCACCAGAGTCTTCATTAATACAATGATAAAGTTTACTATTCCAGAATAAATCAGTAACACCAGAACATGAAGTTGTGAAGTTCGCTCATTTCTGTTTGAAAGCAATATAATTTTTTTACTCAAGCACAATAAATAAATTCAAATTAGAATATATCATAAAAAATAAAGAAAGCTACGTGTTTGCCTTCATTTTATCAATACCCTCATTTCTGCACATGAAACTTTCAAAAGTAACTAAATATATTTGCTTTGATACGAGCCTTTGCATTTATCAAAACACTTTATAATGTCAAACCAGCCTCTTTAAATTTTCATATCCAAGACTTTTAACCTACTTTACTCATATTGTAAGAAATGAAGGTAATAGACTAATAGTTGAACTTGTTCAATTTTTATCCAATTATCCAGACATTGGAAGGAAGTGATTAGTGATATATACTACACACTTTTTATCACTTGATTCATTCCAAGCACAAACTCATATGGGTATACCCTTTCATAACTGGAGTAAAAAATAGTTTCACGTGTAAGTTGTTTCTGCAAGACAATAAAAGTTAGCAACTTTAATTAGAGAGCAAAACAGGAGGATGATAAAATTGAGTTCGCAAGACAAATACAGAGTAGAAACTGGATAATGCTATATATTTCTTGCTAAATGATGCAGAGGACTTCTCATAAAGCTTTCTGCTTTCACGATCTTTAACTCTATCCCTATCTCACTTTCTCGATCTTGCCATATTTTATTGAAGGCATGTCAAGTAAGGTAAAAGTTAACAAAAAAGACATTAGAATAAATAGAGAATGATAATATCAAATTTATTCAGAATCCTCTAAACCCTATTCAACCAAAACTTCATCATTCAATACAAATTAAACTTTGAAGCATTCTAATTTCCAAAGTGAACAGTAGGCACATCCAAAATCAGATTTCAGAAATTGATGTGATCGATTAGCTCGCCCACTTTTACAAATTCATCACACACAGTATTGCTAAATAAAATCAGCAGAGATAGACAAAGAAAGGGAAAAGAGGATAAGAAGAGACTGCATTCACTTGGTGAACCATCTGAACAAAGCCAACAGTAGGCAGATCCAAGTTTAACCTACACCTACTCACAACTTTTGAGTAATGCAAGATTTTAAAATATAAATTCACTACAAATTGGATATTTGATGTAATACTGCTTAAAATTTAAATCCTCTCAAAAGTTTTTTAAAAAACAAATAAAATTACCAACTAATCAACTACAAATACTTGTATCAAATTAAATTAGATATAAACAAAGCAATTTTATGAAGCTGTAGACATACTTTCATTCAATTGCTTATGAGATTCAATATCTTAATATCTTGTGTCAAAAATAATTAAAATAACAAAAAATAAAGATAGCAAGCAATTCTATACAGAGTTTCTCCTCTGCAAGGCCGTTGTGGCTCCTTCATGACCGTCGAATTCACCAATTTCATCACCATCGTTGACATCAATTTAATCACCATCATCAATGTAATTACTAAACCTAGTCGATTATCTGAAATTAAGCTATCTAAATCAATTAGCGACAGGAGAAGCTGAAATTACCTAGTTAGCGTGACAGCGTTGCCATTGATCTCCACGATCGCAGGGAAGCGGTCTTCCAATTCGCCTTTCTTCACTTTCTTAGAGTAGACGGCGTAGCCTTCTCCTTCCTCTTCCAATTCCTCTACTCTCTTCTGGATCCTTCTCGGTATCATCTCCGACATCGCGCTAAACATCGCCACCAGAATATGGAGCGTCGCCGGCCTCTGCCTCTTCATTATCGCAGCCGCCGGTATCGGCCCCCTCCGATGAGTAGTCGGAAACCATTGGGCCACCGTTTGGAGACAACGTAATGCAAGGAGGCATTTTTTCCTTGGTAGTTGTCCGTTGATGGAAAAAGTTAGGGTTTTCGCGTGTTCTTGTTTGAATGACAGAATCTTGGGGTGTATGAATCGAAAATGAGTATTTTGTAGTAGGCAAAATACATAAACGGCCCTGATGTTTGACCAATTGGTCACTTTAACACCTCACCTTTGAAAATGTTCGATTGTTCGATTGAATACCTAAACTTGCACATTGTGACCTATTGATTTTTGACCAATTGGTCACTTTAACACCCCACTTTTGAAAATGTTCGATTGAATACCTAAACTTACACATTGTGACCTATTGACCACCTGTTTGCTGATGTGGCAATTTGCGTGAATCTCAATCTCCGTTGAGTCTGATGTGGCGCTGACGTACATCCTACTTGGCACATATTTTTTTTTTCTTTTTTTTTCTATTTTCTTATTTTATTTTATTTCTCTTTTTTCTTTTCTTGCTAATTTGGCTTTCCCTTTTCTAACTTATCTTGTTGCAGAGAAGATATGCCCACGATTCTGTATTCTTGTTTTTTTTTCTTTCTTTTTTTTCCCTTTTCTTTTTCTTTTCTTTTCTTTCTAATTTCACTTTGTTTCTATTTTTTCTTTATGATTTATCTTTGTTGCACTCTTGCAGAGAAGATATGCCGAGTGCCGACGGTGGAATACTGGAGTTCTGTCCCGAGTCCGTCGTTCCGTCCTAATCTCTCGTTCTTGTTCTGGTTCCTTCTTAGGGCCGATATCTGAGGCAGATAACTCTTTATCCCGAGTTCGTCCTTCTCTCGAGTTGTTCTCCCTCTCGGTGTTTTCTCTCTCATTACACAACCCTAATTTTTAAAATTGACTCAATTCCTTAATCAATCTTCAAATTGAGGATAGATCTGGAATCCTTACCACCAAATTTGTCAAAACCCCTTATTCTCCCATTTCAAATCATCCCAAATTGAGTTCCACCATTAAAGACCCTCATGTTCTTCGTCCCATTCCGACGTCGATTTCCGGTTCTTTGAGATGGTAGATCCAGATCTGGGGACGCTCGTGAGACCTGCAACCTCGATCGGATCCGGATATAGTCGATCGGATCTCCGACCTGCAACCTCGCTACACCCACTTCGTCTTTTCCACTGTCTCCTGCCCGTCTCTCATCCTCTTCAACCAGACCATCAAATCCTTCTCCAAATCCCCATTTCTTTGCTCCGAATCCTTGCATTTGTACCTCCGAATGGTCCGTTCCCATATGAAGCCGGATAATTTCACCTACCCTTATCTTCTGAATTCGTGCGCGTCTCTCTCTCATCTTAACCACGGGGTTGAAATTCACGACCATGTTTTGAAGTCTGGGTTTTGTTGGGTTGTTCAGGTCGCAAATGCCTTGATTGACATGTACGGGAAGTGTCCAGATCTGGGTATTTTATTGTGGTTTTGACAATTTTATTTGAAGGAAGAAAAACCAATTGAAATTAATGGTGTGTTCGTGGTCATGTTAATGGAGGAGGGAAAGAGATGAAAGAGAATGATTTTGAGGGTAATTTAATAAAATTGTAGGGATATAATAGTAATTTAAAAGCATTTTTATTTTTATTTTTTATTAAAATTCTGAAATTAAAAATAATCTATCTGGATGGCATTTAAATGGTAGTGATGTGGCACTCCATTGTTCCACGTAAGCGCGAGTGTAAAACACTCCCAACCAATCTGATCGCATGAGTGTTTAATAGGTCCCAATCCGTTCGCATGAGTGTTCAATAGGTCACAATGTGCAAGTTTAGGTATTCAATCGAACATTTTCAAAGGTGGGGTGTCAAAGTGACCAATTGGTCAAAGGTCAGGGGGCCGTTTATGTATTCTGCCTTTTGTAGTAGGGGAGGAGATTATAGGCTTTTGGTAGGCACAAGCAGGCAATGGAGAAAGGAAGCAAGTACAAAATGGAGAAGAGTCAGGGACAGGCGAAAGAATTATTTTCTGGTAAGTGAGACTGAGAAAGGAGCTTGAGCAGAGAAGGAGATAAAAGTGAGCGGTTTTGATATGTTTTGGTAACCAAAGGAAACTGTATTTACACGTTTTAATAAGTTAATTGGTCCAAATGTCAATTTTATATTTTGCCACGTGGTGCAATCTATGGTGAAGAGATTGCTGCTCAAATAATAGATAGAGAGATTTTGAAATTATTTTTTAACAAATGCAATATATGTTTGAAATATAATTCGGATTTTTATAATTTTTAAATATAACTTGGATTTTTTTAAATAAAAAATCAAGACCATATCTATATGTATAAGATTTTCTATCTAACTTAATAAAACATGATCTTTCCATTTAAACAAAAAATCAAGATAAAATCGGAAAGTAATTTCTGATAGATAAACCTGAAATTAATTTCTAAAAAATATAATATATTTTGAAATATAATTCGGATTTTTTAAAACAAATAATCTAGACTTTATCTATATGTATATGATACTCTATCTAAGAATATATATCTATATTAATTAAACATAATCTTCTAAATTAAGGTATGTAAATTTCAAATGATTTAAAAGATTTACCTTATCTAATAAAATTTATTAATTGAACTCTTATATATTTATTTTGATTGTTTAGGCTTTAAATCATATACATAAATGTCTTTATATATTTTATAAATTATTTTCATTAAACCTTTGTTCAAATAAGTGTACTTGGTAAATATAATATTTTTCTTAGAAATTTTTCTAATAAATTTATTACAGTTGCCCGTACATGATACGTGAGTTAGTTAAAATTATACTGAACGTCGAACAAGGGGTGGACAAGCAAACAATCATTGACCGTTAGGCTATTTTTTATCCAAAAATTCAAAATTGCAATGTAAAACATACCCAACATTTGTAGGATTGAGTAAAATCAATATAAATCTTTGTAAAAAAACACAAAAACATGACTAAATACAAGTAATTCAAAAAATATATATATTTTTTTGGTAGAAAGTAATTCAAAATATCAAACCAACAACTTTGGAAAAACCTTAAATGTGAAATTGAAATCATTGGAAATAAATCTCTACTGAAGTCCGTAGAGAAAGAGCATAAAATAAGGTTGAAATCGAAACAAAATTTGATCCCAACTTGAACACTCAAGCTATAATGAGCATAAAAAAATTTGGATCAAATTTTGCTTTTAATCGTGCATATGAGTGAAATATGAGATGAGCTCTTGTAGTTTTTTTTTTTAAATTCTGGTCATGGGTATAAGTATGAAAATACCCCTAATTTAAAAAAAAGTATGCCTTCTACCAAAAATAATTATTAGAAACATATGAAAAGGAGCATGCTTTTATTACCGACATAGATTTTCTAATAGATGCTTCATATTTGTTCTTATTTTACACTCTAAGATTTATTTTCATTTAATTTCAAATCTCGTTCACCATGTACTCAAGGTAAACGACACTCTATAGTAATATATTTTAATTGGATTTTTTTTACTATGTGCTCTAAGGGCACACTATAGGAGGTTAATAATGAAAATATTTTATAAATTTTAAATTTAGGTTTTTTAATTTTTTTTGTGACGGATTTACTATTTCCTTTTTAGGATTTTAGTTTATGTTTTTGGTATGGTTATCATGTGCCCTTAGGGTACACAATAAAAAAACGATTTTAATTTTAGGATGGGCTAGAGCACACCCAGGCCACCACTCATTCGGTCCGACACCACAGTGCAAAACTTCAAACGGTCTCTAGGGTCTAGACTGTAATTAGCTAACAAAATTAGCATGATCGAGCTTGCTACCCACCATATTTTCACCAGCTACGTATCCAACAATTTACTGACGTTGTCTTCTGAACAAATTAAAACTGCAGGTTCCAGCAAATCAAACCGAAGAAACATGTCATTGATCATTTTCTCTTCAATCTGGAGCCCCAAGTTTAGGAAGCAAAGTCATCATTTAATAAACAATTGAAGAAATATGAGTTAACTGAAACGATATTGACGAACTAATCCGCAAGTCAGTTAGCTCTTTTATATTCAAAAAGTTTAGCAAATCCATAAAAGGATGTCCCGACCATGCACGCGCCACAAGCCGACCGGACGACGACAGCGGCACGCGCATGGGGGGCTCCTTCTACTCTCAAGCCTTTAGCAGCTCTAGTACAAGGGCTCTTTTTAAGCCGCTTATTTCTACCCACATATATAAGGCGAACTTTTTAAAAGTTTAAAGATATCATCCGGAATAATTTTTTTTTCAGTATACTATCTAGAAAAGTCAAAAACTCAGTGGTACTAAATGAAATTTTCCTTAATAGTATAAGTTTTGTTCATTAATAATATGAATTTGTGCATCAGTAATATAAATTTGTGTATCTAATAATACGAATTTGTTCACGTATACATTACTATTATGAGTGTTATTCATTGTAGTAGAAAGCTTGGCCCGTCCGATGGACGGGCAATTTTCTTCGCCGTATTTTTTTTTGGAAGGTGAAAATAATAATCTTCTTCATGATACAATTTTGTTTTGATTAATAAATTATGTAGATATTTTTATTAAATTGTCCAAAAAATAGTAGATAAAATAAATATGAATATAAAATTATTTTATTTTATTTTTTTATTTCATATGAGAATTATTTTGATAATATGGCTTTTTTGTTACAATTAAGTTTTTTAGCCGAATGAACATGTGTAGGGTTAAAAAGTTTTTGTATAAGGATTGGTTCATTATTATATCAATAAGAACTTTTTTTCAATTTTATAGACATTTTGGAGGAAATTGAAGTTGAAAGCATATGCATATATGTAATTATTTCATATGTGGAATCTATAATAAAAGTTTAACGAATAAAAATAAGTAAAGTGACGAATTACTATAATTTGAAGTAATATTATAGCATGATATACGTACATGTATGTAAAGAATAAGACATATGTTGGGACGGTATTAAGGACGTTAGTCATTAATACCGGATCAACGATCTCCGTCCCTAGTTTTGATAATGACAAACTCAATGTTTTCTAATAAGTTGTCCAAGTGTGTACTTCAGGAATTCATCTAAGGACGATCATCAAGAAAAGGACAACAAGTGATAAGCTGTCCCTAAGGTTTAGGGACGCAATGAGCTTCATGTCATAGAACAAGAATGAGTTTCTGCGAGATAAGGACGGAGTCCATATCAAAATAGGAACGCGCGCCAAAATGTCATGTTCAAATTCAAACAAGGCTGCCCGACAAAGATAACATCATAACCGACCGTAGTCCTCAGAATCTTCAACTGTCAGAAGACAAAGAAGCTTGAAGCTAGGATGTCGCTTTCCACATCATCCCAAGACAACATGTGGAAGCTCTCCAACCCATGAAGGAGCTAAATTTCGGATGAAGACAACGTTGTACAACATGGAGAAAGCGACACCTCTACTCCTGTCTCTGAGGACGCCAGAAGGGCATAAGGGTCCTAGGATAGGAACCCTCAACCACCCACTATAAATACAATCCATTGTATTTATTGTGAGGTGACTTCTTCCGCACACTCTCAAGATCTATCAAGAACACGAAGAACAACTCAAGAACAAGAGTGATAGAGTGTGTTCAATCTGAGAAGAAGTTCAAACCAAATCGCAAAACTGTTTGTATTGAGTAAGAACTAGAGAAGTGTTTCCGAAGGGACTGAGAAACACGAAGGTTTGGTGTCGTTGTATCTTGCTGATTGAGTGTTAGGTGACAAGCTAGGGCTGATAGGGATTTCACTAGTAATCTGTAGGGACGAAAATCGGAATCTATAGATTAGAGAAGACTGAAATACGCCTTGTAATAGCTGTAAGGACTCGCTTAATAACAAGTTTAGGGAAATCATTCAAGATCCTTTTCGGAGGTAGAGGTTTACCCAACTTAGACTAGTCTGTCCTTTCATTGTGTTTGTTTTGCTTTTTAACTATCTAAATTATTTTTTGCTGCATAAGGACGCCTTCCCTCAGAAGCATCCTTAGACTCTTAAGCTACTAACGGTCCAACAATTGGTATAAGAGAAGGCGCTCTAGATTCTTAGTAGTTTGTAGGTAACCATGACGGACATGGAACCAGTCGGCATCAACAACAACAACAAGCCTCCGCGCTTGGTAGTCGGAAATAGCAACGTGAACAAGTTTTATGGCAGCAGTCGTTGCTATTAACCATAACATTTGCGACGATGTTAGAACTTCATAGCTATAATAGCAACGGAAGTAAATCAATGCAGTGTCGTTGCTATTTACCCATGAATTTAGCAATGTGTGGCGCTTGTCGTTGCAAAACAAGTTGTAAATATCTGAGTTTTCAAAGGCAATTACACCGTTGCTAAATCCATTGCTATGTAGTGACAATGTTAGTTACGAACATAGTGTTTGTTGCTATTGCAACGACGAACATTGCCATATAAATCATGTCCGTGACAATATTTGAAATTTTAAATTTTCTACTAATGTTATCTGTCGCTATTTACAATGTAAATTCACAGGTTGCATGAGCACTATCAGTTATAAATATACGTCAGCAATGAAGGAGAAGACTCATTGTAGGAAACAAACACAAGCAGATACCAAATTATAAATCATTGTGAACTGCAGTTTTTCTCTGAATGTCTTACCACTGCAGCACTTCCTTTCTTCATGCTGCACAAAGAAGAATTTGTCGATGATAAGGCACCAATATTTAATCCAATAGGCCGGGCATGCTCTTCACCGAGTTCTTCAATGGAGAACTTGGTAGCAGATGTTTTATTGCCTTCCAGCGCATTTTCGTAAAGTTGCTCCGGGTTAGAATCTAGCAATCTAGTCTCTGTGTGTACAGATTCCCTTTGAACAACCAAGGGTTTCAGGACATTACTTTTATCCTCATAAACCTGATGTATGTGGGCTTCATAGGTGGTTTCACTTATGCTGCAAATATCATCAGAAGACTTGGTCTTTGTACGCCTATCAGCGTATGGAACTTCCAAACCAGCCTGAGAAAATTGCATTATCCTTCTTCGTTTCTCCTTTGAGGTTTCAGCCTACAATTTCCAAACAGGCAATTTAGTGAAATACCTTCTAGAGAAAAAACTGAAATACACCAAAGACTTACAAATGAACACAAACCTGACCAAGGTTCCGTGTGGAACACAACAATTTGTAAACATCTTCGTTGATCTTATGTTTCCTAAAAAAGCGAACTCAAACACTTGTGAATCTACCTAATGAATCAAAATGTAAAACAAGCACAAAAAAAGACTTACTCTAGAATCTCCATACTTTTTGATAGCATATGTTTCTTTTCCATCTCATCCTGCATGAATATTAAGTGATTTACTTATTTTAGGATAAACATTAGCCTAAAGTCAAGATACGGGTATCAAGCAAATATTGTGCACCCACCTCCAACTTTTTGAGCTTTCTTTTCTGGGATTTCGTCAGGTGTTCTTTTCCTTTGTGAGTTTGAGCATTCACAATATTCTGCAAGGAACAAGTAACTAAGACATGATTGTGATAAAAAAAACATGTATATCCGCATATGTTTATGTTGCACATACCTGAGTCTTCACTGTAACCTTGTTCTTTTTCTTACAGGGCATAATAAGAGCATTAGTGCCACCATCATCCATGCTAATAAACACAATCAGGTGAAATAAATGTTAAAGACAGCAAAACAATGGATGCAACAAGTATATCAGCTAGTACAGATAAAAAAACAATGTCCCAGCATGCAAACCAGCAACTCATTGAACCTTCGAACAAAGTTTCTATACTTGAAAACTAACAAAAACAATCTCCCCTCCCTCGAAGCAGAGTTGTTTTAGAAGTTTCAACTTTCAGCAAAACGGAAAAACCAGCTCATTTAAGCAAGCACTCAGTGGCGGAGGCATGTGGAGGCGGCCGGGAGTTCTCAGCCAGACGCCAGCGGCACAAAACAAGTGAAATTTTGGATCTTTCAAAGCAAGAACCACAGTCGACATGCAGGCACTAGTAAACAAAAATTCAACTGAGAAGAAGAAGCTTAAATCGATTTGATTTTGGAGACCAATTTGTATACCTTGACGAGGCAGAGAAGGATTCTTCCGAGTCTGTCGTCCCGTCCTGATTATCTCTCTGTCCCTTCTAGGGTTGTTTATCAGTTGAATGAAATTGGGACGCTAGACAAAAAAAAAATTCCTTAATGAAGCAAACATGTGTTTGTGAGAAGTGGAGTACGCAGAAAGACGAACACAGATCAGGAAGGATTCTCGCCGGCGACATCGTCGGGCATCCACGACAGCGGCGGCGGCGGGGCGGGGCTGGGCTACTACATCAACGGCGGCATCGAAGATAATTGAACTGGATTTTAGTGGAGAGGACAATGGGGGAGTTGTATTGAGCTCACCAACAAAGAAGACGAACGATTGAACGAAGATGGAGACGATCCCGATTCTTGCACATTGCTTGTGTGGACCGAACCTTTTCTCCCCCACCATTTCTCTCTCTATTCTGTTGCTCTAAATTAGGGTTTCAAATTTCCCCAATTTCCATCCTCGGATCCTTGAGATTTGGAAGAATTGATCCTCCTCCGAATCGTAATTTCCCTCTTTCGATCATCGTCATGAACGAATTTGGCTTGAAATCTACGTTTGGCTGATTTTGTTCTTCGTTCTTCAGGATGGGGAGGGTTAAGATCGAGATCAAGAAACTGAAAGATTCAAATGGGCGTCAAGCAACTGAACGATGTAGCAGCCCCGCCCCACCGTCGCCGTCGTGGATGCCCGACGATGTCGCCGGAGCAGGGCTGAACGGGTCGCGGGTGGAATGAGGAGGGTTGGGGGTGGGTTGGGGAGGTCCGAATCTAGGGCGATGCGGGTCGGGGGATGGACTGGGTCGGGGCGGGACAGGACTGGCAGGGTCGGGCTGGGACGGGCGAGCGTCAGATCCGCGAGCGGGGGATCCCAGGCAGCGGGAGGGAGAACCATTGGTGACGGGATGTCGCCGGGGAGGGGAGGGAATTAGGTCAGGGGGAGGAGGAGGGACGCCGATGGGAGGCGAGGAGGGCGTGCTCAGGCGGCCAGTGAAACCAGAGGGGCGCCGACGGGAGAGTCAGAGAGTCGGAGAAGACAGTCGTAGAGGAGAAGGAGTCGGAGAAGACAGTCATTCAGAACAATCATTCATATTTGTTCTTCATTTTTATTTTAAATTATTTTTTATTTAAAATTTAAAGGGAATGTATATTTAATGGATGGAAAATGGGTGTAATAAACTTTTGGTTACGGAAAGGAAATTTTCTAAACTACAGGGGTACCAAAAGGAAAAGTTTTTTTTTTGTGGGACACCAAAAGGAATTGTCGAGACCACAGGGGTACCAAGAGGAATTTCCCAAAACAAAACGTCCAGTTAAATAGGTCAGTGTATTTTTTTTTAATTAAGGAAAATTGTATTTAATCATCCGTTCTTTTTACTATACTAGCAATGAGCCCCGTGCTATTATTTACAGCAGTGACTATTCCTACACTATTTTTTTGCTAAATGTACACTAAATGGTGTGCCTAGCGTAGGAGTGCAGTTTGGTGCGCTTTAGATAGGCGTACAGTGGCAAAATGGGACTAATAAATAATACCGTCGCGGGCACCAACTGTGCACCTAATAAAGGTGGCGAAATTTTGAAAAATTTACCGTTGGTGGTGCGCTTAAGATAGGCGCACTAACGGTCATATTATTCCAACGGGCAAATTTGATCCTATAAATACATCATACGAATAATCCTCTCCTTACAAAATACATCTCTCTCTCACACACACTATTCATTCAAGAATGTATCAAAATAGTGAGGATAATGATGAAGACAATGATTGGGTTCGAAGTGAAGAAGAAGAAGAGGAAGACGATAATTGGATAGACGATTGCAAACTGGTTCGAAGTCTCGATGTCGAGTTCGGTGATTGGTGTCCAAACGACGAATTCACGGTTAGTTTTAGAATTATTTTGTATGAAGTTATGATATTCGTAGGAGAATTTTCTTATAAGAATAGTTAGTAGGAGAAGTTGAGCGTTATTCGTTTTGTTCAAAAATTCGATATTCGCATTAGACTTGTAGGAGAATTTCGTTTCAATTTGGTATTATGAAATGCATAATTAGTAGGCCTTATTTATGTAGTGTTTAACATAATTTCGTTAATGCTTATTATTTATTCGATATTGCATCATCGTTAACTTTAGCTTAAATAATTTCTCATGAAGAATAATTTCATAATTTTAGGGAAAAGACTATTCAGAGTATTTTAGTATCGATGAAACGTGGGATAGCAAAGAAGAGTTATATGAATGGGTGAAAGCTAGAGGGAAGGAGTTGTCGATGGCATTGATAAGAAAGATAACAAATCCGTACCATGTTAATATTATGTGTGAAAGGTTCGGTCCACCTAGACCAAGGAGACCGAATCCAATCCGGAGATGGAAGTCGAAGAAGTGTGATTGTAAGTTTGAGATCGTGGGTTGTCATATGAAGAAAGAGTCAGGAAACCCTAATCCAAAGTGGATATTCGGTGTGGTCGAAGGTCGCCACATTCATCCCCTTACATGGGACTTGGGCGGGCATGCATTCATGGGCCTAATGACCCCGGAGGAGCAGTTGAGTGCTAGGAGGTGGGGCGATGGGAGGAGAACCCCAACAGAAATTGTTGCCAAACTAATAAGTACATTTCCGGGGAATTTAACAACAAGGAAGCAGGTTGCGAACTTCTTGTATAAGTTACAATATGAAGATCGGGGAGAACTGACGGTCACACAGGGGTCTCTCAAGTTTTTGGTGGACAACGGCTATGTAGTCTCTCCTATTAGGGACAGGAAAACGAGTGAGGTGCAGATACTATTTTTTTCTAGTAAGGAGTCGTTGCGCCTTTTGATGAAGTTCCCATATGTGGTAATTATCGACGCCACTTAGGGGATGAACAAGTGAGTATATTTATTTTTGTCGTTATCTCTTCCGTACTTATTTTGATGTATTTTGTACCAAATACTATATGTGCTAAATTTTTTCGTTCGTATGAGATGCCCTTGGTGGAGATTGTTGGCTTCACATCCACTCACAGGACGTTCAACATTGCATATGCATTTACAAGAGCGGAAAAGACCTACCACTACACATGGATAATGAGGAAGCTTCGAGCCTTATTTGAAGATTTGGGAGTGATGTCGATGGCCATAATGACAGATTGCGAAGCTGCCCTAATTAAAGGGATCAATAACATCTTCGGAAATGAAGTTCAACACCTTTTGTGTTGGGTGCATATCAAGCACAACATTGAGGTACATGCATCGAGAGTGTTGAGTAGTCAACAAAAGGTCGATGCATTTGCAAGACAATGTTGGGGAATTTTTTGCTCAACAACTAAGGAAACCTATGAAAGAAGGCTCGAAAAATTGAGGTTATCGTGGAGAAGCGGCCTTGTTGGATATGTGGAGAGACAGTGGTTAACTCCGTATAAACAAAACATAGTACGAGCATGGACGGATCATCATCTTCATTTTTTCACAAGGACATCGAACAGGTATGATTTGCATAATCTATAGTTGTTCATTGCTAATATGTAGACTTGTCTTATTGACATAATTGTCTTGGCAAGGTTGAGGGGATGCACAGGGTGTTGAAGGATATCATTAGCTCTAGCAGAGGAGGATTCAACAGGGTGGTTGTGAGGATCCATCATGCCATCGTCATGCAAATTGATGACATTAAGGCGAGTATGAATCTCTCGCTATCCAAGCTACCAACAGATTTCAATGATGCATTGATGCCACCAGAAATACGAATGATATTTTCAAGGTTGTTCTATAAAGTGTCGGATAGGTGCTTTGACTTGTTGTTGGCCACGTATGAAAGGATTAAGAAGGAGGATTACCCAGAAGAGTGCACTGATCATTGGGTGAGAGATTGCTTTGGTTTTCCATGCATCCATGAGATGGCAAGGGCCATTATTCGGAGAACACCTCTCGTGCCTGATGACATTCATGACTTTTGGAAGTCACTACATTGGGAAGATGTTGCATCAGCTAGTGGTCCTACCAACGACAGTGTTCGAATGACCGTTTCAGAGATGAGACTTCGTGAAATGTTTGCCAAGCTAAACAGTGGGACATTGAAGCAAGGCACTGCGTACGAGATGGCTGAGTTATACAACGAGCTGGAGCATCCTGAACAAAGTACCATGTTGTGTCCGACAAATGAGAGAAACGAAACTAAAAAGGGTAAAGGAAGACCTCGGGGAGCAAGGAATAAGAACAAGGTGGACCCGAGGGAGAAGAGCCAATTTGAGCACATGCGAGAAGAGCTAGAGGAGCGTGAGAAAGAGAAGGCAAAGGATAAGGAAAAGGTGAGCCAAGCTAAAGGAGTACGTCAACAAAGAAAGGAAAAGGGCTCAACGAGTGTAGTGGAGGTGGACTTCGCTTGTATGAAATCTCAACCTATACCAGAGGAGGAGTCACAACGTGAAGAACCCGTTCGGGCCATGGTGCATATGGGTGTGAACTTCGGGATTGAAAATGTGGATGATTTTTGGATCCCTCACATCAAATTTGCCATGGATGTACGTCCCGACGGACATTGTGGATATCGGTCACTTGTCGTGCTTCTTGGGCTCCATGAGAGGGATTATACGAGGGTCAGACATGATCTTGTGGCAGAGTTGCTTGAGAACAAAGAACTCTATGAGCCTATCCGGCGAATTGCTCACGAAGGGACTTGGCAAGACTTGATTCGTCAAGTTAACTACATCAAAAGCCCATGCTCCCTTGATTGTTGGTTCCACATGCCATTCATGGGTTTAGTATTTGCTACACGGTATCAAGTTGGCCTCGTCTTGTTGGCATGGGGTGCTCCATCTTTATGTTTACCCTTAAGGTGGAGGAGCAAAACCCCGGGCCCCCCGAGAGTAGATTTGGGGATAACACACGTAGGATGTCGTGACCACTTTGTGCCGGTATGTCCTAATCCAAACTTTATTATTCCAGTTGATATTGTACATTGTTGTATCTAATGTTGCGATTATGTATACGGGTGATGCTAAGGGATGCAGTTCCATTACCTCACACTCCACCATTATGGAATAGACACGCTCCAAGCATCCAATGTTGGGTATCACACTTTGCACCAAATTTGGAAGAGTATCGGGCGTATCGCATTACAAATGGTCGAAATGCCGACCCATGGATGTAGTTGCAAAAGTTTATTATTGTATTGTTGAGATGAATGTTGCGTTTGATGTTATGCATGTTCTATTAGTTGAGATGAACGGAACTAATGTTATATTTGAACTTGTGTTATGATAATGATATGTTGTATTTGAAGTGTCGATTTCGGTTTCTGTATTTTAAAGGTATTAAAATGAACTTATGTTTGCACCCATCACTACCTGGCCAACTACACACAGAATACTACCCGAGTGGGTAGGCATCTGTGTGCGCCTAACAAAGACGCACGTTTTCCCAGCTGGTGCGCCTAGCATAGGCGCACCAAGGCATGGGTGCACCATTGGTGCGCCTGTTCTAGGCGCACCAATTCTTTGGTGCTCCCTTGGTGCGCCTTTCATAGGTGCACGGGCCGGGCTGCAGTGCGCCTCTGGTAGGTGCAAATTTGGGCCTTCTAGGTGGCCCCTAAATCCTAAACCCTAAACCCTAAACCCTAACCCTATCCTTAACCCTAAACCCTACTATGACTATTGAGTCGGGTCTTATTGGGCCTAATGGGCCTAATTGGGCCCATAGGCCCATTTGAGTTCGAGAAGACCAATTCGACTCTTCTCGATGTTCGAATATTGTTTCGGTTTATGTTCTTACTCTTCAATGAATGTTTAAGATGATTGAGGGTTCGATTCCGCTTATTGGGCCCGATGGGCTCATTTGAGTTCGAGAAGACTAATTCGACTCTTCTATATGTTCGAATATTATTTCGGTTTATGTTCTTACTCTTCAGTGAACGTTTAAGATGATCGAGGGTTCGATTCCGCCTAATGAGCCTAATTGGGCCCATAGGCCCATTTGAGTTCGAGAAGACCAATTTCGACTCTTCTAGATGTTCGAATATTGTTTCAGTTTATGTTCTTACTCTTCACTGAACGTTTAGATGACCGAGGATTCGATTTCACTTATTAGCCCTAATGGGCCTAATGGCCTAATTGGGCCCAAAGGCCCATTTGAGTTCGAAAAGACTAATTCGACTCTTCTGGATGTTCGAATATTGTTTTGGTTTATGTTCGTACTCTTCAGTGAACATTTAAGATGACCGAGGGTTCAATTTCGCTTATTGGGCCTAACTGGGCCCATAGGCCCATTTGAGTTCGAGAAGACTAATTCGACTCTTCTCGATGTTCAAATATTGTTTCGATTTATGTTCTTACTCTTTAGTGAACGTTTAAGATGATCGAGGGTTCGATTTCTCTTATTGGGCCTAATTGGGCCCATAGACCCATTTGAGTTTGAGAAGACTAATTCGACTCTTCTCGATGTTCGAATATTGTTTTGTTTTATGTTCTTACTCTTCAGTGAACGTTTAAGATGACTGAGGGTTCGATTTCGCTTATTGGGCCTAATTTGGCCCGTAGGCCCATTTGAGTTCGAGAAGACTAATTCGACTCTTCTCGATGTTCGAATATTGTTTCGGTTTATGTTCTTACTCTTCAGTGAATGTTTAAGATGACGAGGGTTCGATTTCTCTTATTGGGCCTAATTGGCCTAATTGGGCCCATAGGCCCATTTGAGTTCAAGAAGACTAATTCGACTCTGCTCGATGTTCGAATATTATTTCGGTTTATGTTCTTACTCTTCAGTGAACGTTAAGATGACCGAGAGTTCGATTTCGCTTATTGGGCCTAATTGGGCCCATAGGCCCATTTGAGTTCGAGAAGACTAATTCGACTCTTCTCGATGTTCGAATATTGTTTTGGTTTATGTTCTTACTCTTCAGTGAATGTTTAAGATGACCGAGGGTTTGATTTCGCTTATTGGGCCTAATTGGCCTAATTGGGCCCATAGACCCATTTGAGTTCGAGAAGACTAATTCAACTCTTTTCAATGAATGGTTAAGATGATCGAGGGTTCGATTCCGCCTAATGGGCCCGATTTAGTTCGATTTGGCATATTGGGCTTAATGGGCCCAATTAGGCCCGAATGGTCCCAATTTTGTTCGATTCGTCTTATTGGGCTTAATGGGCCTAATTAGGCTTAATGCGCTCAATTTTGTTGGGCTCGACTTTTTGGGGCCCCAAAGGTCTAAATGAGCCCAATTTTGTTCGATTCGACTAATTGGGTTTAATGGGCCCAATTAGGCCCGAATGGGCCCAATTTTGTTGGACTCAGCTTTTTGGGCCCCCAAAGGTCTTAATGAGCCCAATTTTGTTCGACTTGTAATCCAGTATTGTTTTGTTTAGTTTTGTAATAATATCATTTTGTATAAAATTGTGAAATATGGAAAAACCAAAATAATCCCATGGATAGACGTAATGATGTCTATCACAAATCAAGACAGTTTCTACAAAAAATAGCATATAAGCAAAGTTAGGTCCACTAATCATGTCCTACAATGTGCTATCCTCTGCAGTCTGAGGAGCAGCGGAATCATCCCCGAGATGCTGCGTGCTGACATCACCGCCAGGCTGAGAGGTGCTCGTCTTTGTATTATTTTGATTATAAATAGGATATTAATAAATGAAAACATATGATGAAAATTTTAGCATATGAAAATGTTATTTTTTTCTAGACGAAAAAAATATTTTTCAGATTTGTAGTACTGCACATATGAGATTATAAAAATATAAAACATATTCTAATTATAGAACAGTTTACTATATAAAATTTACTCACTTTTTCATCCTTCAAAATTTGTCTCTAATGGTTAATATATATCATTGTCCTGACGAAAATGGGTCCATGGGCTCTATAGAGAAGATTATGGAGGAGCTAGGCGGGACGAACATTTAATTAGGTTCAAGAGGCGATTTCGCGAAATTGCCCCCGTAGGATTTGCGAAAATTACGGCTGTGCCACCGCCACAAGCTATAGGCGAAATCGGGGCTCTCGTGAAACCCTAGCTAGCTAGCGAGAGGCGAAATCGAAACGACGACGGCGATCGAGCGAAAAAACCCATATTCTCGAGAGCGTTTACGAACGATGGAGTGATGACGACTTGAGAATCGAGTGATTCGGGCTAGGAAAGACAATAACAAGTTTCTAATCCCTACAGAGTTGCAAGTCGGGAATCAACATAATCCACCAGAAGTCGCGCGCTCGATCGAGGTAAAAACACTCGAGAACTTACGAAACTCGAGATGAATGGATGATACGATCCACTATGTAATGAAACAAATGGATGAACGGATGTATGTGATAAGCTGCATGTGATACGATGGATGAATGGATTAATATGATGACAAGTTTTGGGAATACGAAGTTGTTCTGTGTGGACACGTGATGACATGTCTGACCTTGTGAGTGTTATGATCGGTTTGATGGAAAAATTGTTGACATGTTTAATTCGGAATTGATGACCTCTTTCACTGTAAATGATGATCTGATGACAGGTTTACGACATGTGTAATTTGCACTGTAAACACTTGATGACATGTTTGCTGAGATGTGAAATTGCTGACCTATTTTTTAAAATATTATGATGACCTGGGTTCATTAAATGATGTGATGACATATTGTTGTTGTGATGGCCTATTTTTATTTAATTTTGTGAATGAGATGTTGTTTGTTTAAGTTGTTTTATCTAATTTGCTGACGTGGATCTTGTCATCACTTCTTTTGATGTGGTGCTGCAGGTCACTTAAAAATGAGGATCCTAAGTCTTTGCTTTGGAGGAGAGTGGGACTGTGAGGGCCAATATGTTGGTAATCTGTCCTACAAGGCAGTGGTCATCAAGGATGGAATGACATTAGAGGAATGGACATCCACAATCAAGCAACGATGTAATATTGATCCTAGGGAGAAGGAGTTGATGTTGTCACACTTGAATCCTTTCCAAACCATCAGCAAACCTTACAATGTTGAGAATGAAGACGACTTAGTTGTCATTCCTAGAGATAAATGACTCCCTTGAGGTGCAGTGAAAATTGCCTTTATATGTGACCTTGAGGATGAAGACAGGTGCAACAGATGACATTTTGCAGGGTGATGGGTATAGCATTGGTGCATCAGATGACAGGTTGGGGAGGGGGGTGGCTACACTATTGGTGCATCAGATGACAGGTTGGTGGTTGTTGATGAAGAGTATGAATTTGTTGAGATGGATGAATTTGCTGATGAAGAGATGCCTGAAATACTGGATAATGTTGAAGATATGATAGCCAATAATGACTTCTTGAAAGTAGGACAACTATACCCATCAAAGAAAGACCTCAAAGCTGCTGTTGAAAAGCAAGCATTAAGAGACAGATTTGGGTACAAAGTGGACAAGTCCACAACACAAATATACAGACTGGTGTGCATGGACAAGCAATGCTCTTGGTTAATGCTGGAAACCAAGGTGAAAGAAGCTGATTACTTCCAAATAAGGAAGTACACCTATAAGCACACCTGTTCCTTTGACATTAGGTTCCAAAAACATCACAAACCATCCTACATAACTGTTGCTGAGCAGATTAAGACAAGGTATATGAACTTGTCATCACTTCTCTTACTACATGTTAATATATGAATGACTTGTCATCTAATAACATGTAGTTGTAATTGCTGGTTCGAAGGTGTGAAGAATGGCCCAGATTTGCACCAGATTCAGAATGATATACAAAAGGAGTACCATGAGAAGATAAGTTACTGGAAAGCAAGAAAAGCAAGGGAGAAAGCTCAAGACATAATTAGAGGATGCCCAGAAGAGAATTACGCACCGCTTGCCTCCTATTGCCACGTCCTAAAACAAGTCAATCTTGTTACATACACAAAACTGGTTATAGATGACAATATAGACCGCTTCAAATCTGTGTTCATCTCATTTGGAGTGTCCATCAGAGGCTTCTTTTATATGAGAAAGGTATGAATAATCTTGTCATCAGTTTGGAGTTGCATAGAGTTGTCCTCACATCAGTAACTCATCATGTTATGTTAAACTTCTGATTCAATAAAGATATTGATTTTTTACATTATGAACTCATCATGTCAGTAATTGATTCAGACCTGTAGTGAACTGGTAATTACATTATGAACTTGTCATCAGTTATGTTCTTAGTCCTATAATGTTGTAGGTGGTGTCTGTGGATGAAACTTTCCTACATGGCAAGTATGGGGGGACTCTAGTGATAATTTAGCTCAAGATGCCAACCATCAAGTGTATCCTTTGGCATTTGCTATAGTTGAATCAGAAAATGATGTTGGATGGACTTGGTTTTTTGAGCAACTACTCCATGTGGTACCAAACACTCCAGGGTTGATGCGTCTATCAGATAGGTACAAGAGCATAAAGAAGGCAGTATCCACCATGTACAACTCAGCTAAGCACATCTGTTGCACAAGGCATCTAAAATAGAACCTTAAAACCAGATTCTATGATAGTGGATTGCTAACATTGTTCTCTCAAGCTGCAGATGCTTACACTACAAGGGAGTTTGATGGTTATTTCAATGATATATGCAACATAAATCCTGAAATGGGGAAGTATCTCACAGATGCAGACTTTAAGAAGTGAAGCAGGGCACATTGTGAAGGGGACAGATACAACCTCATGACCATAAACAACTCTGAATGTGTCAACTCAGCCTTGAAGATTGCTAGGTCCTACCAATTGGTTGCACTATTCGAGTTCATTAGAGAAATGGTGACTAGATGGTTCCATGAGCGCAGAACAAAGGCACAAGTGAAGTTGTCATCAGCATATTGCAAGACAGACTGAACATGTCATCAAGGTATGATGTCAAACCCCTTAATGATGCACATTTCCAAGTTTCTAGGGGCACTTTTTCTAGCATTGTTGATCTTGCAAAGAAGACATGTTGTAGAGTGTTTGATTTGGACCACTACCCATGTACACATGTTATTTGTGCAATTGAATATATGCAATACAAGTTGAGTGACTTCATGTTGAAGGGGTTAACTTGAACAAATAAATTTATATTCAAGACCCCGCTGAGTATAGCGAAGTCAGGATCGTCCACGGGAATGAGTAGAATCTATAATCTAGCAATCAATCCTAACAAAACAAAGCAAAAGAACACAAAAAAACACAAGTCCAGTGATGGTCGAAATCGACCTTGTCAGGGTCGACCACGACCACGACTTCTCCTTCACCAAACACACATGACCAAAGCACAGAGGAGGTCTGCAACGACCTTAGGGAGGTCGACTACGACCCTAGCTGGGTACAAGGTATGGGAATAACACTTGTTTGATACCAATCTATTACTGTTTTACTTCTCATGTCTTCTTGGTGTTTTATAAGAAACTTGTATCCATATTTTGACATAGACTTGTAATGCTTTGTTATCAATCTGGCACTGTTTTACTTCTCATGTCTTCTTTGTATTTTATAAGAAACTTGTATCCATATTTTGAGGTCGAGAAATAGTACATAAAAGACGAGGCTTGGAGGCCACTCGGATCCAACTTAGGATCGACCCTACCGAGTATCATATGGGCACCTAGATTGGAATCTAGCTCTTAATCTTCGAAAACGGTCTCCACCACGACATCTCACCTCCTACTATGAGTCACGCCACATGTCCTATGATTGTGACTATGAGTATCCCGAGTACCACACTCGCCCTCGATATAGATACCAAGAGCACTACTCCTAGATGCACAAAAAGGAGACAACTCTCTCAACTTGGTTCATGCATAGCTAAACCAAACAATAACATAGATAGAAATTACAAAAGTGATCCATGGGAGCTCATAAACGGCACTCCTCTAAACCCTATAAATGGACTAATAAGGACATACAAGTCACTTACACACGTCCAAGGTTATCAAAATCCTGATCCGATTCTACGATTCTAGCGGTCCTACGATCCATAACATGTGAAACGATCTACGATCCCAAGTAGGATCTTATGGAGTAAGATCTTAAATGATTAGGAATACAATCTCAATCCGATCCCGATTTTACATACGATTTTAGCGATCCTATAAACGATTCTAACTATCCTACCAACGATTCTTACGATCCTATAAAATGACAATTATGACTATATATTATTAATAATTTCACGGTTAACGTATCATTTCCATTAAAATTGTTGAATAGTCCATCCTACAACATTTTTAATAATCAAATTAATAATGTTTATCATTTTCTTACTTCAAACTTGCATACTTTTAGTTATAATGTAGGATCTTACGATTCAGCGATCCGATCTTACGATCCGATCCAAAAGACCCTCAACGATCCAACCTAGAATCCCGATCCTGATAACCATGCACACGTCCACCAACAAAACCAAGCAATAACATAAATAGAAATAACAAAATGTCATATTATAATAATAATAATAATACTAAAATTAAAATGATAAGGATGATCCGGCCAAATGGGACGTCATGGTCTTGGTCGCCTCAGGTTTGTCTAAACCGGGTTTGACCCAGGTATGCTACATTTTACTTTTGGTTCCGTCTAGGGAGATCTGAATGCTTCACCAGCATAGCGCACACTACCGAGCTCTTCTTCAATGCGCAAAAGCTGCAATTAGAAATGTAAGATCAGAAGCTGGTGAGTGATAATTTTGTGAATCACAAGATTTTAAAGTATAGGTCGTGAGTGAGAATTTCAAGTACAATAAAACATAATTATTATAAATGTCATCTGCCAGACCCATGAGATACAGGTATGCATCAGGTCAAATAATCAAATGTCAAGGCTAGCTATGTGCTGATGACACAGACCGCGGTCCCATGTCCAAGAGGATGCCTGAATCCATATGTCAAGACCGATCCAAAGACCTTCCAAAGGATTCTAAAGGCATCAGGGACTATTCCGGGGGCATAGGGATAGTTCTGGGGTGTGGAGGCATGGGGAACAAGGGCGCACCCCTTCTAAAGGTTTCCGAAGGGATCGGGACTCATCCGGTGCATTGGCTATGACAATGGAGAGCCAACATGAAAGGCCACATGTCAAGGCACGCCCCTTCTAAAGGGTTCTAGAGAGGGCACGCCCCTTCCAGAGTTCTCTAACGAAGGTGCGCCCCATACAAAAGAAAAGGAAAGGCGCACCCCTTTTGGAAGGTTCCAGAACACGCGCGTCCCTTCTGTGCAAGGGCGCAGCTCGGGCGCGCAAGCACCAAAAGCTTCTAGATGAGGCACGATGCTTCTTGGAGGACTTTCCATGGTTGGGATGATTCTAGAATAACCTAGGGAGGTCTTAGTCTAGATCCTTCTCTTGTAAAGGGGAGGTCACGCCTATAAATAAGCCCTCACCCTCATTTGGCAAGGCATCCACCAAGTTCTTAGCTTCCAAAGTCTTACGCTACCAAGCTCTCTTGTCAATCACTCTTGTAAAGCTTCCTTGTAATATAATAGTCCTTTCCCACAAAATACTTAGCTTCAACATCGCGACATCGTGACAAAGGCTTGACTTAGCTTCCTGGACGGGTCGATCTAGCTAAGAGCCGCACGGATTAGTGTTGAGATCTCTCATCCCGTGTCACTGAAACGCGTGACACTGGTGCTTAAACTATAAATAGTGTGGAGCCCTTGAAACTCCATAAAACCACTATTTTACCATTTTTCTCTTTTCTACATCATCTTACAATTTCTTAATTTCATTTCACAAAATCACCCTAAATATTAATAAGACCATGAAACCACCTTTACTTTTTCTAATTCACAACAACTATTTATTTACCAATACACATTTACAATATATCCCTAATTATTATATATCTTACCTATTTATACATGTCACATTAATTTTATTAAATTACAATTTCGATTATTTTTTTGATTATGATTGTAAATTCATTTTAAATTCCAAAAATATTTTTTCGTAAGAATTTAATTAAAGGCATATTAAAGAAAGAGAAATTATATAACAAAATCGAGCAAACATATTTCATTAATTGAACCGAAATATCAAAAAAAATAGAAATAAAAATACATAACAAATTACATGTTTTTATTATGTTGTTACGATGAGTTATTTAATAAATGGCTAAATATGTGTTGAATTACCCTAACACAATCCAAAAAACCAATATAATTTTAAAATAATTCTAACATATACAAAATTGGTATATATGTGTACATAAAAAAATTTAAGTATTTTAGTATAATTTTTTTTTATTCTTCTAATTTAAACTAACCCAAAAGAACCAAAAATAACAACTAACCTAACAAATAAATCTCCCAAATTAACCAATCATCATGTGCCATATGGCAAGTGATGAATGGCTAATTAGAAGAGAGGTCCCATTTGAGCCCTCTCTCTTCGAATCACTCTGCAGAACTCAAATGCGAGTTTCGCCTCTCTATTTTCTTTTCTCTTTTATTTTTTTTCTGGAACTGAAACTCCATGTGAAACCCAACTTGAAACTAGCAATGCGATATTCATGCTCTTATGAAGCAACAAACAATAAGTGTAATTACCTGGTTATATTTGGCTAGACGCTCACTTCGGCAAGGAGCACCAGTTTTAATCTGTGGACAACATGGGTAGAATAGTGTTATTTTCACAGCTACTGCAATAAGAAAATTACAAGGAAAGAAAAAGGTAGCAAAAGAAAAAAGGTATGGATGTGCAAAGTTTGACCTGTCCACTAGCTAAGCCAACAGAGAGATCAGCAATAAAGTTGTCTTCTGTTTCACCACTGCGATGGCTGACCATAACTCCCCATCCAGCAGCTTTTGAGTCCAAAGCTGCTTGAATTGATTGAGTTACTGTTCCAATTTGGTTTACCTACAGCACAATTATTAAGTGCAAGCTCAAATTAGAACAGATATTCTTTGCTTGTCATACATTGAAAGGTAATCCATATTGAAACAAATTCCTTCTAAGGGATACGAGCATGGAATCAGTGAAAGCAGACAGCTACACTGAGCATGGCTACCGGTGCTTTATGTTATGTACAATCATAATCTAGTTTTTAGAAGAATTCCTACAGCCCCCTAGCCTGCACCCCTATTGTTCCAGAAACTGCCTCGTCACATGAAAGAGGAAGCAATATGACAAATGTGCCAAAAAGACGTTTACAAACTCCAGATTAATTACTTAAATGAGCCTTTCCCCTAAAACTCCACTTACTACCATAGATCAAGTGTATTGAAACATGATTATCTATCAGAAATACAGAATCAACAAGACTGGAAATTCAGAACTTGCAAAAAAAATACTCAACTGAAAGGTCTATAACTATTCATCAAAACAAGTAAAACCAAGGTGAACAATTCACATGAAAACAATATATTACCGTTTGCATCAGAGCCAAAACCAAATTTTTGGAGCAATTTTTTTTAAAAAAATGAGACCTACCTTCAACAGCAATGCATTGCAAGCCTTTTTCTCAATTGCTTCGGATATTCTTTTAGGGTTGGTAACCAGTAAGTCATCTCCAACCAATTGGATATCAACTGATGAACGTAAGGTTGCCCATGAACTCCAGTCATCCTGATCGAATGGATCTTCAATTGAAACAATCGGGAAGTCCCTAACAAATTCTTTGTAAAGGTCACAAAGACTCTGGGCTTTAAGCACATGAGATCCATCATTAGGCTGTTTCTTAAAATTCAAATCATATTTCCCTTCTTTGGTATAAAACTCTGATGCTGCCACATCCATTCCTATTTTGATCTGTATCATTCAGTCAAATCCAACATTATACACTTAAAGAAAGTAATATTCATAAAGTGATAAAGAATTGCACTTTGGCCTCTTACTTTGCCAGCGTAGCCAGCTTTATCAATTGCATCCATAAGCAAAATCAATCCCTCTCTGTTATCTTGAACATTTGGAGCAAAACCACCCTCATCTCCAACATTGCATGCATCTTGTCCATACTTAGCTTTGATAATCCCCTTCAGAATGTGGTAAACTGAAATATGGATAGAAACCAAAATTTTATAAATCCTGTTTCTTAGTAGATTTGGTCATACTGAATAACAATGGGAACGCAGTAAAGCAAGAGGAATTTAAAATAGAAAGAGGAGAAGAATTCTTCAGTTTTAATCAGTGAAAAGTCATGATAATGCACCCATGGATACATAGAGCCGAAAAACATTTTCTCATCAAGAATGCCACTCACCTTCACATCCCATTTGGAGGGCCTCTGCAAACGAAGAGGCACCAACAGGCAGTATCATGAATTCTTGCATTGCCAAATTATTACCAGCATGGCTGCCTCCATTTATCACATTGAATGCTGGAACTGGCATAACCAGCTCCTTTGTGCCAGATATATCCTGAATGTGCTTGTACAGGGGAATTCTCTTTGCTCCCGCACCAGCCCTACAAAGACTAAGTGATACTCCCAGTATAGCGTTTGCTCCCAGTTTAGACTTGTTTGGAGTTCCATCAATTTCCAGCATCAGGGTATCAACTTCAGCTTGATTTCTTCAGCAAGAAAATTAGCAACAAGTGATGAGGATTTAAGAATGCAAATCAGATCATATAATAAAACAGAGTAAACATATGCTCACTTTCACACAGGTGTTATAAAACTAAAATCTCAAGCACGAGAATAACAATAATTTACCGAAAACCATTGGTATGTAACTTGCAGTTTATAATTTCACTAAATCATCATCAAGTTTGAGCCAAAAATACAAAAGGCGTGGAATGAGATGATTGCCAAAGTGAGGTTATTAGCTCATTTTAGACTGAACCAGGTTTAGTTATTTGTTAGTCAAAACCGGTTTAGTGGTGATAATATAAATAAGATCTTTTCTTGTAAATCAAGCTTTTGAGAGCTTCAGACATTGTGAGGTGTGTGTAAACACTCCCGATATTGATGCTTTGTCATATCGGTGAATCGATGAAGTTTGTTTAGACTTCTGTGTTGATTTGTGTCCGATTGCTAGATTCTAAAAAAAACAGCTCAACAGAATGAAAGAGCACACTGAAATCGAATTGGCATCTCATAAGATACCAGCTAGCACGATTACACTAGAAAAGCCCAATGCATCAAGATTGCAACCAAAGCAGAGATCAAAAATTGCCATGATAAACTGAATGTATTTTCGCATTACATGTAAAAGGCCTTGTTTTTTTTTTTTTTCTAGAGATGAGAGATAAATAACAAGAACAAACATCACTATCACCCACAAAAACATCATTTTCAATCGCCCTAAAAAGCGAGTCCCTGATTTAACTTTTATAGAACTTCAGCCAGTCTTTTTTCATTAAAAGTTCGCCCCAACGGCCTCAAAAATCAAAATCTTTATAAACCAAAACAAAGCATTATACTACCAAGATACAATAGATAGAGCGAAGCTTTTTACCTGACATCGGCACCGACAAGCTTAGTAGCGAGGACCTCATTGATATTGCTGACAGCATTCAGCACTCCTTTTCCGCCATAACGGCCCTTATCTCCATCCCTGAGCTCGAGTGCCTCGTAGATTCCAGTGGACGCGCCGCTGGGAACGGCCGATCGGTAGAGAAGACCGTCGCCGGTGACGAGATCGACCTCAACGGTAGGGTTTCCTCTGCTGTCAATTATCTGTCTGGCCTTTATCGACTTGACGGCGTGCTGATTGGCCGCTCGGTTCGAAGACGGCGCCGGCGCGGCGGCTGGAGGAGCAGCGGCTCGGACAGCGAGAGAGCGCCGTGAAGGAGCGACCGAAGCGAGGCGAGAGGAGGGGATGGAGGAAGGAAGCGGGGTGGAGAAGAAGGGTTTTTGGAGGAGAGAGGATGACATGATAGGCGGCGCGGCGGCGGTGTCGTAGAGAAGCGGGGTGTAGAGAATTCGACGAGAAGAAGATGGAGGGAGGGGGGTCGATCGAAATGTTATTAGTTTTTGGTGGGGGTAGATGCGTGGGTTTGGTCGCGTATGATGGTGGGTAGGTGGTTACACGTGTAATATTTCTATTTTTTTTTTTTTTGAGTAGGAAAAATTTAGACTAAACAATAATGCGACGAGAGGACACAAAATCTAGAAGGGATATCTATTTTGATTTATTTTTTTGAAAAAGGTAAGAATTTGGAGTGGTAGTCCGAGAGGCCGTTTAAAAAAAAACGGCAGCCGTGTACGGCTAAGTGGGTCAATAAAGAAGTCATCCTAGGCAAGCAGAAATGACTAAGAGTAGTACAGATTCTCAAAAAGGAGAGCAAAAAGAGATTGGAATTGGGGTGAGTAAAGCACTAAAAAATAGCGTCGCAGGCAACAAGTTAACCCATCCTGGGGTGTGCGAAATAGACAGCTAACGTTCCCTCCACCGAGATGAAGGATCTTCAGAAGCCTCAGAGCACCAAGTGACCTGGCCTATACAACTCGGTCCGATACAAACCGATCACAGCACTCTTCAAAAATTAGTACACAAAATAAGAATGAGTAATCCTCCAAAAGAGAAAAAAAAAAGAAAAAGAAAAAAAAATACTTGCTGCCCAAAACCTTTTTCCTCAATATTATTATTATATTTTTATTTTTTTTTATTACTTTTTTAGCAAAGGAACCATGTTGACCAAGCTGAACAAAAATTTATTTTCCCTCAATTATTTTCATTTTCTTTTTTTTTTAATTCTCTACCTTCTCTTTTCTTTTCAAGTGTGCTGACGGTGACATCCCAATACTAACCCCAACCGACGGCTTTTGAGAGGGCGGGCAAACAAGTCGGCGGCGAAAACTTGACAATCCATCTGAAAGGTTCAAGAATAAACGGGATGAGATCGAAAATTCCATTACTTCAAAGTTTAACTTGATGGGCAACTTGCTTGTTTGGGAGAAAGCGAGATTATTATGAATAACATTGCGCTACCACAAGTTTGTAAGGAAATTGGGTTCCTCATCTAAAAGATGGAATAAAGAATGACTTCCTCATCCTGAAATTGGAAAAACAAGGCTTCCTCAACCTTAGTTTTTTTTTTCCGTTAATGAATTAAGAATAAGGATTTGGGTTTCTTCAAAGATGGATTAAAATCAGATTTTTGAAAGGAGAGAAACAAACCCACAAAGTTCTCTTTGAGATAGATAAAATGCACAAATTAAAGAATTCTCTTTGAGATTCTAAGAAATCAAAAGCCTTCTCAGCAGGATTGCAAGCCTTCTCGGCAAATTTCAGTGCCTTCTCTGGCAAATTTCAGTGCCTTCTATGGCAAATTTCAGTGCATTTCTCAGCAAATTTCAGTAATTTTCTGATTTCCTAATCTATCAAAACAATGGGAATTTAGAGATGGGTTTCTTTCAATAGTTTAGATATGAATTAGAGAGAACTAAAACAATAGGAGAGATTCCTGAAAAAAATCTGGATCTAGGGTTGTGAATTTGAAATTTAGGGACTACAGTGAACAAGAAAGGGGGAGCAGGGGTTCAAAGAGTTAAGGGGAGCGTTTCTTCAATATAGGCTATGGGATTTGTATTTTGATTGACACTACACAAGTAGTGTAGAAAAGCAATCAAATTAACCGCCTTGTTGTAATTACAGGACACATTTTGGATTCGAATTGCCCCAAAGGATTGAAAGCGATCGTCATCTCAATTTTCCATGGGCAGAATAATGCATTTATTTATTTTTATTTTTTTTGATCAGGTAAGATTTAGGATAGCCCAAGTACTACTTGGACTAGCCTAGATCACCCATGACTGGGTGAGAATTGTGAACAGTTCTAGAGAGATTAATAATATGGCTTCGTCGCCGGTGGTTGTCGAAACGGTGACCTCGGGGTTCTTCCCCCAAGGCCCAACCGCTTGGACTGGGCTCCTCACCCTAGAACAATGCATTTATAACGATGAGGCTATCACCTTCTATTTCGATTTTATTAAATTTTTTATTTTGGCTTCACAAACTGCCTCATACATGCCTCTTGTTTCAACTTGTATTACATTCCAAAATTCATTTGATGATGCACTTATGCAAAGAGTTTGTCCAAGATGATCCCGGATAACATATCTTGTTGTCGCACTCCCATTTTCCCTATTTGATCAATCAAAATTAATCTCAACGATATCTTATTGAGGTTAGGACCATTTCTTTGGTTTCCGTTTTAGCAAAGATGTGTTCTGTTCTTTTCAAAAAAGTCTTGATTCCTCGTCTAACTCTTTGGATTATGCCATAACCTAATGTGAGATTGTATAAAATCTTCTATACATGTGGTTGGTCCGTATATGAGTTGATTATATATTGTTTTATTACAACAATATATAAGGTCCAACTCCCTAATGTTGCGTTTCCGACCTTATATAATATCTTTTAACCTACTTGGGTTTCATTCTTTTAAAAAATACCCTTTCCGTTTTGAAAATGCTTGGCTTGCAAAACCGACTTGGAATGGGTTGGTTTCTAAAGTATACCTTTATAATTTAAATGGTTTTTATATGTTTAAAGTATATTATAAGATGAATTTACTTAAAAATATGCTAAGGTGTGGGCAAAACATCACATAAATAATAATTATGAATAGTTAAAAATTGCATCAGCTTAATTACAAAATTTATAAGATGAGTTCTTACACAACCCTCACAATTATAATATAATTACTAAACTTCAAATACATTTAAATAAATATAATGCCCTCCTCCAATTTCAGAATGTATTTTGAAAACAAAGAGCTATTTACAAAATATTGATAAAAATATAAAGTACTTCCAATCAGTTTCAAAAGTAAGATCTTTTAAGCAACGAATTGTCAATTTTACAACACCCCAAGGAATTGTAGTTTATGATCATGAATTAATTTCAGAAGCAATTTTTTAAGAGATGAAAGCACGATTAACATTTAATTCATCTTGTACGATTGACGTAAATTATCTTGATGTTATCCCTCTTTTAGTTTCTCGGGAAGATAATTATTCTCTATGCAAATCTCCAACACCGAGTGAAATTAAAAAAGCTATGTTTGATTTAGCTCCAGATAAGTCTTCTGGTCCGGATGGTTTTACAATTGAATTCTTTCAACATTATTGGCATATTCTTGGGCCTTTAGTAAGTTTAGCAGTTAATGCGTTTTTTCACTCGGTTATATGCTTTAAGCAATTAATAAATCTTCATAACATCAATTGCAAAAATTACAAACCCTCTTTCCATTGGTCATTATCGACCAATTAGCCTATGTAATACAATTTATAAACTTATTACTAAAATTATTTCTTCTAGAATGTCTCAAATTTTTCCTTCGTTATCCGTTGCAAGGGGCTTTTGTGCAATGTCGCATTATTCAAGACAATATTCTTATAGCTTAACGAAATTTTCCATTCTTTTCATAAGAAAAGAAAGGGGATAAAGGGATGGATGGCTATTAAAATTGATATGGAAAAAGCATATGATAAGATTAATTGGAATTTTATTCGACATATGTTATTAAAGTTTGGTTTCTGCTCTCATCGGGTTCACCTTATTATGACATGTATTACTACCCCAACTTCTTCTATTCTTTTTTTTTTTACCCGCTCACAATTGCCTCACCTACGTCTTTGTACACGTTTCCCACATGTTCTAGGACATTAACGAGCACTTTTATGTCGTTGTAAAAGCACTGTCAAAGAACTAACCAAACTTTTTAACCTGAGTAAAGTGGAAGCAAGGGTCGAATCCACAAGGGCTTAGATTATTTGTATTTAAATAATATTACTAAGTTAAAGGTTTTTTTTTTATGATTGCGAGTATAAATCTAAGTGAATAAAGCAAACCAAATAAAACGATTAAATATTCAAATATAGAGAAAAGCGTCCAACTAGTTTCGTATCCATTGCATACATGAGTTTTGATCCTCGATTATTCTTATATCGATTTCCCTTGACTAATCTATTGTGAATTTATGAAATTCAAGCTTAAGGTGGTTATCAATATACACCGTCTTTCATAACCTTTTAACCAATTAACCTAGAAAACTTTCTATGTCAAATTGATCATGCAATTAAGTTCAAAGCATTCAATAGAAACATAATTCATGAATTCCACCGTCTATTCATGAAGTCTTGTGATTAAATTCTCCTCCTTTGATTAACCTTATTCCACCGTTTATAAGTTTAATTAAAGGATTCATCCATGAATAATCAAATTCCATTGTCTATTTAATTATTCTAGTTGTAATTCAACCTAGAAATAGAATAGGTGATCAAGCTATTATATTCCAAAGTGAATTTAATCAATCAAGCACGGAGAGATTCAATCTAGTCAAGGCAAATAGAAATAATTCAAATCTCACAAACGATCATGCGTACATCTTCAACTAACTAGTTGGACATGGGAAAATTAGCTAGAAATTGACATTAAAGAAGAATTAAACTTACAAGAGTTAAATTTCTCTTCAATGTTGCAAAACTAGGGTTTCGTCTCCCACAATTCTCTAATCCAACAATAACGTAAAAGCTAGAACAATAGATAGCATCCTGATCCAAAGAAACCCTAAGAAAAGTATTTATATCGTATCCAAAAACATCCAAAAGTACTAATAAAGTCGGCCCAAAAGATAATACGGAGGCCCCGGTCGGCGTCGGATCAACGCACCGAAACGCTGTTTAGGCCACCCATAGCACGGTCGCGGAACGACCGGTCCTCCCCGCGCTTTGGCTGCAAAAAGTTGGCTCCTCCGACGTTGGCACAATGCTTTAAACCGCAGTTTGGCCTTTAATCTTGACTTGTGATTTTCTTTTGGTTCTTCTCTTCAATACTCTCCACGCGTCCCTAGGTCCGGTCCTTAGCCTCACACCAACCATTCTTCATCTTTCAACCTGTAATAAGGCATACAAACGCGTAGAATTCCGAACTAAACCGAAATAAAACCTAAACTACAACTTAAAGCAAAATTCTAGCTAAACATGCATAAAACGGGAATAAAAACATGCTCTAAAACCTATATCTATATGCTCTATCATACATACGGTACAAAGGTGTCATATTCGAAGTGGCCATGCAGATTAGTCGATTGGGTTCCCCTAACATGCATGCGTGTGTGTTCGCATATTTGTATATTCGTACATCCATGTGGAAATATCATGGGCATCCATGAGCGAATATCATGGGCATCTTGCTCACTCTTAAGCGTGTCATTTGTTAAGATTTAAGGTAGACTTATTAGGACAAGCAAAACAGAGGAGGGAGAACAGAACGTTGAAAAGTTTCCAACCGGGGATTTTGTTTTAGAAAACAAAGAACACAAAAAACGAGGTGCTTGTCCTATCAGCTTTATTCTCAATCCAACATCAACGGTAGGAGCTCCCTAAAGAATTCATTGTTGGTGACTTCGCGATCGAGGCCAGAAGAGGTCGCGGTCGACAGTTCTGCGATCGCGACAGAAATACGCGCCCACGGTTTTGCTTCTAGGGGTGGAATGTCTCTATATGGGAGATATCCCAAGTCCGAGGGACGACATTACCGTCAAGAATTTTCAACACTTAAACTCTTAGACCTTGCGCTGCGACTTTCTAAACATGGTTCCTTTTGATTTGGGCCAAGCAATGCCATACACGGGCCACGTACGCCTCCCGAGATCTATCGAACTACAAGGTCGTTGACCCAACAAGTATGGATTTTCACGCGTAGTGTTACGCCCCATTCGACTGCCCATTGGTAGGATTCGTATAGTAGTAGCGCCTCAGAGATCCTCGGCGAAGACGAGGTGGTCGGAAGGAGCGCAATGAATCTTTTATTGGTTTTCTCGAGGCACTTTTCACATGAAAGGCCACCAATATTTTTGCAAACGAGCTTGGAGAGACAAAATGCAATCTCCAGCGTACATTTCATATATGCTTTCATAGATCTCATACAATGTAGGATCAACCTTGCTTGGGGTACGCTTCTCAAGTCTAGCTTGGAAAAAGAAAGATAATATAGAATCTTTTCCGGCGATAGCCAAAACCTAAGACCCCTTAAGAGAACTTCTCATGCACCATCGATATCTAAGGGCTAAACGTTCTCATCCAAGTTGCGCATCAAGGGAGCTTGCCATTCGAGATCCTACGCAGTTCCTTTCTTTTGATCACGGTCACAGTTGCAAGCACGTTATTGCTTCATAATTTCGATTTAGATGCTAATTGTTGGACATCCCGATACCTCGACGCGCATCGAGGTCTTTGAGTGAGCTTCTTCCACGAGTGGGTAACATTGCCAATGCATTGATGGACTCGTTTTGATCGCTTGATCATTGTCCAATCTTGAACAATTTGAACTCTTCTATCATATTTGAGCATCTTTGGCTTCACAATGCCCCAGCACTCAGTTTTTAGATCCTTGTCTACGACGTGCGTCGTACGATTTCAAGGATTTCAACTCAATTCGTGGCGTTCTAGGGTGATCACCGGTCGCGGTCTAGCCACCTACGCCCGCAGTTTTTGTTAGCTGAGGCGATCCTCGCTTCTAGGGTTGTCCGCAGAATCTAGGACCGCGACCGCGGCTTCGCTGGCCGTGATCGCGGTCTTCATTGACCGAGGAATTTCCGCAATTTCGACGTAGTCCTCTTGTATTCTTTTGATCTTCTCATTAGTGTTTACCGGCTCGGGATCGTGGTGGTTATCGGCGAATCCGATAATGCTAACGAGTCGTCGATTGGTCCATTCGATCGTCGATTCGTTGATGAGGTATTTTCTTGGATCTTTCCAAAGAACGTTTTAGCCTAGTGATATCTCCAAGGCTTGATAGCAACAAGACTTCATTCGATTATGCTTTGTTTTGAATCCGTTAAACACTCTTTTAAAGTGGAAGCTAGAGTGCGTTGTAAGCACAATGCTGTCTTTATTCTTGTCGGTGCTCGATGCCCCACTACCTTGATTGCTTTTGGGTTCAGCTACGCGCATTGCTGATTCCCAGTTATGATTGATTTCATCAATTTTTTTAGCGCTATGACCATTGATTTCGTCGCTAGATCCGAACATCGCTGGTTTGCACGAAGAGCAACCATGCTTTGAGGATGAGGTCGGGTCACAAATTTGATCATCTTCGAGCAAGTTGCCTTGCTCGGTGCATGCTACGGTTTGATCTTCTAAGCAAATATCGGAGTTTTGCTTGATCGCCCTACGGGTCTTGATTATTTTCCGAGCGAAGATCAGATTTTGCCCCCATCTTTTCGTGAGCGACAGAGATTAAATCCCTGACAACAGTCACCACTGACTGGTCCGTGGTCACGGTGGTATGAACTGCGGTCGCGGTTTGTACGAACCGCGGTCGCGATCGCGGTAACGTCAAAAATTGCTAGTGATTTTGGGTTTGTAATTCGTTGTTTCTGTGGGTCCAAGAAAGGTTGTTTCTTGGCTATTACAGGTCAATTCCGCATCGCGATTGCATGGATTGATCGCTTTTTTTACATCCTCTTAGATCTTTTCGCTTGTGGCTCGACTTGGAATCTACTAATTGATTGATCTTTGAAAGTGAGAACAAGTCTTTTTGACATGCGTCATTGGGGTTGGTAATTCCGCTGAAAAATCTCCAATTTCTTTTAACCCTAATGGTGTTTGATGTCCAAGTTTGACACCAAACTTCTTGAATAGCGTTGATCTACCTTAATCCCTTTATTTCAGCGATCAAGGCTTCTGTATGCTAGATAGAGGATCGTTTCGCCTGCTTTTACGATCGGCTTTACGTTTAGGAGGACGTTGAGCCTGTGGCAAGTAAGATTCGAGTCTTTTCCATGCAAGTAATATGGGCCCTATGCGAAGAGGTCACGATTACCTTGCAATAGGTATATAATTGTTGAAAGCCTATTTCCCGTAAGGTTTGCCCCCAACGAAAAACTTCTTCTCCTATGGATCTCTGACTCGACTCCAAGCCTATGCCGCTCGGATTTTCTGATTCATTCCGACATGATGACTTTCGCGCACCTTCGGTTTTAGGAGACCCTTTGCCGCGATTTTGGGTGTCGCGGTTGGGTGAAGCACGGTCGCGGCTTCTCAAGCCGCGCTCGCGGTTTTCTTTGCGGTCGATTTGGGTTGCCACACGCGCCCGATCGAGCGAATATCGATCATCGCCGCTTGTGCGGGTCCCGGGTCCGCTCTAAAAAGTTACCAACTTTACCCTACCGGGTGCGCACCCGGATCCCAACTCGTCAATCGTTGGTCGATTACCAATATTATATGCGATTAAATTCGACAAGAGGCTGGCAAGGTCGCTCCTTGCCCTAGTGCCGTCGATTTCGCAGTGCGCACTACGATCAACACTGGTTGTGGTGATTCGATCATGATTTTGCCTAGGGTTCATATGAATCCCAAAGCGAGTCTCTTTTGTTGATCTTTGAAGACGGCCTTAGGCTAGAAAAAAAATCCAAAAACAGAAATTTTCGGAGGCACAAATTTTCGGAGGGGCACTCCGGTCGAAAATCCGAAATCACGAATTTCCGGAGTCATACTCCAGTGGACAGCGATCGCGGTCTTTGTGGGCCGCGGTCACGGTTTGTTCGCTCAGACACCGATTTCACTTCGTGCGATCGCCCCAGGACTTCGAAAAATTACTTCTTTTTCTTCTAGGAACGATTACTCGTGGATTTAAATCCTCGTTTCCAAAGACGACGCCAATTGTTAGTGCGCAAAAATTCCGCCTTTAATGCGCTAATTGAATGCTCCTCTTCCTCTTCCGTTCCAATTGATTCTCTTAACCTATAACCTGCAAAACAATGGACACAGGGGGCAGGGACCCCCTAATCCACCTCCGATGCCTAAGTAAAAAGAGCATTTATCGATTGAGTTTCGAGGAATAAACAAGAAAGCTAGAGATTCAGCGAGTATGAATCTCCTTGAACAGTCGAGCTAAGCGAATATTAGCCAGTCCAATATGCTTGCAGTCTATTGTGATATGCTTTCTCTACACGACGAAGACTTTTATATATAATGGAAGAAGGAGAGCCTAGGGGAACCGAAAATTCTATCTTTTGGGCTGGCAAACCGCCTTAAAGTCCAAGCAAACAACATCTTACCCCTTTCTCCAAGTAAAATTCTATCTTTTTTTAAAGATAAAACCTTCGAACAATTTGCATAACCACCATATTTAATTTAATAGGAAAATGGATAAGAGATAATAAATAAGTAATAAATAAAAATAACTTTATGAGAATGATAGAGAAAATAATAATATGGTAGTTATTTTTTACCTGCTCACAACTACATCAATGGAAAAATATTTAGGAATCCCCGTTCTAAAGTGTCGAGTTCAGAATTCAATGTTTTGTGATTTAATATCTAAGTTGAAACAACAATTATCTCAATGGAATGCAAATTCTATTTCTCAAGCAGGAAGGGTTGTCTTAATTCAATCAGATCTTTTAGGACATGTAAGTTACTTAATGTAAAGCTTTTTACTTTTCCTAAAGGGATTTGTGATGACATAGATAAGGTTAATAAACCTTCTTCCATTATATTAGTTGGAAAAAATTTGCTCTCCTAAAGAAAATTGTGTTGTTGGTTTGCGTACCGCTTATAATAATAATGTTGCGCTTCAAATGAAATTAATGTGGAAACTTTTAAATGATCCATCTAATATTTGGGTAAAAATTTCAATGAGAAATATTGCGATCTCAACATATTTTTAATTATAAACATAAATCTTTCTCTTGGTAGTTTGGTCATTTATTTAATATAAGGGAGGTCTTCTCTAAAGGAGTTAAATGGTTAGTAGGCAATGGTTTAAATATATACTTTTGGTCTGATGTTTGGATAGGAAGCTCAAATTTATTGAAATTTATTGATAATGTAGATTACAATTTAAAAGTTGCACACTTTATTCTTCCAAATAAAACTTGGAATAGTGAAGTGTTAGCTCTTATATTGCCATCTTGGATTGTAATTAAAATTTCTTCTCTATCATTCTTTTTTCTAATGTACAAGATCAATTATTTGGACACCTTCTTCTGATGGTACTTTTTCTGTAAAGTCTGCTTCTGAATTAATTAATTCAATGAGACACTTACCTTTAACAGGGTTTTCTTGGATATGGAAATGAAATATCCCTCCAAAGATTCAAAATTTCAATTGGAAAGCTTGTGCAGACTGTGTACCTACAATTGAAAGACTTAATAGATTCTATAATTATGTGCCAACTACTTGTTCGCTTTGTGATTCACATAATGAAACTTTAAATCATATCTTTTTTCTTTGCCCCTTTAACCTTAAAATGATAGCAAGTCTAGAGCTAAAGCTACAAGTCACATTCGATATTTTGTCTTCGAATTGTTTTATTGATAATTCAATTTCAACATTAAAATCTAATTTCAATGGGGATATTCTATACCGCCTATGGTGTTATGTATGGATACATAGAAATGCAATTATTTTTAACCATCCAACAATTGGTTCTAATTTATTTCCTTGTGAGTTGGCTTTTAGAGAGCATTCATTGTGGATCTCAGCTCATGCTAAACAAAGTACTACAAAGAATAATACTCGTAAAAGAAGATCAAATGCAGTTTGGAGAAAACCTCCCAATAACTGGTCTAAATTGAACTTTGATGCTTCAAAACAAACTAACTCTAATACGTTTATAAGCTTTATTATTAGAAATCATGATAGCAATATTATTAGTCTTGACCGTAAAAAGGTTAATCCAATGTCAGTACTTCAGGCCAAGGTAGAAGCCTTACTAGAAGGTCTGAAAGTAGCAGTCATTGAATATTACTCGTCTTATAATAGAAGATAATTTAGTTCTAAATAATTCTTTAAAAAATACCCAGAAAGTGCCTTGGAAAATTAATTTATTAGTTAATGAAATTAGAAATTTAGTTTTCAGGTTTCAGGATGTGGTATTTTTTTCATTGTTTTAGTGAATGTAATGCATCGACTGATTTTCTGACCAGAAGACATGTCAACATTGCTCATTGCCGTCAAGTGGCTTTGTCTTACGTTCAAGTTTCTTCTTCTCAAGATCCTAGTGTTTGTAACTTTAGGGAGTTTCTTTTTCATTATTCTTTGTTGTTGCATTTTTTAAAGATCATTTGCTGTGATGATTTAGGATGGCCTTGTTCCTTCTATTGTTTGTATAAAAACAACAACTAAGCAAAGCTAGAGCATCATCGATAAAATATATCGGAAAAGTCGGAGTATCATGGCAAATTATTAATCGGGAAAAGTCCAAATTCTAAAGTATGTATGTGTTTGGTTGAACAAGAAATACGAAATTAGTTTTTTTTTTGACACAATGAGCTACTAGCTCATTATAAGGCAAACATTAGTGTAATATTCGGGAATATTTTAATATTCTATTTTATGTATGCATTCCTCGAAATTCGTTCCAAGGTTTCTTAACTATTATGGAATCTTGGGTAATTTAGTCTTTGCCAAGTTTTTATATAGTAAATATTTTATAGTTATCAAAGTTATCCGTTAGCTTGATTCATAGTCGTTAAGTAGTATCGTTTTAATATTTTCTAAAATAATATTTTATTTTGAATTTAAATTAATTACTTTTTATAAAGTTTTTACAAATAAATAAATTAATTATTATTTAAGGGTAAAGTTTATAATAAATGAGATCTGTGGGTGGAAAACGTAATTTGCATAACTTTTAAGCCGACTCTGGTTTTATATAAATAGGTGCATGCATTTTGTGTGTTTTATCAAAATGATAGCAAAGAAGTTCAAGAGAAAGATTACGAGATAGGATGAATTTTATGATATTGGTTCGTGGTTGGTTCTTGTACAAGATTCTTCAATCGGGTTTTAATCTCGAAGTACAAGCGTTGTTTGGTAAGTTTTAATTAGTTATTGGCTATTTGGATTTCATTAATTTTTCCAGATCTAGATTTACAATTGATTTTGATTTAGAAATCAAATGATTTATAGCTCAAAGGGTGTTTTCGATATTGGATTTATATTTGGTAAAAGATTTAAGAGTGATTTTAGGGTTTTGGTTTGTAATGATTTTCGGAGACTTTTGATCAAGTTTTACAAAAAGGTTTGAACTAGGAAATTAAAGTGTTCTTTTATATATATATATAGTATATTCTTGTCAAGTGTTAAGGGATTTGGATTTATACAATAAAAGTTACTCCCTTCGTCCCCATTTGTTTGTCCAGTATTCCATTTCGGGCGTCCCAAAATGTTTGTCGTACTTTCCCCCTTTCCATTTTTATCCATACATTTCTTACAAAAATACCCTCAACCAATATCACTTTTAACCCACTTTTTAACTTTACATCCCATCAACTATTCATCTTCTTCTACCTCCATTAAATTCCATCATAAACAACCCATTTTTTAATCCATCCATTTTTACGATTTCATTTTTTGTATCCAATTTTTTTTTTCAACATTTAAAAATAAAATCACACTGTCCATTTTTATGCAAATTTTTGAACCTTAAAAATAAAACTTGCAACAGATTTTTTTTGTCCAATTTATTTCCATCATCTTCACCAATCCATTTTTTGTATCCAAAAATCAAACCAATTTTTTTTCATGGATTTGGATTTTTTTTTTGTTTTTCGGAGACGTTTGATTAAATTTGGATCTCCATTTAATCAAACTGTAAAGCACATTTTTTTTGGGAATTCTTACAAATAGTGGGGCCACTTTTTTTTTTATTGGATTTGGATCTCCACTTAAGCTCCATTGATGGCTGAGTGGGGTGATCCATTGTGGCTATTAAAATGGATTGATCCATTATGATTCTTTATCCCCGCTCTCAATCTCTAGATTTGGCCCATTTACTTTCTTACTCCATTAATGTTCATATGAAGAACCTAAAAGGCGCCTCATCTCACTCAAACAAACTCCCAGTCAAACCCTAAGATGCTCTTTTCAGCGGCGCTCCATCTCTCTCGCTTTGTCCATCTCAATCCCTCAAAACCCTCCATTTATCATATATCTCTCTTCCTTTCTTCAAAAATACACTTATTCGTCCATATCGATTTGATTTGTTGTGTGTGGTGAGAGCTTTCCCCTAGAATCTCTCGATTTCTCACCTCAAGGTCTCGAGCATCTTCCTTACACTCTCGATCTTGTGTGTCGTTCTCGAATCTTGCCTCGAATCTCTCGATTTCTCACCTACAACTCTCGATTCTTGCTCTCAGTCTCTAGATCTCTCCATCTCACTCCAGATCTATCGATTCTTGCCTTGAATTTTTGCTCTCACTCCAGATCTCTCGAACCCTAGTTCTTGGTCCCTAGATCTCGAATACTCCTTGAGATGAGTTGCGAGTCCTTCAGCGATGAATCTGTATTTTTGACAGAAAGCAACTATTCACTGCCTTGTTACGCTGTTTTACTGTGGATGATATGTACTTTTATTCTGCAAATTTTTTCCCCTTAAATATTGTGCCCTCTGTCCTTTTTGACAAACAAAATGAGAAAGAGGGAGTATAAGACATGCTGGCTTTTCATCGTTTTAGGGTTAGAGTTTGTAAGAGTAAAAAAACTATTATTTTTCATTGGGTTATATGTATATATAGGAGCGTGGGTCTTAAGTCGTGATCAGAGACGAGGGGCAGAGACAGACTATCTGTCTTAGACAGGGTTCCGCGTTGCATGATAGTTAGTTGTTTCTTGGCTTTGGAAATTCGTCTCCGATGTAAGTCGTCTAAACTTAATTAGCTTGCAATCATGTTATATGTTAAGCTAGTTGATTGAATGTGTGGAACCTTATTTTGGAATATTATTCCATATATATTATAATTCATTTTTGATAGTTATCGAAATAGTTTCAATTGTTTTTATTGTGTGCAATTTGATCTCTGCGGGTGTGATTATGGACACGAGCAAGTCGGTGGAGAAGAGACCCCGAACATAGTCATGTGGCGTGTGGAGAACATCTTCAAAAATTGATTGTTTTGGCAAGTGCTCTAGTAGAGGCTTAGCCGGGGAAAGAAGGGTGATGGGATAGAAAATGGGCACGAGCTAAGCGTGCGTGCTAGCTGTGTACCATGTTTCGAAGGCAGGTCTGGGTTGCCTGAACTGGAGAATGATTATGGTTGGGATTATGGAGGAATTGTTGCTGGTTTTTATGATATATGTTGCATGAGCATTACATTGATTAATCTCTTGCTTATTTGTTATTGTGGAATTGAGTGTTAATTTGTAAATTGATGTGCTAGTCTATATAACTATATGACGTGTTTTGTTGTGCATATTAGCTTGGTATGTATATGAATGACTGATTGCGTTATTTTGGTAATCTATGTTTTGTTCTACATGTTTGATTTGCTTGTTTGGCCCATACCAGGATTGTTAGCTAATGTGTTCCACTTCCAATGTTTTAGGTAAACATTCTTGTATGGGGGAATGTTCCAAGAGATCACTTCTTGGACGTTGATGCTCGAACTCGACGTGACATGCCTTAGATGGAATTGAGGGCTTGAGTCCCTAGTTTCAAGGATAGGGTATTTAATACTCACATTGAGTTAATGTTGATAGGTTGAACTTAGTGCTAGTAGACGATTGCATTCACATTGGTTATCGAGTTGTTTTAAAAATGATAAGTTGGATGTTTTCTTGGTTTTTCTCGCCGTGCTTTGTTGCAAGGTCCAATACTGGTGAATTTGTTGTCAGACTAGTTCTGGTAGACCCAGGTGTGGTCTACATCTAAGTAGCAACCCGGTTCACCAGACGGGGTGTTACAAACTGGTATCAGAGCCAGGTTGACAACAAGGGCACAAGGTCCTAACAATAGAGCACTTGAGGTCCAACTTAGAGTTCTCTTTTATACAAAAACTTGATTTTTGGGACAACTAGCATTTGGGATAGAATGACACGTCGAGACGTCATCATCACACAAGAGGATCTCCGTAAATATTTTGTTTGTTTAATAGAAGTTTATGTTCTTAGAAATCTAAGTAGTTGATTATCTGTTGATGGATATTAGTCTTGATAAGTAAAAGAAGTAAAGACTAGCTATGAGGCAGGAGAAAAGGAATTGCTCCCGAGCTCAAGTTAAGAATACTAACGAGGGATATAAGATATGTAAGTATAATTAAGGAAGATACTAATTGTTTTCGAGGATGGCATAACAAAGAATGTTACTGCCTCTACAAGAGGAAGAACTGGTAGACTCAGTGAAGAATGAAGATGTGATAACGTTAAACCTGAATCAACGCTTGGTTAAAGAAAGCCAATACAACTAATGGAGTAATTAAGTATGATTTACATTAGCTTTCTAAGGAAGGCTATGTTAGACCCGACTTATAAGTTACAATACAAGAAAATTGAGCCTTAGGACAAATCTGTGGAAGTAATCTTGGACCGTATTTTGAAGGCCTAAGCGAATATAATACCTTTGTGATAGACAAACAGTAGGGGTTGACCTTCACAATAGACATTGTGAGGTTACCTAGAGAAGAAACATAAAATGAAGAGCTCAACACCATTTGGTGGTGTGAGTTACCATCGGCGATACCTTTAACAAGTTTATTGGAAAGTAGGTTGGGACAAGTTCGAAGGCATCTTCAGTCAAATAATAATGAGGTTTTTGACTACTTGAGAGGAGAAGGGTAAGAGGATTCGTATTGGAAATACAAGCATAAATAGAATGATTATGACCTTGAATTGTGCAATTGGGAACTAACCATACTTCAATGATCAAGGTAGGAGGATACATGAGTTAACCCAAAGAGGACGACATGAATTAGATATAGTCTAAACTAGTTATATTTCTTTTGGTTTGATTCAATGAGAGTACACCTCTGGGTTATAGATCCACCATAATATGAAATAACTAGTGATGTTGGAAGGACCTAGTTCAAGTATCCAAGTTTGCATAAAGGATCAGAAATGAGGAACAAATTTTACAAATGTGTTGTTGAACATTAGTATGATTCTAATGAAGGGAATAATTGACAAGATATGGATGATTAAATATCCATACATGTATGAGAACAATGGTGATGAATATTGAGAACCAACAAGATCTTTAGGGGATGCCAATTTATTTGAAAGGTTGTTAGTTTTGTGATATTATGCCGTTCATGAAATAAAGTAAAGATTGGAGTTTTGGATTTTCAACCTATATCTTCTAAGGGATTTATGGTGGAATCCTTAAAGATTGAGGTTGTGAACATTGGAAACCTCCAAAGAATGTGAACGAGGTACGAAGTTTCTTGGGATGAGCAAGATATTTTGTGGAAGAATTTTCCCAAATAGCCCAACAACATACCAACTTGTTGAAAAGACCATTCGTTTTTAGCAGTGTAATGCTTGTCAAAGGAGTTTCCACGAGATGAAGAAGAAGTTGACTTCGACTCCTATACTTTCTTTTCCTCAGAATGAAGGGTTTATGACTTACTGTGATGCTTCAAGGATGGGCGTAGGTTGTATACTAATGTAGAAAGACATGATGATTGCTTTTGCTTTCAAACAACTAAATCCAAAAGAGTTGGATTATCCCAAAACATGATTTGGAGTTGGCAGTAGTGGTTCACAATCTAAAGATATGGCATCATTACTTGTATGGAAGTATATGCAAGGTTATAACATATCATAAAAGTCTCAAATACATCTTCATTCAGAGTGAGTTAAATATGAGACAACGAAAATGGCTTTAATTATTGAAGGATTATGATTTGGAGATTCTATACTATCTTGGGAAGATGAATGTAGTGTTGATGCTTTTAGTAGGAAAATATTGCAGGAGCGTATGTAGGGTCACTTGACTTTCGAACCAGAGTTACAGAAAGAGCTGATAAGTTATGACATTGAGGTACATATTCAGTGTTATCAAAGTACATTAGGCCATATAGAGTGTCAACCAACCTTATTTGAGGAAGTACGAAAAAAAAAACAAGAGACGTGTCTAATGACTCAGGATTTAAGATAGAGAGTGAGCCATGGAGAGGCACTTGGTATTATAGAGCATGTTGATGGTACATTGTGACTACATAGTTGAATTGGTGTACCTCGAGATGAGGAGTTGAGACAAGTGATTTTACGAGAGGCTGATGCTACACATTACTCAATCCACCTAGGAGCTAGTAAGATGTACAAGGATCTAAGAAAATATTACTAGGGGGATGGCATGAAGTCTGATGTGGCGAGATTTGTGGTGAAGTGTCAGGTATGTCTACAGGTGAAGATAGAGCACCAAAGACCATGTGGAATGCTCTAACTACTTCCCATGTAATAAAAAGAAGAAGTGGTCCACATAGAAGGGCATTATGGCATGTTGTAGCGAATTTTACCTAAGCACTCAAGATTTTAGGACCCTATACTTGTTAAAATTTAGTCGAGAATGTCGACAGTAGGAGGAGTGTTACGTTGTTTGAGAAGGACGGAGTGTTATATATGTGGACAACTTTGGAGTATAGAGTGGATAATATATTAGAGCTATATTTATGCAAGAGTGACTTGACTTATTTGGTGGGTGATTATACGAAAGTAAGATAGAGGATAAGGCTAAGTAGTTGTCAAGTTTGGCCATCAATGATTGACGCGATAACAAAGTAGAGCATGGTCAAAGCAATACGGAGGTCAACCTTTATGTTATATGCTAAAAAGAAAGTAAAGAGGAGGTAGGAGGTGGGGGATTTAGAAGGGGCCTTGCGGCCAAGTTATCGCCAAAGCCACTTTTAACAAGTCATCGAGAAGTGGATTGAGGGAATATCACTAGCAAAGTTGGACTATGAAATCGTATTATTCATGAAAGCTTGAGAATAGGAGGGAAAACATGTTCAGACAACAAACTCTAGATGGAAGCAAATGAGGAACACTCTAATTAGAGTTATATGAGACCTAATGCCTCACATCATGTTCATGAGATAATAGAGGATGCGGCACCACAACTGAGGGTAATGAAACCTTGAGTAAAGTTGAAATACCTTACAGGCCACCAAGACTAAGAGTTTCTAAAGCAAGATGCAAATAATCCAAGGTCACGACAGTAGAGCACAAGGTTGGGAACCTCAAATGGTTCTGAATGAGGAAAATAGCAAGTCAAAATGAGATAGGGAAAAGTCCTGAAGTGGATTCAGTTTTAGTCAATCGTAGGGGTTTATGGCTATGTTAGTAGGAATATTGGAAATTCCTATGTTAATTGAGTGCAAAAGGGATATTTGTAGCATATACTTTGTAAAAGGAGATCTAGATTAGTAATACAATAATCAGACATAAGGATGGAGAGGTAAATGATTTTACAAGGGGATTGGATGATCGAGAGTAAAGGCCCTTTGGGTTTTGATAGTAAGACCAATGACACTAAGAATGGATCAATTCAGAGAGAGTCAGGGATATTGTCTTGGATATAAGAAGTTGTTAGAAGTATAACTTTAGCTATGCTTTTAAGCATGGACTATATAAGGTTAGCTGAGACAAACATGTCACGAGTTAAGTAGTGCAAGTGATTTTGTTTAGAAACCTAAGTTGTGTGAACACTAGAGGATGTTTACATGAGGAGTCTCCACGACTACAAACCCAATGAGAGGTAAATCTTAACATCAACTTGGAATTGAGGTTAGATCAATATCTTGAGTCTCGTATTGAATGTCCCAAGAGAGATGTAGGAGTTAAAGATGAAATTAGAGAATCTATTGGGAATGGTTATGTGCGTCCTAGTGATGCACCTAGACCATATCTGATGTTGGTAGTAAAGGTGATGAGTTTTTGCGTCATGCAAGGATTAATGGAAGAAAAACTTGTCATTAGGAACAAGGGATGATTGACATGAGTTAATGACTAGGCGGATCAACTATAGTGAAGCATGGAGATTCCCCAAAATTAGATATAAGTCAAGTTATTACCAATTAATGATAGAGAGGAGGATAATCTAAAGATAGTTGCATGAGCTATAGGCATTACGAGTAGTTAAGGGATGATGTGGAGATTAACTAATGCCAATTCTGTGTGTGAAGTTTCTAAGTAAACACCTTGATTGACTATCTAGACTTAATAAAAGAGTCTTCATCTTTGATGTTCCTGTTAGTCTAGAGATATGAAGAGCGAGCTTTCCATGAAAGGTAATCGAGACCAGACATGTGTGAAACTCATGGAGTATGATTACAAATAACTGAGATCATATGTTCTAAAATTGGGAAAAATTGGTCAGATTACTTGAAGCTAGTAGAGTTTCCTACAATGATAGATGGTACTTGTATGGGTAGACATGCATGACAATTCTATATTGGGATGACCCAAAATATGTGGTAGGTAAGAGGCCACAAATTATTCGTTGGTCTCGACGAGGAGTCGAGGAGGCCACTTGGGAGACTGAGACAAGGATGAGGGGGAGTTATCTAGAGTTGTACCGGGTTGAGTTGAGACTTTTTGCAAATAAGAGTTAAGGGTGATCTAGAGTTACGATATACGGTTGGATGTAGCTATTTGTGTGATTTGTTTAATATGCTTATTCGTGTTGAATTGGTTGATTATTTGCTAGTACATAATGTGATTTATTCTTTTGCACGTTCTTTAGTCGTCTGGCGAGTTGGAACCTCTTTAAGGAGGGAGAGGTGTGTAAAACCTCAGATATGGTTGGTCTAGTATTCTCTTCAGTTAATGTCCTTTTCTAAGTTTCGAGACGAAACTTTCTTTAAGGGGCGTAGAATGTAATATTCGGGAATATTTTAATATTCTATTTTATATATGCGTTCCTCGAAATTCGTTCCAAGGATTTCTTAACTATTAAGTAATCTTGGGTAATTTAGTTGTCAAAGTTATCCGTTAGCTTGATTCATAGTCGTTAAGTTATTTTCTAAAATAATATTTGATTTTGAATTCAAATTAATTACTTTATAAAAAGTTTTTAAAATTAAATTAATTAATTTTATTTAAGGGTAAAGTTTGTAGTAAATGAGATCTGTGGATGGAAAACGTAATTTGCATAAACTTTAAGCCGACTCTCTGGTTTTATATATAAATAGGTGCATGCATTTTGTGTGTTTTATCAAAATGATAGCAGAGAAGTTCGAGAGAAAGATTACGAGATAGGATGAATTTTATGATATTGGTTCGTTGTTGGTTCTTGTACAAGATTCTTCAATCGAGTTTTAATCTCGAAGTACAAGCGTTGTTTGTTAAGTTTTAATTAGTTAATGGGTTATTTGGATTTCATTAATTTTTCCAGATCTAGATTTACAATTGATTTTGATTTAGAAATCAGATGATTTATAGTTCTCAAAGGATGTTTTCGATATTGGATTTATATTTGGTAAAAGATTTAAGAGTGATTTTAGGGTTTTGGTTTGTAATGATTTTAGGAAGACTTTTGATCAAGTTTTACAAAAAGGTTTGAACTAGGAAAGTTTTCTTTTATATATATAGTATATTCTTGTCAAGTTTTAAGGGATTTGGATTTATACAATAAAAGCTATAAGACATGCTGGCTTTTCATCGTTTTAGGGTTAGAGTTTGAAAGAGTAAAAAGACTATTATTTTTCATTGGGTTATATGTATATAGAGGAGCGTGGGTCTAAAGTCTTGATCAGAGACGAGGGGCAGAGACAGACTATCTGTCTTAGACAGGGTTCCGCGTTGCATAATAGTTAGTTGTTTCTTGGCTTTGGAAATTCGTCTTCGAGGTAAGTCGTCTAGACTTACTTAGCTTGCAATCATGTTATGTGTTAAGCTAGTTGATTGAATGTGTGGAACCTTATTTTGAAATATTATTCCATATATAATATATTTCATTTTTGATAGTTATCAGAATAGTTTCAATTGTTTTTATTGTGTGCAATTTGATGTCTGCGGGTGTGATTATGGACACGGGCAAGTCGGTGGAAAAGAGACCCCGTACATAGTAATGCGGCGTGTGGAGATCACCTTCAAAAATTGATTGTGTTGGCAAATGCTCTAGTAGAGGCTTAGCCGGGGAAAGAAGGGTGATGGAATAGAAAATGGGCACGAGCTAAGCATGCGCGCTAGCCGTGTACCATGTTTCGAAGGCAGGTTTGGGTTGCCTGAACTAGAGAATGATTATGGTTGGTGATGAAACCCGAAATAAACCAGCGCTAGAAGACAATTAATGGGATTACTTTTATTTGATTGTGCAAACACTTGCTCTTTATTTATTATTTTAATGACGAGATCACACGTCACGAAGTCTCAAATAAATGAGGTTACATGTTGCGAGGTTACAAACAAATGAGATTACACTTCAGATCTCCAAAGAGTATTCGAGATCTCGATCTAACCAGGTTTGAGATCTTCTAGTCACTATATGATTCTATCACCAGCAGGTGGCCTAACGAGCTCTAGCGGCGAGGTTGTGGAGTCTGAGTTTGAGTTTGAGTTTGAGCGTGGTGAGTGTGGCCTGCGAGATGATGCGGCGAGATCTTTGGTGTGGAGATTCTTTATGTGACTTGAAGTCTTTTTGTGGACTTCGCTTATCCGTAGCGTGGCTTTTGACGATGTTTCAACACGTCGATCTTCAACGAGCAAGATAGTTCTTGAGTTCAAGATGTTTCTCAACCCCTTGCCATCTACGAGGTTCTCCTCTATTTATAGTGTTTTGAGAGGATGAGTTTGGTGTTTGTTCGATGTGGGACGGTTGAGATCAAGCCTTTTGTTTGGTCGAGTGTGAGGCAGTAGTCTATTGGGTGGAGAGCGGTAATCGCTGAATGGTTTAGACAGGACGGGGGTGTCAGATTTTGAGCAACGAGGTTTAGACCTCGTTGCCAAGGTCTCGGGACCTCGCAGAGGTAGGGATTTGTTTAATTTAGAGATGGGTACGGTAATGGGTCCCGAAATCAACCTTGGGAGCCCCGCCGGATCCGTTATTCCTCGTACCCCGGGCCCACATCCTATTTTGCCATTTTGAGCACCATCACAACCCCATGGCCTGGGGACCTCGTCCTGAGGACCGCAGGTCATATATGAATATCATCTGGTTCACCAGACCCGAGGTGCGAGGTTTTTTACGAGAAGCGAGGTGTAGAGGCTGTGCGAACTCCTTTGTAAAGACTTTTCTGGCGAGGTAGATTTCCGCGAGGCTTGATACTTAGATATTTTGTTTCATTATGCATGTGGCGACTTCTGGGCCTGTCGCCCCGTGTCTCATTATTGGGCCTCTAAAGATGCATTAGGCCCAATAAGCTTTTTGGGGATGGGGGGAGGCCCAGGTTCGCCTTCTTTAAAAGCGTCTCTTCCACGCCCCCTCAACGTTTCATCTTCATCTTCTTCCTCACGTAATCTCTCTCTCTCTCTCTCTCTCTCTCTCTCTCTCTCTCTCTCTCTCTCTCTCTTTAGCAAGCATTCGACGGTTTCTCGATGGTTGCCAGGAACGCCACCGACCTCTCCGCGCAAATCTCCGAACAAGTAAGTACCCGACTCTCTCTTCGTGTTTTTGGTGTCTCTCCTTCTTTTGCCGTTTTCGTGCCCTAGCGGGAGGCGACCGTTCACTGGTGTTTCGCACCGGCGTCACGGCAGCGAAGCGGAGTGGGTGAGGGTGGTGCTGGTGTTTTGGCATCACACCTGGCTCTTTTTTCGGCGTTTTGTTTTTTTGCCTTTTTTATCGCCCCGTGCCCTAGTGGGGGGATGGTTGTTTCCTGGCGTTTCGCGCCGCTGTCACGGCGGCGAAACGGGGGTGAGGGTGGCGGTGATGGTCTTGGCGATGATCTCGTTTCTCGGAGCGTCAGCCGACGGTTGGGTTCCTTCGCCGCTCTTCTTTTTGAATTGAATTTCTCGGGAGACCAAACGTCACGACGCTTGATTGACGGGACGTTTGGCCTTCCAACCGATGTCTTCCATTCTTCATTTTCGTCCTTTCGGTGCTTCATATTCTTCCGAAGATGTCCCATCCGTCAGAGTAGCCCTAGGGTGCCACGTGCCTTTCCTCTCTTATCACCTCGCGTTTTCTTTCTTTTGTGGCTTTGTTCGATGTTTCAAAACTTTTTCTTTTCCAGGTGTTCGCCTTTTGTGGCCTGGACGTCACTCTTTCATGCCTAGAGGAACTTCTTTGAGCCCTCCCACCAAGCCTCACTTATAAGGTTCAAGAGAGGTTTTACGAGGAACTTTCTGAGACCGAAGGGAGTGTTGAGACTAGTGATTCCTAGAACCCGAGGTCTACCTCACTTGTCTTTAGCGACCCTTCTTCCAGCGACTCTGTCATCTCGGTTAGCTCGTGCTTTCCTAGACTGAGCACATCTTCTGGGGTTGAAATGGCTTCGTCTTCGATCTCTGATGAGGAGGTGGCCGGGTCTGTTGCGAGATCGTCTGACTCCAACGACCAAGCGAGCTTTTTTGCGGAGTATATCACCGACTCTGTGTCGAGAATTCCGCTCGTCCTTGAGGAGCGGATACCCATGTTCCCGAACCCTGCGAGAGTGATCTGTTTGCCCGAGGGGGCCCCTACAACCCTGAAGCGGGAAGACCTCGAGAAGATTGCCAAGGACTTCCCCTGGCCGGAGGGGGTCGAGCTAGCGCTTCCCAAAGGGGAGGGCTGTGCCCTAGCCTCATACAAGAGGTGTGTGGTTGTACACCTACCCAGCCTCCAGGCCGGCTTTAGGTTACCGCTGGCCCAACACCTCGTCAACTTCTTACGGGCCATGCACGTCTGCCCCGCGCTGCTGTTCCCCAACGCGTGGAGGCTTCTGTGTGCCTACACTCTCCGAAGCTATGAGCTCGGGGACGGACCAGATCTGGACATCAAGACGAGCTTATTCTTGGAGAGGAGAGAACACGCGTCCTGCCTCGTCAACCTTAGTTTGCCCGGACTCAAGATCACCACGACCCCGTCAAACATCGGTCAATGGAAGGACAAATGGTTCTTGGTTCGGGACCCCACTGGGAGGTACCTTAATTTCCCCACGGCCCCGGACAACTTCGTTCGTCCTAAAGGCACGCAGAAGGCCGCCGACCTCAAGGCCCGGTATGCACCGGCGCGCCAGGCGCCGTATTGGGAGTATCTGGCACAAGACCGGCTTGAGCGGGGGGGGGCGTCCAAGAGAGATGCTACCCGGGGAACCTCGCACGTCTCCCGAGGATCCGACGAGGGGGCCGGGTCAAAGAGGAAGGTTGCAGAGTCCCCCCGTGGGGAGAAAAGGAAGAAACACATGGGGGACATCGACCGTGGTTCCTCGGGGAAGGAGATCATCCCTAGTTTTAACTTCCAGGGGCGTGCCCTCTCTGCCGACGGGCCCTCCCCCGCGAAGATCCACTGCCCCGGGCCATCTCGGGCTGCCCTCAAGAATTGGAATCGGGATGACTAGAAGGAGGAGGTTGTGTGGGCAAATAACCTCTCCGAGGAAGCCCTGAATGACGAGGCCTTTCGCTACTCGGCGATGGTATGTCTCGCTTCTGAAAGCCTCGCTTTTTAAGTTTAGTGCCTTTTTCCTAACAGTCTTTTTTTGAATTTTCAACATTCCTTCTTTGAGAATTATAACCGTAGCCGCCTCACCCTCCTCCAGAAGAGAATGGACAAGATGGAGGCCGCGCTCAAGGCTCGCACAGAGGAGTGTGCAAAGCAAGAGAAAGACCTCGCTGAGGCCGGGAAGAGGGCCAAGGCAGCGGAGTTCGCGGCGAGGGACGAGGCCAAGGAGGCGGCAAGGGCGAGGGAGGAGGAGAACAAGGCAAAGGCCCTTGTTGGAGGCCTGCAGGGTGAGGTCGAGGAGCTCCGGGGTAAACTTTCCGCGGAGCACAAGTTCTTTAGGGAGAAGGAATCGGAGCTCCGGAAGGCCGAGGAGGAGATCAGCAGCCTCCAACAACGCGTCAATGAGCTTAACGAGGAGGTGGAGGTTGCGGGCCCCAAGTATGTGGCATCTGCCGAGTACAAGGAAGAGTTGCTGAGCAGCGTCAACAAAATGTACTGGCAGGCCGTTCACATGGGGGTAAGGCAGGCGGTTGCGAAGTATGGGCACATCGATCCTCGTATTGCCTTCTTCAACCCAACTACGCGCTGACCATGGAGGAGGAGACTGGGGAAGAGCCCGAGTGGGAATGTGAGTTCTTCCTCGAAAAAGAGGAGGGGACCGCACCGACAGAGAGCACCGAGGCTCCCACCGCGGGGGACCTCGGTCAAGGAGGTTTGGATCTCGCCACTGGAGACCCCAACCCCGCGCCTGATGCGCCAACCTCGGATCTTGAGGTGATTATTGCCTCACCTGTCCGCCAAGTCCCATGGAACCTGCCGTCGAGATCCCGAAGGAGTGAGGGGTGTTTGTTTTTTTAGTTTGTGTTTTTTGCTTTTTATTTTGGTGGCCCCGCTGGGGTATGTAATTATGATACTTCGGTCCTTGTGGCCTTATTTTATATAATTTCCTTTCCTTCGTTTTTGTGTTTTGTATTTTTTATTGATTCAGTTTATTGTATACATCCCGATCCAACCCCATGGCCCGAGTGCCATAATATTTGTGGTCCGCTCGGGCCACATTGGGCGTCCGTTGTGTGCCGCAACCCGAGCCTTGCTCGGATTACGCATGAAAAGTTTTCTGCCACCATCGCGAGGCTCGCTCGGATCGCGCATGATAGTTTTTATGCCACGATCACGAGCCTCGCTCGGATCACGCATGATAGTTTTTATGCCACGATCACGAGCCTCGCTCGGATCGCGCATGGTAGTTTTTATGTCACGATCACGAGCCTCGCTCGGATCGCACATGGTAGTTCTTATGCCACGATCACGATCCTCGCTCGGATCGCGCATGATAGTTTTTATGCCACGATCACGAGCCTTCCTCGGATCACACATGGTAGTTTTTATGCCACGATCCCGAGCCTCGCTCGGATCGCGCATGATAGTTTTTATGCCACGATCACGAGCCTCGCTCGGATCGCGCATGGTAGTTTTTATTGTCTCCAACCCCAAGCGGGAAGCGAGGGGTGGACTTAAATTCTGAAATCCGATAATCTCAACCCCAAGCGGGAAGCGAGGGGTGGACTTAAACTTCGAAAAACTGAGAATCTCCAACCCCAAGCGGGAAGCAAGGGGTGGAATTGAACTTAAAATCGAGAATCTCCAACCCCAAGCGGGAAGCGAGGGGTGGAATTGAACTTCGAAAATCCAAGAATCTCAAACCCCAAGGGGGAAGCAAGGGGTGGAATTGAATTTCTTAAAACCGAGAATCTCCAACCCCAAGCGGGAAGCGAGGGGTGGAATTGAACTTCAAAAATCCGAGAATCTCCAACTCCAAGCGGGAAGCGAGGGGTGGAATTGAATTTCTTAAAACCGAGAATCTCCAACCCCAAGCGGGAAGCGAGGGGTGGAATTGAACTTCGCAAAACCGAGAATCTCCAACCCCAAGCGGGAAGCGAGGGGTGGAATTGAACTTCACAAAACCGAATCTCCAACACCAAGCGGGAAGCGAGGGGTGGCATTCGCAACGAGGTTTCCATTTATGAGACAGATTTGAAAATACCACCTAACCATTTATTCAATAAACTTTTAGGAAATGGTAGAGTTCGGAGAGTTTACATGTAATATCTTTTGAGCTGATCGATGTTCCATGTTTTGCTTAGAGTGCGCCCTTCGCTATCCTTGAGCTTGAAAGCTCCGGGTGCGACTTCTTCCCTGAGGAGGTACGGACCCTCCTAGTTAGGATCCAGTTTGACACCTTTGGTTCGTCTCAAAACGAGACTACATGTGACCAAGAACCGGGGCCTAACTTCTTGTCGTGATACACCACCACGCGTCGTTTGTATTCTTTGGAGCGTAGGGCTGCTACCTCGCGCAATTCGTCTCTAAACAACAGTTCGGTCTTGAGGTTGGCCTCGTTCTCTTTTTCGTCGAATTCTAAAACCCTTGCCGATGGCACCAAGGTTTCTACGGGGACTAGTGCTACCACTCCGTAGGTTAGAGCGAAAGGTGTCTCCCCCGTTGCGCGACGCGCGGTGGTGCGGTACGTCCATTGGACGAGCAGGAGTAGCTCCGCCCAACGACCTTGTGCCATGACCAAACGCTTCTTCAGATCGGATAGGATGCGGGCTTTGACATTCTCCACCTGGCCGTTGGACTGGGGGTGGGCCACTGAGGAAAACTTGAGGGTTATGCCCAGCTCGGAGCAAAAGGTCCGAGTTTCTTCACAGCCGAATTGGGGGCCGTGGTCAGTCATGATGGTCAAGGGGACCCCGAAGCTGCACACGAGGTTCTTCTAGAGGAAGTTGCAGACTTTTGTCCCGGTTTTTGCCATTGCCTCCGCTTCGACCCACTTCGTGAAATAGTCAACGATGACCAGTATATATTGCACCTGGCCAACAACCTTAGGGAAAGGCCCTGGATGTCCATCCCCCATATCGCGAAGGGGCACGGTGCGTGGATCGAACGCATACGCGAGGTCGGGGCATGCTGGAGGTTTTCGTGCTTCTGGCACCCGTCACATTTCTGGACATAGGCCCTCGCGTCTTGCCTGAGAGTTGGCCAAAAATACCCCAAAAGGGCGATTTTATGCGACAATGCGCGCCACCCGGAGTGGCCACCGCAGACCCCTTCATGTGCTTCGTACAGGATGTGTTCAGCAGCCTCGGTTGGCACACTTAACAAGTTAAGCTCAGCGAAGCCTCGACGATAGAGCCGGCCGCCAATGACGCAGTAGCGGGCCGTTTGTATTTTGAGCTTTCTGGCCTCTACTGGGTCTTCGGGGAGGACGCCGCTTTCCACATACCGCGTGATTGGAACCCTCCAGTCTTCGAATGTGACGGAGAGAACCTCCCTGGTTACACTCCACGAGAGCTTCCTTTCCACCATCACGCGGTTTCCTACCTCCAAGGGGAAGGCCGATCCCAACCTCGCGAGCGCGTCTGCTTTTGTGTTTGTCCCTCGCGGGATGGACTCTACAACGAAGGGCTCTAGGCATGATACCAACGCCTTAACTTTTTCTCGGTACGCAGGCAGGAACCCCGTTTGGGTGTCGTATTGTCCGTTCAACTACCTCGCCACCAGCTCCGAGTCGGTGTAGATCTGATTTTGCGGGCCCCACTGAGGAGCGCCATCTTTATCCCGACAATCATGGCCTCATATTCAGCCTCGTTATTGGTAGCATCGAAGGCGAAGTTAAGGGCGTACTCTGTTCAATCGAGGGACCAACGAGGAATACGCCAGCCCCGCCCCCGACGTCACACCGTGAGCCATCTACAAAGACCTTCCACTCCTCCGAGCTTGCGTCAGTCTCGGAGAAGGTAACCTCTACGACAAAGTCGACGAGAGCCTGTCCCTTCATTGTAGTTCTGGGGAGGTAGCTGATGTCGAACTCGGAGAGCTCGACAACCCACTTCGTCATCCTCCCTGAGAGGGCGGGCTGATGGAGGATTTGCCGAAGTGGGAGGTCGGAGAGGACCTGAATGGGGTGTGCGTGGAAATAAGGGCGCAGGCGTCTGGCGGCGGTCACGACAGCTAGGGCCATCGTCTCCGCCTGGGAGTATCGCTGCTCCACAGGTTGGAGCACGCGGCTTATGAAATAAATTGGGTGCATAGCTTTTCTGGTAAGCACCGCGCTGACTGTCTCCGGGCTCATCGCCACATACAGCTGCAAGTCCTCGCCCGCCATTGGTGGTGACAATGTGGGGAATTTCGACAGGAATGCCTTCAATCATTAGAAAGCGAGCTCTAGCTCCTCGTCCCAAACAAACTTGTCGTTTTTTTAAGGCGGCGAAGAAGGGCAGGGATTTATCCGCTAAACGGGAGCAGAACCTCCCCAGGTAATTCACGGCGCCGTTGAGCCGCTGCACCTCAGTACGAGATCGCGGTGACCACATCGAGAGGATTGATTCAATCTTAGCGGGGTTCACATCGATCCCGCATTTGCTGATCATGAAGCCCAGGAGTTTTCCCGACGACACGCTGAATACGCACTTTTCAGGGTTCTGGCTGAGCTGGTTGCGTCTGAGCGTTGCAAAGACCTCCGCGAGGTCGAGCAGATGCTCCTCGGGGGTTTTGCTTCGGACCACAATGTCGTCGACGTAGGCCGACACGTTCCTCCCCAAATGATCTTTGAAGACCCGATCTATGAGGCGCTGGAAGGTTGCCCTTGCGTTCTTAAGGCCGAAAGGCATGACCTTGTAGCAGTATGTACCTCGCTGCGTGATGAAGGATGTCTCCTCCTCGTTGTGCGGACTCATCAAGATCTGATTGTATCCTGAGTACGCGTCGAGGAAACTCAAGACCCCATGTCCCGCGGTTGAGTCGACCAGCTCGTCGATCGAGGGCAGGGGGTAGCTATCTTTTGGGCAAGCCTTGTTGAGATCCTTGAAATCCACGCACAATCGCCATTTGCCGCTGGCTTTTTTGACCAGCACAACGTTGGACAGCCATATAGGGTACTGGAGCTCGCGGATAAACCCCGCAGCCAATAGCTTCCCCACCTCGGCGTTTGCGGTGTTCGCCCTCTCCTCATTGATCTTCCTTCGTCTTTGCACCACATGGCGGGTGGTAATGTCGATGTTTAGGGAGTGTTGGGCCACGGTTCGTGGCATGCCACGGAGGTCCTTGGCAGTCCAAGCGAACATGTCGCGGGACCTAGAAAGCAAGGACTCCAGCAATGTTGCTGATTTCCCGGAGAGACATTCTCCTAGGTAGATTATCTCGGCCTCATCCCCGAAGGGGCTAACCACCCTTCTTTCCGCCTCTGGGATGGGAACTGTGAAGTCCCGGACTTCGAGATCAGCTTCCCCGGGGGACTCCACCATGAACACCGGGCATTTCTGCTTTGCAGAGGTCGCGTAGCATACACGACCCTCCTCTTGGTTGCCTTTCACCTCTCCGACCCCACCGTTGACGGGGAGCTTCATCTTTAGGTGGTAAATAGACACTACCGCTTGGAACTTCATCAGGGATACTCTCCCGATGATTGCGTTGAATATCGAGGGCAGGTGTACCACAGTGAACTCCACCATTTCGGTTCGCCTCGTCGAACCGGTGCCCAACGTCATCCAGAGATCTATCAGACCTACGACGTTGACCTCGTCCCCGGAGAAGGAGGTGACTTTCCCAGCGTAGGGCTTCAGGGACATCTCGGAGATGCCCAACTGCTCGAAAGCACCGTAGTACATGATGTCCACGGAGGACCTCGTGTCCACCAGCACCCGCTTCACCATTTTTGAGCCCACTTGAGCATGCACCACAAAAGGGTCCGAGTGCGGCATGTGGAGTCCCTCGGCAACTTCAGAGGTGATGGCCAGGCCTACGTGGGACCGCGAGGTCTGAGCAACGCTAAATACCGAGGGCTCATGATGGCTTGCCCTCGCGTACCTCTTTCTTTCCGCATGGCTTGATCCAACCAGCGATGGTCCACCCGAGATGGTGACCCATCGAGTGTTGTTGTATGCCTAGACCGCGCCTGCTTCGCGGGAGTGTGCTGCTCGACGTTGTTGGCCCTGGCCTGACTCGGGCCCTACGGCTCGATGTTTGCTCCCGATGCAGGGTTGGAGCGTCCCTTCTCATTTGGGCTGTACAAAGGGCCGCCCTTTCCCCTATAGCCACGTTGCTTTCCGCCGAAACAGTTCCAATTGCCACCGCGGTTATTGTTGCGGTTGTTGTTGTTTCTATTGTTGTTGTTGTTGTTCTTGTTGTTGTTGTTGTTGACAGGGTTTTGGGCCTGCGTCACATACACATTCCTCGCAGCTGGCGCGGCCACCTTCACCTTTCCCTTAGCTTCGGCGACCATTTCCTTGTCGGTCCTCGATCGAGAGCTTTGGTTGGCAGCATCCTCAGCGTACACTTGGACAGTGATCCGGGCGCATAGGTTGTTGTACGTCGACGAGCACTTCAAGAAAATGTAATTCTTGAAAGCCCCTTAGCACAAGATACCCATGAGACGATTCGTCGATATGCGCGATTTCTACCACCGCAGTTGTGAACCTCGTAAAAAAGGTGCCCAGTGACTCGCCTTCCCTTGCTCAATACCGCGGAGATCCCGCATGTTCTTCTTGCGCTTCCTCAAACCACTGAAGTGTGCAATAAAGGACTCGCACAACTGAGCGAACGAGGCCACAAACCCGATCTTGAGACTGATGAACCACGTCATCGCAGCCTTTTCCAGGGTGGTGGGGAAGACGCGGTAGAAAATGGCGTCGTTGTAGGAGTTGACGTTCATCTGGACAACGAAGTGCTTCACATGCTCCTCCGGATCTGCCGAGCCGTCGTAAAGCCCTATTTGTGGTCTATGGAAACCTTTGGGCATTGGTGCACTTTGAATCTTGTCCACGAACGGGGAGAGGCTTCCGGCCTCAATATGATGGCGTCACGATCGCGACTTGAGGGTGTGCATCCCGCTCCCCACTGTTTTGGACAATTCCGGGTCCTGCACTCTTGAGCGACGTGAGCGGGATCTCGAGATCTGCGTGGGGTCCCGGGGAGGTCTCTCTATTGACGAGCCGTTGGTTAACGTCTCGCGTCTTGGCGCATGCCCGGGGACGTATGCAGGTACATACTCGGAGTGGGGTTGGCCCGGGGTCGGCATAGGGACGTATGAAGGGGAGAAGCCCTACTGGTATTGCCCATAGCCCGGGTAGGGATATGGGTTCGAGGGTGCACCACCCGACTCGTACCCTTGGAATGGGTAAGGATTTTGTGGCGCGGTGTACGCCCACCGCGAAGGGACCACGAATGGACAACCCGGAGGCCCCGCGGCAATCCATTGCGAGGTTTCAGGCATGTTATCGGGGGGTGGGTGGGTGGGGAAAGAAATCATTTGGACAAGCCATTTTGAGGGGTTGAAAGCCAAGGTTTGCATAAATCGGGAAACTGGTTAGGATGAAGAGGTTCCCACAGACGGCGCCAGTGATGAAACCCGAAATAAACCAGCGCTAGAATACAAGAAATGGGATTACTTTTATTTGATTGTGCAAACACTTGCTCTTTATTATTATTTTAATGACGAGATCACACGTCACGAAGTCTCAAACAAACGAGGTTACAGGTTGCGAGGTTACAAACAAATGAGATTACACTTCAGATCTCCTAAGAGTATTTGAGATCTCGATCTAATAAGGTTCGAGATTTCCTAGTCACTACAATATTCTATCACCAGCAGGCGGCCTAACGAGCTCTAGCGCGAGGTTGTGAAGTCTGAGTTTGAGTTTGAGCGCGGTGAGTGTGGCCTGCGAGATGATGCGGCGAGATGTTTGGTGTGAAGATTCTTTGTGCGACTTAAAGTCTTTTTGTGGACTTCGCTTATCCGTAGTGTGGCTTTTGACGATGTTTCAACACGTCGATCTTCAACGAGCAAGAAAGTTCTTGAGTTCAAGATGTTTCTCGACCCCTTGCCATCTACGAGGTTCTCCTCTATTTATAGTGTTTTGAGAGGATGAGTTTTGGCGTTTGTTCGATGTGGGACGCCCGAGATAAAGCCTTTTCTTTGTTCGAGTGTGAGGCAGTAGTCTATTGGGTGGAGAAGCGGTGACCGCTGAATGGTCTAGACAGGTCGGGGGTGTCAGCTTTTGAGCAACGAGGTTTAGACCTCGTTGCCGAGGTCTCGGGACCTCGCGGAGGTAGGAATTTTTTTAATTTAGAGATGGGTACGGCAATGGGTCCCGAAATCAACCTTGGGAGCCCCGCCGGATCCGTTATTCCTCGTACCCCGGGCCCACTTCCTATTTTGCCATTTTGAGCACCATCAGTTGGGATTATGGAGGAATTGTTGCTGGTTGTTATGATATATGTTGCATGAGCATTACATTGATTAATCTCATGCTTATTTGTTATTGTGGAATTGAGTGTTGATTTAGAAATTGATGTGCTAGTCTATATAACTATATGACGGTTTTGGTGTGCATATTAGCTTGGTATGTATATGAATGACTGAGTGCGTTATTTTGGTAATCTATGTTTTGTTCTACATGTTTGATTTGCTTGTTTGGCCCATACCAGGATTGTTGGCTAATGTGTTCCACTTCCAATGTTTTAGGTAAACATTCTTGTATGGGGAATGTTCCATGAGATCCCTTCTTGGACGATGATGCTCGAACTCGGCGTGACGTGTCTTAGTGGGAATTGAGGGCTTGAGTCCCTAGTTGCAAGGATAGGGTATTTAATACTCACATTGAGTTAATGTTGATAGGTAGTAGGTTGAACTTAGTGCTAGTAGTCGATTGCATTCACATTGGTTATCGAGTTGTTTTAAAAATGATAAGTTGGATGTTTTCTTGGTTTTTCTCATCGTGCCTTTGTTACAAGGTCCAATATTGGTGAATTTATTGTCAGGCTAGTTCTGATAGACCCACGTGTGGTCTACAACTAAGTACCAACCCGGTTCACCAGACGAGTGATGAAACCCGAAATAACGGCTCGCTAGAAGACAAGGAACGAGATTATTATATTCGAAAATGCAAACACTTGCTTCTTTATTTATGATTTTCCTTACAACGAGGTTACAAGCCAACGAGGCTAACGAGCTATTGAGATTTACACCCTAAACCACCTACGAGGCTCGAGATCTCGGTCTAACAGAGTTCGAGATCTCCTAATTGCTAAATGATTCTAACACCTAAGTGTCTCTTAATTGATCTTGAGACGAGGTGAACTTGAGAGCGTGATGTAGGGGATCTTGAGAGATTGTGTAGCGAGGTCTTTGGTGTGAACGAGGACTTTGTATGACTTGAAGTCTTTTTATGGACTTCACTTGTCTGTAGCGAGGTCTTTTGACGATGTTTCTATCACGTCGATCTTTTACGAGCAAGATAGTTCTTGAGTTCAAGATGTTTTTCGACCCCTTCTTGTTATGAGTTTCATTTCTATTTATAGAGGATTGGGGAGTTGAGTTTTGGCCAGGGTTCGATGTGGGACGCCTGAGATTAGGGGCTTCTGATTGGTCCGAGGGTGAGGCAGTTGGTGATTGGCTTGGGGGAGCGGCATCCATGAGTGGTCTGTATGGGCGGGTGCTTGTGGAGTCGGTTAAAATAAATGAGGGGTACGGATGTGAACTTTGTTTAAGGAGACCTCGCGGGGGTGGGAACTTCGTTTCAGGAGACCTCGCGGGGGTGGGAACTTTGTTTAAAATAAATGAGGGGTACGGATGTGGGACCCAAAATCATCATTGGGAATCCCGTCGGGTCCGTTTGTTCTTTGTACCCCGGGCCCACTTCTTCTTTTACTATTTTGGAGATCATCACAACCCCATGGCCTGGGGATCTCGTCTCGAGGGCCGCAGGGCATAAGTCCCCTGGGGTCACGGGGTACGAGGTTTTTAGAGGCTAGGAGGCCTTTCGCGGGGTGTGAGGTTCTCGAGGTTGGGACATGCATTATGCGAGGTTTTCTTCTTGCGAAGCTACGTACTTGGGCTTTTTTTCTCGTTCGCGTGGGTGAAGATTCCTGGGCCCGTTCTCCGTGTTTTGCTTAATGGGCCGTTTAAGTGGGACGAGCCCGATAAACCTTTTGGAAGCGGGGGAGGCCCAAGCCTGTTCTTTATAAGGGCGTATCTCACACGCTTCCCCTTCATCTTCCTCTTCCAACATTTTCGCCTCCTCTCTCTCTGCCCTTTCGGTTTCCTGCGGAGCGGTTTTTCTCAGACAGTTTCCGATGAGCCTTCATACTTTCCAGTTGCACCACCGCTTTTCCTACACTGATTCTGAACAAGTTTCCGACCCTCTTCTTCTCGTCTTTTGTTGTTTGTTGCCTTCGATTCTTAGCCGTTTTGCTTTTTGTTCTGCGTTTCGGAGGGGCGACGGTGTGTCACCTGGTGTCTCGCGCCGGCGTCACGGTGGCGAAACGGTGATGGTGGAGTCGCATGTGTCTCCGCGTGTCGCCTCCGCCATTTTTCTTTGTTTTTTCATGTTTTATTCCGTGCCATGGTAGTCGACGGTTTGTTTTTTCGGTTTTTCTTCGCCATCGATGTGGTGGCGACTCGGTGGTGGTGGTGGCTCTTGTCTTGGCGCGGTGCCCTCACCACTTTCTTTGCTTTCTTCTTTCTCCGTTTCTTGCTTTGGTTTGGTTCTTGGTGTCTCTCGCCAGTGCTAGGGCGGCGAGATGGTGGCGAGACGGTGGGGCAAGGGTGGCGACTGCCATGCCTTCGCACCCTTCGTCTGCTGGTTGACGGTTGAGTGTCTGCTTTTTTCGCCATTTTTGAATTTTGAGACCCTTGGGAGCCCAAACGTCATGATGTTCGACTGACGGGACGTTTAGGCTTCCACCGCTGGTTGGCCTTCTTCTTTCTCTTTCCTCCTTTTTGGCGCTTCAAATTCTCCTTCGCCGTCCTATCTTGTCAGACTAGCCCCTAGGGTGCCACGTGGCTCTTCGTCTCTTATGACTTCGAATTCTCTTTCTTCCGGATGTTGTTATGACCTCGCATTGTTTTCTCTTTTGTTTTCGTGACCTCGCGTTCTCTTCCCTTTGCGGTTATGACCTCGCATTGTGTTCCCTTTGGTTGTCGTGACCTCGCGTTCTCTTCCCTTCTTGGTTACAACCTCGCATTGTTTTTCCTTGGTTATTTTGCCCGATGTCTCAACACTTCTTTCTTTTCCATGTGTTAGCCTTCCGCGGACTGGACGTCGTTCTTTTCATGCCTAGGAGAGCCTATGTGAGCCCCCCACCAGGCTTCACTTTCAAAGTTCAAGAGGGTTTTTACGAGGAGGTTTCCGAGTCCGTGGGAAGCGTAGAACCTAGTGATTCTCAGAACCCGAGGTCCCCTTCGTTGGTTTTTAGCGACCCTTCTTCAATTGATTTCGAGGTTTCCATCATTTCCCGCTTCTCCCAACTTCTTGCGTCGTCGGGTGTTGAAATGGCTTCGTCTTCCACCCCTGTTGAGGTTGTTACTGAGTTGGTGGTGAGGTCAGGAGTGGAAACGGTCTCGGCTTCCACCTCCTATGTGCCCGCGAGCTTTCCTGCGGCATACATTACCGACGTCGTGTCTTGCGTCCCGCTTGTCCTCGAAGAACGGATTCCCATGACCCCGGGTTCTCCCGGGGCTTATCTGTCCAAGGGAGTGGCCACAGAACTCGAGCATAAAGACCTCGTGAAGATTGCCAAGGACTTCGCTTGGCCCGAAGGAGTTGAGTTGGCACTTCTTGAAGAGGGGGGCGTATCCTTGGCGTCCTACGAAAGGTGTGTGGTCGTGCACCTCTTCAGTCTTCAGGCGGGTTTCAGGCTACCTCTGGCCCAGCATATTGTCGACTATCTGTGGGCCATGCAGATCTGTCCCGCACAGTTGTTCCCGAATGCTTGGCGGTTGTTGTGTGCCTACACGATTCGCAGTCGTGAACTTGGGGACGGGCCGAATCGCGATATCTTGTCGGCTTTTTTCCTAGCGAGGAGGGAACCTCGGTCCTGCGTCATCAATCTTAGCACGCCGAACATTAAAATCACCACGGCCCCTTCGAACGTCGGGCCATGGAAGCCGAATTGGTTCTTGGTCCGAGACCCCACCGGAAGATATCTCAATTTTCCCGTGGCGCCGGGCACCTTTGTTCGGTGCGTGTGCCCGCATACGGTTGCCGAGCTTAAGGCACTCAAGGCTCGATACACTACAGCGAGCCAGGCACCGTACCAGAGGTACCTCTCTCAGGACCGGCTTGAGCGGGCCGGCCTGAGTCTCAGCCTCCCCCCTAGCGAGGGCAAAGAGGGTATTCAATCTCTTTCCTGATTGTTTTTCTTTTTGTTGTTTGGTAGCGAGGTTATAAACCTCGCTAATTCGTTTTTGTTTCTTTCTTAACTTACTTTTTATGCTTTTTTCTTTTTGACAGTGGACCTATTTGGCGCTCTCACCACGAAGTCGCAGGGCAAAAAGCCTGTGACTTCTTCCTCCAACGCTCCAAGACCCCAAAGCCAACAGGGGGTCGTTATAAAGGAGCCAACCTCGCAAGCGAGGCCGCCTACCCCGCAACCGACGTCGATACCCCCGCCGCCTAAATCGTACGGGGGGAAGACCTCTGACGGGCCCTGCTGAAGGGGGACATTGCGAGGACGTCCGAGGAGAAAACCTCTGAGGTGCTCCCACCCAAGAGGGACGTCGCAAAGACGTCGTCCCAGACTTCGCAGGGGTCCGGCGACGGAGCTGGGCATAAGAGGAAGGGAGGGGAGTCCCCTCGTGGGGAGAAGAAGAAGAAACAACAGGCGGACGAACAACGAGGTTCGTCGGTGGGGGATGTCATCCCCTACTTTAATTTTGAGGGGCGGGTTATGGACGCCGCTGGTCCTTCGCCTGCCAAGTTTCATTGCCCAGGCCCGGTTAGGGGTGCTCCGGTGAAGTGGGGTCGGGAGGAGTGGAAAGAGGAGGTCGCGTGGGCCAACAACCTCACAGATGCGGCCCTTGACGACGAGGCTGCTAGGTATTCGGCCATGGTAAGTTTTACTTTCATGAACTTCGTTTCTGTATTGGGTTCCGTGTCTTTTTTCATACTTCTTACTTTCTCCAATTATTTTTACGAACTTGCAGCATACCTTCTTCGATAACTACAACCACAGTCGCATCAACCTCGCCCATGCGAGGATGGAAAAGATGGAGGCGGCGCTTAAGGCCCGCGTGGAGGAATGCGAGAAGCATGATGAACAAAAGTGTGAAAACATTCGCTAAACATATTTTATTTGATTTTTAAAATTGAGTTCGACCCTTTCAAAGCGGGAATTCATCATTCCCAACGGTCTCTAAGGACCCAATTCATGGCTGGACTGAATCAAAGCATTAAAGACACATTGGAGATTCAACAAATCAAGGATCTCAATGCCTTAGTACATTCATCCCAACTACTCTATGAGCAACAACAAAGGAAGAAGAAGGAAGCTTGGAATGCACCAAAAAGGTATGTTTCTAATCCTAGTTCAAATTCCACTTCTTATCCTTCTAACCCTTCTATGCAGCAAAAGGGAGCTTCTAGCTCACCTAAACCAACAGGTTTTCAAGGCCAAAGGCGTCCCAACAATGGACCTCCAAGCCAGCCAAGGGCACGTGATTTAGTGTGCTGTCAAGGAAGAGGTCATTATGCCAAGGATTGTCCAAATCAAAAGCAAGTGCTTCTCACCACCAATGGAGGATATGTGAGTGATGAAGATATACCTCCAAATCAAGTGGAGGAGGAGAGCAATGGACAAGAAGAGGAGGACGTGGAGGCCATTGAACCAGATTGCACCGAACAGCCTCTAACTTTGGTAACCATGCGTACTCTTACTTTACAAGAAACACCTAGGCTAGATCAAAGGGAAAATATTTTTCATACTAGGTGTACAGTAAAGAATCAAGTGTTATGCATGATAATTGATAGTGGTAGCTGCTGTAACATTATTAATGCTAAGGTAGTTGATCACTTGCAATTAAAAACCCAACCTAGGGCAATTATGTGGATGATTCTGATGGTCCTAACTTAGTCACTCATCAATGCTTAGTCCGTGTTTCCATAGGCAATTATGTGGATGATATCATGTGTGATGTGGTAAACATGGAATGCACTCATATCTTGTTAGGTAGACCATGGTTATTCGATAGGAGAGTTATATATGATGGCATGCTTAATACCTATTCGTTTAACTATGACGGGAGGAGAGTTTCTCTTCTACCATTGTCGCCCGAACAAGTTTTACAGGACCAGGTACGCAGAGACCAAGCTAGGGCACTTAGGCGTGCCAAGGAAGAGAAAGAAGAGGCTGAATCGGCAGCCAAGCTTGCGGTCCGGCGCTCAGCGCCCGACGCAGCAACAAAGCCTAGCGGCGTTTCTCAGTCTCCACCCGAGCGTTCTGGCTCAAATTTTAGGACAACAACAAGCACAGGTAGAGCTACTGTCTGGGATGAAAAACGCCCAGAGAATGTCCCTAAATCGTCCAAAGTGCCGAGCAACAGTTCCAGTAGTGCACCAGAGACGAAAACGGGGCTATCTCCCAAACCACTCGAGCGTTTTGGCTCAAATTTTGGGAGCACTTCAGAGACTCAGAGAGCTACAGATCGGGAAAAAGAACGCCCACAGAAAGTGCCAAAAAACGGCATAAAGGGCAGTGTAGAAAAGCGCTCTCTAGTGACTCAGTCTAGTATTTCTTTCCCTAACTCTTTTTGCTTAATTCTTATGAGGAAAGATATACTTGTTATTAGTCTAGATATTTCAGATCTTCCAAAGTGTATTCAAGCTCTATTACAGGAATTTAAAGATGTGATGCCTGACGAGTTGCCACAAGGCCTTCCACCAATTAGAGGCATTGAGCATCAAATCGATTTGGTGCCCGACGCTTCTTTGCCAAACCGTGCAGCCTATAGAGCAAGTCCAGAGGAGACCGCTGAGCTTCAGAGACAAGTGCAAGATCTCATGGAAAAAGGCTATGTGCGTGAATCCCTCAGCCCATGCGCGGTTCCGGTGATTTTGGTGCCAAAGAAGGATGGCGCATGGAGAATGTGTGTTGATTGCAGGGCGATCAACCAAATAACAGTTAAGTACCGTCATCCCATTCCTAGATCAGATGATATGCTTGATGAATTGTATGGTTCTAATTTCTTTTCAAAGATTGATTTAAGAAGTGGGTACCATCAAATTAGGATGAGGGAAGGGGGTGAATGGAAAACTGTCTTTAAAACTAAGTATGGTTTATATGAATGGTTAGTAATGCCTTTTGGATTAACTAATGCACCTAGTACTTTCATGAGGCTTATGAACCATTTTCTAAGAAGATACTTAGGAAAATTTGTTGTAGTCTACTTTGATGATATCTTAGTCTATAGCAAAACCTTGCATGAACATGTAGATCATCTTAGGGCTGTTTTGGACACTTTAAGGTTAGAAAAGCTTTATGTTAACTTGAAAAAGTGTTCTTTTTGCTCGGAGTCTACCATTTTTCTTGGTTTTGTTGTGTCTAAAGGTGGATTGAGGGTAGATGAAGACAAGATCAAGGCAATCAAGGAGTGGCCCCAGCCGACTACACCAACCATGGTGCGCTCTTTTCTCGGCTTGGCTGGCTTCTACAGAAGATTTGTGCATGATTTTATCACAATTGCAGCCCCTCTCCATGAGCTTACAAAGAAGGATTCAGCATTCAAATGGAGAGAGCAACAAGAGAACGCCTTCAACACTTTGAAGGACAGGTTATGCCACGCCCCAATACTCCAACTCCCTGACTTCTCCAAGGCATTCGAGATAGAGGTGGACGCTTCTGGACATGGCATAGGAGGCGTGCTCTTGCAAGACAAGAAACCCATAGCTTACTTTAGTGAAAAGCTTAGTGGGGCTGAGTTGAATTACCCTACTTATGATAAAGAGTTGTATGCTTTAATTAGGGTTTTGAAAACTTGGTCTCATTATTTGTGGCCTAAGGAGTTTGTAATCCATTCTGATCATGAGGCCTTGAAGTATTTGAAAGGCCAATCCAGACTCGGCAGGCGACATGCAAGATGGGTTGAATTTATGGAGACCTTCCCTTATGTTGTAAAGCATAAGAAAGGCAAAGAGAATGTGGTAGCTGACGCCCTTTCTCGCAGGTATGTTCTCTTGAAACAATGTGATGTTAAGATCCTTGGATTTGCAATGATTAGGGAATTGTATGCTAGTGATCCTCACTTTGCTGAAATTTATAAGAATTGCATGTCTAGGGGAGAAATAGATACCTACTTTATTGATGATGGATACTTGTTTAAAGCTGGTAAATTGTGCATTCCTTCATCTAGTATACGTAAGCTTCTAACTAAAGAGGTTCATGAATCAAGAGGACATAGGGGTTTAGAAAAGACTTTAGAAGGATTAAAAGAACACTACTATTGGCCTAAGATGAGTAATTATGTGCTTAGATTTGTCAAGAGTTGTGTTGTTTGTGCTAAAGCTAAGTCTAGACTTAACCCCCATGGTTTATATCAGCCTTTGCCTATTCCTAGTTCACCTTGGGAGGACATTTCTATGGACTTCATTGTAGGATTGCCTAGAACTAGGAAGGGTAGAGATTCTATCTTTGTGGTAGTAGACCGATTTTCCAAAATGGCTCATTTTATTCCTTGTCACACGACTGATGATGTTGTGCATGTTGCTGATTTGTTCTTTAAAGAAGTTGTTAGATTGCATGACATTCCTTGTTCTATTGTTTCAGATCGTGATGCTAAGTTCTTGAGTTATTTTTGGAAAAGTCTGTGGTCTAAATTGGGAACTAAATTGCTATTTTCTACCTCATGTCATCCACAAACTGATGGGCAAACTGAAGTTAGTAATAGAACGTTAGGGGTTTTACTTAGAACTATGCTTAAAGCTAACCTCAAACGTTGGGAAGATGTTTTGCCTTTTGTGGAGTTTGCTTATAACAGGTCAATCCATTCAGCTACAAAAATGACCCCTTTTGAGGTTGTTTATGGGCTGAATCCGAGGACTCCGGTGGATTTGACGCCTCAGCCATACAAGGGAAAAGAGAGTTTTGAAGCTGACAAGCGGGCTGAGTTTGTGAAGAAGCTACATGAGAGGACAAAGATGCACTTGGAGCGGAAATCCATGAAGTACAAGGCCCATGCTGATAAGGGTCGAAAACAGGTTATCTTTGAAGAAGGAGATCTTGTTTGGGTGCATCTAAGGAAGGAAAGGTTCCCAAATCAAAGGAAGAACAAGTTAGATCAGAGAGGAGATGGACCATTTCGTATCATCAGAAGAATCGACCCTAATGCTTATCATGTTGACATGCCTGGTGAGTATGGTGTCCATCCGACTTTTAATGTGGCTGATCTATCTCTTTATGTGCCAGATTTTGATTCCGACGTCGAATCAGAGATGATTCGAGCTCAAGTGGAGGATAATGATGCAGTGAAGCCTGCCATGTCTCCAACGGACATCGATGAGTTGATTCGAGTGCCTTCTGACGGACCAATTACAAGAAGTCGAGCTAAGAAGATTGCTCAAGGCACAACAACAATCTTGGTTCGATTGGCGGCTGTTCTTGAAGAGCCAACCAAGTCAAAATGGGTCTCGTGCATTCGACATCAATTGAGCCCGGATTCAATGGATTAACTCAAGGGGGTCGAAAATCACTATTTCCTTATTTAGAAACATGTATTAGTTTGTCTCACTTTAGGGCTGAATTTAGTAAGTGACCGGGTGAGATAAATTGGTATATGGGTCAAAGTCAACCCTTTGACTTGACCATTCTAAGTAAGAGAAAATATCTTATTTATTTTACTTATAGGCGTGTGTTTTTAATTTAATAATGTAGAGAAATCAGCCAATAGGCTTATGTTAGTTGGTTGATCTTCTCTCTCTTGGTTGTTAGAGATATTTTTAGTTTGTTTTAGATATTTTGAGTTTGTTAGGATATTTCTTTAAATAAATAAATCAGCCATGATTTATTTTATTTAAGGGGATCTAGATAGATATTATTATAGATATTTTATTATATCTTGGGAAGCAAGACAAGGAGGCCTAATCTATCTATTAGGGCCGGCCATACCTTGACTCCTTGCTCCCCAAGGAATAGCTTTGTATTCTCTATTTATACTTTGCAATTTCATTAATAAAAATCAGCTTGAGAGAGATTAAACCCAAATTGGTTTAATCTATCTCTTGGGCTCCAAAAAAATAACGAGTTGTGTGCTTGCAAGTTCATTCATTCGATCGTCATCATCATCACTTCGAGATCTCTTCATTCTCTTTGTTCGAAATCTGATTTATTGGGTGGTCAATTAGATTGTTCTAGTTTTGATTATTGAAGACCAAACTAGTTAATCAATCGGATTTAGCGTTAGAGCCAATCCGTTTGAACTATCAAGTTGATTATATCTATACTTCAGATCGGTCCTTCAAATTCAATCAATTCAATTCGGTTTCATTGTTGTTGAGAAAGTTACTAACTTTAAAGCAAATTCAGGTTGGATCAAGATTACTAGCAAGATCGGGACTTGTGTGGGTCATATACGAGGTTTCTAAGGAGTCATCCGAGGCAATCACGTATCATCCAACCCTAAGCGGGAAGCGAGGGGTGGACTAACGAGATTCTCCAACCCCAAGCGGGAAGCGAGGGGTGGAATTTTCCTTCAAACGAGATTCTCCGACCCAAAGCGGGAAGCGAGGGGTGGACCAAACGAGATTCCCCAACCCCAAGAGGGAAGCGAGGGGCGGAATTTGCTTCAAAACGATATTCTCCAACCCAAAGCGAGAAGCGAGGGGTGGACTAACAAGATTCTCCAACCCCAAGCGGGAAGCGAGGGGTGGAATTTTCCTTCAAATGAGATTCTCCGACCCCAAGCGGGAAGCGAGGGGTGGACCAAACGAGATTCCCCAACCCCAAGCGGGAAGCGAGGGGCGGAATTTGCTTCAAAACGAGATTCTTCAACCCCAAGCGGGAAGCGAGGGGTGGAATTTTCCTTCAAAACGAGATTTTCCAACCCCAAGCGGGAAGCGAGGGGTGGACTTAGCGAGATTTTCATTTTTGAGAGAGTTTTATGAAAGCCTGCAATCCTTTATTCACAAAAACTTGTAAGGAACAACGAGGTTTGGAAAGTTTACACGTAGTATTTCTTAAGTCGGGTGACGTTCCATGTTTTGCTCAGGGTACGTCCCTCATTGTCTTTGAGTTTAAAGGCTCCGGGAGCGACCTCCTCCCCGAGGAGATAGGGTCCCTCCCAGTTAGGACCCAACTTGCCACCCTCGGTACGCCTCAGAACGAGGTTTCCCGTGGTCAAAAGACGAGGTCTAACCTTCTTGTCGTGATATACAGCCACGCGACGCTTGTATTCTCTAGAGCGCAGGTCAGCCACCTCGCGTAACTTGTCCCTGAATTGTAGCTCGACCTTAAGATTGGACTCGTTCTCTTTCTCGTCGAAGTTGTAAACTCTCGTCGATGGGACCAGAGTTTCCACGGGGACTATCACCTCCAACCCGTAAGTTAGGGCGAAGGGTGTCTCCCCTGTGGCGCGATGCGCGGTCGTGCGATATGTCCAGAGGACGAGTGGAAGTAATTCTGCCCAGCGGCCCTGGGCTACGCCTAGGCGCTTCTTCAAGTCAGTCAGAATGCGAGCGTTGACATTCTCCACCTGGCCATTGGATTGGGGGTGGGCCACGGAGGAGAACTTGAGGGCTATGCCAAGTTCGGAGCAGAAAGTCCGAGTCTCTTCGCAGTCGAACTGGGGACCGTGATCAGTCATGAGGGTCATGTGGACTCCGAAGCGGCAAACGAGGTTCTTCCATAGGAACTCGCAGACCTTTGCCCCGGTGATCTTTGCCATTGCTTGTGCTTCGATCCATTTGGTGAAGTAGTCGATGATGACCAGGACGTATTGCACCTGGCCAGCTGCCTTGGGAAAAGGACCACCTCGGATACTAGACCTCACGGATGAACTCCGCGGCTAGTAACTTCGTCACCTCGTCATTAGCGGCGTTTGCCCTTTCTTCATTCATTTTCCTTCGCCGCTGCACCACAGGGCGAGTGGCGACATCGACGTTTAGGGAATGTTGGGCCAGTGTCCGAGGAACACCTCGTAGCCTTTACGGTCCAAGCGAACACGTCGCGGGACCCAGCGAGCAAGGCTTCTAGGGACGTTGCAGATGTCCCGGTGAGACATTCCCCGAGGTAGACTTTCTCGGATCTGCTCTCAAAGGGGTTTATCACCCTTCTCTCCGCCTCGGGGGTGGGGATCGTGAAGTCCCAGACTTCGAGGTCGGCCTCGCCGGAGGACTCTACCATGAATACTGGGCTCCTCTGTTTCGCCGAGGTCGCGTAGCAGACGCGGCCTTCCTCCTGGTTGCCTTTCACCTCACCGACACCGCTGTCAACGAGAAATTTCATTTTGAGATGGTAAATGGAAACCACCGCCTGGAATTTCATTAAGGAGACCCTCCCGATGATTGCGTTGTAGTCCTAGGGCAGGTGTACTATTGTGAACTCCACCATCTCGGTTCTTGTTGTGGAGCCGGTGCCAAGCGTCATCCACAGGTCTATTAGACCGGCGACGTCGACCTCGTTTCCCGAGAAGGAGGTGAGTTTCCCGGCGTAGGGCTTCAGGGACGTCGCGGAGATGCCTAACTGCTCAAAGGCGCCAAAGTACATAATGTCCACGGAGGAGCCCGTGTCCACCAGCACTCGTTTCACCATCTTCGAGCCCAGTTGAGCGTGCACTACCAGTGGGTCGGAGTGCGGAATGTGGAGTCCCTCGGCGTCTTCGGAGGTGAAGGCCAAACCTACGTGGGACCGCGAGGTCTGCGCCACGCTGTATACCAAGGGCTCGTGGTGGCTTGCCCTCGCGTACCTCTTCCTTTCTGCCTGGCTTGAACCCGCCGGCGAAGGTCCACCCGAGATGGTATGGATGTACCCGTCGTGTGCCGATGTCTGCCCTGCGGGAGCGTGTTGTTCAACGTTGTTGGCTCGAGGCTGGACCGTACCTCGTGGTATGGTGTTGGCCCCTGACGCGGGGTTTGCACGCCCTCGCTCATTTGGGTTGTACGCAGGACCTCCCTTGCCTTTGTAGCCTCGAGGTCTCCCGCCGAAGCAGCTCCAACCTCCGCCACCGCCTCCGCGGTTGTTATTCCTGTTGTCGTTGCCCCTGTTGTTGTTACCCTTGTAGTCGGCGTGTCGGTCATGGGCTTGCATCATGTACGCATCCCTTGCGGCTGGCGCTGCTACCTTCACCTTCCCCTTAGCCTCGGTCACGATTTCCTTGTCGGTCCTCGGTCGCGAGCTCTGGTTGGCGGCATGCTCGGTATAAACTTGGGCCGTGATCCGGGAAGACAAGCCATCGTACGTCGTTGGGCACTTATAGAAAATATAAGTCTTAAAGGACCTGGGCACAGGTTGCCCATGAGGATATCTCGCACCGATGCTTCATCGATGTGTGCGATTTCCGCGACCGCGGTTGTGAACCTCGTAAAGAAGGCACCCAACTGCTCGTTCTCCCCCTGCTCGATGCCGCGAAGATCCCGCATGTTCTTCTTGCGCTTCCTCGAGCCGTTGAAGTGCCCGATAAAGGACTCACACAGCTGAGAGAACGAGGCCACCGACTCTACTTTGAGGCTTATGAACCATGTAATTGCAGTCTTGTCCAAGGTGGTAGGGAAGATGAGGCAGAATATGGCGTCATTGTAGGAGTTGACGTTCATCTGGATGGCGAAGTGTTTTACGTGGTCTTCGGGGTCGGCCGTGCCGTCATAAAGCCCCATCTGTGGCCAATGGAAACCCTTGGGCATGGGCGCCTCTTGGATCTCGGTCACGAAGGGGTTACGGTACCCGGCCTCGGCGGACTGGCGACGCGACTTTGACTTTACCAAGGGGTGTGCCGCATTCCCTGTTGTTTCAGACAGCTCCTCGTCCCGCATCCTCGAACGTCGCGAACGGGATCGCGAGATCTGCATGGGGTCCCGGGGAGGCCTCTCCGTTGACGAGCCGTTGGTCGACGACCCCTGCTCCGCTATATGCCCCGGGACGTATGCCGGCACGTATTCGGAGTGAGGTTGTCCTGGAGCGGGGACATGGACGTATGGGGGGGCGTATCCTGGCTGGAACTGTCCGTAGCCCGGGTAGGGATACGGAACCGGGGGTGCGCCACCCTGTTCATACCCTTGGAATGGGTAGGGGTTCCCACAGACGGCGCCAGTGATGAAACCCGAAATAACGGCTCGCTAGAAGACAAGGAACGAGATTATTATATTCGAAAATGCAAACACTTGCTTCTTTATTTATGATTTTCCTTACAGCAAGGTTACAAGCCAACGAGGCTAATGAGCTATTGAGATTTACACCCTAAACCTCCTACGAGGCTCGAGATCTCGGTCTAACAGAGTTCGAGATCTCCTAATTGCTAAATGATTCTAACACCTAAGTGTCTCTTAATTGATCTTGAGACGAGGTGAACTTGAGAGCGTGATGTAGGGGATCTTGAGAGATTGTGTAGCGAGGTCTTTGGTGTGAACGAGGACTTTGTATGACTTGAAGTCTTTTTATGGACTTCACTTGTCTATAGCGAGGTCTTTGACGATGTTTCTATCACGTCGATCTTTTACGAGCAAGATAGTTCTTGAGTTCAAGATGTTTTTCGACCCCTTCTTGTTATGAGTTTCATTTCTATTTATAGAGGATTGGGGAGTTGAGTTTTGGCCAGGGTTCGATGTGGGACACCCGAGATTAGGGGCTTCTGATTGGTCCGAGGGTGAGGCAATTGGTGATTGGGTTGGGGGAGCGACATCCATGAGTGGTCCGTATGGGCGGGTGCTTGTGGAGTCGGTTACGAGATCTAGGCCTCGTTTCAGGAGACCTCGCGGGGGTGGGAACTTTGTTTAAAATAAATGAGGGGTACGGATATGGGACCCAAAATCATCATTGGGAATCCCGTCGGGTCCGTTTGTTCTTTGTACCTCGGGCCCACTTCTTCTTTTACTATTTTGGACATCATCAACGAGGTGTTACAATTAGGCTACCTTAAAAGAACAAGGCCAGCCTAAATCATCACTATTGATGATCTTCAAAAAATGCAACAACAAATGATAGACCCAGAAAGACTAAAACTAGGAAAAGAATTAAAAGAAACTAGTGTTGAAACATCCAACTCTTGACGACAATGGATGATATTGATATGCCTTCTTTCCAGAAAATCAGCAGCAACATTACACTCCTAAAGCAATGAAAAAAACTACCTCTTGAAATCCACCAATCAAAGACTTAATTTCTTGAACCAAAAATTTAATTTCCCATGGTACCTTCCAAATATTTCGTAAAGAATTTATAAGCATAAATTATCTCCCTCAATTATGATATGACTAATTTTTAAGGAAAGGGCTTCCTTTATTCCTTCTATCATAGTCATTGTCTTAGCCTGAAGAACAAACACATGTTTTATTTTTTCCCTAAAAATACTTATAACAAGACTAGAATTATTCCTAATAATAAAACTTATAAAAGTATCTGAATTCTTATTTTTAGAAGCATCAAAATTCAACTTTTTCCATTGATCCGGAGGTTTTTTCCAAACCGTCGTTGTTTTTCTTTTCCTAACATTATGTGTTTTGTGTACAACTTTTTGAGTAGCTACATTCCATAAGGCAAATTCTCTAAAAGAAATTTTACAAGGACTTAAATTAGAAGTTGTAGTTGAGTGATTAAAAATAATAGAATTCCTATGGTTCTAAAAATACCACCAAAGAAAACATAAAATATCTGAGTTTGTATTTAATTTAATTGTGGATAATAAATCAGACATTAGGCAATCTGTCAACGGGGCAATTTTAATTGTACATTTTAATTTTGACTACAAATTAACAATCATTTTGATAGTAAAGGGACAAAGAAAAAATAGATGATGTAACGATTCATTATTCAAATCACACAGTGAACAAGTTGTCGGGACAAAGTTATAAAATTTATTTAATCTCTCCGTTCTAGGCAAGCAATCAGAGCATGCCTTCCAAATAAAATTCTGAACTTTAGGTGGAATAGGTAATTTCCAAATCCACGTAAAACCAGAACTCGGCAATTGTCGTAAAGAAGTTAATAATTCTAAAGCTGATTTAACCATAAAAGAACCATTAGAAGATGGACTCCAAATAATTGTATCATCTATATTAGATAAAGGAATAAACATAGAAGAAATATTCTTTACTACCCATTCTGGTATAAGAATAAATAGAGTTGTAATATTCCAAGTTTTATTAGGAAGAATAAAAAAAGAAACCTTTAGATTAATATCTATATTGTCAAAATATTCCATTAAATTAGAGTTTCATGTCCAATTATCCGACCAAAAAAAGTATTTTGTTACCATTTCCAACTAGCCATTTAACACTTTTAGAAAATATATCTCTAATATGTAATAATCTTCCAAACTTCCAAGAAGTTGCTCTTTGTTTGTAATTAAAAATATGCTGATTATGCAAATATTTTTCATTAATAATTTTTACCTAAACATTAGAAGAATCATTTAGAATTTTCCATAATAATTTCATTTGAAGAGATACATTATTATTATAGGTTGTTCTCAAACCAACACCTCCATATTCTTTAGGAGAGAAAATTCTATCCCAACTAATTAATGGATGATGATTTGGAATAAATTTATTCCAATTTTTTTTTATTAATTTTATCTATATCTTCACAACACCTTTAGGAAGGAAATTTTTTTGCATTAAATAACTTATTTGACCTAAAAGATTTGACTGAATTAAAACAATCCTACCTCCCTGAGAAATCGAGTTTTCTTTCCATTGAGATAATTGATGTTTCAATTTATCTATTAAACCAGAACACATTGAGTTTTGTACTCGGCCTTTTAAAATCGGAATTCCTATGTATTTTTCCATTGTAGTAGTAATTTTAATATTTAAAACACTTACCAAAGAGAAAGCCGTAGGGCGCGAAATATTTGAAGAGGTTTGGAAAGAGCTTTGATTATAATTAATAGATAAACCAGAAATAATACTAAATTTCTGCAAGAATGTTTTTATGTAATTTATATTATCAAGAGTTGCATTCGCAAAAATAATAGTATCATCTGCAAAGCTCAAAAAAGAGATACAAGTTCATTTTTGACTAACTATATTCCCACTTTTGGAGAGGTCAAGGACGACTCATATTGTAACGTACGTGCTTGATATTCCATGGATAAAAAAAAAATAAACGGGGACATCGGATCACCTTGTCTTATTCCACATTGAGGAGTAAACTCCGGGCCAGGCTTATCTATTACTAATAACTAAAGCCGAAGCAATTTCTGCCACCACATTGCACCACATCACCCCTTTATTAAAATAATAGTTTTTTATAGTTAATTAAGCAAAAAAGTTATCTCCAAGTAAACATAAAGACAAAATAATATTTGTAAAAATTTATCTCCAAATAAACATAAAAATAAAATAATATTATTATATTTCATCAATATATATAAAAAAGTACATTATATTTATCATATTTGTAAGAGATAGTTCAAAAAATATAAGAACAATCCTACTTGCCTGAGAAATCGAGTTTTCTTTCCATTGAGATAATTGATGTTTCAATTTATCTATTAAACCAGAAAACATTAAATTTTGTACTCGACCTTTTAAAATCGGAATTCCTAAGTATTTTTCCATTGTAGTAGTAATTTTAATATTTAAAACACTTGCCAAACAGAAAGCCGTAGGGCGCGAAATATTTGAAGAGGTTTGGAAAGAGCCTTAGTTATAATTAATAGATAAACCAGAAATAATACTAAATTTCTGCAAGAATGTTTTTATGTAATTTATATTATCAAGAGTTGAATTCACAAAAATAAAAGTATAATCCGCAAAGCTCAAAAAAGGGATACAAGTTCCATTTTTGACTAACTGTATTCCCACTTTTGGAGAGGTCAAGGACGACTCCTATTGTAATGTACATGCTAGATATTCCATGGATAAAAAAATAATAAACGGGGACATCGGATCACCTTGTCTTATTCCACATTGAGGAGTAAACTCCGGGCCAGGCTCATCTATTACTAATAACTAAGGCCGAAGCAATTTCTGCCACCACATTGCACCACATCACCCCTTTATTAAAATAATAGTTTTTTATAGTTAATTAAGCAAAACGAAGTAAACATAAAGACAAAATAATATTTGTAAAAATTTATCTCGAAATAAACATAAAAATAAAATAATATTAGTATATTTTATCAATATATATAAAAAAGCACATTATATTAATCATATTTGTAAGAGATAGATCAAAAAATATAAGAACAATCCTACCTGCCAGAGAAATCGAGTTTGATGTTTTAATATATCTATTAAACCAGAAAACATTGAGTTTTGTACTCGGCCTTTTAAAATCGGAATTCCTAAGTATTTTTCCATTGTAGTAGTAATTTTTATATTTAAAACACTTTCCAAAGAGAAAGTCGTAGGGCGCGAAATATTTGAAGAAGTTTGGAAAGAGCTTTGATTATAATTAATAGATAAACCAGAAATAATACTAAATTTCTGCAAGAATGTTTTTATGTAATTTATATTATCAAGAGTTGAATTCGCAAAAATAATAGTATCATCTGCAAAGCTCAAAAAAGGGATACAAGTTCCATTTTTGACTAACTGTATTCCCACTTTTGGAGAGGTCAAGGACGACTCATATTGTAATGTACGTGCTTGATATTCCATGGATAAAACAAAAATAAACGGGGACATCGGATCACCTTGTCTTATTCCACATTGAGGAGTAAACTTCGGGCCAGGCTCATCTATTACTAATAACTAAAGCCGAAGCAATTTCTGCCACCACATTACACCACATCACCCCTTTATTAAAATAATAGTTTTTATAGTTAATTAAGCAAAACATTTATCTCCAAGTAAACACAAAGACAAAATAATATTTGTAAAAATTTATCTCCAAATAAACATAAAAATAAAATAATATTAGTATATTTTATCAATATATATAAAAAAGTACATTATTTATCATATTTGTAAGAGATAGATCAAAAAATATAATAACAATATGTACATATGGTCACATATATATCTTTGAAATAAAAATAGCCATATAAATGATAATATCTTTGAAATATCAATCTATCTATAACTATATATTATAATCGAACCTTTTCGTACCACCAAAACAATTCTGGCCCCATCTTATATTTTAAAAGTAATTTTGTAATATTATTATTTATAATTTTTTCTTTTAAATTTTCTAAAGATCTATCTAATTTTTAATAAAAAATAACATTATAATATATTTAATAAAAAAATTGAAAGAAAGGAAAAATAAAACATAGGATTTCTTAATATATACTGATAGATTATTATCATAATAAGGTAGGAAAACATTTTTACTTTTAATTTTTTCTATCTAAAACTAACATTACACTATATTTTATATTTGGAAAAAATTATTTCGAATTTTATTTAAAAATAAAAAAATATTTTATCTTTATCCTTTTATCTATTTATGTAAAAGATTTATCTTAAATCAAATATAGATAAAAGAAAAAAATTTAAATCTGTATATAATTACTTGACTAAATTAAATTTTGGTAAAATTTTTTTATTATCTTTTCCTTAATTTCCTTTTTAGATTATTTATGTTATTATAAAAGATTTTTTATCTTTAAAAAAAATCTATATTCATTCATATATTTTTTATCTTTTCTTATTAATTATCTTTTTAACTTTTTATTGAAAGGATTTTTAAGGAATTGAATTTGATTAAAAAAATTATAAGAATTTACATTGTCTTTTGGCTTTTCAATTATTTTTTTAAAAACATTTATAAAATTTAATGATTCTAATTAAAATAATTTTTATTTATACTTTTTCATAAATAATTTATCATTAAGCTATCAAACTTATATTGGACTCACATTGACAACTTTGGATGTGTCTCACTCTCACATTACATTGGCTCACCTTAATGATTTTTCTAATAAATATGTTATTTTTATTTTTATATTAAATTAAAATACTATTCATTAAATAAATTAAGTATTAAATCCATACAGTCGTGCACCACACAACGGGTATAACGAGTTAAATATGTTTATGAAATATTGTCAAGGAAAAAGAGAAATGTAGATTATTTTACCATAATAATCTCTCTTTATCTTCAATTTTAAACTTAATAATCTAGATTTAATTTGTTTTATTTGATTTCAAAAACAAAATAATTTTTATACATATTATCAACAATAAATTACTTAAATTAAATTCTATTTTATATTTTTCCTTATTGATATCTATTTTATAATATATCTAAAAAATATTAAGCCATAGACGTGCAGGGCACGACGGGTACAACTAGTTATTAACTAAAACAAAAGATGATGACGAAGTAGTACATGTCATAATTATATGTACCCCATGTGAACTAAAACCAAATTTTAATAGAATTTGCCGAATAAAATTCCAATCATTTTTATCATATGCTTTTTCCATATCTATTTGAATAGCCATCCAACCTTTTGCACCCTTTTTTTTCTTATGGAAAGAATGAAATATTTCATGAGTTATTAAAATATTATCTTGAATCAGGTGCCCTTGAACAAAAGCTCCTTGCAATGGATGTATTAAAGAAGGAAGTATATAAGACATTCTAGAAGCAATAATTTTGGTAATAATTTTATAAATTGTATTACAAAGACTAATAGGTCTAAAATAATTAATAGTAGTTGGCGTAGTAATTTTTGAAATTAAAGTAATAAAAGATTTATTTAATGCCTGAAGCATGTGCCCTGAATGAAAAAAGGAATTAACCGCTAAACAAACAGAAGTCCCAACTATATGCCAATATTTTTGGAAGAACTCTGCTGTAAAACCATCAGGACCTAGGGATTTATCTAGCGCTAAATCACCAACCACTTTCTTAATCTCACCTTGTGTTGGAGCTTTACTAAATAAAAAATTATCCTCTTGTGAAACTAACTGAGGAATAATATCTAGATCATGTGATTGAATTAGACATAAAGGATTAAGTAAGAACCTTTTTTTTATTTCTGAAAAGATAGCTTGGCTAATCATTTCATGATCATAAATAATACTACCATGCGACGTTGTAAAACTAACAATTTTTTGCTTAAAAGATCAAATTTTTGAAATTGACTAGAAGTATTTTGTATTTTTATCAATATTTTGTAAATATTTTATTTTTGCTTGTTTCCAAAAAATATTTTGAAATTGAAGAAGAGCATTATACTTATATAAATGTGTTTGAAGTTTATTTACTATAGATATATTATTCGGATCATAAAATAATGTATCATGTAACTCATGCAATTGTGCTAAAGATATTTTTAATTGTTCATAATTATTATGTACATTTTTTTTTTGCCCAGACTTTAACATATTTTTTTAATAAATTCATTTTTGACGATACTTTAAACATATAAGATCCATTAGATTATATTTCCATACTTTTGAGACTAATCCTTCAAAACCTGGTTTTAACAACCAAGCATTTTCAAAACGAAATGAGAACTTTTTAAAAGATTGAAAACCCATCAAATTAGATTTTGCTTGGCCGAAAGATGCTCTTTTTGAGGAAGTCCGTCTAACGTCTTATCCCCACTCGACATCAATTTTTGTGTTGACCATATCTGTTTCAGAAGTGAATACAAGCACGTTCTACAAATGAAGTATCGTTTGCAGACAAGCTGGCAAAATTCAACTCCTCTAGCCTTTCACATGCAGTAACGCAAAACTCAAGAGTTGGGCGTTCAGTGGGACAAGAGGATGCTTGCCTTGGCTGTGTCTCGTTTGCAGGCAATTCAGTTCATACGGCATCTATCTGATCAGCCATACCTGCAATGCTCCATGGTCGCTCTGTAGCTTTTAATTTAATTGGCGAGTAGTTTTGGCTAATTTGGACGATGGAGACTTGAAAAGCCTCCTGATTGACGTAATAGGATCATCAACCTGCATACGGTATATTAAAGTATATGTAAGATTACAGATGTTTTGAACAGAGTTCATATAAAATTGTATACATATAAGGTAACCACAAAAGCTCAGCTACTAGTGAAGGTAACCCGAGTGGTCCATGCAAAGAGCTGAAAAGTACACAATTCCCGCAACAAAAAAACAACATATGGCAGCAGTAGTACAACTTAACCATCCTATGCTCTATAGCCAAAACGAAAATGAAAACGTAAACCAAAACCAATGGGAAAAATGAAAACAACAATAAAGAAGAAACGAAATCCACCCTCTAAAAAGAAAGCCTCTGCCACTAGTGACTAGAACTCTCACAATTCCAGAGATACATTGCACAAACACCAGGAAAAAGAATTCTCCGAAAGGCTGCAATCATTTTGCTGATAATTATAAATTTTTTTCACGACTGTAAGATGAAAAGCTCCAGGCATACCACTATATACAGAAAAATGGTACCAACAAATACTAGATCCAATATACAGAATCAACATCCATTAACTATTTGTCTACTTTCTAAATCATCGACCATCGCAAAAAGGCCCTTCACAACACATTAGCTCTAAATGAACCTTCACAGAGAAGGCCTTACTATGTAAGAAGCATAGAGCTTTGTGAATTCACCAAATATGAATACTAACAAACATTATTTATCATGACAACTGACATATAGAGCTTCAAAACTCTGCACTAACTTTGTACAAAACGAACAGGATATCCTACAGCAAACCAAGAGTGAAACAAGAATATAGTTAAGAAGTCTGAGCAAGTGTATAACACCCCGCTTCAATCAAGGATAAGAAGTTTTCTGGATGCATCATCGTTCTCTTTGTTGGGCAAAACAACTTTTTACCAAAAAAACTACTTTTAACACTCTAGAAATCCGTGCATCCCTTCTACTTTTTACGTTTTTCAAGACATAAAATACTTTTCACCCAAAAATACTGCTTTTTACGTTTTTAGAGTCGCACAAAACAACTTTTCACCCAAAAATTACTTTCAACCTACAAGTATAACAAAGAGCGAGACATTGGAGAATCGTAATCAAAAAAGCTTATGACAAAAGTATATTACTTTTCACCCTAAAGCATATGATAAAATGAATTTACTTTCCTACCTTAATCAAGGAGGGAGACATTGGAGAATCTTCAGATTCTATAAAAGTGAAAACTTTCTCCTTCTTAAGAGCCAATAAAGTTTGTTTCCAACCAGGAGAAACAGTTTCTGTTGACGTCACCCAGGGGCAAAAATGTCGATGTTGACGGAGTGGATCAAACTCCATTTTATTACTAGATGATGCTCCTTTGGGATGCTTATCTGGTAGATATTAAAAATAACACCCTTCTTTAGTGAAATTCAACACCCGTCTTTATGTGAAAAATAAAACGGAAGAGAGAACTGAGAGGAGATCTCAAAGGAAAATATGATGCCAGGTATTAAAAAGGAACGGGGCATCCTTTTGTCTTGTGTAATAAATAGACTGTAAAACATTTTCCTGCCAGCTGTGCCTCTATCAATGAAATACCTCTAGCTATGTAAGGAAAACACCTTTCTACCCTTTAGGGATCCAAGAAAAAATGCCCATAGTTCATAAAATGAAAAGAAAAAATACCTCCAGCACCTGCATTCTTTCTTTTTTGATGTGTTCAGGGTTTTTTCATTGTGACCAAAGGACTAGACTGAGGTGTTGTCCAGAGAGAGCTACCTATGCTGGTGGATTAGTTTTTTTGGCCAAGGGTGGATTATATCCAGTTATCCACTGGTTGCAAAGTCTGTGTTTCTGGTGTGACTTTCTGAGTGTGTTAGTGTGCTCTTGAGCTCCATCAATGTGAACTTTAAGTGGATGCTTATAGGCCAAGGTGGACACTAAATTCCGAAGGCTCTGGATTCTTAAGATGAAACTTTCATCTTAACTTATTATTAGTATTATGTTATTGGAAAGGCTTGATTTTAGTAGTTTTTGTTGCTGTCTTTGAACTTCGATTTCATTCTACTTCATTACACTATCTTTAGTTTTGGTTGTAGTACAATAAATTTATTAAATTTTGGTATTTTTGCTTCAAAAATATGTTTATATATCCTAAAATTTCATAAAATGATCTTAATCATTTATATGTATATTGTCATTTACCAGACTTTTTATGTATAAGATCGCCTTCGCCTTAGAGGCGCGCCTAGGCGATCCGAGGGGGGAGAGGGTGGGAGGGCATCGCCTTGGGCGTAACCTGAGCTACTTTCTACTGTAACAATAAGAAGATCCAGCGTGGTAAACATACATGTAAACATGTATCGGAGGATTGCTGCAACATCCAGAGGTAAGGGAAAAACTAAAGTTTGCATATCTATCAACATCTGGACATGTGAGCAAATACAGGAGTATCGAACAGTTAACATATCCAATTTAAAACAACTTCGTTTTGGGATTTGTAGAAACTTTTAGTAAATCATTTGTGTAAACCAGTTACGAACACATTCGTTTTTGCCTTTTTGGATTGGTAGATATTTTGTGTGAATCATTTATAGGCCCTAACCTGGGGCGTCATGCTTGATACATATCTAAATGAATAATCTGTTTCTTACTCCGATAGGAATTAAGCCAATGTTAGTAATAAACCAGCTTCACCAAAAAAAGTCAGGTTATCATGCACATTCATTTACAAGATTATACTCTGCCAACTCCAACAAAAGAATCAAATATCTTTCTCACTTACCTATGTGTCGCAGAATTGCATGATTGTTTATGACGCTCTGCACAGCAATCCCAACATTAGTGTCGTTTTGGCTATCATTGGATGCAGGCACCGTTTTCTGCATAATTATAAGGATGTGTTACCATTATAGAGTAGGTTAAATTATAACATATTACTCATTTTACCATAATAAGTACACTAAACTAAAGAGGCACACATACAACTCATCATCATAATTTTCGTATGCCCAGTATACTCCCGCACATGCAGGTTCTGGGGGGGTCAAGATGGGGACACCCATACAATTATCACGAGGATTCGCCGATAGACCCAAGAAAAACTGAAATTCAGCTATATGAGAATAGTAACTGCATTTAGTTAAAATGCACCAAATTGATCACCCATACATCTCAAAGGCACTGTATCAGCCAAAAGAGGCACATACAGCTGTTTAACAAAAATTACCTCAGTAGATGCCATTTCATTTCTTTCTATCAGCTGCAAATTCAAGCCACCATCAACATCACCATTTTTTGACCCTACATTCTGATCTAACCCTTTGGTGCAATTGCTGCTTTCTTGAGCACTGAGGTCACTGGCTTGTCTGGCTGCTTGATTGGATTTTCCAGCATCCTCCACAACAGGAAAACACTTGTCACTTTGATCAGAGGCTACATCAACATCCTGTGAGCTCTTTGTGGCAACCTTTGTCATGGAACTAGATATATGGCTTAATTCACAAGTATTTTCACCAATTGCTGATGAATTAGAAAATCGAGCTCTCAAGTTCCGACCGATAACAGGTACTGAAATCGTTGCTGTAAAATTCTGTTGTGCTGGTGAAGGACCAACAGCAATTGTCATATTAAATTTGGTCATACCACCACCCTTTGGTAACATGGATTCTCTGTTCATACTACTACTAGTACCGACGTTTCCATTGCCAGGATTGTCATTTACCTGACTTCTGTTGGAGTCAACTTCAGTGTATCCAACAACTCTAACCAATTCTAATGGCCTTGAAACTAATGTAAAAGTCCATAACCCAGCGCTGGCACCACAAAGATTGCAATCTAGAACAACAGAATTAGGATCATATTGAATATCAGAAGTAAGAGAATCTTCGTCTGCCCTGCTCTTCCTACCAGAACCAGAGCTATAAACGGTCAGTTTGTTGTTCACTTCAGCAACAGTTGTTCGAGTGAAAGCGGCAGGACCAGAATTAGTTGATGGATTTGCACCTTTGCAATCAACAATATATGGTAGTACACGAGGTTGCCATCCACATAGACTTAAGAGCCTATATGCCTGCAAGTATTTATATAATCAATTGATCATTCAAGAATCAAGAGACAAACACAAATAAAATATATACTGTTAACAAATAAAACTCAAACATAATATAGTTTATATATTACCATCCTATTATACCTTGCGTTAGATTTGGCCAGCATGTAAAAAATTACCCAGGAGGGAACAAAAACATAATAATTTAAGAGAGAATAGTTTCATGGTTTGCAATTCTAAAAAAAAGCAACTTCATTATTTTTACCTGGAGGAGAGGGAGTATTGTTTTTTTGTGTTATTGGTAAGCATTTAAAATGTTTCTAAGATAAATCTACTCATATAAATCTATAATTAAGTCAGAATCTACAATCAAAATCTGTACAGTTTATTAGCCAGCTTATACATCCAGGATGGTTGTACATTTTCATCTTTTGTCCAAACTTGCAGATAGGTGTACTGAATACCGCCCGTCGCTTGCAAGTTAGAAACAAACCTGATAATACGAGTCAGTAGAACCTACTTTAGAGTCACTCCCAAGCAACTCAGTCCATTGAGAACCATCACGGCTTTTTCCATATTCCACTGAGATTGATTGTCTAAGAAACTGCTCCAGCTGAGGGCTTTTCATACTTTCAATAGCTGAAGCTGAAATCAACGGCAATGCCGAAAGTTTCAATAAAGCAGCAGTATGTTCTCTATAATGCTCAACTAAAACTTCTGTTCGAGTAGGTGGGAAAAATGCAAGTTTCTCATCACAGCAATTGTCAATCCATGGACAAAGCAGCTTATGTCCATTATCCAACTTTAAGCTAAACACTGATGCTGCCTTCTCAACTGCAAGGATGAATTTAAAATAGGATAGAGAACTTGTCAGTATCAACAAAAGAAGCTTATTCAACAATTTCTCCTACTCCTTCAATTCACCAAGGGGAATCAACGTTAGTTGTCTAGAAGCAACAAGCAAAAACAAATTACAAGGGCAATAATAAATTTAGCCCAAGTGAAGTTGTAGAATTTCAGCAACTCTCAGAAGGTTAACAGAAGAAAATGAGTAAAAGTTAGAGTAGGGGAAGGGGATGGGATGCATAAATACCCTGTTGTCGATTCCAAGATGCTGGTGTAGTAAATAACAGGCGTGCCCCACACATTTCACAGGCTATGACATCCATTTCTAAATTGATCCAGCCTTTCCGTGCACAATTGACAGCATCTACAGCCTACAGATATCACTTCATCATAATCAACAACATTTACAGAAAAATAGAGAAATTTGAAACAGATAACATGAGTTCATTAGCCTTTCACACAGTAGCATAAAATAACAGGACACTGCAAAAAATAAGCAATCAACCACACAGAATATTGCTAATGTATGTTACAAGGTGAACCTTAGGTTTGGCAAACCATGTCATGGACTTGAAAGTAGCTAATCTCCTAATGAGAGCCCCCCTATCCCATGGTCTACAAGGCAGAGCTTTGGCCAACACGTCTTGATCTCTATCACTATTATTCCCTTTCAATTTCGACATCATCATCGAATGGGGGCGCTTTATGCCTCCTGTTGTTTGCGTACTTGGCAAGCTGCTAAACGAAGATAATTTGAATACAAATTAACAACGAACAATAATTATCTGACTTAAAATATTCACCTGTAAGCGATATTGGAGGAAAAAATCGCCATTTACAACAAAATTCTTATCCGAACATCTGCAGCTACAATTATACACCAAAAACTTTGCAAAGCAGGAAGCTCCTTATAAAATGCAATCATACAAAATGCCTCAAAGATGTTGGTATAAAAAGTACGAGCAAATAATTTTTTAGGAAAATTCATTTGCATACAGTGCCTTGGCTAATCCAACTCGAATAACCAATAAAAATGAGAGAAGTGCCAACCAAAACAAGTCCGAAACAGAAATAGAGCAATAAGAAATCTCGAATTCAAGGATTGCGGATTAATCCGAGAACAAAGAATCCGAGAAAAATGGAATCTGAGCGTTGAAGGACGGTAGTAAACCGAGGAGAGCAAGTACAAGCACCTGGAGTGTTTGGGAGTGTGAAAGAGCTTCTCCATGACACTTTGGAGCCTCTTTTCTGTATCATCCGCCATGGATTTGTGAAAATTTGCACTTCGATCCCCAAAGAGAGAAACAAAAAGTAGATTACAAATCTCTCGTCTTCGAAGTAATTTCTATATACCCTCGATTTGTGCAGTAATGCTGATGTTCATTGCAGCGAGTTGTATTAGCGCCGCTATTTAGTCTATTAGGCCATGAGCAACGGGGTACAAGATTTTTTTTTTCTTTTGGTATCTATGTGGTTTCTACTTTTTCTTTTAGTACCTAATTTTTTTTTTTATTTTTTAGCACCTTTCTACTTTTAACTTTTTCCTTTCCATAGTCAAAATTGACCCAAATCTTAAATTCCATCTAAATTTTGCACTTTCCGTCAAAAAATATTAAAAAAAAACTAATGGACCTTGTTCTTCAATTAATTACAGACCTTTTTTTTCATCTCCATTGTTCCTTCTCCATGGAACAGAGCACAAGAAGAAGGACTTGCAGACGAGCTTTGACGATGAATTCATCAATATGAGATCGAAAGAAGAGGAGTTTGATCGAGTTCATCCGACAAAGAAAGTGAGGTCGAGAAAGAATGCAAAGTTTGACCGTCGAACACCTTGTGTACCACGCGGGAAGAAGGATTTGCAGACGAGCTTTTCACCTATAGTTTTTTTTAATATTTTTTTGACGGAAAGTGCAAAATTTGGATGGAATTTGAGATTGGGTCAATTTTGGCTACGGAAAGGAAAAAGTTAAAAATATGAGGGCACCAAAAGGAATAAAAAAAATTTTTGGGCACCAAAATGAAAAGTCGAAGCAACAGGGGTACCAAAAGGAAAATCCCTTTTTTTTACTGTACAATCTTTGAAGGGATATTACTTCGATACTACTCCAAAGAGGCCGAACATGGGTTAGGACCGTTAGGTTAAAATGAAAAATCTAGCAGCTTCTTTTTCATTTCAAGGCCAATGAGAAGCCTGTCTTACGAAATCTGGCAGTGGAAATATAGGGTATGTTTCACTTTTAAATCGAATAAAAAATATCTTATTTAATTCATATATTTAAGAGTTTTAAAATATAGTAATTTGGAGAGAAATGTAGGTTATATAGTTAGGAGTACAGCTTGGGTGAACATAATCTTTACAATAAAAAAATGCACACACATTTGGTCGTTGGACTAATAAAACACAAGATTAAAACAGTATGGTTCAACGCAAAAGAAAAAAAAATGAGGTCCACGCAAGCTAATTTGATAACATGTTCACCCAGATCTTTATAACTAGGGCACGACGAGAAAACACAAACAAAACATCCAACTTATAATTATAAAAACAAAAGTTATAAACTAACGAGCACTTTTATGTCATTGTAAAAGCACTGTCAAAGAAATATCCTCACTCCCGAACCTAAGTATATTGGAAGCAAGGGTCGAACCCACAGGGACTCATATTACTTGTATTTAAATAATATTACTAAGTTAAAGGGGTTTTTTAATGTTTCAAACGATTTATCTAAATAAATAAAGCAAAGAAAATAAAACGATTAGGAATTCAAATATAAAGAAAAGCGTCCAACTAGTTTGGTATCCATTGCATACATGAGTTTTCATCATTGATTATTCTTATTTCGATTTCCCTTGACTAATCTATTGCGAATTTATGAAATTCAAGCTTAAGGTGGTTATTAATATACACCGTCTTTAACAAACTTTTAACCAATTAACATAGAAAATTAACCTTCTACGTCAAATTGATCATGCAATTAAGTTCAAAACATTCAATAGAAACATAGTTCATGAATTCCACCGTCTATTCATGAAGTTTTGTGATTGAATTCTCCTCCTTTGATTAATCTTATTCCACCGTCTGTAAGTTTAATCAAAGAATTCATCCATGAATAACCAAATTCCACCGTCTATTTAGTTACTCTAGTTGTACTTCAACCTAGAAATAGAATAGGTGATCAATCTATTATAATCCTAAGCGAATCTACTCAATTAAGCATGGAGTACTTCAATCTAGTCAAGGCAAATAGAAATAATTCAAATCTCACAAACAATCATGCATACAATTTCAACTAAGTAGCTGGACATGGGAAAATTAGCTAGAATATGACATTAAAGAAGAATTAAACTTACAAGAGTTCGATTTCTCTTCAATTGTGCAATCTAGGGTTTTGTCTCCCAAGAGTTCTCTCTAATTGAATAACGTAAAAGCAAAAAGCAATAGATAGCATAATAATCCACTTTACTCAAATTTGGCACCGTTGCTAGGGACTCGGCTACTTATTTGTGTTTTACTTTTTATTTTTTTTAGGGTGTGAACCACTTGCATGGTTTATACCCGTGCTACTAATCCATCTCTTGTTGCATTTGATTCAGAAATAGAAAGGACATTCTCTAGGTTGCGCAGGCAAGCTCGTGATATTTCTCGTGAACTACCGTTCAACCTGGATTCTTCCACATCTGATTCTAAAACTGAAAGCATTCCTGAAATTGCGGAGATGGCTCAACAGACACTGAGACAGTTGACTGCACCTGATTTGGACCAACAACCATTGGCGGTAAAGCTACCTAAGATCCTTGACGGTGTCCAATTTGAACTGAAATCTGGGTTGATTCACCTCCTTCCTCAATTCTATGGGAAGGCGGGTGAGGATCCCAACAAACATCTGGCTGAATTTCATGCTGTCTGTTCTAGCATGAAACCGAGGGGCGTCACTAATAATCAAATCAAGCTGAGAGCTTTCTCTTTTTCTTTGAAAGCGGGAGCTAGTGACTGGCTCTATCACTCGGCTCCTGGCAGTATTGAGACTTGGGAGCAACTGAAGAAGACTTTTCTTGAGAAATATTTTCCTGCCACAAAGCTTTCAAGTCTGAAGAAGAGCATTAGCAACATTGAACAACTCCCGAACGAATCACTGTATATTTTGAGAGGTTCAAGAAGCTGATCTCAAGCTGCCCCTATCATGGTTATTCTCAGCTGGATCTTGTTATGTACCTCCATGAAGGCTTACTGGATGAAGAACGGCGACATGTTAATGCTGCTTGTGGAGGAAACATCCTGAATAAAACTCCTGCTGAAGCTTTTGAGCTTTTCCATGAACTATCTGAAGGCTCCCGTCAATTCAGCAAAAGAGCTACAATGAGGGCTTCCCATTCTATCGATGCTACAACTTTACATGAAGAGGTGAATGAGTTGAAGTCTATGTTCAGGCAATTCATGTTAGGAGGACAACAACAAGTCAAACCTTGCGGTTTCTGCTCCGATATTACTCACAAGAGAGATGCTTGTCCTACTCTTCATACTCAAGAGGAAGAAGTCAATGCACTTGGAGGCTATGGCCAAAAAGGCCAACATATGATCCTTATTCAACCGCATACAATCCGGGTTGGAAGGATCATCACAATTTGAGGTATGGAAATCACAATCAACAATATATACAACGGTCCTCCAGGTTTTAGACCTCAATTTCAACCTTAACCTCAAGCACCGAATCAAGGCCCGTCCTTATCCACGGATGAAATGATCCGCACTCTTACCCAAAGTATGACTACTATGCAACAATCTATGGGGCAATTTCAGCATGACACCAAGTCAAGCATAGCCAACTTGGATAATCAGATGAGCCAACTTGCAAAGGTGATGAGCAAACTTGAAGCTAGAGATTCCAACAGATTACCTTCTTAGACGGAACTCAATCCTAAACAACATGTGAATGCAATCTCACTTCGTAGTGGTAAAGTGTTGGAGAACAAAGCTGAAAAGAAACCTTTGAATGAAAAAGAAGATGAGGAGGACAAAACTTCGAAGTTGATGTCTCTCTATTTGGTGGTATTTTTATATGTGATTTCCTTTGTAAATATGTTTCTTTTTCCCCTTTTCTTGTGTGTTTTGTTCCTTTTTAGCTTAGTTCCCGTATTTCTATGAGATTCAGAGACTATGCGCATTTTATGTGTTTTGTAGGTAATTTGGCATGGATCAAGGGTCGTTTTGAAGGAGAGTCGAGACATGGAGCAAGGCCCGAGCTAAAGAGGGAAAGAGAGGAGCAAGCCATGAAGAAGAATAAGAGGAAAGCCAACAACAAGAAGGTGGAACGAGGTTCGGACCGAGTTGCAACCAACCTCGGGCCCAACTTTGAAGTCTCCAACCTCGGACCGAGATGCACAGTAACTCAGGCCCGAGGTCCTCCGTGTCGATCCGAGTCGGTCACCGAACTACTTGGGCTCCAAGGCACGAAATTGTGGACTTCCACTTTTGCCCCTCATTTAATCCATAAAGGCCCTCTTGTCTTCTAAGAAAGGGTTCCCACACACACACAAAAAGGGGGGCTCTCTCACAAAGGGGGGGGGTTCCAAGGGAGCCAAGAGGATTCTTGGAGAGCAAGGAGGAAGGAGAGGAGAAGGAGAAGAGAGAGAATCGGCCAAGGGAGAGGAAGATTGATAGGTTTGGTTGATAGATTAGCTTTGCTTTGTTTTGATCTTGTGGATTTAGAAACCCTTGATTGGAATTTGTGGATTGCTTTTGATTTGAATGAAACTTTGCTTTGTTTTGAGATTGATGATGTTGATTGCTTTCCCTTTTGATTTGTTTGCTTTCTTTGTTTGCCACATGGAGTAGATCTCCTTGATCTTGGGTTATGGGGGAAAACCCTAGCTAGGTTTGGGCTAGAAACCCCAATTCCATAGCCTTGAGTGCTTGATCTAAGGAACCCACTCTACATAGAGCTACAATTCCTTGCGAAAGTCGGGAATCAAGGCTTGAGATTGGCAAAGTAGCGAAAGTGAACATGTGTCAATCTCAAGACCTTGCTTCGAAGGGGATTTCCCCAATGATCGATGTGTAGAAGTGGTTGGAACGAGGGCGAAAGCACTCGATCCTAGTCCGATCATCACTCATTGCTTGAATTGGGGTGGATAAGCCTTAATCTACTAGAGAAGGAACCCAAAAGCCGAAGATCTACTTTTAATCTTTGAAGTTCGACAAACCCAGCTACCTCGGGCCCGACTTACCCTACGTCGGTCCCGACTTCCTCTTGTCGCCAACATCGGGCCCGACGTGACCTCTGTGTCGGTCCCGACTGTTTTCTTTGTTTTCTTTTGTTTTATGCTCTACTTTCTAGCTCCCTAGTATCTAGGCACATCGATCGAGTAGACTTCCCGAGTGTTCGACACCCACCACGTACTACAACGGGGTCGGGTTATAAATTGTATCTCTTGACCCTCGCACACCGAGAGAGGCGATCAAAAAGAATGGCGCCGTTGCCGGGGAGGTCTAAGTGCATTGAGTGCCAATTTGGTGAGTTTCTTGTGTTTTGGTAGTGATTTGGGTGAGGGAATAGCCCAAACCCTTTGTTTGTTTTTGATTTGTTTTGGTTTGTGTCTTTGTTTCGTAGGTGTATGCTAGCTCGTTCCTACCGAGGAACACTTGAGCTTGAGTTTGTAAGTGATCCGGAAAGTATTCTCAAAGAAGCCCGAAGAAGGAAAAGGATGGAGAATCAAGCTCTCCATGTTGATGAGGAGTTGGCTCAACTTAGGGCCGAAATGGCAAGATTGCAACTCGAGAAGGACAATCAAGAGGCGGTGGCAAGAAGAGAACGGGAGCAACGGATGAGAGCCGAGGCTCAACTCAACGCTCTACCCCGGAATGCACACCAATACATGCATCCGGAGTTGAGGGTACCCGAGCCGGCTATTGTGCTTCCCGAGGTTGCCAAGAATTTTGAGATCAAGACGCAATTCATCTCCCTCATCAAGCGTAATCAATTCGAGGGCCGTCCACATGAGTGTCCCATAGAGCACATCAAACGCTTTGTGGACATGTGTGAGACGATCTCTACCGACGAGGAGACATTAGAGTATGTGCTTCTAAAGGCGTTCAAATGGTCACTTGGGGGCAAGGCCACACATTGGCTCGAGAGCCAAGCTCCTAGGTCAATCACAACTTGGAAGACACTCTATGACGCTTTCTTGATGAAGTTCTTCCCGCCCTCAAAGACAACCGAGTTAAGAAAGAAGATTGCAAGCTTTCAACAAGGTCCGAATGAGCCCCTCTTCGAAGCATGGGACCGTTTCAAGGAGATGTTGCGCCAATGTCCTACTCATGGCCAACAACCATATGTGCTTCAAGACATCTTTTTCCAAGGCATCAATCCGGTAACGAAGGACAAGCTCAATCTCCACACCGATTGTGGGTTCATAGACTTGACACCGGATCAAGCTTGGGAGCTACTTGACAAGCTATCCGATTATGAGGCCATGTATGGGGTGAGTCAAGCTAGCAAGGAGGTGAAGGTGCAAGGAAGTTATATGATCCAAAGGGAGAAGATATTGATAGGGATGTGAAGCTCCAATTCCTTGAAGGTGAAGTGAGCAAGCTTAAGAGGCAAGTCCACTACTACAAGCAAAATGCTAGAGCTTGTGAGGAGTGTGGATCCTTTGCACATGCTACACAAGTTTGTCCGAATGAGAGCCAAGTGCGCTTGGCCGAGCGAATTGAGGAGGCAAACTATGTTCGAGGAAATTTCGGTGGAAGAGGCAACTTCAACAATGATGGTAATGGTCGGTGGAACAACGGTCAAGCTCAAAGTTACAACAACAACTTCAACCAAAACGAGCCAAGGGCGCCACCACCACCATATAGACCACCGGGATTCAATGAGTTACAAACATTTGCTCAAGAGATGAGAGATGGGTTCAAGGAGATGAGGACCCAATTCAATGAGTTTGGTGCATGGAGGAGGCAAGTCGACAATCAATTTGCTCAAATTGCGACTCAAGCCCCGAGAGAGAATGGGAGACTTCCGGGCCGACCCGAGGAGAATCCTCAAGCTCAAAACAATCAAAATGAAGTCCGGGCAATTGGATTGAGAAGTGGCCGAAACCTACCCGAGCCACACGTGCCTAAGAAGAATGAAGAGAGTCGGACCAACTTACCCAACAAGTCGGGTCCGACATTCCCCGAAGTCGACCCAGCAAGAAGATCGACTCCTTCACCACGGACCGAGGTCGAGAGCAACTCAGGACCGACGTACATAGACCTCGATCCAACTCCTCTGTCCAAGACCGAGATTCACAACATCGGGCCCGATATGGTGCCCAAGTCGGTCCAACCAGGAAGTGTTGCAAATGAAGTAGGGAAGTCCAAAGAAGTTGATCCAAGCAAGATTCAAGGTTCAACAATTCTTCCATATCCCTCGAAGAAGCCGAAAGATGTTGTTGAGAACAAGTTCAAGAGGTTTCTCAAACTCTTGCAAGGCTTGAACATCTCTATCCCGTTCACCGATGCATTGAGTGAGATGCCATCTTATGCCAAGTTTTTAAAGGAGATTTTGAGCAAGAAGAGGTCCATAGTTGAAATGCAAGATGAAGTCAAGACCTTGGAGTTACCGCAAAAGCTAGGAGATCCCGGTCGCTTTGCTATAACCATTGGTGTGGGGTCTCAAAATTTCCAAGCCTTATGTGACCTTGGGGCAAGTGTTTCGGTGATGCCCTCTAGCATTTGGACAAGAGCAAATTTGGGTGAAATGGAGCCGGCCGATATGTCCCTAACTATGGCCGACGGTTCCATCATCAAGGCTAAGGGAATATTGGATGACGTGCCGGTGCGAGTTGGAAAGTACTTTGTTCCCGATGATTTCGTGATCCTAGACATGCATGAGGACCCTTTGGTCCCAATAATCTTAGGAAGACCATTCTTATCTATGGCGGGGGCAAGGTTTGATGTCAAAAACGGCAAGGTTTCCTTTGAGATTGGTGAAGAAAAGGTCGATTTTCACTTCAACAAGGCCTTGAATGAGCCGGACGCCTTGGCTATCCTCAAACTTGAAGAGAGTGCTAAGAGAAAAGGAGAAGAAGTGGAAGTTGCTAGAGAGGTCATTGTGTTGAGAAGTGATGAAGGGTTGAATAAACAAATACAAGTAAGGGAGTTGTTGGAGCAATTTAAGGATCAAGATGAGTCAAGGATCAATGCTAGCCCAAGGAGAAATGAAGAGTATCCTTACTTATATCCTTTTGATGTTGGTGATGACCACAATTCTTCCCAAACTTTTGATTCCTACATTTTTTTAAGTGATTTGAAAGATGACTTAGGAGACTCCTACATTTGCCTTAGTAACTTGAAAGATGAATTGGTAGAATCTCCTAGGAATTCTTTGGATAAATTTGGTGTAGGAAAAGAGGAACATGATGGAGCAAGTAAGGAGAAGAAATCTCATCCGTTGGAGGAGTATGATTAGAGAGGCCCGAGACCGGATAGCCATGCCTATATAGACCATCGTTGGTGGTTTTATGGGTATGAAGGCAATGGGAATGGGCATAACAATGGCGAGCAATTCACCGTGTTTCACCCGCCATAAGGTTGAGGTTAGGAAGTCAAGCTAGTGACTCTAAACGAGCGCTTCTCGGGAGGCAACCCAAGCTAGTAGCTTTCTTTTCGTAATTTTAGTTTGATTTTTCTTAGTTTAGCCTAGCTTTTCCCTAACCAATCTCTATCTAGTGTTTTGTGGATTCATAGTGTCGTGCATTCTTCAAAGTTGTGTAGGATTTGAGGTGAAATATTTAAATGGAAATATGGGAAAGAAGTTGCAAGAGGATGGAGTAAAATTGGTGACCCGAATACTCCCACATCGAGCCCAAGTAACTCGGGCCCGACATAGGGACGTCGGTCCATGAAGTCGGTCCAACTCGATTTGACTAGTTGGAATGCCAATTTTGCCCTTGACCTAATTTGTCCTTTTCCCCCATTAAATACTATCCCCCACCTACCTATCATCTTCAACTTCAACCACCACCACAAGACTTCTACCAAGAACAAGTGTACGAGAGGGAGCGGCAAGCAAGGCTCCAAAGAGGACGTAGACGTGACAACCCCTTCGATTGATCCTATACATTCCATTGAAGAATAAGAAATTGTGAGCTTTTCATACTCTTCTCTCTTGCTTTTAAGTTTTGGTTTCCTTGTTTGATGGGGACATCAAAATTTTAAGTATGGGGTGGGGGTAAGTGTGTTCATGATTTCACTTGTTTATGTTTGTTTATTATTTTGAGGATATTTAGTTTGTGTTTTTAGTTTGTGTTTGGGATGTTTGCTTCTTGGTTTGTGGTTTGATGAAAAACATGAATGATTAATTTGGTCTTGAATGGATGAGGTTTTGGTTTTAGAGAAATTTTTGCAAAAAATCCATAAAAATTGAAATATTGTGTTGAAAACAACAAAAAGATTTTGTGTTTTGTAGGTTTTGGACTAGAAATTCCCATCTTAGATTGCCAAAATAAAAGTTAATGATGATGTGAGCATGTAAATTCCTTTGCATATTTTTGGATAGTTTAGCCTCTAAAATGATGTTGCTTTTGATGTGATCATGATATCTTGCTTGTTTTATTGAACATGTGAGTTCTAGGATGAGTTCTTATGCAACTAAGTATGAGTGACCCTTGTGAGATTGATTTTTGGCCATTTTAGGGATGCTTGTTCATATTTGCATATCCCTCATTTTTCTTGTGTGATTAGCTCATTCATGCTTAGTAAAACTTGCTATTGCGGTGTTTATCTATTTTCCGAGACCGTCATGAGAATTGTCCTAGCATGGTCACATTGATTTTGAACTTTATTCTTCTAGTCACATAAATGTTCCATATCCTACCATTAAGAAAATCCTTTGTTTGTAGCCCCGTTCTAGCCTAAGCCTTTGTTTGAAACTCCTCAAAAATATTATTCCTAGCCTTATATGACTTGACCCTTATGGGATTGGACTTTAGAAGAGAGGTTTGGATTGTATTTGAAGAGTTGAGATTCTCTTGGGTTTAAGGGCAAAAGAATGGTGTTATGAATCATGTGGGTAGTGCATCTTTGTTGTACAAAAATGAAAAAAAGAAAGAAAAGGAAGAAAGAAAATGTTGGAAATGTAAAGTGGAATAAAGCAAGGAGCTTAAGTGAAGAAAATGGTCCGACCGAGTTACAAGCAACATCGGGCCCGATGTTATAAGAAAGTCGGTCCAAATGTAGAAAGTGTTGAAAATCCAACAAAAAGCATAAGAGCAAAGATGAAGTGGAATGTTAAGTGAAATTTTGGGTTGAAAGGAAAATGTTAAGTCTTTTGGGTGAGTGTGAAAGTAATTGTGGAATTTTGGTGAAGTTGGTGAGAGTTTAGGTTGTTCAATCCCCATTGAAAGCACCACAAGACCAAATAATTCCCACCTTGAAAAATACCAAAAGCCCCATTACAACCCGGCCGAATGGAACCTCATTGAGGACCTCCATTGAGCCATGTTCGAAATTCTTTGTGTACTTTGCATTAGGCATCTCTAGGTGGAGGAATTGGTGATATTAGCTTCAATAGTAAAGTCTTTACTTGCATGATTTTTGAGCTTGAGTGTTCATTGCTAAACCCAAACACATGATGAGTGATACACATTCACATATCCCTAAAGTGAGGCTTAGTTGCATTAACTTTATTCCTTGGAACACTTAATCAGGTGTGATGATGTAGTCTTGCTTGAATATCGATCACTTGTGCTTAAAATGTGTTTTCATACGAGGCTTTACTTGAAGATTATGTTTCGGTCTTGCTTACATTGTTATTGCTTGAGGACAAGCAAGTTTAAGTATGGGGTATTTTGATGTCTCTCTATTTGGTGGTGTTTTTATATGTGATTTCCTTTGTAAATATGTTTCTTTTTCCCCTTTTCTTGTGTGTTTTGTTCCTTTTTAGCTTAGTTCCCGTATTTCTATGAGATTCGGAGACTATGGCATTTTATGTGTTTTGTAGGTAATTTGGCATGGATCAAGGGTCATTTTGAAGGAGAGTCGAGATATGGAGCAAGGCCCGAGCTAAAGAGGGAAAGAGAGGAGCAAGCCATGAAGAAGAATAAGAGGAAAGCCAACAAGAAGAAGGTGGAACGAGGTTCGGACCGAGTTGCAACCAACCTCGGGCCCGACTTTGAAGTCTCCAACCTCGGACCGAGATGCACAGTAACTCGGGCCCGAGGTCCTCCGTGTCGATCCGAGTCGGTCACCGAACTAATTGGGCTCCAAGGCACGAAATTGTGGACTTCCACTTTTGCCCCTCATTTAATCCATAAAGGCCCTCTTGTCTTCTAAGAAAGGGTTCCCACACACACACAAAAAGGGGGGCTCTCTCACAAAGGGGGGGGGGGGTTCCAAGGGAGCCAAGAGGATTCTTGGAGAGCAAGGAGGAAGGAGAGGAGAAGGAGAAGAGAGAGAATCGGCCAAGGGAGAGGAAGATTGATAGGATTGGTTGATAGATTAGCTTTGCTTTGTTTTGATCTTGTGGATTTAGAAACCCTTGATTGGAATTTGTGGATTGCTTTTGATTTGAATGAAACTTTGCTTTGTTTTGAGATTGATGATGTTGATTGCTTTCCCTTTTGATTTGTTTGCTTTCTTTGTTTGCCACATGGAGTAGATCTCCTTGATCTTGGGTTATGGGGGAAAACCCTAGCTAGGTTTGGGCTAGAAACCCCAATTTCATAGCCTTGAGTGATTGATCTAAGGAACCACTCTACATAGAGCTACAATTCCTTGCGAAAGTCGGGAATCAAGGCTTGAGATTGGCAAAGTAGCGAAAGTGAACATGTGTCAATCTCAAGACCTTGCTTCGAAGGGGATTTCCCCAATGATCGATGTGTAGAAGTGGTTGGAACGAGGGCGAAAGCACTCGATCCTAGTCCGATCATCACTCATTGCTTGAATTGGGGTGGATAAGCCTTAATCTACTAGAGAAGGAACCCAAAAGCCCAAGATCTACTTTTAATCTTTGAAGTTCGACAAACCCAGCTACCTCGGGCCCGACTTACCCTACGTCGGTCCCGACTTCCTCTTGTCGCCAACATCGGGCCCGACGTGACCTCTGTGTCGGTCCCGACTGTTTTCTTTGTTTTCCTTTGTTTTATGCTCTCCTTTCTAGCTCCCTAGTATCTAGGCACATCGATCGAGTAGACTTCCCGAGTGTTCGACACCCACCACGTACTACAACGGGATCGGGTTATAAATTGTATCTCTTGACCCTCGCACACCGAGAGAGGCGATCAGAAGTTGGTACAGTTAAACGACCACGATCAAGAATGCCAGAGCGCCCCCGCGCCCTCGAGCCCCAAGCCGTGCCCAGACAGGCTAACTCTCTACTGCCGCAGCGCGGGCAAAACATGCCAGAGCGCAACCGCGCCCCCGACGGTCCAAACCGCGCCCACGGAGCTGAACGAGGACTCATCCACTCCTTCGACCTCGGCTCTCAAACCTCTTCCACCCTTTCCTGATGCTTTAAAGGAAACCCGTAAGATCGAGAATGACAACGAGATCTTCGAGACATTTAGCAATTGCAAGGTGAATAATCAACTTCTCAAGCTTATCAAGAGCATTCCTCGCTATGCTAAATTCTTGAAGGAGCTATGCACGGTCAAGCGGAATCAAAAGCCTGAAGGGAAGCAAATGATCAAGGTTAGCGAACAAATCTCAGTGGTCTTCCAAAGACGAATGCCAAAGAAGTGCAGAGACCCAGGTATGTTCACTATCCCTTGCAGTATAGGTGAGACGAAATTTGATAAGGCTATGTTAGACTTGGGTGCTTCCATAAATGTTTTGCCTTATTCAGTTTATAAATCTCTTGAGCTTTGTCCATTACGTGCAACGATATAGTAATTCAATTAGCCTATGGATCGAATGTTTACCCGAAGGGGATTGTAGAAGATGTGATTGTCATGGTTGATAAGTTGATCTTTCCTCCTGATTTCTATGTACTTGATATGGAACATGACAAGCATGCGGCTCCAATTCTCTTAGGTAGACCATTCTTAAGAACGGCCAATACAAAAATTGATGTGTGTAGTGGTTCATTAACTATGGAGTTTGATGGGGAAAGGGTTGAGTATAACATCTCTGATGCCATGAAATTCCCCTACGATGACAATTCTTTATGCTCCATTAATGTTTTAGATAACTCTGTCCCGATTTTCTTTGATTTAAAGTTCATGGCGGGTTGAAATCTTCCCTTGAGAATCCTGTAGTTAATGATGATAAAGTGGATTATATGCTATACGTTAACATGAAGGGAGTTGTAGCTAAGTTGAATGCTCACTATGAGCGACCACCCTTGCTACCGGGCTTTAAGCCCATGCAACTAACATTGCCAAGCAAGAAGCTTGTTTCTTTTATTTTGCAGGGCCCTAATGGGGAGATGATGTTCGTGTTTTTAGTAGGTTTTCTTTGTTTATTAGGTTTAGTTTTGATAAAATTAGGTTTAGTTTTGTGTGTTTTTGGATGGTTTTGCATATTTTCATAGAAAGTATGGAAGCTACTCTATTTTGTGTATTTTGTAGGTTTTAGCAAGGGAAAGGTGCTATATGGAGCTGAATTTGGAGCGCTACAATGAAAGACGGAGGAATACAAGTACGGAGAAGGCAGAGTCCAGGTTTTACGAGATGAAGTGTGGAAGAAACCAAGCCCAGGCTCGTTAACGAGGCTGTGAGGGCTCGTTAACGAGGCCACGTGATAGAAATTTCGAGGGTTGACTTTGTAACTCACCGATCCTGTGCGGGAAATTATTTCCGTGTCGGTATAGTATCTTTTTATAATTTTTAGGGTTTTTATATTATGTATTTTAGGTCTTTCTATCTTTCTAGATTTTATTTCTATCTTTCTAGATTTTATTTCTATCTTTTTAGGAAAGTTTTTATCTTCTAGCCTTATTAGTTTTTAGCCTTTTTAGTATAAATAGCCTTGTTATGTAGCCTTGAAGGTGTGTGGATTTTTTTAGGGGGAGATCGATATAGAGAGAAGAGGAAGACGCCGAGAGAGTCGAGAGAGGATCGGAGTCGAGTTCGGAGGTCGGTGAACGAGAGTTACCGAGTTCGTTGATCGAGATTTTGGTTCGGTGCTTTGTATTTTTTCGGTTTCTTCTGATTTTATGTAAGAAGATATTTTGTTATTAATTTGAATAGTGTTTTGTTTTCAATGATTTCTTTTGTTGAATTTATTTTCTTAGTTATGATTAGTGAGTAGTCTTCTTTTCTAGGATCGGGGATAAGCCCGACATAGTTAAGCATGTTTGATGAGTAAGATTGTGTGTTGAATGCCTTTTATCCATTATTGAGATTGTTTGTTGAGTTTATACCAAGATGAAAGTTGAGGTAATTTGAGTTTTTAACTTGATTGAAAGAGAAAGTTAGTAACATGAAGGTTGATATTGTTTGAATACGAAAGTTTCAAGCTTTAGATCCAAAACAAGCAATTAAGTGAATTGGGTTATGAAAGTAGGTTAATTTACTTGATATTCAGCGAAAGTTGATGACTCTATCTATTTAAAGGCATGATCTATTCTTCTTACAAGTTTATATGCATGACTATGTTGTGGTGTCCCTAGTCCTAGATCTTTGTTTTTATTTGAATTATCTTAAGTGAATTTCGTTGCTGAGTTAGTTGGCTCGGTACCGAACTTATTTAGGTCGTTAGATTGAGTCTTTTGTGTACGGTGGTTCGTTAACGACCCTGACAACGTCGTTAACGAGGCTGCTCGTGAGTGTGTTTGTTTTATTTTGTTTGTTGTTTTTAGTAGTTGATAAACGAACAACCTTGCTTCCCGTGGAACGATCCTGACCTCCCTGTACTCAGCGGGGTCTTGATTATAAATTTATTTGTTGTCAAGAAACCCTCTCAACAAATTGGCGCCGTTGCCAGGGAAGCAACGTTTTTGTTTGTTTATCTGTGGGTCCGGGAATAGCCCGACCCCGTTTTTGTTTTTAATTTTTGTTTTCTCTGTCTGTTTTCTAAGCGTATGCCGGTAGGACGACGGAGGCTCGAGTTCGACAACACTGGTTATTACTCAGAACCCAAACGTTCCCAGCACCGTAGACTCCGAGAAAACCGAGCCATGGCCACACCTAAAGAGATGGCTCGTCAAATGGAAGACCTCCGAAATCAGATGGAGGCGTTAAAAATTGAGAAAGAAGGCGCTGCTGCTGAGGCTGAGCGTCACCGAGCTGCTAATGCTCGTCTACAAGAGGAGCTTAATGCCTATCCGAGGAATGCCAAACAGTACATGTATCCAGAACTGAGGGTGCCAGAATCTCCAATCGTGCTTCCCGAGATAGAGAAATCCTTTGAGATCAAGTCTCAATTCATATCCTTAATTAAATGGGCTCAGTTTGAAGGGAAACCTACTGAGTGCCCTATGGAGCATATTAGAAATTTTCTTGATTTATGTGACACCATAGCTGGTGAAGGTGTCTCACTTGAATATGTTCTGTTTAAAGCTTTCAGGTGGTCTCTTGCTGGGAAGGCCCTGAGCTGGTTGGAGAGCCTACCTCCTAAGTCTATCAGGACTTGGAAGAACTTGTATGATCAATTTCTTACAAAATTCTTCCCTCCTGCCAAGACAACGGAGTTGAGGAAATGCATCACCTCCTATCACCAGCTGCCTAATGAAACCTTTGTTGAAACATGGGAAAGATTCAAAGAGATGCTTAGACAATGCCCCACTCATGGGCAACCTTTATATGTTTTGCAAGAAATCTTTTTCCAGGGTATCAACGCAAAGACCAAGAATCGCATCAACACGCATAATGCGTGTAGTTTTATAGAGATGGATCCTACGACTGCATGGGAACTGCTGGATAAGCTATCCAATTATGATGCCATGTATGGAACCTAGAAGACCCCACAACCCCAGAAACGTCTCTACATGCCTAACCGAGACGGAGTTGACCCGGATGTTAAAAATCAATTCTTGCAAGATGAGGTCAACCGTTTGAAGAAGCAGGTAAGTTTTCTGAAATCCTCTCAATCATGTCAAGAATGTGGTTAATCTGCACATAGTACATCTGCTTGCACTAACATAGAGCAGGTTAGAGCTGCGGAGACAATAGCTGAGATGAATTATATGAGAGGACCATACAGGAACCAACCTAGCTATCATGACAGGTCAAACAACTATCAGGCATGGGGCAATCAGAATACTAATCAAAACTATGCAATGCGTCCACCAGATAGACGACCTACACCTTATCGACCTCCAGGCCATCAGGAGCCACCATCATGGGTTTAAGGATTACAGAAAGGCATTAACGGAGTGACCAACAAGGTTAACGAAGTTCAAGCCATCCTAAACCAACAAAATAAAAGATGGGGAGAGTTCGATATATGGAAGAAGAGTGTTGATTCCCAACTAGGGAACCTCGCTGCCCAAATTCCGAGACCACAAGGGCAACTCCCGGGCCGCCCCGAGGAGAACCCTAGGGGACAAATAGCAGCGGTGCACCTTAGGAGCGGGAAGACATTGCCGGAGCGAGTCCAAGCTGAGGAAAAGGATGTCACCAAACCGCTCGTTAACGAGCCAGCGAGGGCAAATAACGAGCCCATATACCAAGGTGACGAGGTTCCGAGGGTTCCTGACGACCCTACCCCAGGTAAGTCTTCTAAACCGAGCCTTCCTCTCAACTCTAGGGTAGTTAACGACCCCATCAGGGCCGGTAACGACCCGCCGAGCATACCTGACGATCCTAGTATCGACCCGGTACTCTCACCTCTCGAGCCTAACTTGGTTCCGAGACTGGTGAAATCTCTTCCATTTCCAACTAAGAAATCTATGGACTCTACTGAGAGTAAGTTCAAGCGTTTCGTAAATATTCTTCAGGGCATTAATATTTCCATTCCATTCGCTGAGGCCCTAAGCGAAATGCCGGCTTACAAAAAGTTTTTGAAGGATATTCTTAGCAGGAAAAGATCCATTACAGAGCTGCAGGATGAAGTCAGATCAATAGCTCTACCAAAAAAGCTAGAAGACCCAGGGAGATTTGCAATAACGATCGGCATAGGTAACCACAAGTTCAAAGCTTTATGTGATCTGGGCGCCAGTGCTAGTTTAGTTCCTCTCTCAATCTGGTCTAAAGCTAATATGGGACCACTAGAGCCCATCAGCATGCGGCTTTACATGGCAGACGGATCCTGCATCAAACCAACAGGAGTAATAGAAGACTTTCCAGTTCAAGTGGGCAAATTCTTTGTTCCAAACGACTTCATCGTCATGACAATGCCCGAAGATCCGATGGTGCCTATTATTTTGGGAAGACCGTTCCTCGCCACAGCTGGAGCCATAATCGATGTTAGGAGGGGACTCCTAACTTTCGAAATTGGGGATGAGGTAACGGAATTCCGATTTAAACAGTCAATTAAGGAGACTGATAAAGCCGAAGTCAAGATGCTCTACACCCACAAGGAGATCATTGAATGTGGGGATCCTATTGGAAGATCAACATTAGGTGATGAAATTTCAGGTCAAAGATGGGCAGAAATAACCTCTGCAGTTTCAGTAACGAGCTCCCCAGCCATGTTACCGATTCTCCTGGCAGAAAAAGCAGGCTCGTTAACGACCCCATCAGCATCGTTAACGACCCTGGCAGAAGACAATAAAATTTCAGCCTTTGAATATCTTGAGGAAGTGTTGAAGACAGAGCCAGAAGAACCAATTCTAATACCGGCTGAACCGTCCCCAACACTTAAACCCTTGCCAGACTCCCTCAGGTATGAATTCCTTGGTCCTAATTCTACTTTTCCTGTCATCATTAATGCTAAATTAAGAGATGAGGAAGTAGGAAAACTCCTGAACGTGCTTAGGATGCATAGGAAAGCCATAGGCTACTCCCTAGATGATATAATTGGCATATCCCCTTCCCTTTGCATGCATAGGATATACATGGAGGATAATCATAAACCTACCATAGAGCATCAACGTAGGTTAAATCCTAACATGAAGGATGTAGTTAAAAAGGAAATTATTAAATTACTTGATACTGGGATCATATTTCCTATATCGGACAGCCAATGGGTAAGTCCGGTCCATGTAGTCCCAAAAAAAGGGGGGATGACTGTGTTAGAAAACGAAAAGGGAGAGCTTATTCCGACTAGAACCACCACTAGTTGGAGGATGTGCATTGATTATAGGAAGCTTAATAGTGCTACTAGAAAAGATCATTTCCCGCTTCCTTTCATTGATCAGGTGTTAGAACGCCTAGCCCAGCATGATTATTTTTGTTATTTAGACGGCTATAGCGGTTTTTGGCAGATTCCGATTCACCCTGATGATCAAGAGAAAACAACCTTTACATGTCCTTATGGAACCTTCGCTTATAAAAGAATGCCATTTGGGCTTTGCAATGCCCCTGCTACCTTTCAAAGGTGTATGATGGCCATTTTTTCAGATATGATAGAGGATATTGTAGAGGTTTTCATGGATGACTTTTCTTTTTATGGTTCTTCATTTGATTCTTGTCTTGCTAACCTTGCACGAGTGCTTAAAAGATGTGAAGACACCAATCTCGTGTTGAATTGGGAAAAATGTCATTTCATTGTTCAAGAAGGGATAGTACTAGGACACCTTGTCTCTAAAAGAGGGATAGAAGTAGATAGAGCAAAAATTGAGCTTATTGAAAAACTACCTCCTCCTTCTTCTATAAGAGACATTAGGAGTTTCCTTGGGCATGCTGGCTTTTACAGACGATTTATTCAAGATTTTTCTAAGATAGCTAAACCTTTGACTAACCTACTAATGAAAGATGTAGTGTTTGAGCTGTCTCCAGAATGTGTTGAAGCATTTTACAGGTTAAGAGCTGCCCTCGTATCTGCCCCCATTATGCAGTCCCCAGATTGGACATTGCCTTTTGAGATTATGTGTGATGCCAGTGACTATGCAGTTGGCGCAGTCCTAGGGCAACGGAAGGACAAAAAGCTCCATGCGATCTATTACGCCAGTAAGACGCTGGATGAGACGCAGAGTAAGTATACCACAACAGAGAAGGAGTTTCTTGCCGTGGTATTTGCCTTCGAAAAATTCCGGTCCTACCTTGTTGGATCCAAAGTGATTGTTTATACTGACCATGAGGCTGTTAGATACCTAATGGCTAAAAAGGATGCCAAACCCAGATTGCTTCGTTGGATGCTCTTACTGCAGGAATTTGACCACGAAATAAGAGACAAAAAAGGAGCAGAGAATCTAGTGGCGGATCATTTATCCAGATTGCCAGTGAAGCATATCACTAAGTCCAACAATGAGGTGCCAATAAACGATTCCAGACCGGACGAACACCTCCTGCTGAACGAGGTCGAACGCAACAAGTTCCTCGTCACCGACCCCTTCAGGGTCGTGAACGAGGAACCGAGGCTGGAAGGCACAAATTACAAGGATAAACTTCCAGAGCGTGTCAGAATGTCAGTCAATCAGGTCGTTAGTAAGCCACAGGAGGTCGTTAGTGAGGATAAAATAAGGACTCCAGGGTCGTTAACGACCCATTCAGGTAAGATTTCTGAAACCAAACTGGCTCAAATCAATTCCATTTCTTCTCCTACTTCTATTTCTTTTTCCTCAATATCAATCCATGTTGTTAGAGGGTCAAAAGCCCCTTGGTTCGCGGATTTCGCTAACTATCTTGTAGGAGGCGTAATTCCCGAGGGTCTAACCCCACAAAAGAAGAAGAAATTTCTACATGATGTAAAACAGTACTATTGGGATGATCCTTACTTGTTTAAGCAAGGAAGCGATCACCTCTTTAGGCGTTGTGTCCCAGAAGAGGAGATTGAGAATGTGATCCATCAATGTCACACACTTCCAATTGGAGGCCATGCAAAAGGATTCAAAACCACGGCGAAGATTCTTCAAAGTGGTCTCTATTGGCCAACCATGTTCGAAGATGTGCAAGCTTATGTGACAGCATGTGATGGGTGCCAACGCTCAGGAAACATCAGTTGGAGACATGAAAATCCACTTACCGGGATATTGGAGGTCGAGCTATTTGACGTATGGGGCATAGACTTCATGGGACCGTTTCCCGCATCAGGCCCCTACAAGTACATCCTAGTTGCGGTCGATTATGTCTCTAAGTGGGTAGAAGCTGTCGCTACAAGGACTAACGACGCCAAGACTGTGGCTAAATTCATCAAGACCAATATTTTCCCCAGGTTCGGCGTTCCAAGGGTCCTTATCAGTGATGGTGGTTCTCATTTCATTGAGCGGAGTTTCGAAGCACTTTTGGCTAAGTATGGGGTATCCCATCGGGTGGCAACACCCTATCATCCCCAAACTAGTGGCCAGGTTGAAGTTTCAAACAGGCAAATAAAGAGCATATTAGAGAAGAAAGTGTCCCGTTCTAGGAAGGATTGGTCCTCCAAATTGGATGACGCTCTATGGGCATACAAGACAGCATACAAGACGCCTCTACGCACCACTCCTTATAATCTAGTGTATGGCAAGGCATGTCATTTACCCATTGAGATGGAGCACAAAGCATTATGGGCTCTTAAGGAGCTCAACATGAACCTCGACGCGGCTGGAGCAAAAAGATTCATGGACTTGCAAGCATTAGAAGAATTGAGGCTGAAGGCGTACGAAAATGCTGAAATTTACAAGGAACGCACTAAAAGGTGGCATGATCGGAAATTGGTGCCCAAAACTTATGAAGTTGGCGACAAGGTACTTCTTTTCAACTCTAGACTCCGACTATTCCCAGGGAAGCTCAGGACCCGATGGAGTGGGCCATTCGTGGTTCATCACATCTATCCTCACGGAGCGGTGGAGTTGATCGATAACCAAGGCATAATCTTCAAAGTTAATGGCCACCGGCTGAAGAAGTTCCATGAGCAACCCGACCCGGACGAAGAGATCAGAGTTACCATAGCTCTCACATCATCGGACTAGTCAAAAGGAGTACGTCGGGCTGACGACGTTAAAAATAGCGCTTACGGGAGGCAACCCGTTTTTTTTAGTATAGAATTAGATTATTTTTATTCTTTTCTTTTTAAACTCTTTTTCTTAGCGTTCTTTTGAGTTCTTTTAAGTAGTTTTTAGGATAGAAATTAGGATTAAATTTTGAACTAACAAGACACAGGAGAAGGGATCGAAAAATCACTTCAAGAGGCTACGGTGGCTCGTTAACGACCCACCCAGGGTCGTTAACGACCCGGTCCGAACGACCCGATTCGGCAAAACGGGCAGGTAAGTTTTTTTTTTAACCTCGTCTATCTTTTTACTACCTTAGCCGCCCCCCCCCCTCTACCCCTTCCTATTCCTACCCTCTCCTATATAACCCTTCTACCCCTCCCAAAACTCTTTCACTCTCAATTCATCCAAAATCCAAACTTCTCCAAAACACAACCAAAGATCTTGAAGACCCCCACCACCGATCGGAATCCCTCACCAACCACCGAGTAGCCGTCGTTACCGAAGCCCGGAAACCCTTCCTCCCACCGACGAAGATCCGAGTTTTCGTTAGCCCGCTTTCACCGAGCTCGTTAATCACCCAAATTCCGACCCCTTGTTCTTCAATTTCTCGATTCTCCGGTATGATTTCTAAACCCTAACTCAAAATTGCATGATTCATGGTTTTTAGGGTAGAAATTTCATGTCTAGAATTGAGTTCATATAGAGGATAGATGTCATGATTCGATTTTGCCTAAGAAAGTTTGATTTTGCTTAGTAATTCTAGATCTAGAGAAGGATATTCATGTTAGATATCTCATTGAGAAAAGTTGATTGTGAAAAACATGAATTTTTCTTGTTCTAGTATCAAGCTACAACTTAGCATGTCAAAATTTCGGGTAAATTTAGCATCAGCGGGATGGGTAATTGAGCAAGTATGGGGTGTGTTTTTCCGATTGTGTGACTAAGTGAAGGAGTATAGAGGATTGCATGCTTGATTTTGGCTTGATTTTTAAGATAGATTAAAACTCGAAATTCTACAATTTTGTTCTCGAAAGCTCGTTAACGACCCACCCAGGCTCGTTAACGACCCTGTGTGGCCTCAAAAGATCAATCCAGTCCAGATTCGTAAACGACCCAATTGGGTAGTTAACGAATAATTCCGAGGGTATTTCGAGACCAAGTATGGGGTCTCTCGCCTATCTATTTTGAGTGGATCTTATGTTGGAAAATTCTTGATTATTTTATAGATCTCATGGCAAGTTCAAGCAGACCCGCTACCCGAGCTCAAAAGAAGAGAAGGAACCAGAGGTCCCCATCTCCACCTCGCATGGACAACGTGATTTTGAGTACTCAAGGCCAAGTGCATCGATACCGTGCCATTCTAGAGAAGGACCACAACACCCGTTGGTTCTCGAAGTCTAGTGCTATAAACACGGGGATCTATACGGACGTCAAGGAGGCCTTCCTTATCCTTGGTGCATCCCATCTCCTGAAGAAGGAGAATTTACCACACTACCCGACCCTCACATCCGAGTTTTTGGCCACTCTAGAGACTAGCTTCCCGACGAAGACTTCGGCGGGACGAATCCGGTTTCGGCTCGGTAATGTGAGCCGTGAGTTCACCATGGCAGAGTTCAACGCAATCCTAGAGCTTCCAAATCCGTCTAGAGACTACAGCTTGAAAGACTACAGGGTGACTAGGACATGGAGCTACATCACGGGGGAAGAACAATCCTCCACAACGGCATTATCTGGGGCAAGCATCATCAACCCCATCTTCAGGATCATTCTCCGAGTCCTAGCCGCTATGTTTTGGCCAAAGAGAGAGTTGAACAGGCCAATGAGGACGGAAGTTGCTTGTCTTTGCACCATTCTTTTCGAGGAGCCCGACCCCTTGAATTTAGGGTATGAATGGCTCTACTACGTCGAGAAATCAACCAAGTCCAAGGAATTTTGGTGTGGCAACTTGGTTAGTCTTTTAGCTAAAAACCTCGGCATCGACCTTACTCGGTACACACCGGCTCTTGCTCAACTCCTCAACAAGAACTATTGGTATAGCTCCGGTATTTTCATTCAAGCGGAGGAAGGATTCAAAGTAAAAGTTCAAGATCACCTCATTAGACCCACCCTCGACAAGTTGGAGCTACTCTACGTACCAAATTGGTACGAGGTGTGGACGGGGCATGTTTACCCATTAGAGCCCAAGCCGGAGGATGAGCTATCACTACGGCCGTGTGAGACAAGATTTGAGCGAGAAGGTGAAGCAATGGATGAAGAAGAAGATGAAGATGAGGATACCGAGGTAGTTGGCGATGACACTGAAGAAGTCGACACCGAGGGAGGAACTGAGGAGCTAAACCTCGAGGATGAAGACCTCGACACGGAAGTTTTGGGCACCAACGTCCTCGTTGACGAGCCTACCAGGCTCGTTAACGACCATTTCCAGCCTCCTTCCTATACTTCTAACGAGGCACCCAGCTTCGTTAACGAGGCCCCGAGGACCACTACCGACCCACCGCCAACTCCTACCGACCCTCATTCCTATGGTCTCATGCCATACAACCGGGTGCTGTACCAAGATCATTTCCAGCCTCACTATCCACCACCTCCTCAGCCCGAGTACACAGGATCGAGTATGCCACCACCATGGGCCGAGGATCTTTCTGCTCGGATGCAGCAGCTTCACCTCCAGCAAGACCATATTCATCGGAGGATGGACAGATGGGAGACTGTCTATTCTGCTCGCATGTCGATGGAGGATGAGAGGCATCGTCAGAGAGAGGCGGATGATGCTGAGCGTTGGAGGATGATGTATGACTTCATGTGTACCTTTGAGCACTACTTTCCTCCACCAAACCAGTGATTCAACCTGCAGATGAAGTTTTTCCTTGTTTTCCACTTTTGAGACTTTGTAAGTTTTTATGTTTGTTTTTTTTCTTTCTTTTATCTTTGTTTGTTTTCTTTTCTATTTCTTTTCCTTCTTCTTATTTTTTTTATAGTGGGGACACTGTAATTTTAAGTATGGGGTGGGAGAAAATAGAAAACTTGTTGTTGTAGTGTTTTATGTGTTTTGAGTAGTTTTTATTCTCTAGAAAAATGAAATGAAAAAAAAATCGAAAAATTAGAAAAAAATCGAAAAAAAAGAGTTTTAGAATTAATAGGTATCCCTTTCTTAGGTTCTATGATAGTAATTTCTAGCTTAATCATATAATTCCTTGCAAACATGTCTTTAATAGTATAGCCGGATTCTTAACTTGAAATTGTTTTTTAGAAGAAGATAGCACTTGATGAAATTGAGCACATATACTTTATAGCATAAGTGATGCAATCCAACAAAATTATTACCTAGTGAGGAATTTTTGGCCTTATAGGGAGAACATCAATAAATCCCTCTTCGTTTCTTGTGTGATTTACTCTCTATATGCATATTATCTCTTGGAATTGTGATGGTTATCTATTTCTTGAGACCCGTATGGGATTTATAGTTCATTACTTGTGAGAATCATATGATGGAGAACTTATTTTTATAAGCCTTTTTATTCCTTATCCACCTTTACATGATCCTTCTTTTGATAGCCAATTCTAGCCTTATAGCCTTTTATTTTTAGCTCTACAAAAATTTCCCTAGCCGAGATAAGCTTGACCCTATCTGGGGATTAGGACTTAGATTGGAGAGGTATTTTTGTTGAGTGTAAAAAAGGGAGTGACATATAATGTTTGCTGTGATTGAGGGATTATTGGGAAGGGTAGATTGGAAGTCTCTGGTTTTACTTGTAATAAGAAAGATCTCTTGATGAGCAAAAGATGCACAAAATAAAGTTATTGGTTGGAGATAAGGAGAAAGAAATGATGGAAGAATACACGATGAAGCTCGTTAACGACCCTGAAGTAGGGCTCGTTAACGAAGCAGCGAAAAGGAAAAAGAAAGAAGAAAGAGTTAGATAAATATAAAGTGAAGAAGAGAAGAAAGAAGTTTGAAGTGCATATGTGTTTATAGATAATATCAGAGATTCTTTTAGTTCTTATGAGGCTTTCTAGGATATGTTGGGTAAGTAAAGAGAGTGTGCATAATGAGAGAGTGAGTTTGGTATACGTTTTTATGAGAGTTTTTGTTTATGTGTGAGTTTTTAGGAGTCTTTGATTCCCGGATATTATTAGCACCACGTAGCCAAAATATTTTCTACGCCTTATTGTTTTTACCAAGCCCCATTATAACCCGGCCGAATGGAAGCTTCTATGAAGTTTTTCATTGAGCCCCCTAAGTTGCTCTTGATGATTTTTGCTTGTTTTGACAAATCTTGGGTGGAGATTATTGGTGATATAAGTTCCAATTTCTATGATTTTTTTTGTATATAAGATGAGTTGAGAGATTGAATTTATAGGCCTAAACACTTGAGATTTGAGTTAAACACATTATATCCCTTGAGAGGTTGGATTGTATTTTCTTGTGTCTATTTGGTGCATATATGTGTGATGACATTAATAAATCTTTTGCTATATTTTTCTCATGTGTAGATGTTGTTTTTTAGAGGATGGCTATATCTTGATAAGTATGTTTGTTTGGTTTTGGTTATTGTTTAGTGATTGCTTGAGGACAAGCAAGTCTAAGTATGGGGTATTTTGATGTTCGTGTTTTTAGTATAGTTTTTTAGTAGGTTTTCTTTGTTTGTTAGGTTTAGTTTTGATAAAATTAGGTTTATTTTTGTGTGTTTTTGGATGGTTTTGCATATTTTCATAGAAAGTATGGAAGCTACTCTATTTTGTGTATTTTGTAGGTTTTAGCAAGGGAAAGGTGCTATATGAAGCTGAATTTGGAGCGCTACAATGAAAGACAGAGGAATAAAAGTATGGAGAAGGCAGAGTCCAGGTCTTACGAGATGAAGTGTGGAAGAAACCAAGCCCAGGCTCGTTAACGAGGCTGTGAGGGCTCGCTAACGAGGCCACGTGATAGAAATTTCGAGGGTTGACTTTGTAACTCACTGATCCTGTGCGAGAAATTATTTCCGTGTCGGTAGAGTATCTTTTTATGATTTTTAGGGTTTTTATATTATGTATTTTAGGTCTTTCTATCTTTCTAGATTTTATTTCTATCTTTCTAGATTTTATTTTTATCTTTTTAGGAAAGTTTTTATCTTCTAGCCTTATTAATTTTTAGCCTTTTTAGTATAAATAGCCTTCTTATTTAGCCTAGAAGGTGTGTGGATTTTTTTAGGGGGAGATCGATATAGAGAGAAGAGGAAGATGCCGAGAGAGTCGAGAGAGGATCGGAGTCGAGTTCGGAGGTCGGTGAACGACAGTTACCGAGTTCGTTGATCGAGATTTTGGTTCGGTGCTTTGTATTTTTTTCGGTTTCTTCTGATTTCTTGTAAGACGATATTTTGTTATTAATTTGAGTAGTGTTTTGTTTTCAATGATTTCTTTTCTTGAATTTGTTTTCTTAGTTATGATTAGTGAGTAGTCTTCTTTTCTAGGATCGGGGATAAGCCCGGCATAGTTAAGCATGTTTGATGAGTAAGATTGTGTGTTGAATGCCTTTTATCCATTATTGAGATTGTTTGTTGAGTTTATACCAAGATGAAAGTTGAGGTAATTTGGGTTTTTAACTTGATTGAAAGAGAAAGTTAGTAACTTGAAGGTTGGTATTGTTTGAATACGAAAGTTTCAAGCTTTAGATCCAAAACAAGCAATTAAGTGAATTGGGTTAAGAAAGTAGGTTAATTTACTTGATATTCAGCGAAAGTTGATGACTCTATCTATTTAAAGGCATGATCTATTCTTCTTACAAGTTTATATGCATGACTATGTTGTGGTGTCCCTAGTCCTAGATCTTTGTTTTTATTTGAATTATCTTAAGTGAATTTCGTTGCTGAGTTAGTTGGCTCGGTACCGAACTTATTTAGGTCATTAGATTGAGTCTTTTGTGTACGGTGGTTCGTTAACGACCCTGACAACGTCGTTAACGAGGCTGCTCGTGAGTGTGTTTGTTTTATTTTGTTTGTTGTTTTTAGTAGTTGATAAACGAACAACCTTGCTTCCTGTGGAACGATCCTGACCTCCCTGTACTCAGTGGGGTCTTGATTATAAATTTATTTGTTGTCAAGAAACCCTCTCAACAGGAGATCAAGCAATCACTGAACCACTTTAAGTCCGCCTTTCTAGATGTTGGAGCCACTCATTCAATGCAAAAAGTGAATGGACAACGCTTGAAACCGTATTTTGAAGAATTTAGCAATGCTATTCTTGAGGAGACGGTTTTGGATGAGCCTAATACATGAGCGGTAATGGGTCAAGCTAATGACGTTAAACAAGCGCTTCTTGGGAGCAACCCAAGCTTTTAGTTTTTCTTTGTTTTCTAGAATAAGTTTTTCGGTTTGTTTTTGTTCGGTTTTTGCTTTGTTTTGGTTTTTTTTGCTCTTAGTTTTAGGTAAAGTCGGAAAATAGGTACACGCAGTTCAAGGAAGCCACGACGTCCTCGCGCTCGTAGGGCCCGTGCCCGCACATCACCAGCAGCAAGTCGAAAAGGTTGAGCGCGGACTGAACAAGGTGGAGCGCGACCGCGGAACGGGTGCCCCAAACCGCGCTCCGACGGGCCGATTTTCTGCGGCCAAAGCGCGGGCAAGGTTGGCCATTGCGCGACCGCGATTCCGGGACACCAAACCGCATTTCGGCGCGCGTTCAGCAGCATAAAACCTAAAATAAATCGGACTCCCTCTATATTCCTTCTTCTTCACTACGCCGACTCCTCTCTCCAACCCCTCTCCTCCATCAAAATTCAACCTTCAAGCTTCCATTGAAGTCCAAATCTCCAAATCAAGGCTGATTTGCACTCCAAAACATCAAACAAGTAAGATTTCATACTCTTTCTTTCAATTTCTAACAAAAAATTTGAGTTTTCAACCTAAATCCTTCAAGCTAGGGTTTTGCATGAAAACCTCAATTTAAGGGCCTTTTAGGTCGAAATTTCTCAATTTGAGTTCAATTTCTAGATTGTTAGCATGATTATGAGTTAGTTTCATGGTTAGATTGAGCTAATTCTATAATTTCAAAATTAATCATATTTCTAGATTGCAAGTGCAACTACATGAACTATGTATATAGTTCATGTAGTTGCACTTGCATGTTTATTTTATTGTTATGCAGTGATTAAAAGTTTGAAAAATCCGATAAAATTTTGAAAAATTTAGAAAATTTAAAAAAAAATGTTGTTTGCATTTTAGGACTCATTTTTCCCCTTTGAACCACTTGTTTATTGAGTGAGCATGATTTCATATCCCATGACTTGTTAGTTATTCATGAAAGTTCTAAAATAAGAATTGCTTAATTTTGAAGGAGTATACATGAAAGTAAGAATTTGAGTTATTTATGAAGTTCTAACCAATTGTAGCCTTTTGAGATCTTTTGAGCTTATTATGCTATTTTTGCATGAAATTCTTGAGTGCATCTCTTTGATTGTTTAAACTCTAGAACTTGCGTTTAGATTCTTTTTCGAGGCCACATTATATGATTTGAATGCATGATGTAAAAGTGATTGAGGCAAATTTTCTTTAGCTCATTCGTATCCTTATCTACCCTACATTATACCTTTGTTTTTGTAGCCCCATTGTTTTTTTAGCCTTAGCCTTGATTTTTAGCTCCACAAAAATTGTTCCTAGCCGAATAAGCTTGACCCTTATCCGCGAATTAATTAGGATTTGACTAGGGTAATTTTGTGGCTTATTTGATGTACTTTGGGGTTTCTGAGGAAGTCTGAAAAGGTGTAATTGAGAGGAATGTGAAAAATTGTTAAAGAAGTTAAGGATGTTGGGAATGTTCATTGAAAATCCTTTGAGGAAAGTTTGGCATGAATGGTTGATTGAGATGAGCTTTATGTATAAATTGCAAAGTTGTTCTTATGAGAGAAGAATGAAAAAGAATGAATCTCAATTGTGTTTGTGGAAAGAAAATCAAAAAATGAGCAAGATAAAGAAGAAAAAAGTGTTTTAAGTAAGTAATAGAAGAAAAGGAAGAGCAAGTTGGGAAGATGTTTTGAGAGTGAGTGTTAATGTAATTTGGGTTTTAGTTGATTATAGTTCCCGGATTATGCAACACATGGCCATATAATGATTCCCCACCTACTTGTCTATACCTTGGCCCCATTACAACCATGAAAAAGACCTCATGATTTACATTTTGCATTTGAACATCCGTGGTGGAGATTTAGTACACTGATGCAAGCATATGGTAGTTGGCATTCAAAGATGATTTTTGAGCGAAAACACATACTCTTTTAAACACTTGAGTGTTGAGTGCAAACACATATATCTTGGTGAGGGTTATAATGGATTAATAGCTTGGTTTGAAGCTTTCATTAAATGTATGCACCGATTTCTTAGTTAAGTTTGAGTTTCTTGAAAATGCATGGAAGTCATGGCTTGCTTGTTTGTGGTGAGATTGATTTTATGTCTTGCTTGAGGACAACAAGTTCACGCATGGGGGAATTTGATAGAGCATATAGATATAGGTTTTAGAGCATGTTTTTATTCCCGTTTTATGCATGCTTAGCTAGAATTTCGCTTTAAGTTGTAGTTTAGGATTTATTTCGATTTAGTTTGGAATCTACGCGTTTTTGTGCCTTATTACAGATTGAAAGGTGAAGAATGGTTGATATGAAGCTAAGGACCGGACCTAGGGACGCGTGGAGAGCATTGAAGAGAAGAACCGAAGGAAAATCACAAGTCAAGATTAAAGGCCAAACTGCGGTTTGAAGCATTGTGCCAGCGCCGGAGGACCCAACTTTCTGCAGCCAAAGCGCGGGGAGGACCGGCCGTTCTGCGACCGCGCTATGGGTGGCCTAAACCGCACTCCGGCATGTTTGTACGACGCTGACTTGGGCCTCCGTGTTATATTTTGGGCCGACATTATTAGTATTTTTGGATATTTTTAGCTACGATATAAATACTTTTCTTATGGTTTCTTTAAATTATTATGCTATCTATTGTTCTTGCTTTTACGTTATTGTTGAACTGTAGAATTGTTGGAGACAAAACCCTAGTTTTCACAATTGAAGAGAAATCTAACTCTTGTAAGTTTAATTTTTCTTTAATATCTTATTCTAGCTAAATTTCCCATGTCCAACTAGTTAGTTGAAATTTTATGCATGATCGTTTGTGTGATTTGAATTATTTCTATTTGCCTTGACTAGATTGAATCTCTCCGTGCTTGATTGATTAAAATCACTTAGGATTATAATAGCTTGATCACCTATTCTATTTCTAGGTTGAATTACAACTAGAATAATTAAATAGACGGTGGAATTTGATTATTCATGGATGAATCATTTGATTAAGCTTATAGACAGTGGAATAAGGTTAATCAAAGGCGGAGAATTTAATCACAAAACTTCATGAATAGACGGTGGAATTCATGAAGTATGTTTCTATTGAATGCTTTGAACATAATTGCATGATCAATTTGACATAAAAAGTTTTATAGGTTAATTGGTTAAAAGGTTAATAAAGATGGTGTATATTGATAACGACCTTAAGCTTGAATTTCATAAATTCACAATAAATTAGTCAAGGGAAATCGAAATAAGAATAATCGAGGATCAAAACTCATGTATGCAATGGATACGAAACTAGTTGGATGCTTTTCTCTATATTTGAATCTCTAATCGTTTTATTTGTTCTGCTTTATTTAGTTAGATTTATACTTGCAATCATAAAAACTCCCCTTTAACTTAGTAATATTATTTAAATACAAATAATCTAAGTCCCTGTGGGTTCGACCCTTGCTTCCACTTTACTCAGGTTAGGAAGTTAGAATAATTCTTTGACAGTGGTTTTACAGCTAGAATTAAACTTACAAGAGTTAGATTTCTCTTCAATGTTGCAAACTAGGGTTTTGTCTCCCAAAATTCTCCAATTCAACAATAACGTAAAAGCCAAAAGTAAAAGATAGCATAATAATCCAAAGAAACCCTAAAAAAGTATTTATATCGTAGCTTAAAATATCCAAAAATACTAATAAAGTCGGCCCAAAAGATAACACGAAGGCCCGAGTCAGCGTCGTACAAACGCGCCAGAGCGCGGTTTAGGCCACCCATAGCGTGGTTGCGGAACGGCCGGTCCTCCCCGCGCTTTGGCTTCAAGAACAAAAGCTTCTGGAATTTCTCACCCGGTGATTCGGATACTTCAGAGGTTCTTTGCCCATTCTATCACCGGTAGAGGAGAGGGTGAGAACAATTACCCTAATAAGGACATCTTCTTGCTTCGGTGTATTTTGGAGGACCGTAAGATTGATATTGGTGGAGCCATAATGCATAATATGGCTCGCATGGCTAGGAAGAATACATGACGGATCACTGTGGGAGATGTGATTACTCGACTTGCCCAATACTTTGAGATTGATTTGGATCAATGTGTGGGTAGGATAGATGCTCTCAAAGTATTGGGCAAGTCGAGTAATCACACCTCCCACAGTGATCCGTCCTGTATTCTTCCTAGCCATGCGAGCCATATTATGCATCATGGCTCCACCAATATCAATCTTACGGTCCTCCAAAATACCCCGAAGCAAGAAGATGTCCTTCTTATGGCAATTGTTCTCACCCTCTCCTCTACCGGTGATAGAATGGGCACAGAACCTCTGAAGTATCCGAATCACCGGGTGAGAAATTCCAAAAGCTTTTGTTCTTGAAACCAAATATTCATTACTTCTCGAAAGTCGGGCCCATTGTTCATCTAAGTGGCCCTTGACTCCCACCTTACAACATTCTCATGATATCTTGGAAACCTGAAAAATGTGTTGATCTCAATCAATGTCATGGAGCTTTGCACTTCACCCAACTGAAACATGCATCTACCCTCATTCGTGAACCGTCCTTCCAAGATATGAGCCTCCAGAGTGCTCATAAACTCCAAAAACAAGCTACGATAGACCGGCAATCGCATGCTTAACAAACCTAGAAAGCTCTTCTCAAACTCAATTTTTCTCAATTCGGTAGCCAAACCCAAATCCTCCATCAAAGCCGAATCGATATATCTAGGAGGTTGGATTTCACGCTTCTTCAACTCATTGAACTGGTCTAAATGCTTCATGTCACTAAATTGAATTCCCAAAGAAGCCGGTGTGATATTACTTCCCGATAAGGACGGTTGAGGCGGAGCTCGGAATCGAGATGAAGAGGGCACAACGTCTTGAGCCTTAGATGATGTTGCTTGGGTTTCTCTTTGTGGATGACTCGGTCCCAGAGGAGCGTTAGCCGGAGCCTTCGTACGAACCATGGTTTAATTTACCTACACCAAGCACAAGACAGCACAAAACAAATACAATTCGATTGCCCCGGCAAGAGCTAACCACCAAACAAGTAATAATAAACAATAATAGCACTCAAACACTCTTCTTCCCCCACTAACCTTAGCATAAAATATGATTAATTTCGAAGTTAAAGAATTAGCTCAATCTAACCATGAAACTAACTCATAATCATGCTAACAATCTAGAAATTGAACTCAAATTGAGAAATTTCGACCTAAAAAGCCCTTAAATTGAGGTTTTTATACAAAAACCTAGCTTGAAGGATTTAGGTTGAAAACTCAAATTTTTTGTTAGAAATCGAAAGAAAGAGTATGAAATCTTACTTGTTGGATGTTTGGGAGTGAAAATCCGGCCTTGATTTGGAGATTTGGACAACAATGGAAGTTTGCAGGTTGAATTTTAATGGAGGAGAGGGGTTGAAGAGAGGAGCCGGCGCGGTGAAGAAGAAGGAATATAGAGGAAGTCCGATTTTTTTTAGGTTTTATGGTGCCGAACGCGCGCCGAAACGCGGTTTGGTGTCCCGGAAGCGCGGTCGCGGAATGGCCATCCTTGCCCGCGCTTTGGCCGCAGAAAATCGGCCTGTTAGAGCGCGGTTTGGGGCACCCGTTCTGCGGTCGCGCTCCACCTTGTTCAGTCCTCGCTCAGCCTTTTCGACTTGCTGCTGGTGATGCGTGGGCACGGGCTCTACGAGTGCGAGGTCGTCGTGGCTTGCTTGAATCGCGTGTACCTATTTCTTGACTTTACCTAAAACTAAGAGCAAAAACAAACCAAAACAAAGCAAAAACCGAACAAAAACAAACCGAAAAACTTATTCTAGAAAACAAAGAAAAACTAAAAGCTTGGGTTGCCTCCCAAGAAGCGCTTGTTTAACTTCATTAGCTTGACGCATTACCGCTCACATATTAGGCTCGTCCAAAACCGTCTCTTCAAGAATAGCATTGCTAAATTCTTCAAAATACGGTTTCAAGCGCTGTCCATTCACTTTTTGCATTGAATGAGTGGCTCCAACATCTAGAAAGGCGGACTTAAAGTGGCTCAGTGATTGCTTGATCTCCCCATTAGGGCCCTGCAAAACAAAAGAAACAAGCTTCTTGCTTGGCAATGTTAGTTGCATGGGCTTAAAGCCCGGTATCAAGGGTGGTCGCTCATAGTGAGCGTTCAACTTAGCTACAACTCCCTTCATGTTAGCGTATAGCATACAATCCACTTTATTATCATTAACTACAGGATTTCGAGGGAAGATTTCAACCCATCATGAACTTTAACATCAAAGAAAACCGGGACAGAGTTATCTAAAACATTAATGGAGCATAAATAATTGTAATCGTAGGGGAATTTCATGGCATCAGAGATGTTATACTCAACCCTTTCCCCATCAAACTCCATAGTTAATGAACCACTACGCATATTAATTTTTGTATTGGCCATTTTTAAGAATGGTCTACCTAAGAGAATTGGAGCCGCATGCTTGTCATGTTCCATATGAAGTACATAGAAATCAGCAGGAAAGATCAACTTATCAATCATGACAATCACATCTTCTACAATCCCCTTCGAGTAAACATTGGATCCATAGGCTAATTGAATTACTATATCCGTTGCATGTAATGGACAAAGCTCAAGAGATTTATAAACTGAATAAGGAAAAACATTTATAGAAGCACCCAAGTCTAACATAGCCTTATCAAATTTCGTCTCATCTATAATGTAAGGGATAGTGAACATATATACCTGGGTCTCCGCACTTCTTTGGCATTCGTCTTTGGAAGACTGCTGAGATTTGTTCGCTAACCTTGATCTTTTGCTTCCCTTTAGGCTTTTGATTCTGCTTGACTGTGCATAGCTCCTTCAAGAATTTAGCATAGCGAGGAATGCTCTTGATAAGCTTGAGAAGTGGAATGTTCACCTTGCAATTGCTAAATGTCTCGAATATCTCGTTGTCATTCTCCAGCTTAGGGGTTTCCTTTAATGCATCAGGAAAGGGTGGAAGAGGTTTGAGAGCCAAGTTCAAAGGAGTAAACGAGTCCTCGTTCAACTCCGTGGGCGCAGTTTGGACCGCTGGGAGCGCGGTTGCGCTCTGGCATGTTTTGCCCGCGCTGCGGCTGCATATAGTTAGCCTGTCTGGGCAAGGCTTGGGGCTCGAGGGCGTGGGGGTGCTCTGGCATTCTTGATCGTGGTCGTTCAACTGTACCAACTCCGAAGTTTCCTCCTCCTCATCTTCTTTTTCATTCAAAGGTTTCTTTTCAGCTTTGTTCTCCAACACTTTACCACTACGGAGTGAGATTGCATTCACATGCTGTTTAGGATTGAGTTCCATCTGAGAAGGTAATCTGTTGGAATCTCTAGCTTCAAGTTTGCTCATCGCATTTGGAAGTTGGCCCATCTTATTATCCAAGTTGGCTATGCTTGACTTGGTGTCATGCTGAAATTGCCCCATAGATTATTGCATAATAGTCATACTTTGGGTACGAGCGCGGATCATTTCATCCGTGGATAAGGATGGGCCTTGATTCGGTGTTTGAGGCTGAGGTTGAAAGTGAGGTCTAAAACCTGGAGGGCCGTTTGGAGGTATATATTGTTGATTGTGATTTCCATACCTCAAATTGTGATGATCCTTCCAGCCCGGATTGTATGTGGTCGAATAAGGATCATATGCTGGCCTTTTTGGCCCATAGCCTCCAAGTGCATTGACTTCTTCCTCTTGAGTATGAAGAGTAGGACAAGCATCTGTCTTGTGAGTAATATCGGACCAGAAACCGCAAGGTTTGACTTGTTGTTGTCCTCCTAACATGAATTGCCTGAACATAGACTTCAACTCATTCACCTCTTCATGTAAAGATGTAGCATTGATAGAATGGGCAACCCTCATTGTAGCTCTTTTGCTGAATTGACAGGAGCCTTCAGATAGTTCATGGAAAAGCTCAAAAGCTTCAGCAGAAGTCTTATTCAGGATGTTTCCTCCACAAGCAGCATTAACATGTCGGCGTTCTTCATCCAGTAAGCCTTCATGGAGGTACATAACAAGATCCAGCTAAGAATAGCTATGATAGGGGCAACTTGCGATCAGCTTCTTGAACCTCTCAAAATATACTGTGATTCGTTCGGGAGCTGTTCAATGTTGCTAATGCTCTTCTTCAGACTTGAAAGCTTTGTGGCAAGAAAATATTTCTCAAGAAAAGCCTTCTTCAATTGCTCCCAAGTCTGAATACTGCCAGGAGCCAAGTAATAGAGCCAATCACTAGCTCCCGCTTTCAAAGAAAAAGAGAAAGCTCTCAGCTTAATTTGATCATCAGTGACGCCTTTCGGTTTCATGCTAGAACAGACAACATGAAATTCAGCCAGATATTTGTTGGGATCCTCACCCGCCTTCCCATAGAATTGAGGAAGGAGGTGAATCAACCCATATTTTACTTCAAATTGGACACCGTCAGGGAGCTCAGGTAGCTTCACCGCCAATGGTTGGGCCAAATCAGGTGCAGTCAACTGTCTCAGTTTCTATTGAGCCATCTCCGCAATTTCAGGAATGTTTTCAGTTTCAGAATCAGAGGTGGAAGAATCCAGGTTGAACGGTAGTTCACGAGATATATCACGAGCTTGTCTACGCTACCTAGAGAAAGTCCTTTCTATTTTTGAATCAAATGCAACAAGAGATGGATTAGTAGCATGGGTATGAACCATGCAAGTGGTTCACACCCCCAAAAAAATGTAACACTAGTGATGTCTCTCTATTTGGTGGTGTTTTCATATGTGATTTCCTTTGTAAATATGTTTCTTTTTCCCCTTTTCTTGTGCCTTTTGTTCCTTTTTAGCCTAGTTCCCGTACTTCTATGAGATTCGGAGACTACGCACATTTTATGTGTTTTGTAGGTAATTTGGCATAGATCAAGGGTTGATTTTAAGGAGGGTCGAGACATGGAGTGAGGCCGAGCTAAAGCGGGAAAGAGAGGAACAAGCCATGAAGAAGAACAAGAGAAGCCAACAAGAAGAAGGTGGAACGAGGTTCGGACCGAGTTGCAACCAACCTCGGGCCCGACTTGAAGTTTCAACCTCGGACCGACTTGCATAGTAACTCGGGCCTGAGGTCCTCCGTGTCGGTCCAAGTCGGTCACCGAACTACTTGGGCTCCAAGGCACGAATTTGTGGACTTCCACTTTTGCCCCTCATCTAATCCATAAAAGGCCCTCTTGTCTTCTAAGAAAGGGTTCCTCCCCCCCACTCTCTCACACAAAAAGGGGGATTCCAAGGGAGCCAAGGGGATACTTGGAGAGCAAGGAGGAAGGAGAGGAGAAGGAGAAGAGAGAGAATCGGCCAAGGGAGGGAGATTTGGTAGGTTTTGGTTGATAGATTAGCTTTGCTTTGTTTTGATCTTGTGGATTTGGAAACTTTTGATTGGAATTTGTGGATTGCTTTTGATTTGAATGAAACCTTGCTTTGTTTTGAGATTGATGATGTTGATTGCTTTCCCTTTTGATTTGTTTGCTTTCTTTGTTTGCCACATGGAGTAGATCTCCTTGATCCTGGGTTATGGGGGAAAACCCTAGCTAGGTTTGGGCTAGAAACCCCAATTCCATAGCCTTGAGTGCTTGATCTAAGGAACCCACTCTACATAGAGCTACAATTCCTTGCGAAAGTCGGGAATCAAGGCTTGAGATTGGCAAAGTAGCGAAAGTGAACATGTGTCAATCTCAAGACCTTGCTTCGAAGGGGATTTCCCTAATGATCGATGTGTAGAAGTGGTTGGAACGAGGGCGAAAGCACTTGATCCTAGTCCGATCATCACTCATTGCTTGAATTGGGGTGGAAAAGCCTTAAATCTACTAGAGAAGGAACCCAAAAGCCCAAGATCTACTTTTAAAATCTTTGTGTTCGACACCCACCACGTGCTACAACGGGGTCGGGTTTTAAATTGTATCTCTTGACCCTCGCACCACCATGAGAGGCGATCAAAAGAATGGCGCCGTTGCCGGGGAAGTCTAAGTGCATTGAGTGCCAATTTGGTGAGTTTCTTGTGTTTTGGTAGTGATTTGGGTGAGGGAATAGCCCAAACCCTTTGTTTGTTTTTGATTTGTTTTGGTTTGTGTTTTTATTTCGTAGGTGTATGCTAGCTCGTTCCTCCCGAGGAACACTTGAGCTTGAGTTTGTGAGTGATCCGGAAAGTATTCTCAAAGAAGCCCGAAGAAGGAAAAGGATGGAGAATCAAGCTCTCCATGTTGGTGAAGAGTTGGCTCAACTTAGGGCCGAAATGGCTAGATTGCAACTTGAGAGGGACAATCAAGAGGAGGTGGCAAGAAGAGAACGGGAGCAACGGATGAGAGCCGAGGCTCAACTCAACGCTCTACCCCGGAATGCACGCCAATACATGCATCCGGAGTTGAGGGTACCCGAGCCGGCTATTGTGCTTCCCGAGGTTGCCAAGAATTTTGAGATCAAGACGCAATTCATCTCCCTCATCAAGCGTGATCAATTCGAGGGCCGTCCACATGAGGGTACCCGAGCCGGCTAGTGTCCCATAGAGCATGTTAAACGATTTGTGGACATGTGTTAGACGATCTCCACCGACGAGGAGACATTGGAGTATGTGCTTCTAAAGGCGTTCAAATGGTCACTTGGGGGCAAGGCCACACATTGGCTCGAGAGCCAAGCTCCTAGGTCAATCACAACTTGGAAGACACTCTATGATGCTTTCTTGATGAAGTTCTTCCCGCCCTCAAAGACAACCGAGTTAAGAAGGAAGATTGCAAGCTTTCAACAAGGTCCGAATGAGCTCCTCTTCGAAGCATGGGACCGTTTCAAGGAGATGTTGCGCCAATGTCCTACTCATGGCCAACAACCATATGTGCTTCAAGACATCTTTTTCCAAGGCATCAATCCGGTGACGAAGGACAAGCTCAATCTCCACACCGATTGTGGGTTCATAGACTTGACACCGGATCAAGCTTGGGAGCTACTTGACAAGCTATCCGATTATGAGGCCATGTATGGGGTGAGTCAAGCTAGCAAAGAGGTGAAAGTTCAAGGTGAAGGTGCAAGGAAGTTATATAATCCAAAGGGAGAAGACATTGATAGGGATGTGAAGCTCCAATTCCTTGAGGGTGAAGTGAGCAAGCTTAAGAGGCAAGTCCACTACTACAAGCAAAATGCTAGAGCTTGTGAGGAGTGTGGATCTTTTGCACATGCTACACAAGTTTGTCCGAATGAGAGCCAAGTGCGCTTGGCCGAGCGAATTAAGGAGGCAATTTATGTTCGAGGAAATTTCGGTGGAAGAGGCAATTTCAACAATGGTGGCAATAGCCGGTGGAACAACGGTCAAGCTCAAGGCTACAACAACAACTTCAACCAAAACGAACCAAGGGCGCCACCACCACCATATAGACCACCGGGATTCAATGAGTTATAAACATTTGCTCAAGAGATGAGAGATGGGTTCAAGGAGATGAGGACCCAATTCAATGAGTTTGGTGCATGGAGGAGACAAGTCGACAATCAATTTGCTCAAATTGCAACTCAAGCCCCGAGAGAGAATGGAAGACTTCCGGGCCGACCCGAGGAGAATCCTCGAGCTCAAAACAATCAAAATGAAGTCCGGGCAATTGGATTGAGAAGTGGCCGAAACCTACCCGAGCCACACGTGCCTAAGAAGAATGAAGAGAGTCGGACCAACTTACCCAGCAAGTCGGGTCCGACATTCCCCGAAGTCGACCCAGCAAGAAGATCAACTCCTTCACCACGGACCGAGGTCGAGAGCAACTCGGGACCGACGTACACAGACCTCGATCCAACTCCTCTGCCCAGGACCGAGATTCACAACATCGGGCCCGACATGGTGCCCAAGTCGGTCCAACCAGGAAATGTTGCAAGTGAAGTAGGGAAGTCCAAGGAGGTTGATCCAAGCAAGATTCAGGGTGCAACGATTCTTCCATATCCCTCAAAGAAGCCGAAAGATGTTGTTGAGAACAAGTTCAAGAGGTTTCTCAAACTCTTGCAAGGTTTGAACATCTCTATCCCGTTCACCGATGCACTGAGTGAGATGCCATCCTATGCCAAGTTTTTAAAGGAGATTTTGAGAAAGAAGAGGTCCATAGTTGAAATGCAAGATGAGGTCAAGACCTTGGAGTTACCGCAAAAGCTAGGAGATCCCGGTCGCTTTGCTATAACCATTGGTGTGGGGTCTCAAAACTTCCAAGCCTTATGTGACCTTGGGGCAAGTGTTTCGGTGATGCCCGCTAGCATTTGGAGAAGAGCAAATTTGGGTGAAATGGAACCGACCGATATGTCCCTAACTATGGCCGACGGTTCCATCATCAAGGCTAAGGGAATATTGGATGACGTTCCGGTGCGAGTTGGAAAGTATTTTGTCCCCGATGATTTCGTGATCTTGGACATGCATGAGGACCCCTTGGTCCCAATAATCTTAGGAAGACCATTCTTAGCTACGGCGGGGGCAAGGTTTGATGTCAAAAACGGCAAGGTTTCCTTTGAGATTGGGGAAGAGAAGGTTGATTTTCACTTCAACAAGGCCTTGAATGAGCCGGACGCCTTGGCCATCCTTAAACTTGAAGAGAGTGCCAAGAGAGAAAGTGAAGAAATGGAAGTTGCTAGTGAGGTTGTTGCATTAAGGGGTGATGAAAGCTTCAATGAACAAATACAAGAAAGGGAGTTGTTGGAGCAAATTGAGGATCAAGATGAGTCAAGGATCAATGCTAGCCCAAGAAGAAATGAAGAGTATCCTTACTTATATCCTTTTGATGTTGGTGATGACCACAATTCTTCCCAAACTTTTGATTCCTACATTTGTTTAAGTGATTTGAAAGATGACTTAGGAGACTCCTACATTTGCCTTAGTGACTTGAAAGATGAATTGGTAGAATCTCCTAGGAATTCTTTGGATAACTTTGGTGTAGGAAAAGAGGAACATGATGGAGCAAGTAAGGAGAAGAAATCTCATCTGTTGGAGGAGTATGATGAGATAGGCCCGAGACCGGAGAGCCATGCCTATATAGACCATCGTTGGTGGTTTTATGGGTATGAAGGCAATGGGAATGGGCATAACAATGGCGAGCAATTCACCGTGTTTCACCCGCCATGAGGTTGAGGTTAGGAATTCAAGCTAGTGACTCTAAACGAGCGCTTCTCGGGAGGCAACCCGAGTTAGTAGCTTTCTTTTCGTAATTTTAGTTTGATTTTTCTTAGTTTAGCCTAGCTTTTCCCTAACCAATCTCTATCTAGTGTTTTGTGGATTTATGGTGTCGTGCATTCTTCAAGGTTGTGTAGGATTTGAGGTGAAATATTTAAATGGAAATATGGGAAAGAAGTTGCAAGAGGATAGAGTAAAATTGGTGACCCGAATACTCCCACATCGAGCCCAGGTAAGTCGGGCCCGACATAGGGACGTCGGTCCATGAAGTCGGTCCAACCCGATTTGACTAGTTGGAATGCCAATTTTGCCCTTGACCTAATTTGTCCCTTTCCCTCATTAAATACTATCCCCCACCTACCTATCATCTTCATATCAACCACCATTCCCAAAATACAACTCACCTTCCCCACACTCTCAAAGTCGGCCATCCTACCCTCACTATACTCGATCCACACATCTCACTACTTCATCTCGATCCACTCACAAAAAGGCCTCCCAAATCCGATTCCAAATAGAAATCTCGAGTTCAATCTCGTTCTTCATCCCCCATCTCGATCTAGATTGAGAAAATTTGAGTTCTAAGTTGCTTATTTGTTTAAAAGTTCAATACTCTTCAAATCCGGTATGTGTTACTCGATCTTTACCTATTTCCTTGAAGATTTTGTGCTTTCATTGCATAGATTGAGTAATGCCATGTTTGATTGAGAGCTTGAGCTTGAGCATCAATGGTGGATTTGCATGATTTGTGAAATTGAGCTTTAAAGTTATTTATGCATGCTTAGATCCATTTAGAACTTCGATTAGGGATGTTTGATGGTTGAATTTGAAATTTAAGTGCATGATAGAGTGATTTGGGTTGATTTAAGGCTAGAAGTCGAAGCATGAATTAGGTCGAGATCGAAGTGCCCAGGAGAGTCGGGCCCGAGTTGTGGAAGTCGGTCCAACATGTCGGACCGAGGTTGAGGATGTGTCGGGCCCGACATAGGTTGGAAGTCGATCCATGTTGTTTTTGCTTTCTTCTTGTGATATCATGTGGATGCATGTGTTTCATTGTTGGCTATAGCCTAATCATGATGTAGTATGATCATTTGCTTAGCCTATGTTAGAAGATATCCATGATGATTCATGTTGGATTGTGATGCATGTGTGTTTAGAGACTAAGTATGGGGTGGGGGTAAGTGTGTTCATGATTTCACTTGTTTATGTTTGTTTGTTATTTTGAGGATATTTAGTTTGTGTTTCTAGTTTGTGTTTGAGATGTTTGCTTCTTGGTTTGTGGTTTGATGAAAAACATGAATGATTAATTTGGTCTTGAATGGATGGGTTTTTGGTTTTAGAGAAATTGTGGTTTGATGAAAAAAAAAAAATTGTGTTGAAAACAACAAAAAGATTTTGTGTTTTGTAGGTTTTGGACTAGAAATTCCCATCTTAGATTGCCAAAATAAAAGCTAATGATGATGTGAGCATGTAAATTCCTTTGCATATTTTTGGATAGTTTAGCCTCTAAAATGATGTTGCTTTTGATGTGATCATGATATCTTGCTTGTTTTATTGAACATGTGAGTTCTAGGATGAGTTCTTATGCAACTAAGTATGAGTGACCCTTGTGAGATTGATTTTTGGCCATTTTAGTGATGCTTGTTCATATTTGCATATCCCTCATTTTTCTTGTGTGATTAGCTCATTCATGCTTAGTAAAACTTGCTATTGCGGTGTTTATCTATTTTCCAAGACCGTCATGAGACTTGTCCTAGCATTGTCACATTGATTTTGAACTTTATTCTTCTAGTCACATAAATGTTCCATATCCTACCATGAAGTTAATCCTTTGTTTGTAGTCCCGTTCTAGCCTAAGCCTTTGTTTGAAACTCCTCAAAAATATTATTCCTAGCCTTATATGACTTGACCCTTATGGGATTGGACTTTAGAAGAGAGGTTTGGATTGTATTTGAAGAGTTGAGATTCTCTTGGGTTTAAGGGAAAAAGAATGGTGTTATGAATCATGTGGGTAGTGCATCTTTGTTGTACAAAAATAAAAAAAAAAAAGAAAGAAAAGGAAGAAAGAAAATGTTGGAAATGTAAAGTGGAATGAAAGCAAAGAGCTTAAGTGAAGAAAATAGTCCGACCGAGTTACAAGCAACATCGGGCCCGATGTCATGAGAAAGTCGGTCCAATGTAGAAAGTGTTGAAAATCCAACAAAAAGCATAAGAGCAAAGATGAAGTGGAATGTTAAGTGAAATTTTGGGTTGAAAGGAAAATGTAAAGTCTTTTGGGTGAGTGTGAAAGTAATTGTGGAATTTGGTGAAGTTGGTGAGAGTTTAGGTTGTTCAATCCCCATTATAAGCACCACAAGACCAAATAATTCCTACCTTGAGAAATACCAAAAGCCCCATTACAACCCGGCCGAATGGAACCTCTTTGAGGACCTCCATTGATCCAAGTTCGAAATTCTTTGTGTACTTTGCATTAGGCATCTCTAGGTGGAGGAATTGGTGATATTAGCTTCAATAGTAAAGCCCTTACTTGTATGATTTTTGAGCTTGAGTATTCATTGCTAAACCCAAAACACATGATGAGTGATACACATTCACATATCCCTAAAGTGAGGCTTAGTTGCATTGACTTTATTCCTTGGAACACTTAACCATGTGTGATGATGTAATCTTGCTTGAATATCGATCACTTGTGCTTAAAATGTGTTTTCATACGAGGCTTTACTTGAAGATTATGTTTCGGTCTTGCTTACATTGTTATTGCTTGAGGACAAGCAAGTTTAAGTATGGGGTATTTTGATGTCTCTCTATTTGGTGGTGTTTTCATATGTGATTTCCTTTGTAAATATGTTTCTTTTTCAACTTTTCTTGTGCATTTTGTTCCTTTTTAGCCTAGTTCCCGTATTTCTATGAGATTCGGAGACTACGCACAATTTATGTGTTTTGTAGGTAATTTGGCATGGATCAAGGGTTGATTTGAAGGAGGGTCGAGACATGGAGCGAGGCCGAGCTAAAGCGGGAAAGAGAGGAACAAGCCATGAAGAAGAACAAGAGAAGCCAACAAGAAGAAGGTGGAACGAGGTTCGGACCGAGTTGCAACCAACCTCGGGCCCGACTTGAAGTTTCAACCTCGGACCGACTTGCACAGTAACTCGGGCCCGAGGTCCTCCGTGTCGGTCCAAGTCGGTCACCGAACTACTTGGGCTCCAAGGCACGAATTTGTGGACTTCCACTTTTGCCCCTCATCTAATCCATAAAAGGCCCTCTTGTCTTCTAAGAAAGGGTTCCTCCCCCCCCCCACTCTCTCACACAAAAAGGGGGATTCCAAGGGAGCCAAGGGGATACTTGGAGAGCAAGGAGGAAGGAGAGGAGAAGGAGAAGAGAGAGAATCGGCCAAGGGAGGGAGATTTGGTAGGTTTTGGTTGATAGATTAGCTTTGTTTTGTTTTGATCTTGTGGATTTGGAAACTTTTGATTGGAATTTGTGGATTGCTTTTGATCTGAATAAAACCTTGCTTTGTTTTGAGATTGATGATGTTGATTGCTTTCCCTTTTGATTTGTTTGCTTTCTTTGTTTGCCACATGGAGTAGATCTCCTTGATCTTGGGTTATGGGGGAAAACCCTAGCTAGGTTTGGGCTAGAAACCCCAATTCCATAGCCTTGAGTGCTTGATCTAAGGAACCCACTCTACATAGAGCTACAATTCCTTGCGAAAGTCGGGAATCAAGGCTTGAGATTGGCAAAGTAGCGAAAGTGAACATGTGTCAATCTCAAGACCTTGCTTCGAAGGGGATTTCCCCAATGATCGATGTGTAGAAGTGGTTGGAACGAGGGCGAAAGCACTCGATCCTAGTCCGATCATCACTCATTGCTTGAATTGGGGTGGAAAAGCCTTAAATCTACTAGAGAAGGAACCCAAAAGCCCAAGATCTACTTTTAAAATCTTTGAGTTCGACATCCCCAGCTACCTCGGGCCCGACTTACCCAGTGTCGGTCCCGACTTCCTCTCGTCGCCAACCTCGGGCCCGACGTGACCTCAGTGTCGGTCCCGACTGTTTTCTTTGTTTTCCTTTGTTTTATGCTCTCCTTTCTAGCTTCCTAGTATCTAGGCACATCGATCGAGTAGACTTCCCGAGTGTTCGACACCCACCACGTGCTACAACGGGGTCGGGTTATAAATTGTATCTCTTGACCCTCGCACCACCATGAGAGGCGATTAACTAGATAAACACAAATAAGTAGCCGAGTCCCCAACAACGGCGCCAAATTTGACGAACACTTTTATGTCGCTTTAAAAGCATTGTCAAAGAAATATCCTAACTCCCGAACCTAAGTTTAGTGGAATCAAGGGTGGAACCCACATGGACTCAGATTACTTGTATTTAAATAATATTACTAGGTTAAAGGTTTTTTTTTTATGGTTTCAAACTATTTATCTAAATAAATAAAGCAAAGAAAATAAAACGATTAGGAATTCAAATATAGAGAAAACCGTCCAACTAGTTTCGTATCCATCGCATATATGAGTTTTGATCCTCGATTATTCTTATTTCGATTTCCCTGGACTAATCTATTGTGAATTTATGAAATTCAAGCTTAAGGTGGTTATCAATATACATCGTCTTTAATAAACTTTTAACTAATTAACCTAGAAAACTTTTTATGTCAAATTGATCATGCAATTAAGTTCCAAGCATTCAATAGAAACATAATTTATGAATTCCTTTGTCTATTCTTGAAGTTTTGTGATTAAATTCTCCGCCTTTGATTAACCTTATTCCACCGTCTATAAGTTTAATCAAATGATTCATCCATGAATAATCAAATTCCACCGTCTATTTAATTATTCTAGTTGTAATTCAACCTAGAAATAGAATAGGTGATCAAGCTATTATAATCCTAACTGAATTTAATCAATCAAGCACGGAGAGATTCAATCTAGCCACGACAAATAGAAATAATTCAAATCTCACAAACGATCATGCATACAATTTCAACTAACTAGTTGGACATGAGAAATTTAGCTAGAATTAGACATTAAAGAAGAATTAAACTTACAAGAGTTAGATTTCTCTTCAATCATGCAAACTAGGGTTTTGTCTCCCAAAATTCTCCAATTCAACAATAACGTAAAAGCGAAAAGTAAAAGATAGCATAATAATCCAAAGAAACTCTAAGAAACGTATTTATATCGTAGCTAAAAATATCCAAAAATACTAATAAAGTCGGCCCAAAAGATAACATGGAGGGCCGAGTCAGCGTCGTACAAATGCGCCGTAGCGCGGTTTAGGCCACCCATAGCGCGGTCGCGGAACGGCCGGTCCTCCCCGCACTTTGGCTGCAGAAAGTTGGCTCCTTCGGCGCTGGCATAATGCTTCAAACCGCGTCTTGGCCTTTAACCTTGACTTGTGATTTTCCTTCGGTTCTTCTCTTCAATTCTCTCCACGCATCCCTAGGTCCAGTCCTTAGCCTCACACCAACCATTCTTCACCTTTCAACCTGTAATAAGGCACACAAACATGTAGATTCCGACGACGTCGAATGATCGATCCACTTGCTTTTTCTTTTCTTTGTCGAGATTTTTGCGGTCTTCAGTGTTTAAGATCGAAAAAAGTGCTTGAATCTTTAAGTAAGTTAGTTGATAGCTAAACTGAAATAAGACCTAAACTACAACTTAAAGCGGAATTCTAGCTAAGCATGCATAAAACGGGAATAAAAACATGCTCTAAAACCTATATCTATATGCTCTATCATAAACACGCATGGATCCAATTCCCAAAACATAAAAATAACTAACATTTTCAACCTTCCCAACACCATTCGCAATTCAACGCTAAAAAATTCTAACAAGCCCAACAATGTAATAGAAACTATAACTCCCAAAACCAACCTGAGTTTATTCACACGCACGTCAGCATTCCGCTCCACTGCTCAACCGAGGTTCCATCACAGTTCCTAATTCATCCTACAATTGAAAAATAAGTCCTCGAGGGGTCAGATACTATCCTAATTCAAGTTAGAAATCATACAGTACTAGTAAGATGTTTTAAAACCAATCAAGTTCCTAACACATGCACCAGTAAGATCCGCAAGAATACAACACATATTAATTCTAAATCCATACCTAACTTTCAATTGATCACACATACACGCAACCGCACATCACACATCCACACATTCATACCTTCACACATTCATACACACACGTTCATACGCGATAATGCAATCCTTCACTTATCGTTGCATTTCGTGGCGCTTATCGCCCCTACGCCCAAGTGTTGAGGCGCGACCTCTCACCTTTCACAAGATACCAACACTTCCAACCCCGGGTCAAGCATCCACTGTAGAACTTGCCCAAAACACAAATAGTTTTTCTTTTAAAGAGACACATCCCTGTCACACAACCATAAATAGACATCCCTTCCTTGACGAAAATCTACGCACATGGTCATGCGGAGAATAGTACCAACACAGAGAAAACATTCGAAAACTTCACATACGATGAAAAACACTTTGAAATATGTTTGCACACATACCATACACAAGTAAACACTTTTCCATAAAACAATCAATTTGGGACTATTTCCCCCAAACCAATCATTCGAGCACGACACAAAATCTAACAAGAATTGAATAGAAATTGAGCAAGTCGTAAACAACTTACCTTAAAACTAGAATTCCAACTGCACAAGGGAAACACGAATTTGACAAATAATTTTCTAAACAACAATATAAGAAAGACAAGTTAGGCTTAGAAAACACAATAAAGGTTTAAACTCGGAATCACTCCAACCCTTAAGGTAACCTAACCCGGCAATAGCCTAACACCAAATCTAATTAAAACCAATACTTAGACAAAGCTAATCCTAACATGAAGATTGAATTTAACAAGAATTTCATCCTAAAAACAAGACCATGATCAACCACTTGATCAAATAGCCCGAATTCTACAACTATGATCCTACACCCATATTCACAAAATTTTCCACCACACCACACACTTCATCCTTGAACCGCCGAAACCACTACCAATGACTACTCAACCACCAAACCTTTTTGCGTCAACATCTTTTTACTACCTTACCCAAACTCACAACAACTCAATAAAGAGATACAAGGAAAGAGGTACTCATCAAGGTCGGCGTACCACCACTTGACGACTTACAACAACAAGGAGACTTGAAGACTTGGCTGGCCTCTTGCTACCACACCCGAGAGCGATGTTGGTGGTTGGACAACATGGTGGTTCACCGGACAACAAGGGAAAATATGAGAGCAAAGAGAGGTGGTCCATTGGTGGTTGCTTGGCCGGAAGAGAAGGACAAAGGAGAAGACGAGAGAGAAGCTTAAGGGAGGAGTGAAAATGAACCAAGGTATTTAAAATTGTACAAAACTAGCTCCTTTATATAAGTACAAGTCTTCCATCTTAAGGTAAGGTCATAATACTTAACTTTGAAGTATTTGACTAAAGATAAGCTTAAGGACTTAAAGGATCAGCTCAATGTCTTTCTTCAAGGTTAAGCATTCATATACAAAGATTAGGACACAAATATCGAGGCAAAAGGATGAATGTGGCACCAATATCAATGGAGGAAGATAAGCATGGCACACGAATCAAGAAGATAGGGCTATCTTCATCCTATTTAGAAACGAGCTTACTTAACGATTAAGAAACGAATTAAGGGATAACTTTGACAACTAAAAAAATTAATAAATAAAATCTTGGTAAAAACGAAGTTAACCGATATTACTTAATAGCTAAACAACCCCGACACGAATTTTGATAAACATAAAAATATCAAACTATTCCCGAATATTACACCATTAGAAACCACATGACCACGACCTCAACTTCATCCGAAAAAACAACTCAATCCTAGCACCCAAGATTAGCTCCACATCGAATGAATGCATCTATGTGATAAAAAAGATTTAATCGACCTGTAAGGTCAAGAGATCAACTTAAGCGCCAAAAGTTTAAATAGGCATTTCAATTGTGTATTTAGTACTTGCTCCTTATGTGACTCTAAAGATGAGAGTTTGAATCATTTATTTTTTAATTGTCTTTTTACCTTAAAAATGATTTCTAAATTAGAGGCTATGCTCAATGTCACTTTCTATATTTCATGTTCGGGTAATTTTTCTGACAATTTGTTTTCTACTTTTAATTCAATCGAAAATAGCAATGTTCTTTGTTTTTTTGTGGTGGTTTATTTGGGGCCATAGAAATTTAAAAATATCAATCCGGAAAAGCTCTTGACTATGCTTCTTCTTTGTGATTTGGCATTTTCATAACATCTCCAGTGGGTTTCTTCCCAGGTTGCTCCCGCTAGTAAAGACAAATCTCGTCCTAAAAGGAAAAATAACAGTGTGTGGAAGAAACCGCCAGTTAACTCTTTAAAACTAAACTTTGATGCTTCTAAACGTTTAAGCAATTCGACTTATACAGGGTTCTTAATCCGTGATCACAATAGCAAAATTATGTGCTATGACCGAAAACACATTCGCTCTGTTTCTGTTTTGCAGGCTGAGGCCCTTGCCTTGCTTGAAGGACTTAAAAGTGCGGTTCTTTTAAAGCTGTCCCGTTTGATTATTGAGGTCGATAATTTGATTGTTATTAATTCTGTGAAAAACATTTGGAAAGTTCCTTGGGAAATTTAAGTTATTGTAAATGACATCCGTCATTTTGCTGCTTTTATTCCCTTGTGATGTTTTTTCATTGTTTCAAGGAGTGTAATTCGGCGGCGGATTTCATCGCTAGAAGGCGTTTTGTTTATTCGGATCTTAGTTTTTCTATTTCTCATTTTTTCCCCATGATCGTTGTTTGATTCTTTTGGATGTTTCTAGTTTTAATGTCTGGATCCAAACTCATCCTCTGTTATTTGATTTTCTAAAGATCATCCGATGTGATGATTTAGGGTGGTCTTGTAATGTACGAGCATCCTAGTGTGTTCTATGTAATGAGCTAGTAGCTCATTTCTTCAAAAAAAAAAACTTAAGCGCCAAAATGTGTTTCTTTCTTTAAGAAAGGGTCTTCATTAAACAAGTAAATTTCAACTTAAAATGGGGTTTCCCAATGAGATTTTTGTAGTGTTACAAAGGATCGTTATAAAGGGATTTATTCACATTTTTTTTTTATTTTGTATTTTCTTCTTAATGTAAAACAAGTGTAACTTGTAACTTGAACTCTTTTTGTTTTTCTTTTTTTTTATTATTATTTGTTTTTCCTTTTCCCTTTTTTTTTTTCTAACATCCGCTCTTTCTAGTCAAGTGCCTTGGGATATCCTTCTCTATACATGTTCTCGGACATTCTCCTCCAATTTTTCTTCTTATTTAGTTGTAGTGATTTTAAAGTCCAAGATTTGGCTAGAGTACATGGATGGCAGAGGATGGGCGGCATCAAAGGGTTGTAGCGCTAGCAAGGTTGTTTCGACAACCAAGGGGTGGCCTATGTGGCAAGGTTGATTGCAAAAAGATGATTATTAAGGTGGTTGGCATGGGACTGATGGAAGCAAATGATGATTCGGTCAAATCGTCAGGAGGAGGTGACTAGAGTATTGTGTGAGGAGACCTTGCCGGGGCACACCCTAATTGGATTAGCGTGCTCTTCCCCGACACCCCTATCTTTTGGTGTGTCCATGCCATCTCTTGGTGCGCTTGAGACTAATGGCATTCATGATGCTCCACCTAGACATGACTTTTTTATGCCGTTGTTTCTCATTCTCAAGATGATGAGAATCAAGTTTCTAAGCCAAGCTACTCTGAGCTCTTATGACAAGGGTCCATGCACTTTACTCATAATGCAACCCGGTAGTCCATTCTCTACCATATGATTTTATATTACATTTGCATATCATAAAATGGAAGCTTCTTCTCACCAACCACAAGGATCATGGCCGAATGCATTCATGTCTTACCTACCACCTTAAAGAAGTGAATGCCATGCTTAAATTTTGTATTTTGAAGCTGGTACCAACTTTTGCATTTAAAGACCAAGATGAACGATATTCTTTTCCTTGTTTTTCGCCGGCCTCTTACTAGTATAAAAAGGGGATGTTGTTTGCTTTTGTTAGAATCAAGCTGAATTCAAGAAACCCTATTTATAGTTCATGTGTTGGTCTAGTTTAATTCCAAGCTTGTGAGTTGTATAAAGCAAAATTGATCCTCTTTTGAGTGTGTCATATTCTAGATTTGATCTCAACTTTCCTTTGAGTGTGTTATATCTCAAGGAGGTTGCCTATCCCTTGACCATCACCAACAAATCTACCTTCCACTAGTACTCGAAGATCCTTGACTCTTATCATTGTGGTTTGGGGACCGATTTGATGAAAGAGGTTCATAATTTTCATGAACAAGTTCAATATTTTTATGAGATTTCACTTTGATAGTTGGAGGATGTTTACAGTTAAATTTTCATGATTTGATTCATAATTTTATGAGATTTAGTTCATATATACTTGCAACACGGTTCATACTATGACACTTTTTGGACAAAAAAGGTTGTAGACCTTATTGATAGCTTCAAGGATCATTGAATATGCAAGCCACTCGAATCGACTCGACAATGGCACGACAAAGGCCCAAAATGGTGCGACACTAGGGATTCGATGGAACGCCTCAACGTTGGTACGGGTGAGAGTAGATCTTTGGCAGGGGCTGATCTTGGGGACATTAGATGGGATTGAGTGACTCGGCTTTACATCAATGTGACAACGTAAAGAGTACAAGGGAGGGGAGAAAGCTTACGAGTAATCTCGAATTCAACTAATACTAACATGAAGAGTACAAGGGTGGGGATAATATTTTATATAAGGAGCCTTCAAAACCCTATTAAAAGGTGAACTAACATAGGCATGCAAGCCAATCATGTCACGCCCACCATGAATAAAGCAATTAACACAAAATTATAAATAAGTCACGCACATAATAATAAATAAATACATAAGCACCAATGAGGCCCAACTAGGCCAAGTGTGGGTATGACTACAAGCAAGGCCGTGCCTAGGGCAGAATATTAGACAAGATGTCTGGTGCATCACATATCGAGGATAATGAGTACATAGTGAAGTGCAACTTGACATGTTGTGTGAACTCTAATCCGGCTCTCGTGATGACTGACGAAGTAGCATGAGCAATAGCCTTAGCCCGAGCACGATTGATAGGACCATCAGATCGTACACTCATGGATTTCTCCTCCCCTTGGGCCGTCATAGGGGGAGGCATGTTGTCATCACCCCCCTTGAGTGTGAAGCATTCTCACTTCACCATCGTTGGACTTTGGCTTGATGTAAGGAGAAAGGTCGATAACATTAAATGTCGAGGGAACACTAAAGTCATTTGAAAGATCAATTTGGTAGGCATTATCGCCTATAACACGAACAACTTTGAATGGCCCATCACCTCGGGTAGAATGCTTGGATTTGCCGAGCAAGAAAATACTCTTTGTGCAAGTGCACCAAAACAAGATCACCTGCGGCAAACACAACTTGGCGTCGGTCGCGGTTGTGTTGAGACGCGTACTAAGAAGTGCATCACTTAACTGCTCTCGAGTCTTCCTATGGAGCTCTCGAATTTGATTTGTTTTGTTGCCGTTGTAATCTGCTCTCCATCAACAAGTGGGATTGGAGTGAAATCCAAGGGCCTTAATAGATTGCGGCCATAAATGACCTCAAACGGTGTCAACTGCGTTGTCGAGTGCCTGGACTTGTTATAGGAAAACTCAAAAAAAGAGAGTAAGTCTTCCCAACACTAGGAGTCCGCCTTCAACCTTCTGCGAAGAAGAGCCTGAAGTGTGCGGTTAGTCACCTCGGTTTGGCTATCAACTTAGGGATGATAGCTCGTAGAGAACAAAAGCTTCATACCAAGCTTCCCCCAATGAGTGCGCCAAAAGTGACCAACAAATTTGGAGTCATGATCATTAAAAATAGTGCGTGGGAATCCATGAAGGTGGACCACGTTGTCATAGAAGAGGTTAATGATCTCAAAGGCTCTATTTCCAACCTTATAAGCCACAAAATGGGCCATCTTCGAAAATTGATCGACAATGACAAATATGGAGTCCTTCCCCCTCCTAGTTGTGGCAAAGCCCATAATGAAATCCCTAGACAAGTCTTCCCAAGGCCTAATCAGGATGGGAAGCGGAGTGTACAAGCCACGAGATTAAGAAGAGGCCTTAGCCCGTTGGCAAGTGACACAAGCATGGTAGTACTGTGTCACTTGGTGTGCCATGTGAGGCCAGAATAAGTGCCCCTTAAGAGAAGCGAGGGTCTTCGGGATGCCAAAATGGCAAAGAACATCATGAGCTTCCCAAATTAGTAAAAGGCAGAGCAAACAAGTGAGAATACAAAGGTGTCTCACCTTATAAACGTAACCCTTGAAAATGAAGTTGTTCTCATACTTACAAAAAATGAGGCATTGCACATATAAAGGACCGAAGAATGTATCTGAACGGTACACACCCTGTTTTAGTGCAAAACCTGGTACCTTGGTCTTCAAGTGAGTGAGAAGGGCATAACGATGAAAAAGTGAATCAACAACCACATTCTCGACCCCCTTCTTATGGACCATAATGTAGGGAAAGTCTCCAAGAATCGACCCATTGAGCATGGCGTCAATTAAGATGAGCTTGGATCTTCAAAAATTGAAGTGTTGCATGATTGTTGTGTATGATAAACTCACATGGCCAAAGATGGACAACGTCTTAAGAACTCTAATCAGCACATAGAGTTCCTTACCATATGTTGAATAGATAAGGGTATGCACGATTAACTTCTCACTAAAGTAAGCTATGAGATGCTTATTTTGGTGGAGAACACCACCATTGCCAATATGAGAAGGTTCACACTCAATCTCAAAAGGAAGAGAGAAGTCGAGTCCCCATCCTTGGAAAAAACATACCTAAGGAAGACCGTGGATGGGGCACAAAACGAGCGTTTGGTAAGATTACCAAAGAGAGTCTCGTTGTGGAGATGGCTAAGGATGAGACGAAGATGGTATCTATGGTCCTCAAGTGTCTTAGAAAAGATCAGAATATCGTCAAAGTAGACGACAACGAACTTTTCTAGATACTCTCTAAACACGTGGTTCATGATCCTCATGGAAGTATAGGGGCATTAGTGAGCCCAAAAGGCGTCACAAGCCACTCATATAGCCAACACTTCATCTTGAATACGGTTTTCCATTCATCGATGTAGGATCGTTCGTACTTAAACGAGTCGATAACTCCTGCGAAGTCGTCCAATTTGAGTTATAATACAACAGAACAATCAAATAGGAAGAATATTACCAAACTGTAAATGACAAGCGATGTATAGTGGAAAGTATTCGTAAATCAACAAGTTTACTTAGAGAAAAACCACTCACTTCCAAACTTTTCACTTGGTCGGATTTCAAGCGTCCTTAGAATCGCTCTATTGATTTCCTGAGTGTTTACAAAGCTCTCCCGTGTACAAGTTTGAATCCCACAACCTTGAACCATGCTCACCTTTGCACCTACACTTTCAATCTCACGCTATGCCTAATAACACTCGACCACACCACTTGCACGAATCCCATACACAAGTTCTCTCGTTCTTTCACACAAGATTACAAGTTATGCTCAAAAGTCTTACCTTCTATCCTAAACACTGAATTATTTGAGCTAGAGTAAGAGAGATCTCGTGTGTATCATTTCCCATTCGATTAGGGAAGTGACACATACTCAATCTTTACAAATCTTTCCTAATATAACATGCACGCACACATAAAATATCATAAGAGAATCATATCATCTTCTTCTTATTTTTGCACCCTTTGTGAAAATTTTCTCCATAAATAAACGCCCTAGTTGTCCTACAAACAATCCCACACGATCTGTGCGTTCCTTCCATAAATAGTTTTCCTACCAACTGGTCGTTTCAGTGACTTTGTCGAGTCCCCGACTCCACTTGCACCTTTGAAGTCACTGACTTCTTGGAACCATCAAAACTAAAATCTTCTAACAAATTCCCCCTTTTTGATGGTGACAAACAACATGTCTTGCTAAGATCCTTAAAGCATACAAGAAACATCATAGCATAAAGAGCAAACACAAAAATCATAAAAAGTTCCCCTAAGCTTAATATCCATATGGTTTCATTTTTTAGATCCATCCCTTTAAATCTATTCCCTTGGTTAATTCCCCCTTTTGGCATCATCAACAAGATTGCTAAAACAAGAAAAGAAATCAGAGGCAAGATATGGAAACTTAGTGCATAAAGTCAAAACAATCATGATAGTCAATCCACCAAAGCATAGAAAAAGTACAATGCAAACATAAATAATCCAAAATATGTGATACAACCAAATGGAACTAAAGCAAAGAAGTCTGTTTAAACTTGGACGATAATGCGGTAAGGGTAGAAAGAGGGGTAGAGAGAGTCATGGATATGTAGTAGTCATTGACATCAGGCTCCAAAGTTATTGAGCATTTCCTCGATTTCCTTGACCTTCGAAAGCACCGAGCTGCATGTGTTTAGTAGCCTCTCAATCAATCCCTTGAGAACCATATTCAACTCCTTAAGTTGTTTCAATGCACCAACCACTTGAGCAGACTGAGTTTCTTCTTCATGTTGATCCTTGTCATCGACCACAAAATTCTTTGACACGCACTTACCATCCACCAAATTCCAGCTGAATTTCCTGAGCATCTCCTTGGTTAAGATACTGAAGTTGATGACTTCACCACCATTCTCATACGCCTTGTGCTCAGCCATCAATATGTAGATCAGATTTCCATAGGGAAGAGCATGCTTCGAAGTTTCAATCACATGCCTTATGTGAAGCATCATCAATCTGGGCATATTTACTTTTTCACCCTTTAGAACCTTATCCATGACAAGCAAATCCTGAATGTATGCAACATTTAAGTTCTCCTGACAACAGTTACTAATCAAAAAGTTGAACATGAGGGAGTATCATCATTGTCAGTGACTGACTTGATGATCTCAACATCATTGACTCCCTCAGGCCATGACCCCTTGTAGTACTCAGCAAATCCTTCACGAGGAAGCTCCAGGATGTCGCTCACATCTTTGCTAGTAAAAGAGTACTTTTTCTTGCCAACAATATATCTTCCTGAGGTCATGCTCCCATTATCCTCTATTTCTAGTGACTCATAAGACATCTTTATCATCCTAGGGTTGTAGTGACTCTCTCCTTGCATCAGATTATCCCACCCTTGTTCATTAAGCCAGTCATTCACTTTGGTGAACTTGTAGTCAACCAGAAAGTTTTCCTCCCAAAGTAGATCCTTAGTAAATTCTCTAAGGGCCTGTTTGGTACCCATACCTAGATATCAGGTATGGTTATCACCCCATATCTCATGTTTGGTATAAAAGTATATGGGTATTGATTGATATCAATTGATATCTTTGATAACCTAAAACCCACAATTTGATATACTGAAAAAATAGGGGATATGACCCATTTCTTTTGCAACTCCTCTCACTTTGCTTATTCTTCCCTCTACTCCTCCGACTGCTTCTTCTCTTTGGCTTTGACTGGTGCTTGGATCTGACCGGCGATTCTAATGGCTACGGCGACCGGGCCGACTTGGAAGACATCACCTTGTACTCCCTTCTTCGTTCTCCTCCATCAGCCCTTTTCCCAAACTTATGTCCGCCACTTCCCCAGTTGAAGAAGACCAGATCTGGGCGAGATTTGGTAATTATCTCCCATTCCAGTCCATTTTTCAACTTGTCCGCCCAAATTGAAGAAGACCATTTCACCAGATCGGTCGACCATCTCACCCTTTTTTTTCATGGATCAACGATTTCAAAAGTGGGGAGATAATTACATTGATGAATTAATTTGTTGAATTAATTATCTGATGGATTTTGTTTAATATATTGTTATTTGGTTAAATACATCTACATGCCATTGAACTTGCACAAATTTGTCACTCACCCCCCTGTACTATGCTAGTTTCAAATAAACCCTTCAACTATGCATTTTTTTGTCTTATAAACACAATTTGATGTCGTGGACAAACACGTGTTCTTCAGACGCAATATTGTGCGTAAATCAATTGCACCCTTAAACACAAAGGCTGATGTGTATTAAAAAATTTTCAAAAAAAAACAAAATGCTCTATTTAATGAAAGATGACCGTTGTGTCATCTTCTACCTTCTTTCCACCATTTTGCCTTCCTCCCCTGTAGCTCTCTCTCAATTCCTCTTCTCCATTTTTTTTTCATTTCTTCGGATAATCCATTGTTCTCCATTCTTCTCCATTAGAACAAAACAAATGGCTACTTCAAGTGGGCGTTCTATGGCATCTTTCGGGGAACAGAGATTCACATTTCCGGCGTGTGGGTGTGGAGTTGCAACATCAATGAGGCATTCGTGGACCCCAAACAACCCAGGAAGGAGGTTTTTTGGTTGCCGAAATTATGGGGTAAGATTAATTGCTTGAAATTTCCAACAAACCTAGATCCCCAAATTCTAGGGTTTTGGGTTTAGTTCAATTTCGTGCTATTTCCTGAGCAATTATTGATAGAGAAATACAAGAATACTATGTTTGAGCAAGTATTGATAGAGAAGTACAAGAATACTATGTTTGAGCAATTTGTTGTGTTCTTGTAGAGAAGGGGTGCTTGCGGATTTTTCCAATGGTTTGATCCGGAATTGGAAGACCATACAAGGCATGTAATATCTGGTTTACTAAGACGATTGAAGGAGCGGGAAGCTGAGCGGGACAAGGCCATACGTAAAGCAAATGTACTGGTCATCATTTTGGTGTTGATTTTGGCAACTCATTGCGTGAAACTCCTAATGTAATCTAGGGTCATCATTTCCAGCTGTGTTTTTGTTTGTTGGGCAAGAATTTAAGATTGAAACTCCAAGCTTTGCACAAATGTTCTGCTGTTTGGTGTTTTTTATTTGTAACAGACTGGTGCTTAAATTCTAGTGTTTATTCTGCTGTCCGGTGCTTATTCTGGTGTTTTTATTATTGTGGTTCTGCTATTTGAACAACATAGTGAAGTCTAACTGTGCAAATTTTATAAAATAGATTGACCATATCATCTTGGCAATATTACATAAGCATCCCCTGCTATTTGAACAATATACTAAAGTCTAAAACAGACTGTTTAAATAAAGATGGTTTGGCTGTTTTACATAAACTACATAACCTATATAGCTGCATCTACTGCATAACCATATAGCTGCAGGGTTGGAACACACCAAATTAGACCTAAACATCTTACTAGTTACAAAAGCTTGCCAATGGGTTCACAAAATTAGCAAGGGAATTAGCAAATTAGACCCAAACATTTTACTAGCTAGTTACGAAAGCTTGCCAAGGGGTTGAAATATTGAGTCATTAACCATTTGTGTACATAAACTTATGGGTTGTTAGAACTGGTTTGGCTACTAAATGGGTTTCCTTCTGATCGAGCACTGCTTCGTAGTTGCCTTGTTGTGATTGCAGGCTTCCCTTTCCATTTCAGACCAGCCTTCTTCTTAGCCACAAACTCAACAGGTTGACTTGCATGTTTCACAGCCTTTGGCACTCTTATAACCTTACTAGCTTGATGTCCAGGTTGTGGCATGAAACAATTGAGATTGTCAATCTTAAAATTGATTAATTCATAAAATTGAAAAATTCCATAAATTTGAGGAGCTTACTCACATTTAAAATTGTCAATCCAGTAGTTGGATTGATGTAGGTTCCTAGCCCCACCATGCTTCCCTTTTTTTGACCAACATTTGGAGCCTGATTTTGGTTGGCCTGGGAAGCTTGGCTTCCTCTTTTCCTTGGAGACTAGTAAAGGGTAGTAATGTGTCAAAAAACAACACTAAAGAATCATAGCAACTCAAAATGGCAAGTGAATACAAACCTGGCGTGTTGGAGCCACAAAGGTTTTTGAAGCTTAGCTTCCTCTTTTCCTTGGAGCCACAAATGGTGGAGAATTTGGTGGAGCTTGTGGTGGAGCATTTGCTGGAGCAACTGGTGGAGTTTGTGGTGGGGCATTTGCTGGAGCAACTGGTGGAGCATGTGGTGGAGCATTTGCTTGAGCAACTGGTGGACCATTGGGTTTAGGGCACCGTCTTTTGTTGTGTCCTTTAAACATAAAAAGTGAACAAGTCATCTCAGTTCCTCTTCTTGACAGCTTCCCAAACTTCTTTGGCTCATCTCTACTTTTCCTTCTATTAATCTTTCTCCTTCCCCTTTTTTTCCTCATTGGAGGTGGCTCAATTGTTGGATGCTCAGGTGGTGGCCATAATTTCATCCCCAATACAGGTTTAATTGGGTAAGCATAAGCCTTTAAGTATGTTGCCCTCTTAAGCCAGTGAACTAAATGATCATCCGGGTTCATCTTCAAGTGATTCATTGCACAGATTGCATGAGCACATGGGATCCCTTTCAATTGCCAACTCCTACAAGTACATGTCATTTCTCTCAAATCAACTGTGTGACCATATTGCCCATCTTCAATATCAAAACCCCTGTCACCATTCCATATCATGTTGCACTCCATAGCTTTGTCTTTGTTTCTTTCCAATCTGTGCAATGCCATGGGTGCAATTTCACATATCCAAGTTCTGGCAAAGGCATTCATTTTTGTTATCCTAACCATAACTTGTTTCCTGATCTCTTCAAGCATTGAGATAATGGATTTATGTCTGGCTAGCACAATCCAACTATTAAAAGTCTCGCACATGTTGTTTTCACAAGCATCACATTGAACATCAAACCTGAAAAAAGCTTTGCAGAAATTTTCTTTACCATAGGCTAGGAAATCATCACTCAGACCTGCACCTAACCTGGAGAGATCCTCAATGCTGTCTTTCAACTGCACTTCAAAGGTAGACCAACAGCATTGCCATAATTTCTTTCTCTTATCACTGCCTCTCCATGTTTTGGCCCAGTTGGCATAGATGTGCCTCGCCCAAAGCCTGTGTTCTGCCTCTGGTAATTCCTTTTTCACTGCAGCTAGAATTCCCTACATGAAAACAAAACAAACCAGTTATTTCATAAAACATTTGGTAAACCTAATTTGCATAAAACAACAAGCATTGTTCTTATGATAAGTTAATTACCAAATGCATATCAAAAACAATAGTTAGCCCTTCTCCTTTTCCAAGATCCAAGTCTGACTGCAATGTTCTTAAGAACTTTGTCCATGTGGTAGTTGATTCAGCTGAGGTCACCTCCCATGCAATAGGATACATTTGGCCATTGCCATCCTTCCCAACTGCCACAAATAGTTGGCCCTCAACTGCCCCTTTCAAGAAGCACCCATCAATCCCAATGATTCTCCTGCATCCTTCCTTCCATCCTTGCTTCAGAGACTTGAAACAAGTATATAATCTCCTAAAAACCTCCTTTCCTGCCGAGCTTCCTTATCAACTACTACAAAACATGTGGACCCCGGGTTTGACCTGTTGATCTCATCAACATAATCATGCAATTTTGCACATTCAGCTCTATGGTCACCCATATTCTTACCTAGAATCAAAGCTTTTGCTCTCCTACAAGTTGATACTCCCACATACAGCTTTAACTCCCTCCTACAAAGCTGTTGAATCTCCCATAATTTTATTGAAGGCTGTGAGATTATTCTGGACTCGAAGTGTTTTGACAAGAATTTAGAACTACAGAGCTTGTTAGTATTGTACCTTCGACACTCATGCTTGGGCCTATAGGTCTTGATCATGAAATTTTGACTCCCTCCATCTGTGCTAGCATGTAATTTCCACTTGCATCTTGGATGTGCACACTTAGCTGTAACTCTTTTCTTTTCATTAGGCTTAAGCACGAGCTTCACTCCCCTATGCACTGCATATTTGGCCAATGCCTCTCTAAACTCCTCAACATTCTCAAACACCATAGAAATCTCCCAAACTGGATACTTGCACTCAGGGTCATACACAACATGTCTACTCCTTCTTCTCACCTCTTCATGTCCTTCCTCATCTCCAGATAAAACACTTTTCATACTATAGTCAGAATCACTTATGTAGTAGGGCTCATCTCCTACAACCAGTCCTGTGTAATTATGCCCATCCTCAGTCCAATTTTCATACCCCTCATCTGCCCCTACATCACCTAAAGTCACATCTACATTTACAGGGTTCTCCTTATGCATCTTCTTCCTAGCCTTAAGATCTCTAACTGCTTGTCTCACTTCTCTCAATTCAGCATCAACTTCAATATCATCAGTAATATCCACAAACACAGGCTCACTTGAATCTGTTTCCTCATCACCATCACTAAAACTGTCATCGTGTTGCTCATTCTCAACTGAATTATCCCCATCACTTGGCTCTTCCATTCCCACTGATTCTTCAATTTGATGCTCATTCTCAACTGAATTATCCCCAACACTTGGATCTTCCATTCCCTCTGATTCTTCAACTGACACCTCTTCATCATTGCCTTCATATGTTAGTAAAAGAGGCTCCTCATCTACCAAAACAGCTGGATCTACTTCACTTAACCCTTTTGGTAAGCCTTTCAACACCTGATCAGTATCAACATCTGCCACTTGAGGCTCAGCAATCACATGTTGAATGTAAAAATGAAGCTCATCACCATCCTTAACTTGCTTCACAAGTTCAATCAATGTTCCATCATTCATCTCAGTAAATGCAACATCTTCCAACCCCTTATAGAACACTCCACGCCATTCTGAATATCCTAAGTTTTTAACATACCAAGCTAACTCAAAATAGCTAAGATAATCAGTGTCAACCTTTTTGCTATATGACGGAGGAAACTCATTTATGTAGTTAGGGCCATCCACAAATGTCCCACCGATGGTGCCACACAAGGTCCACCGTCTTCGTTCCCATTCCAAGCTGCAAGGTAAGAACCAAAAATGAGCTAATTTCGATCAGAAAATCCCCAAATAAACCCTAGTTACCCATATTCAAACCAAATTCAATAATTGCACATACATTAGTAGTACTACTGACTAAAATCCCCAAATCGCACAACCAATAAAGGATTCAAAGCAATAAACCCTAAAATCTATAAAAACCCTAATGGACTAACCTTTCAATTTCACAGATTCAACCTCCAAATCGACTTTTTCCCTTCGTCTATCTTCAAATGGACTCTGTTTGTGGGATTTTTGACTAAGGCTCCATCGAATAGGTCTAAATCGCCTCCTTCTTCGTCTCCTTCTTTGTCTCTTTGTTTCTCAGAGAAGCTCGAGAAATGTTGCTCGAGAAATGAATTCTTTTGATTAATTGCCCACTCATATTTTTTTATTACGTGGTTTGGAGCAAATTCCGTGGCAATATTACGTGGTTGATATGATTGATATCTTTACCATACCAAACGAAGATATGACTATCAAATCTCATACCCATATCCGATACCGATACCGATACCGATACCGATATCCGATATACTTGAGATATCGATACCAAACGAGCCCTAAGTCAACAACAACCACAGTCTTTTTCTTTTCACCTGTGCTTGCACCAGAATTAGGTGGTGACCTTTCTCTTTTCCTTCTTGTGACCTTCTCAGACATAGAAGAGTCACCGCCTTCAAACGCAACATCAAGGGTTGCCAACCCCTTTCTTAGCCTTTAGAGCCATAGTTGTAGCTCTAGCAATGGCTTGTCTAGTCTTTGGACGAGAAGAAGAGGGAGGCACTTCAATTTCTTCCTCTTTTGACAACTCAAATTCATCACCAAACAGTTCCTTTTCCAGATTACGTTTAACAGACTCAACCTTTTTAGACATCCTAGAGTGAACACGAGGATCAGAATGAGTACCGTCTTCAAAAATTTCTAATGGTTGCTTTGACGTGGTCTCCTTGTATAGGTCTTGTCGGTGACATCAAAGACACCCACCTTGTCAGTTACTATTTGCAAGTCACTGATCTTCTAATTCTGATTTTCTTAAGATAGCCGTTGTGCTTCTTCTTCCTTGTTTTGGCCTTGCATGCCTTCAAGAGTGGCCTTGGATCCTTTTTCATCTTCCTTTTCCTCGAAAGAGCCAACTACTATTTCGGTTTCGTCTAACTCCATGGACTCCAAGTTTGGAGTTTTCACTATCTTTTCCTCAATCTCTACTCCCTTGGATTTGGGTAAGGAGGCTTCACCGGTTTCTGGAACAACCGCCGGTAGCGTCGTTTGGCGCAAAGTTCCAGATTCCGTTGAGAGAGTTAGGGTTTCAGTTTTTTTTGGTGGGGATTGAGAAATTTGGGGGTTTTCAGAGGGAATGGGAGATGTATGGGTTGATTTTGGAGGAGATGGGTTTTGTGAGGGGGTTTCCATGGCTGTTTGAAGAGCGATTGAAGGGGATGGTTGGCCAGACATAATCAAACAAAGAACACCGTCTCCGAAGAGGAGAGCGTTCTTCCCCCTTGCCGATTTAGGACTGTCCATGAGATGTGGAGGAGATTAAGGACGGTTGGGGTTGTTGGATGGGGATGCCATTGAAAGGGATTGAAGCTTTTTGAGGGTTTGGGGTTCGAGAGGAAGAGAGCAAGAAACGAGAGAGAGAAGGAGTTTGAGAGCGTACCTTTTAGCTTTAACGGGTGAAGTATATTTAAGAAGTGGACTTCAGTATCAAAGGAAGTTGTCAAATCACCCGATCTTCTCTTTCTTCCTTTTTGAAAATACTTTTCCAATTTACAAAGATCCTCTTTAGCCATGATCTTATCCATGTGCCATTTTCCACAATCACTAACCCTGATCAAGTCGGCGACCTCTATCTGAAAAACTTGTTTTTCTCATCTTTGCATATTTGTCTACGACTTTTGCACAATCCATGACTTTCTCTCAAAGAACTTACTTGGCGTTGGGTTTGCACAAGGAGTGCCAAAGCAAACCAAGTATGCAACATTATGTATGTATGAGGATTTATCGATCATGATGATAAGTCTCTGATTTCAAGGAAAAACAAAGAGGCTCATATAGACTCTTAAACATGATAGGTCATGGACAAGCATTAGAATCAACCATCATTTGGGCTTGTGATGAGGGTAAGGATCACCAGGTTGATTCTTTTGCGCTAAAACAAAGAGCTCAAAAAGGTTATACACACTTTGAATGTAGTAGAAGTCATCGACATGTCAAATGCATGGGGTTTCCTAAACATGATGTCTATTAAGAATGCAAAGATTTATATCATAAATGAATGACTTCAAAACATATGAAAAGCAATCAATTTCAACCAATCGTTAAGGGAATTCACGTAGGGAAATAGATCATTCAAGAGAGATCATACCTAGTTCCATGCAGAGTTGTTTGAAGGGTTCATGATTTAAGGCTTTTGTGAAGATGTCTTTTCTTTGATGGCGTGTTCTAAAGAATTCCATTGTGACCATGCCTTTTTCCACACAATCTCGAAGAAAGTGGTGCCTTATCTCGATATGCTTTGTCTTTGAGTGTTGCACCAGATTCTTTGAGATGTTGAGTGCATTTGTGTTGTCACATAGTATGGGCACTGACCCACACTTCATGCCATATTCACTATATTGTTGCTTGATCCATAAGAGTTGAGAGCAACAAGCTGCATCCGCAATATACTCAACCTCCGCCGTTGATAGAGCAACAAAATTTTGTTTCCTAGACCCCCATGAAATAAGGCAAGGTCCTATAAATTGAGCCATCCCGGATGTGCTCTTTCTATCAACTTGATTTCCAGCAAAATTTGCATCCATGTAGCCAACAAGATCGAAGTCGTTTTAAGATACCATAAGCACAAATTGTCAGTCCCTTTAAGATATCGAATGATTCTTTACACAACTTTCAAGTAGGACTCTCTTGGATCAGCCTGAAATCTAGCACACAAGCATACTCCAAACATAATATCAAGTCCACTCGTTGTAAGATAGAGCAAGGATCCAATCATACCTCTGTACATTGTAGTATTGACTTCGGGATCCTTGTCATCTTTTCCACGTGAGGTAGTCGGCGACATGGGAGTGTCGAAAGGTTGAGAGCTTTCAAGACCAAACTTCTTGACACATTCTCTAAGATATTTCTGTTGATGAACTCGTGTATCTTCCTCACCTTGAACAACTTGAAGTCCTAAAAAGAACTTGAGTTCTCCGACCATACTCATTTCAAACTCACTAGACATGAGGTCGGCGAACTTTTTCACCAACTTATTATCTGTTGAACCAAAAATGATGTTGTCGACATAAACCTGAATGATAAGTGTATGACCTCCTTCCTTTAGCAAAAACAGAGTGTTGTCTACTTCTCCTCGAACATAACCATGTTGAATCAAGAACTAAGACAATCGATCATACCAAGCACGCGGTGCTTGCTTCAATCCATAAAGAGCTTTGTCCAGTTTGTAGACATGATCCGGGTGGGGGACATCTTCAAAACCCAGAGTCTATTCAAAATACATTTCTTCCTTTAAGTATCCATTCAAGAATGTAGTCGATCTTGACATCCATTTGTTGTAGTTTGAACCCATGATGAGCAGAGTAGGTCAATCGAATAGCCTCAAGACGAGCCATTGGTATGAACGTCTCATCATAGTCAATGCCCTCTTATTGATTATATCCCTTAACTACCAACCTCGCTTTGTTTTTGAACACATTTCCTTCATCATCTAGCTTATGCTTGAACACCCAACATGTTCCAATTATAGTTCTTCCCTTTAGCCTAGAGACAAAGTGCTCAACCTTATTTGTTTCAAATTGATGAAGCTCTTCTTGCATGGAACTGACCCAATCCGAATCTTTCAAGGCTTGATCAACATTTTTAGGCTCCAACATAGAGATAAAAGCATTGAAAGCAAAGAAATTTTTCAGAGAAGATCTGGGTTGCACACCCTTTGAGAAATTAGTGAGGATGTTAATGATAGGATAACACTTTTCTGTTGATAATTCCTAACATGTAGATCTGTCAAGTCGCCAACATGTGTCTGAGGTGATCTCTCTAAATCTTCTTCAAATTCTTCTGGACTTGATCTTCTCTCAAAAGACTTCTCATTATCACTTGACTCATTATCACTTGTTCTTTGACCTTGGTTACTTCCCCTTGTACTGTCTGAGTCAGTGACACCAGCATTATCACCGACTTCTGGTTCTTTTTTTGTTGCAGCAACTTGAATTTGATCATCTTGAACTAGATAGAATCGTTGATCACCATTATCACGATCCTCAATCATCGAGCCTCCCATCATGTTCTCATCAAACACAACATGAACACTTTCTTCAATCTTCCTCGTCCTCTTATTGTACACTTTGTAGGCTTTGTTGTGAGAGGAATAACCTAAAAAAGTGCCAACATCACTCATTGGATCGAATTTTCCCAAACTATCCTTGCCATTATTATGAACATAGCATTTGCACCCAAAAGTGCATAAGTGGGCGACACTGTGTTTAACTCCTCTAAGCAATTCATAAGGATGGTGCGATGTAAGAGACGGGTTGGCGACATTAAATGCCGAGTTAACACTATAGCCATTTGGCAGGTGAATCTGGTAGGCATTATTGCCTATAGGATGAACAACCCTGAATGGCCCATCACCTCAGGGAGATAGCTCGGTTTTGAATTGAGCATGAAAGTGCTCTTTGAGTAAATGCACCCAAACTAGAACTCCCGAGGTGAACACAACGCAGGGTCGGTAGCGACTGTGTTATGATGTGTACCGAGAAGCGCATTGCTCTAGTTGTGCCTAGGTCCTCCTATGGAGCTCTCGAATCTGGTCTATGCGATTGGCCACGATAATCTGCTCTCCATCAGCAAGAGTCCTCGGATTGAAGTCTAGGGGCGTTACAGGGTTGAGGTCGTAAACGAGCTCAAACAAAGTCAATTACGTCGCCGAGTTCCTTGACTTATTGTAGGAAAACTCAACAATAGAAAGTAAATCCTCCCAACGCCGATCAGGGATTCGCCTTCAACATAGTGCAAAGGAGAGCCCCGAGCGTGCAATTGGTCACCTTAGTTTGGCCATTAGTTTGGGGGTAATAGCTCGTAGTGAACAAAAGCTTCGTACCAAGCTTCCCCCAAAGAGTGCGCCAAAATGACCAATGAATTTGGAGTCCCAATCACTAACAATAGTGCGTGTGACCCCATTAAGACGCACCACATTATCAAAGAAGATATCGACTATCTCAAAGGTGTTGTTTTTGGCCTTACATGTCACGAAAAGGACCATCTTCGAAAACCAATTGACGATGAAAAAAATGGAGTCCTTCCCCTCCTTGTTGTGGGTATGCGCATAATGAAATCCATGGACAAGTCTTTCCAAAGCCTAGCCAGGACGGGAAGCGGAGTTTAGAAGTCATGGGGGTGAGAAGAGGCCTTGGATCGATAGCAAGTGACAAAAGAACGGCATTACCATGTCACCTGATGAACCATGAAAGCCTAAAAGAAGTGCTCCTTAAGAGTAGTGAGGGTTTTCGAGATGCCAAAATGGCCACGACCATCATGAGCTTCCTAAATCAACAAAAGGCGAATGGACAATGTAGGAATACAAAAGCGTCCTGCCTTTTAAAGGTAACCCTACGAGATGAAGAAGGTCTCGTACTCATGTGAATGAGGCACCGCGCATATAAAAGACCAATGAATGAATATGATTCATACAAGTCCCTCATAAGTGCAAAACCCAACATCTTAGTCAGCACATGAGTTGGAAGGTGATAGTAACGAGAAGGAGCATCAACAACCACATTCTTGGCCCCCTTCTTATGGCCCACATTACAGGAAAATGTCTCTAGAAACATGATCCAACAAGTGTGGTGGCGGTGAAGATCAACCCAACCCCTCAATAACCGAAGCATTGTATGATCGCTGTAAAGGATAAACACACTTGGCCACAGATATTGGGATCATGTCTTAAGGACTCTAATAATCACATAGTGTAATAACCGTTATTTTGCTATGTATTTTAATAATTATGAAAACTAGTATTTCTCTTCCTTAAAAATAATAAACTCGTTTTTATACTATATTCTCAAGACATTGTCTAGAAATAAAGAATAAATTTTAAAAAGAATATTTTTGATATTAAAATTTTAATAAAATTTCCTAGAGTCTTGCTTGTTTTAAAATAGTGGAAAATTGGGGGATAGGTTAACTAAAAATATAATATGTGGAATTGGAAAAAGGTCGGGTTTGATCTCGAGACCTCTTGCTCTAAGCTTCCCACATGTTCCTTCCCCCGCCCACTATACTAAGCTGGTTTCCTCTAACATCTAACCTTCCTGTTTTTGTATGCAACTTTAAATGATAGGCTATTTTCCTACACCGCAAGTATATGGTTCGGTTGTAGTATCAAGGTGTCGAACTCAAAAAACTATGTAGTACCAATTGATATTCGGACTAGTAGATCAAGCCAAATAAATAAGAAAAAGAGTTTATGGTTGGGTTGAAATGTTAACTAGTAATTGAAAATAACAAGGAAATATCATAGGAGAAGAGCTTCCAAGGTTAGGATTCCCACAATGATGTTTCAGTAGATTTTAAGTGATGTTTATTTAGATTTCAACTTGGATGTCGTTTGAAGGAACTCACTATATAAAACTAACACAAATCTCTTTTCAAAAGATATGTGAATGTGCCTAGACTCAACTAATAATCATTGTCGCGTAAGATTAATCAGGTTTAGACCCTTTAAGAGCTATAGAGACTAGGGGCAAATAAACCCAACATTCGCTGTCGCGTTCCGCTAGAATTATTCAACCCTAGAACTACTATGACAGTTGAAATTCATACAAGAGAAATTAAGTTGTTGTAGCATAAATAACTCCCTAGTTTAATACCTAGGGATCTTATTTAGAACCAATTTTTGGTACTTTAAAAATCAATATCTCATTACAATTATCTCCTATTGGTCTCAAATCATAACAAGAATCCTATATGCAAAGTAAAAATGGCATAAAGCAACCGATGATTAAATCAAACTTCAATCAAGTTTCCATTCAACCAAACGTCACAAAAATTGGGTTCACCAAACCTCAGAATAAGAAAATTAGCTAGACATGGGAAGAGAGGAAAGCAAATCAAATTTAATAAACAACATACCAAATTGTCTTCAAATTAATTCAAAACTCCAATCCAATCAAGTCTAGAGAAATCTCCAATCAATCTCCACCTAGGGTTTTTTCTCCAAAAGAGAGAGGATAAAGTCTAACAAAAATAAGAGATAAACTATAAAACTTGTCTGCCAAGTACTTAAACTAGGGCAAAAAAAACAAGATAGAAAAGCCCATAAGTCGGCATAACTAAAACAACACGTGCCCAGAACTCGATCCAGAACTCGGTCGAGTTCTCAGCCCAAGTTCTCGTTGTAGCAAAGAACTCAGCCCAAGTGCTTGTCCAACGTTAGCACATGTGTATCCCTTTTGTTGTGTAATTAAATGGGGTCTTTTTGATGGATTCCTTAGGCAATATTCTCCTTGGTACTTCCACTTCCAAGCTTAGCTCATCCCTTCAAACTAATCTACCCGAACATCTTCAAATCAAAGCTCACGAGCCTCCAAATATCCTGAAATCTTGAAATGCAAGAGTAGTCTCTGTACACCACAAACTAAACTAAAAAACTACAAAACTACCAAAATACAAGCAAAATACACCTAAAGGACAAAAGTAAACATGTCCTAAATCTATACCTAAATGCATGCTATCAAAATCCCCCAAGCTTAAACCTTACGTGTCCTCAAGTAAAAAATCAAAGCCGACACCCCAAAAGAGAATCAAGTCATGCAATTCATTTAGACAATAGCCTAGACGAGAATTATAGAAGCAAAGAATGACAACCAAAATCATAGCATGCATTTGTAACATCCAAAGAGATAAATTCAACTTATCCATTCTAAACCTCACATAGGACAATTGTGTTTTCGCTCTCTCTCAAGTGTTTGAATAGGACGTGTTTCGCTAAAGTCTCATCTTTTGAAAGCTTAGCTACCATAAGTTTGCATAAGCGTTCTAAATCTCCACCGCATGGGACTTTGTACACAAACAATAATCATGAGGACTTTTATAAGGTTGTAATGAGGCTAGGGTGAGAACAATTTTAGCGAGGATAAATATTTGGCATGTGATGCTAATCCGAGAAAAGGAATTATTCCTAAATAAAAAACCAAAACCAAGCTTAATGCACTTCTTTGCCAAACTTCTTTTGTTTTCTTTCTCACCTTCTCTTTCCTTTTTTTTCTTTTATTTCCTACAACCTTTTTACTTGAACACTTTGCTCATCTAAAGAATTTATTCTTTTTATTCTTATTAGTTGTCTTTCCTCATTTTTTTCATTTCATTCTTCTCATCACATGAAACTCCTTCCACACTTTTGACATTTACCATCAACCCTTTTTGAATCCCCCAAGCTTGGCTCAAACTCAGACTTATAATCACCTAAAATACCTATTTCCCATATGGGTAAAGGCTTTAACATTAGGCTCGGAATTATCTTGTGGAGCTTTCCATATAAATAGGTAATAAAAGGCTAACATGGGCTATCAAAAAGAGGATCATGTATAAGGATGGATATGGAATAATAGGCTCATAGAAACAATGCCCCAATCATTTTAAGGTTGCATACAAAAGTCATAAAACCGGTCTTGAAAAAGAGTTTAACGCAAGTTCTAGAAGAAGCAATAAAAATGAGAATAACACATAAAAAGAGAGTACTCATGAAAGTATATAGTCCTAGAAAGGTCAAGAATCTCACATGGCTTTTCGTCTAGAATTTCAATGTCAACTCAAATCTCAAAGAATATGCATGCTCATTCAATCATCAAGCAAGTTCATAAGCATAGCTAGACATCACCAAAACTTAAACATTTCAAGCAAGTCTAGGGGATTGGATTTCATTCAAAAATTTTGAAGGACAAGGGGCTTGTTAATTTTAAGGAAAATTAATAACTCCTATAATGCATTTTTTTTCATTATTTTTGACATTTTTTTGATTCTTTTTTTTCAAAATTTTCTTTTTAATCAACTAAACATGCAATGCAAAACATGAAAAATGTTTTCCACCCCCAAAGTATAAAATCTACATTGTCCCTAATGTAGAAAGTAAATATGAGAGGAGAAGAAACTTTCACAGCGTAACTAGTCTTGTGGACGAGGTGGAGCAGCTCTAAGGGCAAAAGAAGAAGCGCCCCTTTCTTTCCTTTAATGCTTAGACGTGATTCAACCTAAAAACCTACACACAAGCGCACAAGCACACCAAACAAAGCATATCCACAATTTCGTTGCCCCGGCAAGAACGACCAACAAAAAAGATAATTCAAGCTCTAATTTATGCAATTTTCAATGAAAAGAGCTTAGAACTCAAATTTAATCAATACCCATGTTAGAAAAATTCTCCCATGGCATATGAATATCAAATTTATGCCAAATTCATCCTAAATCCAAACAAGTAAAGTGCATACAATCGAAATTAGCCCATCAATGAAATAAATTTTCACAATTATGCACACATTAGTAAAAAATCCCCAAATTGTTTAAAAATTGAAAACCCTAGATCTAGTAAAGCAAAGAAAAGGGGAGAGGAGAGATTATACCAAATCAAAACAATATGGGTGTGGTGGTTGCAGGCAGTTGACGTCGTGTTGGTGGCCAAAATAGGTGGAAGGGCTCGCACAAGCCGTTGTAGGGCTGAACCATGCGCTGGTGGTCGAAGGGTACAGGTGGGCAGCCTCGCGGTGGTCGGGGCATCACCAGTAAGAGAGTGTGGAGGGGCAGGCGGCCGGTGATTGGTGATCGGAGGTGAGGTGTGAGGGGCGGGGCAATGGTGAGATGGAGGGAGTCGGGGAGAGAGATTAATGTTGAAAGGGATTTACTTAACAATAAATAAATTTGTAGTCAAGACCCTGCTGAGTATAGGGAGTCAGGATCGTCCACGGGAAGCAAGGTTGTGTTTAACTACCAATCTAAAAAAAACAAACGAACACGCAAAACAGAAACAAAACAAGCAATAACGACCAAATGACGCACCAACAGGTTGGTACCGACCTTATTAAGCTCGGTATCGACGTTGTTCTTAAACTAAAACGGAGCAATTCAAACACAAGAAACCCTGGATTGGTACCGACCTAATGACCTCGGTAACGACGCAAAACAGAGAGTGATATGAAGTTTCAAATAAGGGAAAAAATCTAGGACAAGGGTTTACCACGACATAATCATGCAACTGAGATAGTATGAATCATAAATATCATTCCTTGAATATAAAGCCGTCAACTTTCGTTGATTAAACAAGTAAATCGATCAAATTTCATAAATCAATTCACTGTCTACTTATTTTTGATCCAATGTTTGTAACTTTCGTTATCAAACATTATCAACATTCAAGTTCATAACTTTCTCTTTCGATTAAGCCACAAACTCGAATTACCTTGACTTTCGTCAAAGAATAAGCACAAAACAAGTAGATAATAAATAGAAGGCATTCAATCATTCATAATGCACAATCATGTCGGGTTTCAACGCCAATCCTAGAAAAGAAAACTACTCACACATGCTTAAGGAAAAAAACAAAATACTTGAATAAAGACATAACTTTGAATCAAAACTAAACTTACTTGAATTAATAACACTTCTTTTCTCAGAAAACAACCAGAACTAACAAAATTCTTCACCAAGTCTCCTTAAGAACAAACTAAATCAGCCAAACAAAAGAGAAAGGTGCGTGTTTTTCTTTCGAACTCTCACGTTTCTCTCTCTATTCACACCAACAACCCCCAAAACTAATTAAAGACAAGAGTATTTATACTAGAAAAGCTATCTAAAAAGTTTCCATAAGGATAGAACTTTCGGAATAAAAACATAAATATCTCGAAGTCGGTCGTGTATACCGACACAGGGGACCTCGGTGTCGACCCTGTTAGGCTCGGGAGACTCTTGCTGAACTCTCGTTGACTTCGTCTTTGCTGCAAGCCTCGGTACTGAACCAACAAGGTCGGTAACGAGCCTGTTTTGCCTTGTTTCTTGAACTTTCCTTTACTTTTCCTTTGGATTTCCCGGGTCTCTTCGAGTGTCTTCCAATCTGCCTTAGCCAGCCATACTCCTATGTCTCCTCGCCATCTCGATGTCACCAGAATGCTCCAACTTTGCTTCAAAAACCTACAGAAAACACAAAAAATAGAGTAGCTTCCATACCTTTCACAAAATATGAAAACCCGTCTAAAAGCACACAAAATTTAACATAAAAGCAGAACTAAATTATACTAAACAACCTAGAAAAACACTCAAAAACTAAGCTAAAAACATGAACTTCAAAATACCCCGTACTTATGCTTGCTTGTCCTCAAGCAATCACTAAACATAAACCAAAACGAATCAACACATTCATCTAGCAATAGCCCTCATCAAAAAGCAATTTCAACATTAGTGAAAATAGCAAGTGACTTTTAACGTCATCACACATATATGAGCAACAAATAGACATAAGAAATCGCAATTCAACCTCACTAAGGATATAGTGTTTCACTCAACTCTCATGTATTTAGGCTTATAGGTTCAACTCTCAACTCAATCAAATATGCAAAAAATCATAAAAATTGGAACTGATATCACCAAACTCTCCACCAAAGATTGTCAAAACAAGCAAAAATCGTCAAGAGAACATAGGCTCAATGAAAAACTTCATAGAATTTCCATTCAGCCAGGTTGTAACGGGGCTTGGTAATAACAATAAGGCGTGGAAAATTTTTGGTCATGTGGTGCTAATAATATCCGGAAATATAGACTCCTAAAAACTCAGACATTTCCAAAACTTCTCAAAAGAACTTACCAAACTCACTTTTCTTCTTTAAAGCACACTCATTCTTTCACTCACCCAAATAAAATCCTAGAAAGTCTCATAAATATAAAGAAACTCTTGGCTTTGAACTTAAATTGCACTTGCACACATTCTTTTTTTCTTCCCATTTTTTCTTTGAATTTTTCTGCATTTTTTTTACTGGGAAAGGTTCGGTACCGACCCCATTAGGGTCAGTAACGAGTCTGAAATTTCATTCTTCTCTTCTTTTCTTCTTTTCTATCTTGTGCACTTCTTTACAAGAGTTCTTTTTACAACTTTTAACCAAGAGACTTCCAATCTACCCAAACAATCCCTTTCTTTCGAACCAACATACATCTTTACTCAATTAAAAAACACTAACCAACTAAGTCCTAATCCCCGGATATGGTCAAGCTTATATCGGTTAGGAAATAATTTTGTGGAGCTACAAATAAACAGGCTTAAGGCTCAAATTGGCTTCAAAAAGAAGGAATAATGTAAGGGTGGATACAGATTAATAGGGCTTATGAAAAATTAAGTTCTCTATTATATGATTTCACAAGTAATGAACTTAAAATCTTATAGAGGCTTTGAGAAATAGATAACCATCAAAATCTCAAGAGATAATATACATATAGAGAGTAAATCACACATGAAAATCAAGGCTAATTAAGCTCACAAGGTAATTGTGTTGGATTGCAATATACTCATGCTAAAAGTCATATGCACTCAATTTCATCACATGCTAATCGAACACCTTTTAAAAACATTTTCATCATGAGATTTGGGATATACTATCAAAAAGATGCTAATATGGAATTACATGATCATGCAAGCAAAAGCTATCACAGTACCATAAAATCAAGGGTACTTATCCGTTCTAAAATCTTTTTGTAATTTTCAAGACTTTTCTATGCAAGAAAAAGCAACTAAAACTTAAAAGAAAAGAATCTGAAAACACAAAAACACAAAAGCACAAAAGCACAAAAGCACAAAAGTTTTCTTTTCCCTCCCTACCCCATACTTAAACAATAAAGTGTCCTCACTGTAAAAACAAAGTAAGGAAAGAGAAAAAGATAAGGAAAAGAAAATAAACTCACAAATTGGTTGTTGAAGCCATGGAAACATTCCTTGAAGCATCCTTGAGAAAGAGAGAAAATCAGCGCTTTGGTGGGAATTAGTGCTCAAAGTTGTCCATGAACATAGCCACGGTCCGCCAATGTTCTTCACCCTCTTCCCACCGTTGCTCACTTGTCCTCTAGCGAGACTCAACCATCCTATGACGCTCATCCTCAATTGCCACACGAGCTGCATAAGCTTCTTGCCATTAATTCATCTGGTCATTAATGTGGTACTGATGTAGACACAGCTGCTGCATCCGCGAAGCTAAATCAGTCGCCCACTGTGGGGGTGTATCAGAGCTAGATGCATCGGTAATGCGTTGGTGCTGGCGGTGGTGCTCGGTACTAGGCTTGTTCTGCTGGAAATGGGGGTCGATATCGACCCTGTAAGGGTCGGTATCGGGGTAATAAATCACGATACCGTACTACTCTAGCACGGTAACGTGTCCATCAACATTGGCCATCCCCTCGGTACCGAAGCCATATGGCTCGGTACCAACCTCTACAGCAGCGACATCTGCATCCTCTTGCATGTTGTCCTCCTCCCTCTCATACCGTGACTCAGATATCCTCAAGGAATCATCATCTTGTGGTTTCGTAGACAGCGGAAATGGTGTGGAAGTCCAAGTCTCGTACCAATTGGGGAGGTACAAGAGCTCCATCTTATCCGACGTGACTAGCACTTGGCGGCCTTGGACTGTAGTGGTGATGCCCTCCTGGCATCTCTGAGAAATCCCTGAAGACACCCAATAGTTTGTGCCTAGCTTTTGCGAACAGAGTGCACTTTAGCGTGTAAGGTCGATCGTACAAGCCAAAGCTAGGAGGGTCACCATCCCGCCAAAGTAGATCCTTGAAAGATGTGCCCCTTGGTTCTCCACATACGTCACCTATTCATACCCCAAGTTCATAGGAGCGGGGTTTTCAAAGAGCATGGTGCAGAGACATCCAATCTCCGTTCTTATTGGTTGAGATAGCTCCTTTTTGTGCCAAATAGTGGAGCCCAGAATCCGCAGGATGATGCGAAAAAGCAGGTTGACTATGTGAGAACCAAAGAGGGCGGGTGTGGTGGGACTAATTTCCCCTATGATGTAACCCCATGTTTCTACAACTTTGAAGTCGTCTGGTGCTGAGTAATCACGAGAGGGGTTAGGAAAGTGGAGAAGTTTGAACTCGAACATGGTGAGCTTGTAATCCTCATTCCCGAGCCTGAACCTAATCTTCCCCACTGACTTCTTATTCTTAAACTGGTGTGGAGGGTGGCTGCGAATTCAAAGGTGAGGGCCGAGTAGTGAGGGATTTCTTCGAATTTTAGGAGATGAGGCACACCAATGATGGAGAAGGCATGCTTGAGGTCCTTATAATTATCGAACTAGATCTAGATCTAGGCATGAAAATTAACAAAAACTTACCATGAATCTTCAAGAATTTCAAGTAAAGAGTTAGGTTTGAGAAACCACACCATAGATTAAAGAATATAGAACGAAAATTAAAGGGCTTTTGGGTTGGTAACGAGGGTGTGTGGATCGGTAACGAACAAATTGAGGGTTCGCTCGGTATTGGAGTAGGGGCTTGAATCTGCGGGTGGACTGGGGTAGACGACTGTCAACTGCGGTGGCTTCAATCGGTAGGGTGTGGTGGCTTCGAGCGGTGTGAGGATCTTGTTGCTTGTTTGTGGCTCGAGCAATGGGGAGTTTGAGAATGAATGATGCATGTTTGGTGGTAGAGGAGGTGCGGTGAAAGAGAAACAAAAGAAATTTTAGGTTTAAGTACTTACTTGCGGTCAGCACGTGTTTTTGGATTTTTCGCGGTATGGGTCGGTACCGACCCTGTGAGGTTCGGTACCGAGCTTGTCTGGGCAACGTTTTGCTCGCTTCGTTGTCGACCCGACTCCTCTAGCACTTTCAAAAAACATTTTATTCCGCAAACTCAACTCTACTCTAAAAAAATTCAAAAGAAATCTAACAAAAAGAACTAAGAAAAGAAAAACTAAACCGGGTTGCCTCCCATAAGCGCTATTTTTAACGTCGTTAGCCCGATGAACTTACATTGGCTAGTTCGACAATGTAAGAGGCCAAGTGGCTCTAATTTCTTCTGGCGGGTCGTCTTGCTCAAAGAATTTCTTCAACCTATGTCCATTAACCTTGAAGTTGGCTCCATTGTTGTCTATTAGATCCACTGCTCCATGGGGATAAATGTGGTGGACCACGAATGGCCCACTCCATCTTGACCTCATCTTCCTTGGAAAAAGGCGGAGTCTAGAGTTAAAGAGTAGTACCTTGTTTCCAACTTCATAAGTTTTAGGCACCAATTTCTGGTCATGCCATCGCTTTGTACGCTACTTGTAAATCTCAGTGTTCTCATACGCCTTTAGCCTCAACTCCTGTAGCTCTTGCAAGTCCATGAATCATTTTGCTTCAGCCTTATTAAGGTCCATATTGAGCTCTTTGAGAGCCCATAATGCCTTGTGCTCTAACTCAACTGGAAAATGGCACGCCTTGCCATACACTAGGTTGTAAGAAGTGGTGCATAGAGGTGTCTCCTACGCTGTTCTGTAAGCCCATAAAGCGTCATCAAGCTTGGATGACCAATCCTTCCTAGAGTAGGAGACCGTCTTCTCCAAGATGCTCTTGATCTGCCTGTTTGAAACTTCAACCTGGCTACTAGTTTGGGGATGGTAAGGTGTTGCCACCCTATTTGATACCCCATACTTAGCCAAGAGAGGTTCAAAGCTCCTCTCTACAAAATGTGAACCGCCATCACTAATGAGTACTCATGGCACTCCAAACCTGGGAAAAATGTTAGTCTTAATAAATTTGGCCACGGTTTTGGCGTCATTGGTCCTTGTAGCAATGACTTCCACCCACTTAGAGACATAATCAACTGCGACAAGGATATATTTATAGGGACCTGATGAGGGGAAGGGTCCCATAAAGTCTATGCCCCAAACGTCGAAAAGCTCGACCTCTAGGATCCCTGTTAGCGGGTTCTCATGCCTCCAAGTGATGTTTCCAGAGTGTTGGCATTCATCTCATGAGGTCACATAATCCTGTACGTCCCTGAAAAAGGTTGGCCAATAAAGACCACTTTGAAGAATCTTCGCCGTGGTTTTGAACCCTTTTGCATGGCCACCGGTTGTGAGAGTGTGACATTGACGGATCACACTCTCTATCTCTTCTCTTGGAATACAACACCTAAAGAGGTGGTCACTTCCTTGCTTGAACAAGTAAGGATCATCCCAACAGTACCGTTTGACATCATGAAAGAACTTCTTCTTCTTTTGTGGAGTCAAGCCCTCGGGAATCACGCCTCCTACAATATAGTTAGCAAAATCCACAAACCAAGAGGCTTTTGACCCTCTAATAGCATGAATGGAATGAAGAGAAGTAGAAGAAAGAGATAACGGAAGATCTGAATTGAAAGGAATTGAACTGAGTTGAGAGAACTCACCTAATTGGGTCGTTACCAGGCTAGACTAGGTCGTTATCGACTCCTAGAGTAGGTCTTTTACTTCGGTATCGAGGTAGATGGCCTCGTTATCGGGTATTTTTGCCTCGGTATCGGTGTTCCCAGCGTCCTCCAACTTCGGTGTTGGGTCGGTACAAACCCATGTAGGGTCGGTAACGAGCCTTTTGCAATTTTCGACCTCGTTCAACATGAGGTGCTCGCCCGGTTTTGAGTCATTGATTGGTACAACGTCGTTGGATTCTCTGATATGTTCAACTGGCAACCTAGATAGGTGATCCGCCACCAAGTTTTCCGCTCCTTTCTTGTCTCAGATTTCGTGGTCGAATTCCTACAATAAGAGCATCTACCGAAATAGCCTAGGTTTGGCATCCTTCTTAGCCATTAGATATCTAACAACTTCATGGTCAGCGTAAACAATCACTTTGGAACCAACAAGATATGAGCGGAATTTTTCAAATGCAAATACCACGACAAGGAATTCCTTCCCCGTCGTGGTATACTTACTATGCGCTTCATCAAGCGTCTTACTTGCATAATAAATGGCATGGAGCTTTTTTATCCTTCCGCTAACCTAATACTGTACCGACAACATAGTCGCTGGCATCACACATTATTTCAAATGGCAGGGTCCAATCTGAGGACTGTATAATAGGAGCAGAGACAAGTGCTTCTCTTAACTTGTGAAAAGCCTCAAGACATTTTGTAGACAGCTCAAACACTACATCTTTCATTAGTAGATTAGTCAAAGGTTTAGCTATCTTAGAAAAATCTTGAATGAAACGTCTATAGAAGCCAACATGTCCTAAAAAACTCCTAACGTCTTTTACAGAAGAGGGAGGAGGTAGTTTTTCAATGAGCTCAATTTTGGCTCTGTCTACTTCTATCCCTCTCTTAGAGACGAGGTGTCCTAGCACTATCCCCTCTTGGACCATGAATTGGCATTTTTCCCAATTAAGCACAAGATTGGTTTCTTCACATCTTTTAAGCACCCTAGTCAAATTAACTAAACAAGAATCAAATGAAGAACCATACACAGAAAAGTCATCCATGAAAACCTCAACTATATCCTCTATCATATCTGAGAAGAAAGCCATCATGCACCTTTGGAGGTTGCAAGGGCATTCCAAAGACCAAAAGGCATTCTTCTGTAAGCAAAAGTCCCATAGGGACATGTAAAGGTTGTTTTCTCCTGATCATCGGGATAAATGGGAATGTGCCAAAAACCTCTATAGCCATCTAAGTAATAAAAGTAATCATGCTGGGCTAAGAGTTCTAAAACTTGATCAATGAAAGGAAGCGAAAAATGATCTTTCCCCCTTTTTAGGGACTACATGGACCGGACTAACCCATTGGTTGTCCGATATAGGAAAGATAATCTCGGCATCAAGTAGTTTTAAAATTTCCTTTTTCACCACAACTTTCATATTAGGATTCAACCTACGTTGATGCTCCTCTATTGTGGGTTTGTAATTATCCTCCGTGTAGATCCTATGCATGCATAATGAAGGGGATATACCAGTTATGTCATCCAAAGAGTAGCCAATGGCCTTTCTATGGGTACTAAGTACAGAAATCAGCTTCTCTACTTCATTGTCTTTTAATTGAGCATTTATGATGACGGGGAAGGTAGAGTTAGGACCAAGAAATTCATACATGAGGGAGTTTGGAAGGGGATTGAGCGTCGGAGTAGGCTCAGCTGGGATAAGATTGGCTTCTTCATGATCTGTCTTCAAGACTTCCTCGAGATAATCAAACGCCAAAATCTCTTCATCTTCTGTCAGAAAGCTCGGTATGGACCTAGAGGGGGTCGGTACTGACTCAATTTGCCTGCTAAGAGCCTCGGTATCGAGCTAGAGGGGCTCGGCACCGGTGATGTAGAACTCGTCTGTACTCCTCCTGCCAGTAGCTTCGGTAACGACCCATGTAGGGTCGGTAATGACGCTGTAGGGTCAAACTAATCTTCAAATTGGAATTGCATTAATAGCCATCAGCCTCTTGATTGGGTCCCCACATTCGATGTAGTCATGTGTGGGTGTAGAGCATCTTGACCTCAGCTTCATTGGTCTCTTTCATGGTGGGGTTAAAGCGAAACTCCACTATCTCATCCCCAATCTCAAAAGTTAGGAGTCACCTCCTAACGTCAATTATAGCTCCAGATGTGGCTAGGAATTACCTCCCTACAATTATAGGCACCACCGGGTCTTTGGGCATCTCCATAACTATGAAATCATTAGGAACAAAGAACTTACCCACTTGTACTGGAAAATTATCCACGACCCCTGTAGGCTTGACACAGGATCCGTCTGCCATGTATAACCTCATGTTTATAGGCTCTAGTGGTCCCATATTGGCCTTGGACCAGATTGATAGTGGTAGTAGACTTACACTGGCTCCTAAGTCACATAATGCTTTAAACCGATAAGCTCCAATACCAATAGTAAATGCAAATTTTCCTGGGTCGCCTAATTTTTCTAGGAGCTCTAAAGATCGGACCTTGTCGGTCAGCTCAAACATAGACCTCTTCTTACTAAGATTATCTTTCAAGAAGTTTGTATAAGCCGACATTTCTCTTAGGGACTCAGGGAATGGAATGAAAATATTTAAGCCTTGAAGAATTTTAACAGAACGCCTAAACTTCCCATTTGTTAAGTCCCTAGACTTTTTAGAAGGGAAGGGAAGAGTCTTCACCAGTCTCGGAACCAAAACGGGCTCGAGAGGTGGCGCTATCGAGTCGACAAAGGGGTTAAAAGGTTTTGTAGAAGGGTCTTTACCGAGCCTGGGACTAAGGGAGTGGTTCGGTGTCGAAGACTTACCTGGGATGGGATCGTTAACGACCGGTGGAGCATTGGTACCGAGTGTTTTAGGCTCGGTATCAACCTTGGTTGGTCTGTCATCGATCTTGTCGGGAGCATCTTCGTCGGTACCGGACTCCTCCTTGGCCTCAGCACGGTCCGGTAGTATCTTTCTGCTCGTAGATAGACATCTGCAATTTGGCCTCTCGGGTTCTCTTCGGGTCAGCTCGGGAGTTGCCCTTGAGGTCTTAGAACTTGTGCAACCAGGTTACCTAATTGGGAATTTACATTCTTTCTCCAAGATTTGATTTCTCCCAATTGTGCCTGTACACCTTTTAGATCAGAACGGACTCCATCAATCTTGTTGTGAACTTCGTTAATCCCCTCTTGTAGCCCTTGTACCCATGAAGGTGGCTCTTGATAGCCTGGTGGTCTGTAAGGAGGAGCCTTCCTTTCTTTTGGTGGAGGTGCTTAGTTTTGACCTTGATTGTAACCTCCCCAGCTGGGATACTTGTTCAGCCTATCATAGTTATTAGGTGGGTTTCTGTATTGCCCTCTCATGTAATTCATTTCATCATATGTCTCAGTTGCTCTAACATGCTCAATGTTAGTGCAAGTAGAAGTACTATGGGCGTGAGAGGTTTTTAGAAAACATACCTGTTTCTTCACCCGGTTGATCTCATCTTGTAAGAATTGATTTTTGACACCGGGATCAACTTCATCTTTCTGTGGAATGTAAATCCGCTTTTGAGGTTGCGGCGACTGTTGGGTCCCATACATGGCATCATAGTTGGTCAACTTGTCTAATAATGCCCATGCCTCATCGGGGTTCATATCTATGAAACTACAATCAGTGTGTAGGTTGATGCGGTTTTTCGTCTCAGTATTTATCCCCTGAAAGAAGATCTCTTGAAGAACGTATTGTGGTTGTCCTTGGGTGGGGCATTGCCTGAGCATCTCTTTGAATCTCTCCCACGTCTCCACAAAATTCTCGTTAGGCACCTGATGGTAGGAGGTGATACGTTTTCTTAACTCTGTAGTATTGGCTGGAGGGAAGAACTTTGTCATGAACAAGTCATGCAAGGCTCTCCACGTCCTCACTGACCTAGGAGATAGGCTCTTTAACCAGCTCACGACCTTTCCTGCAAGAGACCATTTAAAAGCTTTTAGTTGAACATATTCTAGGGAAACACCATCAGCAACAATGGTGTCACATATATCAACAAAATTCCTAATATGCTCCATAGGGCACTAAGTTAGTTTCCCCTCAAACTGAGCCCTCTTTATTAAGGACATGAATTGAGATTTGATCTCAAAAGCCTTCTCTATTTGAGGAAGCACGATTGCTGATTCGGGCACCCTCAGTTCTGGGTGCATATACTGCTTGGCATTCCTAGGGATAGTGTTTAACTCCTCCTATAATTGATCTATGTCAGCTTGTAACGCCTCCAACTGACTGCGGAAGGCAGCCATTTGTTGGGCCATCTCTTCAGGTGTGACAACCATGCTACGGTTTTCTCATCTCCTGTGATGAAGAACACGTTCAGGCTCAAAATAGTAATCAGGTTGATCAAATTCAAGCCAACGTCTTTCTGCTTGCATAAGCTAAGAAAACAAACAAAAGAAAACTAAATTAGAAACAAAAATGGGGTCGGGCTATTCCCAAACCTACAAGTAATCAAACACAGCATTGTTGCTTCCCCGGCAACGACACCAATTTGTTGAAAGGATTTACTTAACAACAAATAAATTTGTAGTCTAGACCCCTCTGAGTACAGGGAGTCAGGATCGTCCACGGGAAGCAAGGTTGTGTTTAACTACTAATCTAAAAAAAAACGAACACACAAAATAGAAACAAAACAAGCAATAACGACCAACTGACGCACCAACAGGTCGGTATCGACCTTATCATGCTCGGTATCGACGCTGTTCTTAAACTAAAACGGAGCAATTCAAACACAGGAAATGCATGATCAATACCGACCTAATGATCTCGGTAACGACGCAAAACAGAGAGTGATATGAAGTTTCGAATAAGGGAAAAGATCTAGGACAAGGGTTTACCATGACATAATCATGCAACCGAGATAGTATGAATCACAAATATCATGCCTTGAATATAAAGTCGTCACCTTTCGTTGATTAAAAAAGTAAATCAATCAACTTTCATAAATCAATTCACTTTCTACTTATTTTTGATCCAAAGTTTGTAACTTTCGTTATCAAACATTATCAACATTCAAGTTCATAACTTTCTCTTTTGATTAAGCCACAAACTCGAATTACCTTGACTTTCGTCAAAGCATAAGCACAAAACAAGTAGATAATAGATAGAAGGTATTCAATCATTCATACAAACCATCATTCAGGCACAATCATGTCGGGTTTCAACCCCAATCCTAGAAAAGAAAACTACTCACACATGCTTAAGGAAAAACAAACAAAATACTTGAATAAAGACATAATTTGAATCAAAACTAAACTTACTGGAATTAATAACACTTCTTGTCTCAGAAAACAACCATAACTAACAAACTTCTTCACCAATTCTCCTTAAGAACAAACTAAATCAACCAAAAAAAAGATAAAGGTGCGTGTTTTGCTTTCGAACTCTCACGTCTCTCTCTTTCTCTCTCTATTCTCCCCAACAACCCCCAAAACTAATTAAAGACAAGAGTATTTATACTAGAAAAGCTATCTAAAAAGTTTCCATAAGGATAGAACATTCTAAATTAAAAAGATTACGGAATAAAAACATAATAATCTCGAAGTCGGTCGTATCTACTGACACAGGGGACCTCGGTGTCGACCTTGTCAGGGTCGGTAGACTCTTGTTGAACTCTAGTTGACTTCGACTTTGCTGCAAGCCTCGGTACCGAACCCACAAGGTAGGTAACGAGCCTGTTTTGCCTTGTTTCTTTAACTTTCCTTCACTTCTCCTTTGTATTTCCCTGGGTCTCTTCGAGTGTCTTCAAATCTTCCTTAGAAAGCCATACTCCTATGTCTCCTCGCCATCTCGATGTCTCCAGAATGCTCCAATTTTACTTCAAAAGCCTATAGAAAACACAAAAACAGAGTAGCTTCCATACTTTTCACAAAATATAAAAACTCATCTAAAAACACACAAAACTTAACATAAAAGCACAACTAACCTATACTAGAAACCTAGAAAAACACTCAAAGAAAAAGCTAAAAACACAAACACCAATTAACGAGAAAGAGAGGATAGGATAGAGAAGAAGAAAGGAGGAAAAGAAAAAAGAAATAAAAAGATTTTTTATGAACGATTTTTTTTGTTTTTTTTAGCTCTTCGCCGAGAACTCGGGTGAGTACTTGGACGAGTTCTTAGCCCGAGGTCTTGTAATCACCGCCACTTGGGCCATAAATCGGTCAAGTTATGGCCCGAGTTCTTGTCGACCTTGAACGACCTTTTTTTAAAGGAAAAAAATACATTTCTAATGGGTTGCCTCCCATCCAACGCTTGTTTGAGGTCGTTAGCTTGACCGTTCTTCTTCATTCAAGTGCCTGGGTCAGAAGGGTCTTTAGTACCCACCTTAACCAGATTGGATTTTGTTGCAAGTTTCAGTCTATTCCTCTGCACTTCAAACTTTCTCGAGTTTTTATGCCAAAGCTCAATGCTTCCTCCTTGTAAAACTCGAGTTACTAGGTATGGTCTGAACCATCTTGTTCCTTTGGCTCCATGAATCATGTTAGATCTTTCATGGAACAACATCACCTTATCTCCTCTTTTAATCTCAGCTTTTGCTCGACCCTTTTTCTTTTTCTTGTGATCTCTACCCTTCATATCCTTAGCAATATCACCATCCATGATGCTTTTAACTTCCAATTTTTCTTGAGAAGGTTGAGCAATATCAAATTGAATTTCCTCATTAGCCAGCTTCACTTCAATATTACAATAGGCTACTTTGATCGTCTCTTGTCGAGGATGCTTGTGCACTTCAAGAAAGTTATCTTTGAAATATTCATACTCTATCTTTTCTTCCCCAATAGTGAGTGAGATCTTGTCATTCCTGACATCAATGTTAGCTCCAACAGTGACAAAAAAGGGTCTCCCAAAGATGATAGGAATCCTATCATTCATCAACTCCATATCAAGGATCACAAAATCTCCTGGTATAAAGAACTTGCCCACATTCACTGGAAAGTTGTCAATAATGCCCACTAGATGAGTGATTGAATTATCATCCATGATAAGACGAATCTTGGTTGGAATAGGATCACCCAAATTCAGATTTTTCTAAATTGACAAGGGCATGATAAAGGCAATCATATTGAAGAGAACCAAAACCAACAGGGATAAAGAACTCGCCTAGATCTTTTAGCTTTCTTGGCATCTTCTCAACTTGATCCATCACCAAAGCTACTGTCTCATAGTCCTCAATCCTCCTCTTTTTCCATAGAATCTCCTTTAAGAATTTTGCATATGTTGGCATTTGAGTGAGGACATCGATGAAAGGAATGTCTATATGGAGCTTCTTTATCATATTCATGAATTTGCCAAATAGTTGTGCTTGCACCACCTGAATCTTCCTTTGTGGGAAAGGTAGAGGTGGTTTGTAACATATTTAGGTTCTTCATCATTAGATGGCTTCTCCGTTGTCTTTTTTGCAACTCCATTTTTCACGGAGCTCTTCGAGCTCTTTTCCACTCCTTAGAATGACAGTCCGACATTGCTCCTTCGGATTGACTTCAAGTTAACCAGGCAATTGACCAGGAGGTCTAGGAACATTCAAAGCTTGTTGAGCCATTTGTTGTTCTATGATCTTCAAATTCTTCCCATGAGCTATCACTTCTTTTGTTAGCGTCTTCATGGAGGTGGCAATGCTCTCAATAGCAACCTCCCATGCAGGCTTTTGGGAGGGTGGATCATCTTGGTTTGGGTGTAGTGGGGCTCTTGGTGGAAACCCAGGAGGTACTCGCTGTTGTGACTAATTGTTCCCATAAGAGAAGTTGAGGTGATTTCTCCAACCAGGGTCATAGGAATTAGAGTAGGGATCATTCCTAGGCCCCCTGTCAAAGTTATTCATGTATCTCACCTCCTCCTCATGAGGTTCCTCCTTAGAAGCAAATAATTGTTATGCTAATATAGTGTGATCACATGCTCCACAAAACTGACACATAACACCTGAGACAACCTGATTAGAGCCTTCTTCATTTTGGTTATTAGACCCATTCACCTTCAAATTCATCTGCTTGATCTGTTGAGCAAAAGCCTCCATTTGTGCTTGCTGTAGAGTTTCCTTATCCACCTCATACAACCCAACTGATCTTTTAGAGCTTAGAATAGATCGAGCATCATTATAGTAGTGAGTATGCTGGGCAATATCCTCAATCTGCTCCCAGGCATTATCAACATTCATCTTCATGATTATGCCTCCAAATGAGGCATCAATGAGCAGTCTGGTGGGGTGTTGTTAACAGCTCTGCGCCCAGAAATCCTAACGCGGATTGATAGTTGCTTTGTAAAAAGTGTGAAGAAGAATCCACTTGTCTATTCCATGGTGAGGACATAACAATAGGATCTCCTTGAACCCCTCCCAACCTTCATAAAGAGATTCCCCATCCTTCATTTGAAATGAGCTGATTTGATTCCTCATCTCTGCAGTCTTCTTAGGAGTGAAATACTTGGTTAGGAAAGCTTTGGCCAACTCATCCCATGTAGTGATAGTGCGATGAGGCAAGGCCTTGAACCAAGCTTTAGCCGTGTCTCTTAGAAAGAATGAGAAGGCGCGCAAATAAAGCATGTCATTAGAAACATCATGAATTTTCACCGTATCCATAAGCTCCAGAAAAGTGTTGAGGTGTAGGTGAGGATTCTCAGTAGGTAGACCTCCAAACTGATTCTGCTGAACCATATTAATCAGAGACGGCTTCAGCTCAAAATTCCTAGCCTAAACTAGAGGTCGAACCACACCAGTTGTGGGTCCTTGATGGTGTGGCAACACATAATCACCCAATGTCATAGGTGGTTGCGCATTCAACTATTGTTGCAACAATAATTGATGTTGTTGTTGTTGTTGTTGTCGTCGCTATCGTCGTCGTCGTCGTCGCCGTCGTCGTTGTCGTTGTTGTTGTTGTTGTTGTTGTTGTTGTTGTTGTTGTGGTGGTGGTGGTGGTGGTGGTGGTGGTTGTTGCAACAACAACTGTTGTTGTGCATTTGCCTGATGACCTTCCATAGCCTGGGTTATAGCTTCCTTTTGCTCTCTTCTTCTTATATGAAAAGCACGCTCAGGTTCAGAATCGAAGTTAAAAATAAAACAACTGATCTTCTCATAAGAAGGAGAACAAAAATGAAACCAAAACCAAAAAGAAACAAATTAAAAATAAAACAAGACTTAATCTACCGGTTGCGAGAGACAACCAATACTAGCAATAGCTCCCCGGCAACGGCGCCAAAAACTCGATAGGCTATTTTCCTACACCGCAAGTATACGGTTTGGTTATAGTATCAAGGTGTCGAACTCAGAGAACTATGTAGTACCAATTGATATTTGAACTAGTAGATCAAGCCAAATAAATAAGAAAAAGAGTTTATGGTTGGATTGAAATGTTAACAAGTAATCGAAAATAATAAGGAAATATCAGTGAAGAAGAGCTTCCAAGGTTAGGATTCCCACAATGATGTTTCAGTAGATTTTAAGTGATGTTTATTTGGATTTCAACTTGAATGTTGTTTGAAGGAACTCACTATCTAAAACCAACACAAATCTCTTTTCAGAAGATATGTGAATGTGCCTAGACTCGACTAATAATTGTTGTCACGTAAGACTAATCAGTTTTAGACTCTTTAAGCTCTTTAGTGACTAGGGGCAAATAAACCAAGCATTCGTTGTCACATTCCGCTAGAATTATTCAACCCTAGAACTACTACGATATTTCAAATTCACACAAGAGAAATTAAGTTGATGTCGCATAAATAACTCTCTAGTTTAATACCTAGGGATCTTATTTAGAACCAATTTTTGGTACTTGAAAAATCAATATCTCATTACAATTATCTCCTGTTGGTCTCAAATCATAACAAGAATCCTATTTGCAAAGCAAATAGGGCATAAAGCAACCTATGATTAAATCAAACTTCAATCAAGTTTCCATTCAACCAAACGTCACAATTTATATCTACCTACTTCATCACTGGGTTCACCAAACCTCAGAATAAGAAAATTAGCTAGACATGGGAAGAGAGGAAATCAAATCAAATTTAATAAACAACATACCAAATTATCTTCAAATTGATTCAAAACTCCAATCCAAACAAGTCTAGAGAAATCTCCAATCAATCTCCACCTAGGGTTTATATTCCAAAATAGAGAGGCTAAAGTCTAACAAAAATAAGAGATAAAATATAAAACTTGTCTTCCAAGTACTTAAACTCCGGCCCAAAAAAACAAGATAGAAAAGCCCATAAGTCGGTGTAATTAAAACAACACGTGGCCCAGAACTCGGTCTAGAACTCGATCGCGTTCTCAGCCCGAGTTCTCGTCGTAGCCAAGAACTCAGCCCAAGTTCTTGTCCAACGTCAGCACATGTGTACCCCTTTTTTGTGTAATTAAATGGGGTCTTTTTGATGGATTCCTTGGGCAATCTTCTCCTTGTTACTTCCACTTCCAAGATTAGCTCATCCCTTCAAACTAATCTACCTGAACATCTTCAAATCAAAGCTCACGAGCCTCCAAATACCTTGAAATCATGAAATACAAGAGTAGACTCTGAACACCACAAACTAAACTAAAAAACTACAAACCTACCAAAAGACAAGCAAAACACACCTAAAAGACGAAAGTAAACATGTCCTAAATCTATACCTAAATGCATGCTATCATCTTCTTCCCCAAGGACCACCGATTCTTCACCACTGACCGGTCCGAGTGTTCGTCCGCCGGTTTTCGGTTGCCAAAGACGCCTACACGGCGCTGCCGCCTGTCTCCCTCTCCATCACGTCTCTTTTCACCTTTCCAAGGCCAATATGCCATTGGCCTACCTAAGAGGGGCATAATGCCCTAATATGGGAAGTGCCTTTTGGGGCTATTTAATTGGAGGAAGACATTGGGGAGAAGCCACCCAACATCATCATCTTTCTTGTCTTTTCTTCTTTCAACAAGAACAACAAAAAAAATTCCGAATTTCCTTCTCCTTCAAATCGGTTTTGTAGGACAAACTTCTATTCTTTCCTTTTTTGAGTTTTCTCTCTTTTTCCGGCCCCCTGTACACCAAGTACCGCCCCCGGTTCCTCCCCCGAGCCGCCTCGCTGTCGTTGTCGTTCCTACCTGGAGTCGTTGCTGCTAGTTGTTGTTCCTGCACGTTCTAATTGAATGCCGAAGCGAGAAAAAAAGGAGGAGCTAGGCTGGCCTGATCTGGACTTGGGCGGGCCTCTCCTTTGTTTGGGCTGAACATATCACAAGGAACAAGCCCAATTTCTGCTTCATTAACCCAAATCATACTTAATTGGTGAGAAAGGAGGACAAGGAGTATTTTGGCCCATAAATTCGGTTTAGCCCATTCCCCGAGCCCAAATCTCGTTTCGTCTTGTTGGTATAATCCCGACTCCTAAATATTTATTTATTAATAATCATAATTAATTTGGGATTTTGCATAAAGGATATTATTAGAATCTTATAAAAAGAGTTTTATGACAAATAATTCTAGCATGGCCACATAAGATATTTATCATTGTAATTAAATTGCAAATAATCTTCTAACATGATAATATTAATGAAAATAATATTATTAGGCATGTTCGGATAATTTTATTCAAAAATAATGGTTTAAGTTAATTCCTTTTAATAAAAAGGGTTTGTTCTAATAAGTTAAGATAGAAACAAAATAACGAAGTTAAATATTTCGTTTCTATAAAGTGAAACTCGGATTCTGTCTAACTCTCGAGAAGCTCTTCGTCGCGATCTTACGGCCTCGTAGGAGTTCTACCCGAATCGTAAGGCAAGTGGATGGACCTCTTGCCCTTCTCTTTTATTAAACGTGATTTTATGCTCCGTTTAATATTCATGCTTGTTTGAGAACAACTTGTTTTGCAATAAATGAACTTAGTTTATTTATTGCTTAGAGATAACGATCTCGTTAATCTTATTATTATTCGTACTACGCTAGTATTGGACTTTAGGACCGATGTTTGCAGCCTTATTTGTTTAAAGTGTTTCGTTTAGAGACCTTGCTTGGAATAGTATAGAATAAGTTGTTGGACATAAGTCTAGGAACACCTTTTTATAACATTATATTATATGTAAGTCATGACTCTACTTCTTACCCCCGTTGACTAAAGTCTTAAGCAATGACGAAATATAAAGGTTTCTTCTAATGTCTAAAACAATGTCACGCGGAAAAGAAATGTTGGTTAAGTCTTAAAGCAATGTCGAAATAGGAAGTTCGTCTAAAGTCTTAAGCAATACCACATGAAATAGAAATGTCGGCTAAAGTCTTATGCTATGTCACATTTTAACTTCACAAATTAGGCTAAAGTCTCTTGCTATGCCGAAATTTTTGAAATCATGAATTAGGCTACAGTTCTCACTATGCCTATTCAATTTACTATCCAAAGTATGCTATTGTATACTTTTCTAGATAATAAAGTTCACAATCTATTTTGTAGTGCACCACACTCATGTGGCATTATACGTCCAAAAGAAATCTCGTATTTCTTTTTGTTCGATAATAGTGTCAACCTACGTTTCGATAGGACCCCATCCTTTTGCTGTCTTATTTCCAAAGAAAGTTTGATTCTCTTACTCTTGGGCAAGAGTGTTAAATCTGTTCTTAGTGAAATCACATTTTCGTAATATCTTAGCTACCTTGAAATTTCGTAGTCTTCTTCTTTTTCGACGGAAGTATTAACTGTTGGATTATCGACCAAGCACCATCATTGGAGATCGATACCAACATTTTTCGTTAATACCTTAGCCTCCATTCACTTGCTAGTCTTTCATTAGACTAACTCGTCCACCCTCTCTTTTCTTTTTCCCTTGCATGTTCGGACATTTGGATGCAAAGGAGTGTTTCTCAAAGATCGAGGATCCAATGATAGACACAATAAGGAGACTTATTAAGGAAGGATTAAATCTCGAAGTTGAAGAAATCAAGATGAGGTACGCATTCAAAGGAGTAGTTTCATGACTTGAAGATCAAGGTAAGACAAGGTTGAAGGAAGGACGATTTTTCTCCAAGAGCAACGCATCCAAAAGGTGGTGCACCAACTCTCTCTCCTTTAGACAAGGAACTCATCATCATATGAGTCATCCTTGAAGCACTCTTGCATTTTCAATAATTATTTCTTAGAAAATAAGTTTTCTTTCCGCTGATACTTCTAATGTAAACAAAATTCTATTTTTGTGAACTTTGGTGCTTTTTAATGAATAAGATTTCTATTTTTGAGTCATTATCATTTAAGTTATGTATTTCCAAGCCTTGAGTGGTTCTGGGTAGATAAATCTGGGATCACTGGTGGTAATATCCGTTAGGATAAAATGGCGTAGTTATAATTATGGTAGCAAAGCCGAAAGTTTTTAAATCGAGTCTTCATCGATTTTTCTCGAAAAGGTAATCCCTTATTCAACTCTATTTCCAAAAGAAATTTTCAATTCAAAAATTTCTTCCTAGAAAACTTCAAAACCCAAGTAACCATTGTCGTTAAACAAATCTCTAAGTTACCTATTTTTGGTAAGAAGTTCTAATCGAAACCCATATAGGGGAACCTTATGAGTTGAAAATTTTAAGACACAATCTTTCTCAAAACCGAAATATTTCTTTTTTCAAAACCCAATATTATTCAAGGGTTTTGAAAATCAAGTTTTCGGCCTAAGCTCCTATGGCACCAATTTCTTATTCAAAAAAAAAAGTCTTTCACAAGAGTTATAAATCCTCAGAGTATTTTCAGGAATATAAATGTCTTAGGCCAATAAATTTTTTTTTTTAAATTCCAAATACCTCCTTCAACAACCTCTTTTTTCAAGTATAGAATTATGGACATTTCATATCACTGCCGATACTTTATCCATTTACAGAAAATGGTTTAACAAGAAACCAAGCTTGTGCCCGACCAAAATTAGAAGAAGGCTTGTCGATTATGGATTTGGCTTGCCTTCCCATGGAGTGAAACCTTGTTCTGTCGGTGACTCACGAGGAGAGAGATGATTCCATAAGAAACACTGAGGATGGCTTAGTCTACAAGATCTAACTTGTATCCACTTGACCTTGATCTCGAAGTAGAGTATCGAGGGGGTGTAGAGTGACAAACTTTGAGCCCACAATGAGTGATCAAGAATTCTCACAAGGAAAGATATGTTCCTCCCAAAGTACATCCAAATAAGTATGGACTTGCTCACACACATAAAGAATATGGGCACGCTAACCTACCTTCGTCGACAGCATAAACCGACCACAAATAAGGCTGCTATGATTGTGAAAGACACATCATGGGTATGTGTCACCACTAGATTTGAATGTCCTACCTAACTCGGAATATGCTTCTTGTATACTGTATTGTTGTTAAGCGTGTGACTTTAAGTAGTCCACTCAGCTAGACTATTGCTTTCGAGAAACCCTAGAATGGTTTGACCAATTGTAAGGTTATTTCTACCCCTCGTACTTTATGGTATCATCTCCTTTCGCTAGGAGTGAAAATTTGTTGCATAAGCTCTATTCGCATGTCAATAGGATGTTGAATTCCATTCCAATATGGCCACATCTTGTCGTATATAAATTTCGCTAATTGAAAACTTTTGCTATTCAATTATCCAAATGGTTACCACTCGACGGAATAGCTACATGAACAATCCGAACAATGCCCCAGCTGGGGGTGGAATTGATGAGGTTGAATCTAGAACTGGAGACCAACAAAGATAGAACTGTATGCCTATTCCAAGACAATCTATAGCTCTTGATGATGCTACCATCGACGCTTTAAAGGGGATGATTGAACAGATGGTGTGCGAAGCTATGCACGAGGTCGTACCTAGTCAACCAAATATAGCTAAAACAGATCAAGTTGAGGATATAAGGGCCAATTCTATCCATGATCAAGGAGAGGGGTCAAGCTTCACCAGCGCATTGAAAACATTCAATGCTATGAAACCTGATACCTATTATGGCATTGGAGAACCCGCTAGCATCTATTACTGGTTCTCCCATATTGAGAGATTGTTGAGGAATGTACATTGCCATGAAGCTGAAAAGTGCGAATAGCTGCCTTAAAGCTCAAGGAATGTACATTGCCTTAAGCCAATGAGTGGTGGCCGGTGGGAATGTTCAAAGCTGACAGAACATCCCGAGTTGAATTGGGAAATGTTCAAGGAGAACATGACGAACCGTTTCTTCTCGCCCGCCATGAAGGACGAGATGACGGACGAGTTGTACAATCCTAAAGTGAAAGGGCTAAGCATCTTAGAACGAGAAAAGAAGTTCAATCACTTGCTTCAATATGCTTGGCCTGAGATCTCTATTGAAGAGCAGAAAATTCGTCACTTCCATAAGTGGATGAGCGATACTATCAAGCCATGGATGGTGAATCGTCACTTCTCGACATTAGAAGAGTATGTCGACACTGCTTACATAATGGAGTCCACTTTAAATGAACCCGAGCAGAAGAAAAACGGTGGAGGAAAATCTCATCCCCAAAACCAAGGTTGATTTAAGAAGCCAACTTTCCCAAAAAAGTTAGGGTGGGCAAAGAGGGGCAAATCTGAATCAAGCATGACCACTGCCTCTAAAGGGTCTAACATCTAAAGGGTTCCTTAACCTGCTACAATTGTGGAATGCAAGGTCACATTAATAGGAACTGCGTCAAACCCAAGAAGACATGCTTTACAAAGAAAGGAAGGACACTTTCACTCCTATTGCAAGCAGAACAAGAATGGTTCAGGTCAGTTTAAGTCTGTCCTAACCTCTCAGAACAACCAGGCCTCGAATAGAGTTGCAGGAACAACTTCTATTCAAACTACAACACAGAATAAGGAAAAAGGACCGTAGTGATGAGCCTGTTGCATTAGATGCTCTAGAGGAATAGGTAGTTCATCCTTTTATCCAAGATGTAGTACTTGTAGCCATGTTAGCCTTACTTCCAAGGCACTTTTGTATCACAACTATAGCTGGACAAGCTCGTATCTTGTAATCCTCATCCTTCTTCGTAAGGATACTCGCTTCTAATTTCGCTTTATGATTTGGACATCAAATTGCACTTCCATTTGTCAAAACAAGTGGTAATACTTTTCCTTGCATCTACCCCAAATGTTGAAAGTCGTTTAGCGACTTGCCTTTTTGAAGGTAATCATTATCTTCGCAAAATCCGAACTAAAATGTTTTTGGGATACCAAACAATTCTATAATGCTTGTGAAATATATATAATATATATAGTGTATATATATATATCCATGGTGGTGAACAAGAATGTATTTTGTCTCCCATCTTGATCATATGGATGAGATAAAATTTCATGTCCAGTTCTTGTGGATATATATATATATATATATATATCAAGGGGCTATATTGGAGGTTGTTTCCTGATGCTGATCACATTGGTGAAATGAAATCACTTAGCTCTTTAGATTCAATCTTAATTACACAAAACTAATTTATTACAAGGACATCAACGCTTGATACTAAAATTATGTGTAAAACCCTTTTCGTTTGTCAATATGTTAGGGTAAGATGTCTTGAAGATGGTTATGTCTTCTCCTATAATATAACCATCACTTCTTCCCGTAAGTAACTTCGTTAGAAGTTCGAAACTAGAATCCTCTTTTTAAGATATGACACCCACATATTCAAACGATAATTCCATATTGAGTTCAATATAAAGACTCGTCTTAAGAGAATTCAACTTCATTGAATTGTCCTTGGAATATAGAACGCAATAGTCAACTAAGATGTTTATTCTATAAGCAATTCAACATTGTGATACCTACGAAAGGTAGCACATGATTTCCCACATGTTAGGCCCGAGCTGGTTTGCAAAACCACTTGACTAACCAAGACTTCTATGTGGATACTATGATCAACGGGAATGTATTTCTCTTCATGGAAAAAAACGGCATTTACTTCCCGATATATGTTCCAACCGCATATTCTGCTAGTGTTTGGAATCGGATTTTAAGAAAATGAAATCTCTTGCATATGGTTCATGTAAACCACACCAGTTTCGCATGTGGGAACTTTTCCGCGACTTACTAATGTAATAACTCCTAACCAAAAAGGATGCATTTTAACTATGTATTCGCTCCTTTGGTCTTTTCCAAACCTTATCTAAATCAAAGAATGCTTATTAAGTTGGTGATTCAGAGTGAGGAGATTCTTCTCGGACGCGAGTTAGTCTTGAAGTACCTTGCTCTGACTTGACAAGTGGATGTTGACTACTCATAGTCGATAAAAGTTGTGAATTATCGTAAAAGATTCCGCGTATGTGAAAAGTGTTATTCGAGTTCTTCAAAAGGTACGTTCGTTTTGGGAAACGATGCACTTTCACCAAAGGGATATGGTGAATCATTTTTTAAGAGGGTCCTACAAGATTAAACTTTTCGCTTGTAGAGTGAATTGTGTAGGTGCGCTTTTCCTTTCTCATAACCCTAGTTCCCCATAGTTTCAGGGACGAAACTATCTTTAAGGGGCTACTAATAACCGTTAATTTTGCTATGTATGTTAATAATTATAAAAATTAGTATTTCTCTTCCTTAAAACTAATAGACTCGTTTTTATACTATATTCTCAAGACATTGTCTAGAAATAAAGAATAAATTTTAAAAAGAATATTTTTGATATTAAAATTTTAATAAGATTTCCCAAAGTCTTGCTTGTTATTAGTGGAAAATTAAGGGATAGGTTAACTAAAAATTTAATATGTGGAAGTGGAAAAGGTCGGGTTTGATCTCGAGACCTCTTGCTCTAAGCTTCCCACATGTTCCTTCCCCCGACCACTATACTAAGCTGATTCCTCTAACATCTAACCTTCCTCTTTAATGTTTAACCATCTCTTTTTGTCTTCTTCCCGAAGGACCACATGTTCTTCACCACTGACCGGTACGAGCCTTGGTCCACCGATTTTCGGTTGCCAGAGACGCCTGCACGCCGCTACCGCCTGTCTCCCTCCCCATCACATCTCTTTTCCCCTTTCCAAGGCCAATAGGCCATTAGCCTACCTAAGAGGGGCATTATGACCTAGGTATGGGAAGTGTCTTTTAGGGCTATTTAAAGGGAGGAAGACATTGGGGAGAAGCCACCCAGTATCATCATCTTTCTCTTCTTTCCTTCTTTCAACAAGAACAACAAAAAAAAATCCAGATTTCCTTCTCCTTCAAATCTGTTTTTTTATGACAAAGAGAGTCTGGTTGTGTAGACGGTTGAGGATAAGATGAACATGGTCTAAATGGTCCTCAAGTGTCTTATAAAAGATCAAAATATCGTCAAAGTAGACAACAACGAACTTTCCTAGATACTCTCTTAGCACGTGGTTCATGAGTCTCATGAAAGTACTCGAGGCGTTAGTGAGCCCGAAAGGCATCACGAGCCACTCATATGGGCCTTACATTTTTTCTTGAAGGAAGTCTTCCATTCATTTACTTACTTCATGTGGATATGAGGATTCCGCTCCCCAAATCCACCTTGGTGAAAATGGTGGCTCCATGCAGCTCATCTAACATATCATAGAGCTAGAGAGTAGGATGTCGGTACATGACCGTAATATGGTTAATGGCTACACATTCTCCATGAAACATCCTTCTTGGGCACAAGTATCATAAGCATGGAACACGAGCTCAAGGACTCTCGGATATAGACTTGTTCGAAGAGTCCTTGAACCTGCGGTTGTAGCTCCTTTGTCTCTTCAGGGCCAACCTTATAAGAAGCTCGATTTGGCAGAGACACAACAAGAACCGAGTCTATTTTGTGCTCGATGCCTCGGACGGATGGAAGTCCATGAGGAAACTCGTCCTTAAAGACATCAGCAAACTCCTCAAGTAGCTCGGGCTAGAGTAGGCAATGGTGTATCATCAAACGCTCAACCTGAGCGGGTGTCGAAATAAGAAGGAAATAAGGCATGTTGCCTTGGATGGAAGCAGAAACCTCGATAGGGCGAGCTAGAATAATACGTCCGTCAACATGCCCTTACAGATCGGGCGGTGACTATTGTGAAGAAGGCGTGCCCTATTGGGCGGCGCCGGTGGGGGTAAGCGCGCTTATAGAAGTGGGTCACACCTGCTTTTGGTGTTGCTCTATAGCTCGGCTCGGGGTGTAGGTTGCCTTGTGATGATCACGCTCTAGCTTGTCTTGCACGATCTCAGTAGGCGTCATGGGATGAAGGGTGATGAGCTTCACGTGGTAGCTAAAAGTATGTGTGAAGGAACCCATCATGGAAGACATGTCGATCAAAGATCCACGGACACCGTAACAGCGAATCGGTGGTGTCCATGATAATAACATCACAAACTATCTCGTCTCAATACGTGCCAATAGAAGAGGGAGTCAAGCACTTTTCGATGATGCGATTCCCATTAATAGACGAGATCTAGTGGAGGGAGTAAGGAGTATGGTGACAAAAAGTAGGTAAGTGCAAGTAATCAACAACTATCTTGTCGAGTATGTTTCAACAACTACCACCGTCAATGATGATGCTAAGAGCGGGTGACTAGACAAGGCAATGTGTATGGATCATGCTCTTGCGCTGGTTAGCATGGCTTGGCTCCCTAATAGTCAAGGCCCTACGAGATATGAGGCTAAGAATCGTGCCCACGATGATGGCAAGGGCATGGAAAGCATAGTCGTCCTCCTCAGAATAGGTAGGAGCCTCGGGGACAATCTCAAGCGACGTCTCTTCCTCATCTAAGAACATGTAGTCTCTAATCTACTCTGAGAAGAGAACCTGCTTGGTTTTAGGACAATCCCTCTTGCTCGATGGTGAAGTCTTCGAGGGAGGTGTATGAATAATGGTTGTGGGTGTTGTGGTTAGCGAAGCTCAACCATGACTAGGCGTACCCGAAGTTTTGGGTGGCGCGCGGCTGGTAGAAGAATGGTCGGGCTCAGAAGAAGAAGTGGTGGAAGAAGAGGAGTAGCGAGATTGGCTAGACTGCCAAGAAGAAGAAGAACGTTGACCCCTATATTTATTATGCAATTGCATGGCCGCATGTGTCAACGAGTTAATGTCCTTTATGGACAAAAAAACCTAGAATGGAGGGTTGATGGAGTAGGTGTGATGTTGGCCATATAAAACGTGTCCTCTAACTTAGAGAAGAACTCTAAAGGTTTGAGAGATCCTTGGCGCTCCATTGAAATCTAATGCCTCATTTGGTCCCGATAGTCGGATGGCACATATTTCCTAATCATGAAGCACACTGATGTGACAATGCCTCACGATCCACATCAAGGCCCTGACGCCTTCGGTACCGAGCCATCCAGTACCGAGCCATCCAACCTCGATTCTGCGCCATCAACATAGACCCGGGTCACGGTTGGACCGAACCGGCGAACCGCCGGTTCAGAAACTGGCGGGACCCTGAACCGGCGGGTCCGGTCCCCCCTGGTTTCAATTCCGGTTTGCCCCCCTCCCCCCGCGGAAACCGTTGAATCGGCGGTTTGAAACCGCCGGTTTCCAGTTTAACGGCTATATTTTTCAATGAAAGACGAAACCGCGACCGCAGCCTGAGACCCGCGGTCACAGCCTGAGACTCGCAACCTGAGACCCGCGACCGCGACGGGGATGGGATTATTTTTTTTATTTTTTTTATAAATGCTCAGTTCCGAACCGGAACCGGAATAGGGAGAAACCGGCGCCGGAACCGGCGGAAACCGGAACCGGACCGGAACCGGATCCGTCGGTTGGCAAACCGGACCCAGGTCTACATCCACTCATACGAATGAACCATCCAACCCCGGTACCAAGCCATCCAACCTCGGTACTAAGCTGCCTGGCGACTCTTTTACCCACAGTACCGAGCTGCCCAACCTAGGTACCGAGCCACTTGGGCGCGCCGGCCGCTCCAACGACACTTGGCCTTATTCAGGGTGGATCACAATGGCTCGAGCTCGTGTGTTTCAAGAAGAGCTTCAAGATGGTCTCTTGGTCCATGGAGCGCCGATCAAATATGAAGACGACATGGAGTGCACGTTTCTAGTCACCAAGTGCGCCGTGGCCATGTCGGGCACCTAGCTTGTGCCGAGCTTGGCGCCTCTTGCGTGCCATTTCAAGATACATTTAATGTCGGTTTTCCAAGGGTCTTTTGTCTCCATTCTTGTTTAATGGTTGGTTAATGAACAGGCTTGTGTTGATGGCAGAATTTTGGTTAAAAAGGGACGCCCTTCTCCTATGCTAGACACTTGAATTGATCATGAAACTCTTGTTTTGTTTTAGTCATGTTTAGACTATGGTTTTGGCGTTTTGCCTTGAATAAAATTACTTGTTTTTTTTTTCAAAACCTTGATTCTTGAGTCATATCGGATCACCCTTGAGATCCAAGAGCAAGGTGCGTCACATTCTTGTCCTTGAATCTCGTAGTTTGACTTTCGAGTTTGGTGAGTCATATCCACGCTCTAAACTCATTCATATACTACTATCTTCATTTTCCAACATCCATGACTGGTTTTCCATCCATTCCCATCAAGTCATTTCTGAGGCACATCCGTCCATTCCCTAGGCGAAAAGAGAGCATCCAAGTGACCTTGCACCAACTTCATCGATTCGATCCTTATCATGTGGTATCAGAGCCACGCAAGGTACACCTACTTCCTCTATTCTTAGATATGAAATTTCTTGAATTTTGCAAGTGTTCACCCTACACAAAATCGTTCCACAAACTCCTTGGAAAACCGACCCCTAAGGTTCGTTACCGATCTTATTGTTTGCATTGTTTTGTGTCTTCAATATTTGTGTCCATTGAAGGAGGACCAAAACTGGTTGTGTGGTTGTCCAAAGGTTGAAAAAGATCATTACTCCTTGGCTGTTTGAATTAAAGACAAAAAAAGCAAGAGTCTTTGGCCTTTCGTCTACTTATCATTACTAGCGAGTAGTGGCTTCATTTTTTTCCCACTCTTTTATTATCTTTTTGAGAATCTTTTGGCATGACATAAAACTGAAAATCAAGCTTATAATATTGTGTATCCACTCGGGTTAGGATACGGGATAAGTACCAAGTGTTTTAAAAAAAAGAAGTAACACCGAGTAGAGGTGTATATCATTTTGTTGTTGAAGCTTTGTATGCTTAATTGTTTCGTGCTAAAAAGGGTACCTTACAAAGAAAAAATTTGGACTCGGAAAGAAAAACGAAGTGAGGCTAGAAAAATCTTGCCGACGGCAAAAAGCTAATAAGGGACCGGGCACAGAATAAGTCGGACCTCGTGAGAAAGAAAATCCGAGCAAGGTCCTAAATTGTCTACGCTCTTTTGTTATCTTTTTGTTTGTAACTTGCTACCTAGTAGCTTCCTAAATTCGAGCGGTCGATAAACTTGTTGCTTGTTTTGCATTGCAATTGCTTGATCCTTTCTTTGAGCCATTTCCTAATTATACTCACCCAAAATCCTAGCAATTGCAAGTTTGACACTTTTTGAGTCTTAAGTTGAGAATTGGTTGTGTGTGGCTCGAAGTACCACTTTCTTGTCGGATTTTACTTGTTTGGTGAAGTTTGTGCAAGATGTCGGATGCAGGGAATGATGGCTCACTTCGGGATGCTAATTTTTAGTCATCCGTGGCTGCCATGCTATAATCTATGCAACAATATCTTCGTTCTTTTTGTTCTAGGTTTGATGACATTGAGCAAAGGTTGTCAAGGCACTACGAACTCTTCCAAGCTAGTGCCACCAATGCACAAGGTGTCAAGCGAGACCCACCTTTGTCACTCGGTTCGAGCTCTCATCTGGAGTCAATCATCTCCACCACTTTTGGGCATTCATTTGGAGGAAGGTTCCACCTCCAACGTTCAGCTAGTGTCACAAGGACATCTTTCGGGGTAAAATTTCACTCAATCATTTGTGATGTATTTCTGGGTAAGGCCTGAATTTGTTCCTCCATATTCTACTTTTCCAAATAATATTCCATTGCCTTCGAACACTAAAAATGTAGGCAAGGAGCGATGTGGCTATACTCCCACGGCGACACCGGCGCCCATGGGCACGACCCATTTCTACCCTCGACTCGTGGGTGTCCAAGGTTCACCTCCTATGGAAGCGGCATACCGAGCACCAATTCAAGCGGCGTGGACACAACAGCCCACCTATGGTGAAGAGTACCATCAAGGGCGGGAGCGCCACCAAGGAATCAAGCTCAAAATCCAAACTTTCTTGGGAACCACCGGTGTCGACGCATGCCTCGATTGGGTAGCCCAGACCGAGAGCGTGTTTGATTACTATGGCTATGAGGACGAGAGAAGAATAGTCATCGCCACCATTCACTTTACCGACTTTGCCTGCCATTGGTGGTTGCAAGACAAAGAGGCTCGGCGTCGTAAAGGAGTTCAACTGATCCGAACTTGGCGTGAGCTGCGTGCCCTTGAGGAACGATTTGTTCCACTTGACTACGCCAAGTGGGTCCATTCCGAACTTGAGCAGCTTAGACAAGGCGGGTGGACTCCCGACGAGTACTACAATGAGCTATGCACGCTCATCTTTTGCTCCGGGGTTCAATTCCCCGACGGGTATGTTATCTCCAAATTTATTCATGGACTTAATTCCGAGCTAAAATCTATTGTGAATATGCAACATTTTCCTAGGGGTAAGTAGATTGAGCAAGTGTTGCATTATACCAACCAATTCCATAAGAATCTTCCTCAAAGGCCGAGCTCCAGACAGTCGGTACCGAGCCCTAGGCCGTGGAACAACTCCTCGGTACCGAGCTAGCCTAAGAGGCCCGACTTCAGGCGCGACCAGCTCCCGCCTCCTCCCATGAGAGATGTGCCTCCAAGGCCAAGGCAAGAAGGGGAGAACCGTGCCGGCGAGTTCAAATGTTTTAAGTGTCTCGGGCGTGGCCATTACGCTTATGATTGTCCGAATGAGCGCAAGGTTCTTCTTACTCCGCAAGGAGAATATAAATTTGAGGAGCTTGTTCAAGAGGAGGAAGAAAACCGTGAGGAGTAATAAGAGGACGAGCTCCATGTCATGGCCAAAGAGGGTGAGTGTTTTGTGGTTCAACGCACTCTTTTCACCATCGAAAACAACAACACCCCAAGCCAACGCGAGGTGCTCTTCCATACTCTATGTAAAATCCAAGATAAGGTATGTAGCTTAAATATTGATGGTGGTTCTTGTTGTAACGTCATCAATGAGGAGGTTATTTCTCGTTTTTCAACTCCTACTACTCCTCATCCCATGCCTTATCCTTTGTGTTGGTTAAATTCTAAATCGCCTATCCAAGTGAAGCAAAGGGCTTTGATTTCTTTTGCCATAGGCCCATATCAAGATGTGGTGGAATGTGATGTGGTGCCCATGTCGGTGTGCCATCTTCTTTTAGGATGACCTTGGCAATATGATCAAGGAGTGATCCATGATGGCGTCTCCAACGAGTACTCCTTCCACCGTGATGGCAAGAAGGTCACATTGCACCCGATGAAGCCACACGAAATCATGCTTGATCACACGGCTAGGAAGCAAAAGCGAAGGCATGCTCTTAGAGAAGGGAGCAAGGGAAACACATTGGCCATTGGCGATAGCATGAGCACTTCGAAACCTCTCCTCTTAGCCAAACCGAGGGAAGTTGTTCATGCCATCAAGGGGAGTAAGATTTGCTTGTTATTACTTTATCATGAATTGTTGCTTTCTAACCAAGATATTGGAGATCTCGCCTCACCTATTGCTCATCTTATGGAGGATTACAAGGATTTATTTCCCGAAGAGGTGCCAAATGGGTTACCGCCTACAAGAGGAATCGAACATCAAATTGATTTCATCCCGGACGCATCTTTACCGAACCGGCCAGCTTACCGAGCCAATCCCGAGGAAACCAAGGAGTTGCAAAGGCAGGTTCAAGAGCTTCTTGACAAGGGCTACATCCGAGAAAGCCTTAGCCCTTGCACCGTTCTGGTAATTCTTGTCCCTAAAAAGGACGGTACTTGGAGAATGTGCGTTGATTGTCGAGCAATCAACAACATTAATATCAATTTTCGCAATCCGATTCCGCGACTTGATGATATGCTTGATGAGCTCAATGGGGCTTGTATTTTCTCTAAAATTGATTTAAAAGAGGCTATCATCAAATCTGGATGAAGGAAGGCGATGAGTGGAAAACCGCGTTCAAAATTAAGTATGGGCTTTACGGGTGGTTGGTTATGCCTTTTGGTTTAACCAACGCTTCTAGCACCTTTATGAGGTTGATGAACCACGTTCTCCGTCCATTTCTTGGTAAATTCGTGGTTGTATACTTTGATGATATTCTCATTTATGGCCATGACCTTGAGTCCCACGTCGAACACCTTAGGCAAGTGTTATACGTTTTGAGAAATGAGCGCCTATTTGCTAACTTTAAAAAGTGCCACTTTTTCTCGGAACATGTGGTATCTCTTGGCTTTGTTTTGAGTAGGTAAGGGCTAAAAGTTGATGAAGAGAAGGTGAAGGCAATCCGAGATTGGCTGACTCCCACCACCATGACGCAAGTTCGAAGTTTTCTTGGTTTGGCCGACTTTTACCGCCGTTTCGTGAGAGACTTTAGCTCCATAGTTGCGCCTCTCACAACGCTCACCAAGAAAAATGTACCATTCAGGTGGGAAGAGCCCCAAGAAGCTGCGTTCAACCTTCTCAAAGACAAGCTCACACGAGCGCCGCTCCTAGTCTTGCCCGATTTCAACAAAATGTTCGAAATCGAATGTGACGCTTCGGGCATTGGTCTAGGCGGGGTTCTTTTACAAGAGGGAAGACCCGTGGCATATTTTAGTGAGAAATTAGGTGGGGCTGAGCTGAATTATCCCACCTATGAAAAGTAGTTGTTGGCCCTTGTTCGGGTACTCAAAACGTGGGAGTACTACCTCATGCCACGCGAGTTTGTCATACATTCCGACCACGAGGCGCTTAAATTTCTTAAAGTTCAAAGCAAGCTCAACAAGATCCATGCTAAGTGGGTTGATTTCATCGATATGTTTCCATACGTCATCAAGCATAAGAAGGGAAAGGACATCGTTGTCGCCAATGCACTTTCTAGGAGGTATGCTCTTCTATCCCTTCTTGATGCTAGGTTGCTAGGTTTTGGATTCATGCGTGAGTTGTATGCTAATGATACTGATTTTGGGGAGATATTTCATGCATGTAGTACTCATGGAACTAAGGAACAATTTTATTTACATGACGGTTTTTTGTTTAAGGGTTCTAAGTTGTGTGTGCCTAGAAGTTCTATTAGGCATTTGCTAGTCCAAGAGGCCCATGGTGGCGGCCTTATGGGACATTTTGGAGTCATGAAGACTTTGCATATTCTTAGGGAGCATTTCTTTTGGCCTTTCATGCTTAGGTCGATGGAGAAATTTTGTGCTTCTTGTGTGACATGTATGCGTGCTAAGTCTAGGGTACACCCTCATGGGTTGTACACTCCCCTTCCTATCCCTCATGTTCCTTCGGTAGACATTTTCATGGACTTTGTCTTGGGATTACCTTGATCTAAGAGGGGAAGGGACTCCATTTTTTTTGTTGTTGATAGGTTCTCTAAGATGGCTCACTTCATTGCATGCCATAAGACTAATGATACATCTCATGTTGCTTGCTTATTCTGTGATAATGTTGTGAGATTGCATGGAGTTCCTAAGTCTATAATTTCTGATCGTTATGTGAAGTTTTTTGAGCTATTTTTAGAAGAATCTTTGGGCCAAGGTAGGCACGAAGTTGCTCTTTTCTACCACTTTTCATCCTCAAACGGATGGACAAACCGACATCGTGAATCGAACTCTTGCTTCTCTTTTGTGTTCTCTTTTGTCTACTAATCTACGCAGGTTGGAAGAATGTCTTCCATTTATAGAGTTTGTCTATAACCGATCAATGCATTCAGCCACTAAGAAGATTCCGTTCAAGGTGGTGTACGGGCATAATCCCATCACGCCCCTCGACCTCATGCCTTATGCCACCAAGGATCGGGAGAGCCATAAAGGTCTTGACCATGCTGCTAAGGTCAAGAAACTCCATGAGAACACTCACCTTCAATTGGAAAGGCGAACCATTTAATATGTGTGCTAAGCCAACAAAGGGCGCAAGGAAGTCATTTTTGAGCCAGGCGACCTCGTATGGGTGCATTTAAGGAAGGAGCGCTTTCCTATCCCCCGAAACTCAAAGTTGAAACCATAAAGTAATGGTCCATTTGTGGTGTTGGAGCGCATCAATGACAACGTTTATCGAGTGGAATTGCCACCAAGCTACGTTGTGCACGAGGTATTTAATGTTTCCGACCTTACTCCTTATTTTCTTAACAATGATGATGAGATGCAGGATGAAGGTTCGTGGACGAACCCTTTTCAAGAGGGGGAGGATGATGTGACCATGCCTCACGAGCCACATTAAGGCCCTGATGCCTTCGGTACCAAGCCATCCAATACCGAGCCATCCAACCTTGATTCCACGCCATCCACTCATAGGACTGAACCATCCAACCCCAGTACCAAGCCATCCAAACTTAGTATCGAGCTACCTTGTGACTCTTTTGCCCATGGTACCAAGCTGCCCAACCTCGGTACCGAGCCACTTGGGTGCGCCGGCCGCACCAACGACACTTGGCCTTATTTAGGGCGGATCACAATGGCTCGATCTCGTGTCCTTCAAGAAGAGCTTGAAGATGGTCTCTTGTTCCATGGAGCGCCGATCAAATATGAAGACGACATGGAGTGCACGCTTCTAGTCACCGGGTGCGCCGTGGCCATGTCGGGCACCTAGCTTGCGCCGAGCTTAGCGCCTCTTGCGTGCCATTTCAAGATGCATTTAATGCCGGTTTTCCAATGATATTTTGTCTCCATTCTTTTTTAATGGTTGGTTAATGAAGAGGCTTGTGTTGATGGGTGAATTGTGGTTAAAAAGGGACGCCCTTCTCCTATGCTAGACACTTGAATTGATCATGAAAATCTTGTTTTATTTTCTTCATGTTTAGAGTATGGTTTTGGAGTTTTGCCTTGGATAATATTACTTGTTTTTGTTTTCAAAACCTTGAATTCTGATTCATATTGGATCACCCTTGAGATCCAAGAGTAAGGTGCGTCACATCCTTGTCCTTGAATCTCGTAGTTTGAGTTTCGAGTGTGGTGAGTAATATCCATGCCCTAAACTCATTCATATAATTCTATCTTCATTTTCTAATATCCATCACTGGTTTTCCATTCATTCATACGTCCATCAAGTAATTTTCGAGGCACATCCGTCCATTCCCTAGGCGAGAAGAGAGGATTCAACTGACCTTGCACCGACTTCATCGATTTGATCTTTAACATACACCAATTGATGCCATTCATTAATAGGAAATTACCCTCATCTAGGCCACCGACTGCGGGCCGTGCCTCGGAAATATAGGGTGGAGACTACAACCCGGTCCTCTGGTGGCGTCTGACAATAGTGAATCATTTATGCGGTGGTTTGGATCCACTCAAGACACGTTGACAACTCATAAAGACCAAAAAATGTCTTGATCTTGACCTTAACCACCTGCCTAATCATGCGATGTCGGTCATGCTCACGAAGAGGGTGTCGGTCTCGGCTACCCGCATAGGCGGGTGCATCGGTTGACAATGAGTAATCGTCATCGCAGCCGACGCGACCCCTATGATCACCATCGAGGTTCCTCGGTTGGCGCACTTGGGCGCGCCCTCCTTGGTCTCGATGGCCATGATTATGAGCCACGCGTGGGGCGTGTCATAATAGGTTGTTCGGGTCCACTGCCCCAAAGGTGAGGGGGTGGATCCTAGTCTGAATCCCGAGCATGAGGCTCTTCTGCTCGGTGATAGCCACGGTTTCCAACACTCATAAAGGGTGGGACTCCGATGGGCGGTCTTCCAACCAGGGAGGGTTGCGCAAACGTGGCATGCCATAGGGGTTATGATGCGATCCGATCCTATACCGAGATCGATCATGACGAGCCCTAGTCTACCGAGACCTTGGCGTCCGCCTTGGATTCCGACCTATCTCGTTACTATTATATCTATTATTATATTTCCTATTTTGGCATGTTTCTATTATTAGCTAGTTTCTATTTATCTTTCCGCTATTACTATTTTTGGGTGTGTGTCTTTTTATGCTTAAGAGACTAGCCCAATAGTTGGATTAGGCCCATTAGCTAGACCTAGTTAGGTTTTGCAATTTCTATTAAAACAACTCGTTGTACTCAGTTTTATTTACGCCTTGCTTTATAAAGATTGCCTTTTGTGAATCGATTTTCTTTTCCCTAAGGCCTAGGCGTCACACCCTTCTAACCCTAAACGCCCTTTCTCGGTCGGGCCCCCTTGCCGGCCCTACGATTCGGACTCAATCTGATCCTATCTTCGTTCCTTCCCTCACGAGCCACCTTGTGGTTCGCGCTTATCCCGGTTACGATTCGTTGGAGAAGATCCGAGGCCCTTCCGAGCCTAGATCGAGCACCTGTGCAATCCACCCAAAAGGCGGAACGCATCAAGTTATCTAACCCCGCCAAGTGGAGTTCATCGTCATCGAACTCGTCAAAGTCATTTAGAGGAATCGGGGTTGTAGCCTAATACCCATCGGCCCAATGTCCCGGTGTAAGCGTTAGGGACCGGTCAAAATGACATTGGCCATGGTATGGCCTAGAAGTAGTGCCAAGGCCAAGATTAGATGTAGTGAGATGCTCATCGTAGCGACCCGAGGCATATGGCGCGCTTGCCTATAAGTCAGCCCTCGACCGCTCACAGTGACGAAGCGGTGCGATGAGGCCTACTCTCGTCGGCATACCTATCACTAAACTGTAAAGGTATGCAAGGGTTAGCATACTCACCTTGGTGGTCATGGTCCTCGTTGCCATCGTCGGAGTAAGTGTAGGCGACGTAATCAAAATGACTAACTCGCCAAGGGAACCGGTCTTGAGCCGGAGGTGGGGACTGCCTACTCTTTGTAACAGAAGGAAGATGACGTAAGAGAGTTTGGTGAATAGACTTGGGGTACATGCGACCCTTACCACGATCCAAACTATGGCTAGGGCCGACTCTATTAGTCGCATTTGTTTCTCCCGACACTTGCGCTTGGAGCTGCTGATTCTGAGCTTGAGATTCCCGAATTAAACGGTGCAACTCAATGTTCTTAATCTTCTCGGGAGTGAGCTCCACTCCCATCTGGTCATCATCGGCATCAACACCCTCTATGACAACCTCGACGCTAGTGGATCAAGCACGAGGTTGTTCTTGTTCCAATTAACGGGTGTGGGTATAGTGTCAATATTAAGTTGGCCTAAATACATAGCAATACAGCAAGTAAAGATTCCCAAAAGGTAGCTAAACACACACAAAGCTCACTAGAATAAAGAAGTCAATTATAGGGATGACTTGTGTAGGAATGTCATGAGGGCAGCTAGGCTATGCACACTAGTGTGGTATTATGATCAACAAGCAAGCAAAATATGATACCCCACACACAAGTAAAAACCAAGAGATCACGCCAATATGATGTATGAAAAGGAGACAGAGCAACTCGGAAAGAGTAAACCAATAACACGAAATCGAGAAACCAAAGATGAATGTCAGGTTGCCTTAATTTAGCTTTCCTGCTCCGAATGATTTTTTTTAAAATTCACACAAGAGTCCTTTGAATCTCTTGTGGATGTTCTTCGGATCACCTCTTTCTGTTTTTTAACAATAGGCCACTCGTATATGGCTCACAAGGACTAGCTGAACAAAGCCAAGATGGCTCAGCTATGATTTGATTTTATGGGCCGATTTTTAGCAGCAACAATATCAAACGAATCCCTAGGTTTTAGGCAATTAATATGAATTAAAAATCAATTATTGTGTGTTTCAAATTAGCGGAAAAAATGGCAATCAAATTGGTCTTAAATCCCTTGCCCGATTAACAAGCAATATGGGATTGAACAAATACAAGCAAGCAAGATCAAATAAGTTACACCACAACTAATTTGCTTTATGGACGTTGGAAAAAGAATTCATGCCAAAGATGTTCCTTGTATGCCTTGCTAACTAAGAATTAAAACTATATCTAAGCAGAAAGCATGCAAATGAATGTGAATGAAAAGGACAAGAACAAATTATGTGAACTTAATCGGCTTTCCTATGACGTATTTGTAATGGCTCTAATATGTTGATAGCACCGAATCTTCTTAAGTAAGTCAAGGTCGATCAAGTTTTGAGGGATGGCCTAGTAATGGAACAATGAGGCCGGTCTTTTCCGCGATAGTAGCGTATCCTTGGCGCGACAACAGAAGTGGACGCCTAATCCTTGACATGGTAAGATAACGAGCGTTAGAGGACTTTGTGCGGTAGGGCACCGAGGGACTTTGCACGGTAAGGCAGCGACCGTCGGAGGACTACGCATACAACATAGTGCCAAGAGAGCCAATCTTTAGTAGAATCGGACCAGTGGCACTCTAAGGAGGCGCGGTTAAAGGGGGTGGCCTAAGGGTGACGTGCCTAGTGGCTGCACTAGAGAGATTGAGAGTAAAGAGTGTTTGAGATTTGAGAGAGCAATAGAGAGTCAATAGAGAACAAGGGGCATAGATGTTAGGGAAAAGAGTAATCTCTATTTACCAAAACCAAAACAATGTCTACAAGAAAGGCAAGGAGGCTTTATAAAGACAACACTCCTTCATAGAACAAAATGAACTAGTCCTGACATGCAAACTGAAACATGGTCCATTATACACATAACATAAAATAATAAATACATGAAATATTATACAAATAATAATAAATAAATACATAGGCACTGATAAGGCTCGCCTAGGCCATGAACGAATCCACCTACAAACAAAGGCGCGCCTAGGACAGTCCATCGATCCCGATGTTCGGGGCATCACATATCAAGGCCAAATATATCATAGTGAAGTGTAGCTCGACTTACTCCGTGAATTGTAGAAAGGCTCTCAAAATCACCGATGTTGATGCATGAGCGATGACCTTAGCCCGAGAACGAGTAATGGAGCCATCAGAACGAACACACACAACCTGCTCCTTCTCCTGGGCTGTCATAGGTGAGGGTATGGTTCTATCAATTTTAGATTAAGCATAAAGTATGAAATTGTAGATATTTGAATCATCTTTCCAAAAGCAATTTAGCGAGCTTGAGATCAATTTTCTAGCCCCAAATATGGCTATTTTATTGAGTAGGTTAAATGTTTAACAAGATGTTGAAGAGGTGGTCGACTATTAACTCCCCATTGACGGAAATTCTGATTGATCAACACATGAAAATTACGCTATGAAAGAGTGATTTCTTTTGATTCAATTTGATGATAAAAAAGAGAGCCATAAGCTTATTATTGTCCATATAAGGAGAGGTAATTCTTCAATTCTAGCTTTGAATGAGAAATTTGAGGAGAAAACCTATGAGACGAACTTTTAAAGCACAAACATCACTCAAGGGCGGTGGGTGAGTGTTGAACAGGTGATCGAATATTAACTCCCTATTTAAGGTGGACGGAAGCTTCCATTTTATGATAGGAAAATCACATATTTAATGATGGACCGTCGGTGTGTGACACGAGCAACCTCCATTAACCATTCTCCATATTGCTAGGCCGTTATTAGACTAAAAGTTAGCTTTGGAGCGAACTTGCAAGTTGTCGATCCCGTGCCCGAGTTATGGCTCCAAGCGCCTTGGAATTGTTAAGACGGGACTCGCTGATCTTATTGAGATGGGGTCCACCAATGTCGTGCCAAGGTGGGGCGAGCAATGTTGTGGCTCTGCTCATAAGACTTTTTTAGGCTTACCAATGTTGGAACGAGAGGAGGGTATGTTAGGAAGCGGTTCACTCGGATTAAACGAAGTCTCTTCGGGTTTGTCGGTGCCGAGCGACATGGGAATCATGGTGCAAAGGCCTTTGCTGGATTAAGACTCATGATGTGGTGTAGTTTCATCACCCTCGCTCTCTTGAAAAGGATTTGACTTCGAATCACAACCATTGTCATTGTCCTCATCACCAACCAAGAAAGGTGCACTGTTAGCCATGTTGAACACATCATGAACACTAAAGTGGGGGGCAACTCGAGTTTGTAGGAGTTTTCATTAATCCTCTCTAAAACATGGAAAGGACCATCATGTCCTGGCTTGTGCTTAGAATTGTAGAGGACATGAAAGCACTCCTTCCTCAAGTAAACCTTGACGAATTCTCTTGCAAAAAGATAGTGTTGCCACAACTTGAGTAGTCGCACGAGAGCCAACAAATCCTTGTCATAGGTGGTATAGGTGAGCTCAATTCCACCTAGATTTTCCCTAAAATAGGAAATAAGCTTCCCTTCTTGTAAGAGCACTCCACTAAGACCTATTCCCGAAGCATCATGCTAGATTTGAAATGTCTTGTTGAAGTCGGGTATTGCAAATAGAGGACCTGCTGAATCTAGCTTTGAGGGTCTCAAAGGCCTCGTCTTAATTTTTACCCCACTTGAAGGACATTTCTTCATGAGTCGTTGAGGAGCAATGCCAACGTGCTAAAGTCATGCACAAACCATCGGTAGAACCCTACCAAACAAAGAAAGCTTCGGACTTGTGTCATTGTAGTAGGCTTAGGAGACTCATGAATGCTTTCACCTTTTCTTCATCTACCTTATTTCCTTATCTACACACTACAAATCCAAAAAATACCACATGATCCAAGAAAAAATGACACTCCTTGAAATTAGCATGCAATTTTTTCGTTTTAAGAACTTCTAAGACACTTAGTAGGTGATTAATATGTTCATGCAAAGTATGAATGTAAATTGAGATATCATCAAAGTATACCACAACAAACCTGCCTAGGAATGCTCTTAACACATGGTTCATCAACCTCATAAATGTCATTGGAGCCCATATGTGGTCTTGAACGTAATCTTCAACTCATCACCTTCTTTCATTCAGATTTGGTGATATCCACTCTTCAACTCGATTTTGCAGAAGATGCCTGCTCCATGAAGCTCATAAGAAAAGTGATCAAGTTGTTGGATCGAGTGATGGGATTTGATGGTGGTATTGTCGATGGCGCAAAAATCAATGCACAAACGCCACATTCCATCCTTTTAAGGAACAAGGATCACGGGGACAATACAAGGACTCTACTTTGTCTTCAGTAGCCTTTGTTAAGGTGCTCTTGTACTTGCCTTTCGAGCTCATTGGTTTCTGCAAGATTGGCTCAATATGTATCTCAGTCAAAGAGAAAGGAACTAGGCACAAATTCTATTTGATTCACTGTCCGTCGGTTCAAAAGAAGCTCGTCGGGTATCTCATATTGGAAAAGGTCTTCAAATTCCAACAAAAGATGAGCCATGGGAGGGGGTAGATTTTCCAAATCTTGAAGTATGTAAAACATCTTTATATACAAGAAAGAAACAACTGTCACTTCCTTGAATGGCGTGGTTGACTTCCTTAGCTTTAGCAAGAAGAAAATGGCTTGTATTGTTCCCAATAGCCAAGTTCTTTCCATCTTTATTCTCTTCAACATGGTTAGCCAAGAGTCCTTGTGTAGACAAGGGGTGAAGAGTGATCCATTTTCCATCTCTATGATAGGAGTATTCTTTGTTCACTCCCATGTGGATCATTCCTCAATCGTATTTCCAAGGGCAAACCAAGAGAATATGGCACATGTTCATTGGCAAAACGTCACATACTACCTCATCTTTATAAGCATCTAGGGAAAAAACGAATAGTATCTCTCTCTTTCACTTGGAGAGGGGTGTTAGAATTCAGCCAACATGGGTATAAGGTAGTGGATTAGAAGATATATGAATGCAAAACGTTTTAACAAACTCTCGATCAATGATATTGTGACATGAACCACCATCAATGATAGCACTACATATGGGATGAAAGCTTCTAAGCACCAATTTCAGAAAATGACAAATGTGCCTAGCTCGGATTCTTTTCTCGTAAGATAAGAATCTTTCGAAGTCTAAACTCTTGTTCATTTATGCTTTCTTCGAATCTGAGTTTTTCTAAGTCCCACATTCTCTTTCTTACCAATTTTGATTTTTTTATAAGGCAATCAATGAATGAACAAACAATTCAACAATGCTACAACACAATTCAACAAGCAAACAATTTTTTTTAATTGCCAAGGGTAAGCAGAGTTATAAATCATCTTTTGGTGTCTTTCCCTATGTCAACCCTTTCCTAATCCTTATTTTCTCAATTTTTTGAAAAATAAAGAGGCGAAGAAGATAGTTCAAAGCACAAGACAATGAGAAACCAAGTGCAAATCAATCTATAACTCGGGTTTTGAATTGTTTACGTCGTGTATCTTTGATACCACATGATACAGATTGATACTCCACAATTGTCAATGCAAGGCAGCATCAAGATAAGTCTTCCAATGAAGGAGGATGGTGGATAGGCAATCTCCGATAGGATGTGACACACCACGAGGAAAAAATAGATCAACACTATAGAAATAACACACCTTAGGTCGGATCAGTTTTGTTGGCCTGATATGACTCACAAACCTTGAAGAAATTCCAAGAACTTCTAATTAATCAACACATTAAAATTACAATATGAAAGAGTGAGTTACTCTTAATTCAACTTGATGATAAAATAACAGAGCTACAAGCTTATTTATGCTAGAGGTGGACAGCCATACAAGGAGAGAAAACTCTTCACTTCTATTTAAGTTATAATTTCAAAACCCCTCACATGCTTGTTTTAATAATGCCAAGACTCTTCATGCAAACATTATTATGTTTGGAATCCTTTGGTTGCCACTTAAAGAGTCTTGCTCGTTGCTTTCGTTTCCTATATAATGTAGCGCATTTTCATGTATATGGCCAAGATTTTTTCAAGTAGAAAAATCAAAAAAATTCACTACTACAAAATTGGGCTATTACCTCGTGGAATTTAACCCGGACGCATGTAATCTAAGGTATATTATATCAAATTTAAAAAATGTCAGATAAAATACACCGGGCGTTACGAGAACGGTGTATTTGAATCATATTCATATTTTATACACCTGATGTTCGATAAACCGGTGTATTTAATCCAAACAAATACACCGGGCTTATATAGTCCAAAGTGTTACTATTTACTTGTATCAAATATCTTTGATTTACTTGGGCCGGTGTATTTGAAAAGTGAAAAAATTAATCAAATACCTCTGGCTTATATGGTCCGGTGTATTTGAAAAGTAAAAAAAATAAATCAAATACCTCTGGCTTATATGTTCCGGTGTATTTGGAAATAAATCAAATTCCTCTTTGGAAATAAATCAAATTCCTCTATCTTATATGGGTCGGTTATTTTTTAACCTAATAAAACACATATTGACGAGGGCATGATTAATATCTGCAGATCCCTACTCCATCATTATTTAAACTGTTTCCATGGTTTACAATTCGATCAATTGCTTCAACCATAATTATCGACATGATCATAACTAATTCAATAATTAAGTTTTGTTTTAGACTAGCTTGTTTATTAATTAGGTGTTGTTTTGTTAATTATATTTGTTTGATGCATGGATAGAATGATGGATCGGTCATGGATGTTAAAAACTCATGATTCAGATGAATATGCTAATGGTGTAGAAGAGTTCATTACATTTGAACTTGACAATGGGGCTGATCCTACTAGAATGAGGTGTCCTTATAAGGATTGTTGGTACTCAAGATGGCTTAAGGTTGATGAAATCAGAGATCGTCTAATTTTTCGCGGTATTATAAAAGATTACACGAGGTGGATATGGCATGGAGAGACAGCTGCAGATTCTACTAGTTACGAGACTGTAGATGTGAATAGTAATTGTTTTGAGCAGGATAATCGTACTAACACGTTACCTGCTAAAATAGGGAAATCCTAACCAAAAAGCAATCGTAACGCGTTATGAATTATGGACAAGATGTAGAATTAGATAAATAAAGGAAAACAAATAGTAAGCAAGTTGATATGCGTATATTGCGGTTGTAGTCGCCAATAAATCTCTCCAAAGTGTCTTAGAACACTCGAATGGAAGTGAAATGATTAAACAAAGATAAGTTTTTGCTTCTAGCTTATGTTCAAGGTGTCAGTGTCAATCGTGCCCTTCTTTTCGCCTCATCCTTGTTTTATAATCCTCTCCTCTGTTTTGACCGTTGGTGGAGTGCTTAGCACATCCCGGAGATTTCACCCTCGTTGTTAATTACATAGCCGTTAGTGTCGATCATGAAGTCCGAGATTTCCGCCTTGCTTTGATTGCTCCATCGTCTTCTCTTTCTAGTAGTTCAAATGGATCGATGATGCTGGGCTCATAGCATTCTTTTATTGCCGAATTTTGGAGGGCCCAACAATACCCCCATCAAAACCTCGGGAAAATTCTCGCCTCCACTTTCCTAGAGTTTTTGATTTCGTGTCTTGGAAGTTGTAGCAATTCATAACACGTCCAATCAACCCCTATTTAAAGCGGTTATGATGGCTTTCAAAGACTTCAATTGTGCTTCTCGGTGTCCAGGTATGCTTTCCCCTACTTCCCAGGGTCTTCCCTGCAAAGATGCCGACTTTTTCCTAAATTATCGTCATTTCAAAGGCGGTCCGTGCCGTCTAACTTTGAAAACCTTTACCAACAAATCTGACTTAGTCTTTAACATATCAAAATCTGACCGGGGCTGGGCTGATAAGTTTTTCTTTGTGAGACTGTCTTCTCTAGGGATCGATACATCTTTCTTGAGAAGTCGTTGGCAATCAACAGGTAGTGTTTCCCTGTTGTACTCGTTGGTTTCTATTCAAGTCTAACCTCTAAGTGTTTCTTGTGCAGAGTGTCTTGCTACTCCTCAACCCCGTAAAGTGTCATATCAGGTCATCTCCCATATCGAGGCTCTCTTGTTGGGGGAAAGATCCTACCTCGATTTAGTAAAGGCGTGTTTTGCGGAGCCCGAAGAAACCGAGATGTCGAGTAAGTCTCTCTCTCTCTTCTCCTTTATAGCTCCCACGTTTCCTGTTTTTTGTCAACCCTGTTTTTCTCGTGATGTCAAGTTCGAGGACTACCAGATCAACCGCTGCTTTGTCAACTCTGGAAAGGGTCGAGGCCAGGAAGAAGAGGAAAGCGGATACAACCTCCACGGCGGATACGTCTTTGATGGTGTCGCTACCTCCCAAAGTGATAGGCGACTCTCCCAAAGCCTCTCTGTCAAAGAAAGGTACATCCTCTCGCATGACGGATCCTCCTAGCACCATGATGTCCTTGGATATGGATGCGGAAAAATGCCTTAAATCTTTGATGCCTCTACAAGTAGACTGCCTCCATGGTTCAAGCCATCGATCTTCTTTTCCTGAATTTCTCGGCGAAATACTGGCGGCCCAATGGCAGGTATTCATCAAGTCCCTTTTTGCTCTTGCTATTGATTGTCTGGACGTCTACTTAATCCATACTTGTTGCCCAGGGACTTCAACTCACTCTTGTTGCCTACGACACCTTTAAAGATTACCTTGAGCAACTGGCTCAGAGTAAAATGAGCACGCAGCTTGAAAAGGACAGGTCTGTCATTCTAGGACAGGAGAAGAAAGTTCTGGAGAAGAAGGTCCTTGATCTGCAAGGTGCCCTTGCGAAAGCTCTGGATGACTCCAAGGCATGGGAGGACAAATTCATGGAAGTATCAAAGAAGAATGCTGCTCTTGCCCAAGAAGTTGAAGATACAGCCGACTACTGGTCGCTCAAGGCTCGCGTCGAGACGATTGAGGAATTTGCTGCCGGAAAACACTCCTCCTGGGATGCTACTAAGGAAAGGGAACAATTTGAGAACCTGTTTCCTGAAGAAGCCAACGCGTCAAAGAAATCCTCTCTCATTGACGACATTTCACAAGTCGCGAAGGATGTAGCCCAGATCGAGATGGATAACCAGAAGTCAGCCGAGAGCACAGACAGAGAATGATTCCTTTCTTCTTTGCTCAAACTCTTTTTCTACCCCCAGTGTGTTGGGGATTTTCGAAAACATTATGTTTTGTGTGGCCACTTGTATTAGGGCCCAGACGTAGACAACTTTGTACCCCGTGTTGGTTTATGGGGTTATGTTTTATTTTGATAATGTTTTACTAGTTGCTATGGTCTTGGATTCGTGTTTGATTTTCTTTTGCAGGTAAGCAGGTTCAACATTGAAGAAGATCATTGCGTTCGTGGGGAAGTCGACTTGTCTGAAACACGTACTCGAAATTTTAGCCATAGGCTCTTCGTTGTATAGCGCTTTTTATGTTAGATGCAAAGAGAGAGAGAATGATGTACTTGTCTGAATGTAAACTTTTGCAATAAATTTGTGAATCGTATTACAAATGAAAATTCCACTTGTTCTAGAATTCATGTTACATGTTCTCGTCTCTTGCATCTTTTGACTAGTCGTTGTGTGCACAGCGTTGCCTGATCATAAGTGATACAACTTCAAATTCAGCGCATTCCAGCTTTAGGGGACTGCCTTCCCCTCTCGTGATATCAACTTGTAGGCCCCTTGTCCTACAATCTTCGTGATCTGATATGGTCCTTCCCAATTTGCTCCCAACTTACCAGCATTCAATTCTTGCGTATTCTGAAAGACTCTTCTTAATACCCAATCTCCTACTTGGAATACCTTGACATTAACGCGTTTGTTGTAACTCCGAGCTACTCCCTGTCTGTATGCCGCCATCCGAATCGAAGCCTCATCTCGTAACTCGTCCACTATATCCAGATGATGTAACAGGTTGGATAGGTTTGACTCTTCGGTAGTGAGTCCATATCGGACCGTAGGCAGAGTAACTTCTACTGGTAGTACAGCTTCACACCCATAGACTAAGGAAAAAGGTGTATGACCCGTAGCTGTCTTAGGGGTTGTTCGATCTGACCACAAGATAAGGGGTAACTCGTCTGCCCATTTCCCCTTTGCTTCTTTGAGTCGCTTCTTTAAGTTGTTAATAATCACCTTATTACTTGCTTCTGCTTGCCCATTAGCCTGAGGGTAACGAGGCGTTGACATCACCAACTGTATGTTGTACTGCTGGCAGAATGATCTCGTCTTGTCACTGATGAATTGGGACCCGTTGTCGCAGACTATGGTGGATGGTATTCCGAATCTGCTCAAAATATTTCTCCTTATGAAGGAGATGACTTGAGTATCTTTAACTTCTTTGAAGGCTTCGGCTTCAATCCATTTGGAGAAGTAGTCAGTCATTCCCCGAAGCTGGAGGAAGTTTTCCCACAATGTCCATCCCCCATTTCATGAATGGCCAAGGAGAGGTTATAGGATGCAACAACTCAGAAGGTTGATGTGGTATAGGTCCATGACGCTGGCACGCGTCACATTTGCGAGCAAACTCCACTGCGTCTTTGTTCATGGTAGACCAATAGTAACTCATCCTGCTCGCCTTCTTCGCTAAGTTGCGACCCCCTGTATGGTTTACGCATTCTCCATCGTGTATGTCTTGTAACACCTTCTGTACTTCATCTTCCTTTACGCACCGTGCGTGTACCCGTGACGACATCCACTTAAACAAGATGTTATTCTTAACAGTGAACGTGGAAGCTTTTACCTTAAGTCGTTGAGCTTCCTCCTTGTCTTCTGGCAAAACTCCATCTCGTAACCACTTCAGATAAGGGGTTACCCATGACTTGTTCGAATCTCCAACATGTCTGCCTCTTTGGTTATAGATGGTGCATCAAGATATACGAAAGGTATCTTGTCATACTCCCTTGGGTCGATTGAGGATCCGAGGTTGGCTAAGGCGTCTGCTTGCGTGTTGGCATCTCGAGGAACCTGCCTTATCTCGAAATGTTTGAAGTGTTTTACGATCTCTTGGACCTTTTCCAAGTACGCCTTCATCTTCGAATCCATGGCAACATACGAGTTCGTAACTTGATTCACAATAAGTAACGGGTCACAGATTACCTCGATTTCCTGTACATTCAGATCTTTAGCAACAAGTAACCCAGCAATAAGCGCCTCGTACTCTGCTTCGTTATTAGTAGCCTTGAATATACATCGAACAGCCTAGGCTATCCTATCCCCCTGTGGTGACTTCAGGACTACCCCCAACCATTTGCCGTTCCTTGTTACGTGCAACACATCTTGGTCTCCGTTCTCTGAAGTGGTAGGAGTGAAGTCAACCACAAAATCTGCCAACGCCTGAGACTTCATTGTTGTTCGGGGCTTGTACGTGATGTCGTAACCATTTAAATGGATCAACCATCTCGTTAGCCGACCTGACAATTCTGGCTTTGACATGATACTTTTCATTGGGTAATTAGTTCTCACGATTATAGAATGACTTTCAAAATAAGGACGTAACTTTATTGAAGCCATTACCAAAGATAATACTTATTTTTCCATGGGGGAATACCTCGTTTCTGCATCAAGCAAGGTTTTACTTACGTAATAGATGGCAACCGGTCTCCATTTTCTTCTCGGATCAGGACTGCGCTTACTGCTACCTCTGTCACGGCCAAGTACACATACAAGTTCTCGCCTGGCTTGGGTTTGGATAACACCTGCGGATTGGACAGATAATTCTTCAATTCTACAAAAGCTTTTTCATGTTGTTCTGTCCACTCGAACGACTTGTTTTTCTTTAGAATGTCGTAAAACAATTTGTTCTTGTCTGAGGATCTCGATATGAACCGGTTTAATGCAGTTACTCGCCCTGTTAGCCTCTGGACATCCTTGACGCACTTTGGTGATTGCAACTCCATTATGGCCCTGACTTGTTCTGGACTTGCCTCGATTCCCCTCTGCGTCACTACGTAGCCGAGGAATTTCCCTGACGTTACTCCAAAAGAGCATTTGGTGGGGTTCAACTTCATCTTGTAACTCCGCAGAATCTCGAACGCCTCTTTCAGGTGATTGATGTGATCCTCCGCCTTCAGTGATTTGACCAGCATGTCGTCTATGTATACTTCCATCGTATCCCCCAGTATTTCCTGAAACATCTTATTAACCAATCTCTGATAAGTAGCACCTGCGTTTTTTAACCCAAAAGGCATAACTTTGTAACAATAAGTTTCTTGATTGGTTACGAATGCAGTTTTTTCCTGATCATCAGGGTTCATCATTATTTGATGATATCCGCTAAATGAATCCATGAAAGTCAGGAGTTCATGCCCTGTCGTTGCGTCCACCATTGCGTCTATATGAGGCAAGTGGAACAAATCTTTGGGGCATGCTTTGTTTAAATCGGTAAAATCTACGCAAACGCGCCATTTACAATTTTTCTTTTTAACAACAACCACATTCGCAAGCCAATCAGGATATTGTACTTCTCTAATCTTTCCAGATTCAAGTAAGGACTTTACCTCATCATTGATTACCTGATTTCGTTCGGGAGCGAACTTACGCCTTTTCTGTTTCACTGGTGGCACCTTTTTGTTGACATTTAAGGCGTGGGTGATCACGTCGGGATCAATTCCTACCATATCTTCGTTCGACCAGGCGAAACAGTCACTGAAGGACCGTAGAAATTCCACTATTTGTTCACATAAAGTCGGTTCCAGATCGGCTCCTATTTTGATTTTCTTAGATGGCTCTAAGGGATCGAGAGCCACCTCTTGGAGCTCGGGCGTCTCCGGCTTTGCATAGTAAGTGGTCGTTCTACAGTCCTTTAATTGCTAATCTGACGCCTTCTTCCTTATTCCAAGCTGTAAGTTTTTGGAAGTCGTTGCTTTCATTGTTATGGAGTAACACTCCCTCGCCATTTTTTGTTCCCCCTTAATCTCTTGAATCCCCCATGGTGTCGGGAACTTCACGCATTGATGATAGGTGGAGGGGATAGCCTTCATCCCGTGTATCCATGGCCTGCTCAAAATGACATTAAAAGGTGAAGGGCAATCAAGCACTTGGAATTTTACCTGGTAGTTAACTCCTCCTGCAACGGTAGGTAATGATATCTCCCCGAGCTTGTTGCGTGATTCCCCACTGAAGCCCACTAAAGTCATCGATTTTTTGACGATATCATCCATCCCGAAACCTAAGCTATATAAGGCGTCCAACATGAGTAAATTAGTAGAACTTCCATTATCAACTAAAATTCTTTTGACAAGGAAATTAGCTATCGTTAAAGAGATTATTAAGCAATCGTGGTGAACTTCCTCTTCTTCGACATCGTCGAAGGTGATTGGCATCATGGCAAGACTTGTTCGTGATGGTGCTCTCGGGCACTCTCTTCTAGTATCCCTTGCGATCCTTTTGGTTGCAGAGTAGGTTATACCACAAATTTCCGACCCCCCTGTGATGACATTGATTACTCCAGTGTGCTTTGGCGGGGGTGGTGGACTAGCTCTTTCTTTGTTGCGCTCCAGTGTGCTTTTGCTTTCTTCGATATTAATTATCTGAGATGCCCCCTTCGTAACAATTCACTTACTTCTTTTCGCAACGCGATACACTCGTCGGTCCGGTGCCCACGATCAAAATAGAAATCACACCATCTGGATTTGTCTTTCTGATGTGCTGGCATGTTACTCTTTCGAGGCCATTTAACAGTGTCCCCCATGGGGTTGAGGGTTCGGACCACTTCAGTTGCATCCACGCGAAAATTGTAGTGGGAGAGTTTCGGAGGCAGCCCAGGATTCTCGTATCTGTCACCTTGTCTAAACATCGTTGTATTAACGGTAGTCCTAGCATGAGGTGTAGTTGGATACGGAACGTATCTTGTGTCCCGTCTTCCCTGTCTCCGATCGGGTCGATGTGGACTCGTTGCTTTCTCGGCGAAGAGGTCGTCTTCTTCTAACCGAACATTGGCTAAAGCTTTTACATGTACCTCATCAAAGTTTGAACAAGGATATTTAGTTAGTTTACGATACAACTCTGGATTACATATTGATATGCCCCTTCAGAATGCCTCCACAGCCGTAGCGGCATCACATCCTTCAATGGTCACCAGTTCTTCATTTTAGCGGTTGAAGAAAGCTTTCAGAGCCTGTTTTTGGACCAAGCGGTATATATCACTCGATCGCTTTTTGGCGTGTCGACTACTTGCGAACCTAATCCTGAACTTGTCAATCAACTCGGCAAAAGATGAGATACTTCCAAGAGGTAAGTGCGAATGCCAATTGAGAGCGGGTCCAGACAACGTGTTCCCGAACCAACGGCACATGACAATTTCTTTCATATCAAAAGGGACTGTACTAATATTCATAGCCTGTTTGAATGCGGCTATGTGTTGATCGGGATCTGTTACCCCTTCGTATTTAGGTACGTCAGGGACGTGATACTTCCTGGAAATATCAACCCTTGCAATAGCAGGTTGTTGAGAGAGGGTTTCTTGACAACAAATAAATTTATAAGTCAAGACCCCGCTGAGTATAGCAGAGTCAGGATCGTTCCACAGGAAGCAAGGTTGTTCGTTTATCAACTAGTAAAAAGCAAACAAAATCAAACAAAAACACACACAAGTAGCCTCGTTAACGACGTTGTCAGGGTCGTTAACGAACCACCGTACACAAAAAGACTCAACTAACGACCTAAACAAGTTCGGTACCGAGCCAAGTAACTCAGCAACGAAATTCTCTCAAAATAATTCAAATAAAAAAAAGATCTAGGACTAGGGATACCACAACATAGCCAATCATATAAACTCGTAAGAAGAATAGATCATGCCTTTAAATAGATAGATTCATCAACTTTCGTTGACCATGAAGTAAATTAACCTACTTTCGTAACCTAACTCACTTAATTCCTTGTATTGGATCTAAAGCTTGAAACTTTCGTTTTCAAACAATATCAACCTTCAAGTTACTAACCTTCTCTTTCAATCAAGTTAAAAACTCAAATTACCTCAACTTTCATCTCGGTATAAACACAACAAACAATCTTGATAATAGATAAAAGGCATTCAACACACAATCTTACTCATCAAACATGCTCAACTATGCCGGGCTTAACCCCGATCCTAGAAAAGAAGACTACTCACTAATCATAACTACGAAACAAATAAACTCAATAAAAGAAATCATTGAAAACAAATTACTACTCAAATTAAATAACAAATATCGTCTTACAGAAAATCAGAAGAAATCGAAAATAAACAAATACCCAACCGAAATACTGACTAACGACCCTGGTAACTGTCGTCCACCGAGCTCTCAATCTCGACTCCGATCTTCTCTCTCTATCTCGGCTCTTCCTCTTCTCTCTACCACTTGCTTCTCTGATTCCCCCCCCCTCTTCTAGGCTAAATAAGAGGGCTATTTATACTAAAAAGGCAAAAAACTAATAAGGCTAGAAGATAAAAACTTTCCTAAAAGATAGAAATAAAATCCTAAAAAGATAGAAACAAAATCTAAGAAGATAACAAGACCTAAAATATATAATATAATAACCCTAAAAATCATAAAAAGATACTCTACCGACACGGAAAGAATTTCCCGCACAGGATCGGTGAGTTACAAAGTCAACCCTCGAAATTTCTCATCATGTGACCTCGTTAACGAGCCAGGGCTTGGTTTCTTCCACACTTCATCTCGTAAAACCTGGACTCTGACTTCTTCAAACTTGTATTCCTCTGTCTTTCACTGTAGCGCTCCAAATTCAGCTCCATATAGCACTTTTCCTTGCTAAAACCTAAAAAATACACAAAATAGAGTAGCTTCCATACTTTCTATGAAAATATGCAAAACTATCCAAAAACACACCAAACTAAACCTAAACTTATCAAAACTAAACCTAATAAACAAAGAAAACCTACTAAAAACTATACTAAAAACACAAACATCAAAATACCCCATACTTAGACTTGCTTGTCCTCAAGCAATCACTGAACACTAACCAAAACCAAACAAACATACTCATCAAGATATAGCCATCCTCTAAAAAGCAACATCTACACATGAGAAAAATATAGCAAAGAATATTTAACGTCATCACACATATATGCACCAAATAGTCATAAGAAAATACAATTCAACCTTACAAGGGATATAATGTGTTTCACTCAACTCTCAAGTGTTTAGGCTTATAAATTCAATCTCTCAACTCAATCCAATATGCAAAAACTCATAAAAATTGGAACTTATATCACCAATACTCTCCACCCAAGATTTTGTCAAAAACAAGCAAAATTCATCAAGAGAACTTAGGCTCAATGAAAAACTTCATAGAAGCTTCCATTCGGCCGGGTTGTAATGGGGCTATGTAAAGACAATAAGGCGTGGAAAATATTTTGGCTATGTGGTGCTAATAATATCCGGGAATCAAAAGACTCCTAAAAACTCACATATCTCCAAAAACTCTCATAAAAAACAATATACCAAACACACTCTCACATTATGCACACTCATTTTACTCACCCAACATATCCTAGAAAGTCTCATAAGAAATAAAAGAATCTCTGACATTATCTATAAACACACATGCACTTCAATCTTCCTTCTTTTCTTCTCGCTGCCTCGTTAACGAACCCACTTCAGAGTCGTTAACGAGCTTCATCGTGTATTCTTTTTCCTTTCTTTCTCTTTTTTCTTTCCAACAACTTTATTTTATTTTGTGCATTTTTACTTATCAAGAGATCTTTCTTATTACAAGTAAAACAAGAGACTTCCAATCTACCCAATAATCCCTCAATCATAGCAAACAATATATGTCACTCCTTTTTTTTTTACACTCAACAAAAATACCTCTGCAATCTAAGTCCTAATCTCCGGATAGGGTCAAGCTTATATCGGCTAGGGAACAATTTTGTGGAGCTAAAAATAAAGGCTTCAGGCTAGAATTGGCTATCAAAAGAAGAATCATGTAAAGGTGGATAAGGAATAATAGGGCTATAAAAATAAGTTCTCCATCATATGATTTTCACAAGTAATGAACTATAAATCCCATACGGGTCTCAAGAAATAGATAACCATCACAATTCCAAGAGATAATATGCATAAGGAGAGTAAATCACACAAGAAAAGAAGAGGGATTTATTGATGTTCTCCCTATAAGGCCAAAAATTCCTCACTAGGTAACAATTTTGTTGGATTGCATCACTTATGCTATAAAGTATATGTGCTCAATTTCATCAAGTGCTACCTTTTTCTAAAAACAATTTCAAGTTGAAGATTCCGGATATACTATTAAAGACATGCTTGCAAGGAATTATATGATTAAGCTAGCAATTACTATCATAGAACCTAAGAAAGGGATATCTATCAAATCTAAAACTATTTTTTTTTGTTTAATTTTTTTTTTCCATTTTTTAGAGAATAAAGAACTACTCAAAACACATAAAAAACTACGACAACAAGTTTTCTATTTTCTCCCACCCCATACTTAAAATTACAGTGTCCCCACTATAAGAAAATAAGAAGAAGGAAAGAAATAGAAAAGAAAAACAAACAAAGATAAAAAATAAGAAAAAGAAAAACATAAAAACTTACAAAGTCTCAAAAGTGGAAAACAAGGAAAAACTTCATCTTCAGGCTGAATCACTGGTTTGGTGAAGGAAAATAGTGCTCAAAGGTACCCATGAAGTCATACATCGTCCTCCAACGCTCAGCATCATCCGCCTCTCTCTGACGATGCCTCTCATCCTCCATCCACATGCGAGCAGAATAGACGGTCTCCCATCTGTCATCCTCCGATGAATATGGTCCTGTTGGAGGTGGAGTTGTTGCATCTGAGCAGAAAGATCCTCGGCCCACGGTGGTGGCATACTCGATCTTGTGTACTCGGGTTGAGGAGGTGGTGGATAGTGAGGCTGGAAATGGTCTTGGTACAGCACCGGGTTGTATGGCATGAGTCCATAGGACTAAGGGTCGGTAGGAGCTGACGGTGGGTCGATAGAAGCTCTCGGCGCCTCGTTAACGAAGTTGGGTGCCTCGTGAGGAATGTAGGGAGGAGGCTGGAAATGGTCGTTAACGAGCCTGGTGGGCTCGTCAACGAGAACGTTGGTGCCCAATTACCTCGGTATCCTCATCTTCATCTTCATCTTCATCCATTGCTTCACCTTCTCGCTCAAATCTTGTCTCACACGGCCGTAGTGATAGCTCATCCTCCGGCTTAGGCTCTAACGGGTAAGCATGCCCCGTCCACGCTTCGTACCAATATGGTACGTAGAGTAACTCCAACTTGTCGAGGGTAGGCCTAACGAAGCGGTCATGAACTTTTACTTTGAACCCCCCTTCGGCTTGAATGAAAATATTAGAGCTATACCAATAGCTCTTGTTGAGGAGTTGAGCGTGAGCCGGTGCGTAGCGAGTGAGGTCAACTCCCAGGTTTTTAGCCAAAAGGCTAACCAAGTTGCCACACCAAACCTCCTTGGACTTGGTTGACTTCTCGACGTAGTAGAGCCATTCATACCCTAAATTCAAGGGGCCGGGCTCCTCGAAAAGGATGGTGCGGAGACAAGCAACTTCTGTCCTCGTTGGCCTGTTCAACTCTCTCTTTGGCCAAAACATAGCGGCTAGGACTCGGAGAATGATCCTGAAAATGGGGTTGATGATGCTTGCCCCGGATAATGCCGTTGTGGAGGATTGTTCTTCCCCCGTGATGTAGCTCCATGTCCTAGTCACCCTGTAATCTTTCAAACTGTAGTCTCTAGACGGATTTGGAAGCTCTAGGATTGCGTTGAACTCTGCCATGGTGAACTCACGGCTCACATTACCGAGCCGAAACCGGATTCGTCCCGCCGAAGTCTTCGATGGGAAGCTAGTCTCTAGAGTGGCCAAAAACTCGGATGTGAGGGCCGGAAAGTGTGGTAAATTCTCCTTCTTCAGGAGATGGGATGCACCAAGGATAAGGAAGGCTTCCTTGATGTCCGTGTAGATCCCCGTGTTGATAGCACTGGACTTCGAGAACCAACGGGTGTTGTGGTCCTTCTCTAGAATGGCACGGTATCGATGCACTTGTCCTTGAGTACTCAAAATCACGTTGTCCATGCGAGGTGGAGACGGGGACCTCTGGTTCCTTCTCTTCTTCTGAGCTCGGGTAGCGGGTCTGCTTGAACTTGCCATGGGATCTACAAAATAATCAAAACTTTTCCTAGATAAGATCTACTCAAGATAGATAGGCAAGAGACCCCATACTTGGTCTCGAAATAGCCTCGGAATTATTCGTTAACTACGTAATTGGGTTGTTTTCGAATCTGGACTGGTTGTTGATTTTTTTAGATTGTGCAGGGTCGTTAACGAGCCTGGGTGGGTCGTTAACGATCCGCCGAGAACCAAATCTCAGAATTCCGAGTTTACTCTACCTTAAAAGTCAAACAAAAACCAAGCATGCAATCCTCTATACTCCTCACTAGTCACACAATCGGAAATACGCACCCCATACTTGCTCGATTACCCATCCTGAACATGCTAAATTTTGCCCGAAATTTTGACATGCAAAGTTTGTAGCTTGATACTAGAACAAGAAAAATTCATGCTTTTAACAATCAACTTTTCTCAATGAGATATCTAACATGAATATCCCTCTCTAGATCTAGAATTACGAAGCAAAATCACAATCATGGGCAAAAATCAAATCATGAACATCGATCCTCTATATGAACTCAATTCTAGACATGAAATTTCTACCCTAAATACCATAAATCATGCAATTTCGAGTTAGGGTTTAGAAAACATACCGGAGAACCGAGAAATATGAAGAATAAGGGGTCGGAAATTGGGTGAGTAACGAGCTCGGTGAGGGTTATCGAAAGCTTTGGATCTTCGACGGTGGAGGGAAGGGTTTCCGGGCTTCGGTAATGATGGTTGCTCGGTGATGGTTGGCGCGGGATTCCGATCGGTGGGAAGGGGTCTTCAAAGATTTTTGGGAAGTTTTTAAGAAAGTTGGATTTGGGAGGATTTGAGAGTGAAAGAGTGTGGCAGGGGTAGAAGGGCTATATAGGAGAGGGAAGGGATAGGAAGGGGTAGGGGGTGGCGGCTAGGGTAGTGAAAAAGATAGACTAGGTTAAAAAAAACTTACCTGCCCCGTTTTGCTGAATCGGGTCGTCCGAACCGGGTCGTTAACGACCCTGGGTGGGTCGTTAACGAGCCACCGTAGCCTCTTGGAGTGATTTTTCGATCCCTTCTCCTGCATCTTGTTAGCTCAAAATTTAATCCTAATTTCTATCCTAAAAACTACTAAAAAGAACTTAAAAGAAAGCTAAGAAAAAGAGTCTAAAAAGAGAAAAAATCTAATTCTATACTAAAAAGCGGGTTGCCTCCCGTAAGCGCTATTTTTAACGTCGTCAGCCCGACGTGCTCCTTTGACTAGTCCGATGATGTGAGAGCCATGGTAACTCTGATCTCTTTGTTCGGGTCAGTTTGCTCATGGAACTTCTTCAGCCAGTGCCCATTAACTTTGAAGATTACGCCTCGGTTGTCGATCAACTCTACCGCTCCATGAGGATAAATGTGATGAACCACAAATGGCCCACTCCATCGTGTCCTGAGCTTCCCTGGGAATAATCGGAGTCTAGAGTTGAAAAGAAGTACCTTGTCGCCGACGTAATAAGTTTTGGGCACTAATTTCCGATCATGCCACCTTTTAGTGCGCTCCTTGTAAATTTCAGCATTTTCATACGCCTTCAACCTCAGTTCTTCTAATGCTTACAAGTCCATGAATCTTTTTGCTCCTGCCGCATCGAGGTTCATGTTGAGCTCTTTTAGAGCCCATAATGCTTTATGCTCCATCTCGACCGGTAAATGACATGTCTTGCCATACACTAGATTATAAGGAGTGGTGCGGAGGGGTGTCTTGTATGCTGTCCTATATGCCCACAGAGCGTCATCCAATTTGGAGGACCAATCCTTCCTGGAACGGGAGACTGTCTTCTCCAATATGCTCTTTATTTGCCTGTTTGAAACTTCAACCTGGCCACTAGTTTGGGGTTGATAGGGTGTTGCCACCCGATGGGATACCCCATACTTAGCCAAAAGTGCTTCAAAACTCCGCTCAATGAAATGAGAGCCACCATCACTGATAAGGACCCTTGGAACGCCGAACCTGGGGAAAATATTGGTCTTGATGAATTTAGCCACAGTCTTGGCGTTGTTAGTCCTCGTAGCAACAGCTTCTACCCACTTAGAGACATAATCGACTGCAACTAGGATGTACTTGTAGGGGCCTGATGCGGGAAACGGTCCCATGAAGTCTATGCCCCATACGTCAAAAAGCTCAACCTCCAATATCCCGGGAAGTGGATTTTCATGTCTCCAAGTGATGTTTCCTGAGCGTTGGCACCCATCACATGCTGTCACATAAGCTTGCACATCTTTGAACATGGTTGGCCAATAGAGACCACTTTGAAGAATCTTCGCCGTGGTTTTGAATCCTTTCACATGGCCTCCAGTTGGAAGTGTGTGACATTGATGGATCACATTCTCGATCTCCTCTTCCGGGACACAACGTCTAAAAAGGTGATCGCTCCCTTGCTTAAAAAAGTAGGGATCATCCCAATAGTACTGTTTTACATCATGGAGAAATTTATTCTTCTTTTGTGGGGTAAGGCCCTCGGGAATCACGCCTCCTACAAGATAGTTAGCGAAATCCGCAAACCAAGGGGCTTTTGACCCTCTAATAGCATGGATTGATATTGAGGAAGAAGAAGTGGAAGTAGGAGAAGGAATGGAATTGATTTGAGCTAGTTTGGTTTAAGAAATCTTATCTGGGTGGGTCGTTAACGAGCTTGGAGTCATTATTTTATCCTCGGTAACGATCTCTCGTGGCTCAGTAACGACCTGATTGACTGTCATGCCGACCCATTCTGAAAGTTTATCCTTGTAATTTGTGCCTTCCAGCCTCGGCACCTCGTTAACGACCCTGAAGGGGTCGGTGACGAGGGTCTTGTGGAGTTCGACCTCGTTCAGCAGGAGGTGTTCGTCAGGTCTGGAATCGTTTATTGGTACCTCATTGTTGGACTCGGTGATATGCCCTACTGGCAATCTAGATAGGTGATCTGCCACTAGATTTTCTGCTCCCTTTTTGTCTCTTATTTCATGGTCAAATTCATGCAGTAAGAGCATCCAACGAAGCAATCTAGGTTTGGCATCCTTTTTAGCCATTAAGTATCTAACAGCCTCATGGTCAGTATAAACAATCACTTTGGATCCAACAAGGTATGACCGAAATTTTTCAAAGGCAAATACCACAGCAAGGAACTCTTTCTCTGTTGTGGTATACTTACTCTGCACCTCATCCAGCGTCTTACTGGCGTAATAGATGGCATGGAGTTTTTTGTCCTTCCGTTGCCCTAAGACTGCGCCAACTGCATAGTCACTGGCATCACACATAATCTCGAAAGGCAATGTCCAATCAAGGGACTGCATAATGGGGGCAGATACGAGGGCATCTCGTAACCTGTAAAATGCTTCAAGACATTCTGGAGACAACTCAAACACTACATCTTTCATTAGTAGGTTAGTCAAAGGTTTAACTATCTTAGAAAAATCTTGAATAAACTGTCTGTAAAAGCCAGCACGCCCAAGGAAACTCCTAATGTCTCTTACAGAAAAGGGAGGAGGTAGTTTTTCAATAAGCTCAATTTTTGCTCTATCTACTTCTATCCCTCTTTTAGAGACAAGGTGTCCTAGTACTATTCCCTCTTGAACCATGAAATGACATTTTTCCCAATTTAACACAAGATTGGTTTCTTCACATCTTTTAAGCACTTGTGCAAGGTTAGCAAGACAAGAATCAAATGAAGAACCATAAACAGAAAAGTCATTCATGAAAACCTTTACAATATCCTCTATCATATCCGAAAAAATGGCCATCATACATCTTTGAAAGGTAGCAGGGGCATTGCAAAGCCCAAATGGCATTCTTTTATAAGCAAAGGTTCCATAGGGACATGTAAAGGTTGTTTTCTCTTGGTCATCAGGGTGAATGGGAATCTGCCAAAAAACGTTGTAGCCATCTAAATAATAGAAATAATCATGCTCGGCTAAGCGTTCTAACACCTAGTCAATAAAAGGAAGCGGAAAATGATCTTTTCTAGTAGCACTATTAAGCTTCCTATAATCAATGCACATCCTCCAACTAGTGGTGGTTCTAGTCGGAATGAGCTCTCCCTTTTCGTATTCTATCACAGTCATCCCCCTTTTTTTTGGGACTACATGGACCGGATTCACCCATTGGCTATCCGATATAGGAAATATGATCCCAGCATCAAGTAATTTAATAATTTCCTTTTTAACTACATCCTTCATGTTAGGATTTAACCTACGTTGATGCTCTATGGTGGGTTTATGATTATCCTCCATGTATATCCTATGCATGCAAAGGGAAGGGGAAATGCCAGTTATATCATCTAGGGAGTAGCCTATGGATTTCCTATGCATCCTAAGCACATTCAGGAGTTTTCCTACCTCCTCATCTTTTAATTTAGCATTAATGTTGACAGGTAGAGTGGAATTAGGACCAAGGAATTCATACCTGAGGGAGTCTGGCAGGGGTTTAAGTGTTGGGGACGGTTCCGCAGGGATTAGAATTGGTTCTTCTGGTTCCGTCTTCAACACTTCCTCAAGATATGCAAAGGCTGAAATTTCGTTGTCTTCTGCCAGGGTCGTTAACGATGCTGATGGGGTCGTCAACGAGCCTGCTTCTTCTGCCAGGAGAATCGGTAACGTGGCTGGGGAGCTTGTTACTGAAACTGCAGAGGTTATTTCTGCCCATCTTTGACCTAAAATTTCATCACCTAATGCTGATCTTCCAATAGGGTCCCCACACTCAATGATCTCCTTGTGGGTGTAGAGCATCTTGACTTCGGCTTTATCAGTCTCCTTAATTGATTGTTTCAATCGGAATTCTGTTACCTCATCCCGAATTTCGAAAGTTAGGAGTCCCCTCCTAACATCAATTATGGCTCCAGCTGTGGCGAGGAACGGTCTTCCCAAAATAATTGGCACCACCGGATCTTCGGGCATTGTCATAACGATGAAGTCGTTTGGAACAAAGAATTTACCCACTTGGACTGGAAAGTCTTCTATTACCCTTGTTGGTTTGATGCAAGATCCGTCTGCCATATAAAGCCGCATGTTGACGGGCTCTAGAGGTCCCATATTAGCTTTAGACCAGATGGAGAGAGGAACTAAACTAGCACTGGCGCCCAGATCACATAAAGCCTTGAACTTGTGGTTGCCTATGCCGATTGTTATTGCAAATCTCCCTGGGTCTCCTAGCTTTTCCGGTAGAGCTATTGATCTGACTTCATCCTGCAGCTCTGTAATGGATCTTTTCCAGCTAAGAATATCCTTCAAAAACTCTGTGTAAGCCGGCATTTCGCTTAGGGCCTCAGTGAATGGGATGGAAATATTAATGCCCTGAAGAATCTTTATGAAACGCTTGAACTTACTCTCAGTAGAGTCCATAGATTTCTTAGTTGGAAATGGAAGAGTTCTCACCATTCTCGGAACCAAGTTAGGCTCGAGAGGTGGTGCTACCGGTTTGTTACTAGGATCGTCAGGTGACCTCGGTGGGTCGTTACCGACCCTGATGGGGTCGTTAACTACCCTGGAGTTGAGAGGAAGGCTCGGTCTAGAAAACTTACCTGGTTAGGTTCGTCAGGAACCCTCGAAGCCTCGTCACCTTGGTATATGGGCTCGTTAATTGCTCTCGCTGGCTCGTTAACGAGCTGTTTGGTGACGTCCTCTTCCTTCTTGTCCTCAGTTTGAACTCGTTCCGGCAATGTCTTCCCGCTCCTAAGGTGCACTGCTGCTATTTGTCCCCTAGGGTTCTCCTCGGGGCGGCCCGGGAGTTGCCCTTGTGGTCTCGGAATTTGGGCAGCGATGTTCCCTAGTTGTGAATCAACACTCTTCTTCCATATATCGAACTCTCCCCATCTTTTATTTTGTTGGTTCAGGTTGGCTTGAACTTCGTTAACCTTGTTGGTCACTTCGTTAACTTTGTTGGTCACGGCGTTAATGCCTTCCTGTAATCCTTGAACCCATGATGGTGGCTCCTGATGGCTTGGAGGTCGATAAGGTGCAGGTCGTCTATCTGGTGGAGGCATTGCATAGTTTTGATTGGTATTCTGATTGCCCCATGCCTGATAGTTGTTTGACCTGTCATTATAGCTAGGCTGGTTCCTGTATGGTCCTCTCATATAATTCATCTCAGCTATTGTCTCAGCGGCTCTAACCTACTCTATGTTAGTGCAAGCAGAAGTACTATGTGCAGAAACACCACATTCTTGACATGATTGAGAGGATTTCAGAAAACTTACCTGCTTCTTCAGACGGTTGACCTCATCTTGGAAGAATTGATTTTTAACATCCGGGTCAACTTCGTCTCGGTTAGGTATGTAGAGACGTTTCTGAGGCTGTGGAGTCTGCTGGGTTCCATACATGGCATCGTAATTGGAAAGCTTATCCAACAGTTCCCATGCCTCTGTCGGATTCATCTCTATAAAACCGCACGCAATATGCGTGTTGATGCGGTTCTTGGTCTTTGCGTTGATACCCTGGAAAAAGATTTCTTGCAAAACATATAAAGGTTGCCCATGAGTGGGGCATTGTCTAAGCATCTCTTTAAATCTTTCCCATGTTTCAACGAATGTTTCATTAGGTAGCTGGTGATAGGAGGTGATGCGTTTCCTCAACTCCGTCGTCTTAGCTGGAGGGAAGAACTTTGTCAGAAATTGATCGTACAAAGCTTTCCAAGTCCTGATAGACTTAGAAGGTAGGCTATCCAACCAGCTCAGGGCCTTTCCAGTAAGGGACCACCTAAAAGCTTTTAACAGAACATATTCAAGTGAGACACCTTCAGCAGCTATGGTGTCACATAAATCAATAAAGTTTCTAATATGCTCCATAGGGCACTCAGTAGGTTTCCCTTCAAACTGAGCCCGTTTAATCAAGGATATGAATTGAGACTTGATCTCAAAGGGTTTCTCTATCGCAGGAAGCACGATTGGAGATTCTGACACCCTCAGTTCTTGATGCATGTACTGTTTGGCATTCCTTGGATAGGCATCAAGCTCCTCTTGTAGACGAGCATTAGCAACTCATTGACGCTCAGCCTCAGCAACAGCGCCTTCTTTCCCAGTCTTCAATGCCTCCATCTGATTCCGGAGGTCTTCCATTTGAAGAGCCATCTCTTCTGGTGTGGCCATGGCTCGGTTTTCTCAGAGTCTACGGTGCAGGGAACGTTCGGGTTCTGAGTAATAACCAGTGTTGTCAAACTCGAGCCTTCGTCGTCCTACCGGCATACGCTGAGAAAACAGACAAAGAAAGCAAAAATTAAAAACAAAAACGGGGTCGGGCTATTCCCGAACCCACAGATAAACTAACAAACACGTTGCTTCCCCGGCAACGGAGCCAATTTGTTGAGAGAGGGTTTCTTGACAACAAATAAATTTATAAGTCAAGACCCCGCTGAGTATAGCAGAGTCAAGATCGTTCCACATGAAGCAAGGTTGTTCGTTTATCAACTACTAAAAAGCAAACAAAATCAAACAAAAACACACACAAGCAGCCTCGTTAACGACGTTGTCAGGGTCGTTAACGAACCACCGTACACAAAAAGACTCAACTAACGACCTAAACAAGTTCGGTACCGAGCCAAGTAACTCAGCAACGAAATTCTCTCAAAATAATTCAAATAAAAACAAAGATCTAGGACTAGGGATACCACAACATAGCCAAGCATATAAACTCGTAAGAAGAATAGATCATGCCTTTAAATAGATGGATTCATCAACTTTCGTTGACCATGAAGTAAATTAACCTACTTTCGTAACCTAACTCACTTAATTGCTTGTATTGGATCTAAAGCTTGAAACTTTCGTTTTCAAACAATATCAACCTTCAAGTTACTAACTTTCTCTTTCAATCAAGTTAAAAACTCAAATTACCTCAACTTTCATCTCGGTATAAACACAACAAACAATCTTGATAATAGATAAAAGCCATTCAACACACAATCTTACTCATCAAACATGCTCAATTATGCCGGGCTTAACCCCGATCCTAGAAAAGAAGACTACTCACTAATCATAACTACGAAATAAATAACTCAATAAAAGAAATCATTGAAAACAAATTACTACTCAAATTAAATAACAAATATCGTCTTACAGAAAATCAGAAGAAACTGAAAATAAACAAATACCGAACCGAAATACTGACTAATGACCCTGGTAACTATCGTCCACCGAGCTCTCAATCTCGACTCCGATCTTCTCTCTCTATCTCGGCTCTTCCTATTCTCTCTACCACTTGCTTCTCCGATTCCCCCCCCCCTTCTAAGCTAAATAAGAGGGTTATTTATACTAAAAAGGCTAAAAACTAATAAGGCTAGAAGATAAAAACTTTCCTAAAAGATAGAAATAAAATCCTAAAAAGATAGAAACAAAATCTAAGAAGATAACAAGACCTAAAATATATAATATAATAACCCTAAAAATCATAAAAAGATACTCTACCGACACGGAAAGAATTTCCCGCACAGGGTCGGTGAGTTACAAAGTCAACCCTCGAAATTTCTCATCACGTGACCTCGTTAATGAGCCCTTCACAACCTCATTAACGAGCCTGGGCTTGGTTTCTTCCACACTTCATCTCGTAAAACCTGGACTCTGACTTCTTCAAACTTGTATTCCTCTGTCTTTCACTGTAGCGCTCGAAATTCAGCTCCATATAGCACTTTTCCTTGCTAAAACCTAAAAAATACACAAAATAGAGTAGCTTCCATACTTTCTATGAAAATATGCAAAACTATCCAAAAACACACCAAACTAAACCTAAACTTATCAAAACTAAACCTAATAAAGAAAGAAAACCTACTAAAAACTATACTAAAAACACGAACATCACAGGTACGAAGGGGGATTCGGTGTAACCGTCTCTCCTCTCCATCTCTATCGGTTGAGGTGCCCCCGGGACATGAGTAATCCGGTCCTCCAACGCTCGGAGGCATTCCCGTAATTGGGAAACCTCGGTATCTTCCCGTATCGCCCTTAAAGAATTACCGTTTACCTGATACCCGGTTACTGGCCTGACGACATCGGGTGTCACGAGACTTGGATCATCCATGTTTAACTGCCTGGCGACTCCTTCCACCACATCGGTTCCACGGGGACGGGTTGGAACCGATTGTACCTGTGATCGAAGCAAGTTGCGTTCATTAGTTAAAGTTTCAATTTGTTTTTCATATACCTCTGTGAATCTGGCATTGGCCTCTTTTTGGCTTTCCAAGTCCTTCCGAAGAGCAATCATTGTTGATCGGAGCTCCATAATGACGTCGGCGTCGCCTCCCCCAGCTCCCCGTTGCTCGGAAGTACCAGGATCGCCATTGGTGTCCCCAGAACCTTGCTCGACTCCATCACCATTCCCTGTTCCACCTATGTTTCCTGTACCGACTACATTTCCAGTTCCGTTCATGTTTCCATCGCCTTGATTGTTCGTCTCTTCATTGCCCTCGTGATTGTCGAGATCCCCTACGTGGATGTATGTAGTTTGGATTCCCTCCATGTGACGGATCTTGCGGTTGTTTTAGCGTGACTCCTTTTTTGGCTAGGCCCCACGGTGGGCGCCAATTGTTTTGGGCAGGATAATCGTACTAACACGTTACATGCTAAAATAGGGAAATCCTAACCAAAAAGAAATCGTAACGCGTTATGAATTATGGACAAGATGTAGAATCAGATAAATAACGGAAAACAAATAGTAAGCAAGTTGATATGCGTATATTGCGATTGTAGTCGCCAATAAATCTCTCCAAAGTGTCTTAGAACACTCGAATGGAAGTGAAATGATTAAACAGAGATGAGTTTTTGCTTCTAGCTTATGTTCAAGGTGCTAGTGTCAATCGTGCCCTTATTTTCGCCTCAGCCTTGTTTTATAATCCTCTCCTCCGTTTTGACCGTTGGTGGAGTGCTTAGCACATCCCGGAGATTTCGCCCTCGTCGTTAATTACATAGCCGTTAGTGTCGATCATGAAGTCCGAGATTTCCGCTTTGCTTTGATTGCTCCATCGTCTTCTCTTTCTAGTAATTCAATTGGATCGACGATGTTGGGCTCATAGCATTCTTTTCGGGCCGAATTTTGGAGGGCCCAACAGTAATCATGATAATTATGAAGATGATAGATTGGATGATATGATTCATGACTGTGAGGCAAATTTTGTTGATGATCCCGATAAATTTCATGACTTAATAAATGATGCTCAAATGCCATTATATACAGGGTGTGTCAAATTTATCAAGATGTCAGCATTATTGAAATTGTATAATGTGAAAGCTAGACATGGATAGAGTGACACGAGTTTTAGTGCAATACTAGAGCTTCTTAAGGAAATGCTACCTGAGGATAATTGTATTCCGGTTAGTACATATGAGGCGAAGAAGATTTTGTGTTCCATGGGCATGAATAATGAGAGAATACACGCTTGTCCCAATGATTGTGTTCTATACAGGAAAGAATATGCTTCATTAGAGCACTGCCCAAATCCTGATTGTGGTCAACCACGATATAAGAAGAAAGATGTTCCAGCAAAGGTTGTTTGGTATTTTCCTATCATTCCAAGGTTCCGACGTTTGTATGGCAAATCCACGAGATGCTGAAAGTTTAACTTAGCATGCAAATCAGAGAGTAAAATATGGGAAAATTCGTCACCCTATAGATTGTATGCAATGGCAAACAATGGACAGATTATATCCTGAGTTTGGAAACGAAGATATAAACTTGCAACCCGCTCTCTCTACTGATGGGATGAGCCCTCATGGAAATCTAAGTACAAGTCACAGTACATGGTCGGTAGTATTGGTGATTTATAATCTATCTCCGAGGTTGTGCATGAAGCGCAAATACATGATGCTCTCTTTGCTGATTTCAGGCCCGAGACAACCTGGATTTAAAATTGATGTGTATTTGGCACCCTTGATTGAAGATTTGAAACTGTTGTGGGGTGAAGGTGTTGAAGTATTTGATGCATATCGTAGACAAGAATTTCGTCTCCGAGCCATGTTATTTTGCACTATAAATGATTATCCTGCCTATGGTAATCTTGCTGGATATAGTGTGAAAGGATATGTTGCATGCCCTGTTTGTGGGAAAGATACCGCCTCATGTCGATTGAGTAAATGTGGCAAAAATGTTTATCTTAGGTATCGTAGGTTCTTGCCTATGGACCATTCATATAGGAGACTTCGTAAAGCTTTTTATAATTTGACTGAAGAAGAAAGTGCTCCAGTACCATTAAGTGGAGAAGAAGTGTTAGGTATTGTGAGTGAAATTGATGTGAGATTTGGGAAAGCTTCTGTGAACAAAGTAAATATAGATGGGTGGAAGAAGAAATCTATTTTCTGTGATCTTCCTTATTGGAAAGATCTATCTGTCAGGCCTTGTCTTAATGTAATGCACATTGAGAAGAATATATGTGACAACCTCATTGGCACATTACTGAATATGCCTGGAAAAACAAAAGATGGCTTGAAAGTCAGGCAAGACTACAAGGAGATGAAGACTAGACCGGAATTACAACCTCAGCCTAGAGGAGATCGTATATTATTACCACCGGCATGCTATACTCTATTTAGAAATGAGCAAGCCATTATCATTGACCTTCTACGTGGCATCAAAGTTCCAGATGGGTACTCTTCTAATATTAGCAACCTTGTGTTTGTGAAAGAGTTAAAGTTAGTGGGGTTGAAATCTCATGATTGCCATGTTCTCATGCAGCAGTTACTACCAGTGGCCATCTGTTCCGTATTGCCCGAGAAGGTAAGGTCTACCATAATTAGACTTTGTCTTTTTTTCAAGAAATTATGTAGTAAGGTGATTGATCGTGCTGAGCTGCAAGATCTACAAAGAGAGATTGTTGTGGTTCTTTGTCAAATGGAGATGTACTTCCCACCGTCATTCTTTGATATCATGGAGCATTTGACTGTACACTTGGTGAGAGAGGTTGAGATTTGTGGACCGGTGTATCTTCATTGGATGTATCCGATTGAGCGATATATGAAAGTTATGAAAGGGTATGTTATGAATCGACAACACCCTGAAGGTTGTATTGTAGAACGATATATAGTTAAAGAAGCTGTTGAATTTTGCACAGATTATTTATCAAATGTTGAAGCCATCGGCGTACCTAAGCGTAGAGAGCTAGGAGAGCTTCATTGGAGAGGAACATTGGGATCTAAGGTAATAACTATTGAACGTGAGAAGTATTGGAATCCAGGTCATTTATATGTCTTGCATAATATGCAAGAAGTCCAACCATATGTAGAGTAACACCTGGCGAGTTTAAAGTGTAACAATCTGACAAGAAGTGAGATTTGGATTACAAGAGAGCATAACAACACCTTCATGGAATGGTTTAAAATCCGAGTCAGTAAGATGATCAGCTCAGGAGAAGAAATCTGAACAAGGCTAAAAGCATTGCATCGGGGGCCGAGGTTCCATGTGATGAGCTATACTGGATTTGTCATCAACAACTTCACTTTTCACACACAGGCTTTTTCTGATAAAAGCAAAACACAAAATTGTGGCGTGACATTGGAAGCACAACCAGTGCTAGTGTAGAAGGCCAAATTCCTACAAACATCTCTTACTTTGGCATCATTGAGCATATATGGATGTTAATATACTCCAAGGAGATGAAAATTCCAGTGTTTTGTTGCAAATGGGTTGATAGCAAGAATGGAGTATTGGTTGATGAGATGGGATTTATTTCAGTTTCATTTGACAAAGTAGGACACATGGATGAACCATTCATATTGGCATCACAAGCGAGGCAAGTTTTCTATGTTCCTGATCTTGTTTGTCCAGGCCGATCTATTGTTATGTTCACATCAAAAACAAACAATGGTGAAGAGGATGATGATGATGATGATGATGATGATGATTTATGTGAAGAGCATAGCAACTCAATAACTTTTCCCTACTCCGATGAGAATGTAAATGAAGAGGAGACTTATCTTCGAGAAGATCATCGAGAAGATATTTGGCTGAATAAAGAAATCATAGAAGAAGATGAAAATCCAGTACCTCCAGCAAAAAAAGAAGATAGGTTTGTGTTATCTAATACTTAATTAAGCATAACTTAAATATGTTTGAGTTTAATAATTATAAATCTTAACTAATTTTTGTGTGTGCAGATGCTAACAAGAGCTTGAAGAAGGAGTTTCTGATGTTATTGATGTTTTTATACGAAATTAATTTGTGTGTGGCTAACTGGCTATATTTATGGGAACACGAGATTTTTCTATGTTTTTGAAAGAATTTATCACTTTGATGGTCCGTTTGTGTGAGATGTATAAAAGTTTAACCAAATGGGTTCTGGTTAGTTTCTCCCAAAATTGAAGCTTGTCTCTTTGTTATTGTTTCCTTGGAAAGCTGCCAAGTGTTGTGAAAGAGATAAGTGGGAAGTTCTTGTTACTTTAAAGTGATTATTGTGCTCAGTATTGAATTTCTACTAGCTTACATGTTGAATTTTAGTTACTTTGTTTATATTGTTAGTCTTCTGCTAGTTACTTTACATGGTGGATTTTGATTGCTTTGTTTATAGTGTTTGGTGTTGATTTTTCTATTACCTTAGAGAGACTGAATTTTGACTGATTGTGGCCAAAAAATGAATGATGCTGCTTTGGTTTGTTATTTAAATCAGACGAAGAGAAGGCAAACTGGGGTTCGTGCATCCCTTGCAGAAAAAAGAGAGTACCCTTCACAGATATTAAGTTTTTGGAGAGTTGATTATTGATATTGTGCATGATAAGCTTATAAGCTTTTCAGACTCTTCCACACTTCAATCAAAAACTCAATTGTTGTTTTTGGCACCATCACTGGTCTAGTTCAACAGTGTGATTCGTCTTACTGAAGCTTTCAACTTTCTCAAAAAAATGTTGTAGTTAGCTGTTTTATTTTCGTCTCCAGGTTCATCCATATAAATTCAAAAATGAGAACCAATTCCTGCACTATGACTTTCACCAACCACGAATATAATTACTTGTTAAAGAAGAGTGGAGTAGACGGCTTGTTTACAGACTTCACAAGCAACCTAGAGACGAAATTTCCAATTGGATTTGTTTACAGACAATACAAGAATTGATTTATTTGCATCTGTTGTTGGAAATTTCCAATTGGATTTGAACTTTGAAGGGCTCTTAGTCTGTTCATTGTTGGACTTGAAACTCTTTAGTACTTTTGTTATTCATACAAGAAGCTCAACAGGGCCATTCTTTAACATCTTCTGAAGCAAATGGTCTTATCTTCTATTTTCAACAAAATCAGCTTTTTTCTTATAATTCAAATCCTTAGTCTTACTACAAAATGTCAATATAGAGCCAATTAAGTTGATGAGCAGAAAACCAGCAAAAATTACAAAAAAAAGGCAAAAGATAGCTTTCCTATATGATAAAACCTAAGATAAGCAACCTTTACCCCGTGCAATATCCAGTGTATTTGTGGCGGAACGCCCGAGGTATTTGGCTCATTCTGTAGTAGTGATTGTTCTTAATTTTGGGAGTGATTCTCTTGTGGTGATTGAGTGATAAGGGTAAGTTTATTCCAAAAATTCCATTGAGTCCTTTGGTGTTCATATATTATGTGTTTCTATCCCAAGTATTTGAATCAGTATTGTTCAATTTAAGAGTTGTGTTTAACCCCTAAATTTATCCACTTATCCAAATCAATAATTAGACAAATATCAGCCATAATTTAGTTATTTAAGTGTTTCAAAAACCAAACTAAAATCCAAGCTTCGGTTGGTTCTTATGACCAGGATATAATCAAGTTCTAAAGGTGTATTACATCACGTGGTACTAGAGCATTTCCAAGCAAGTAACGCTAAGTTCATGTTTGTTTTCTACCCAAAACTATTGGTTTTGTTGAGTTTGCCTACAATAGGTAAGTTCCCTCTGCTACAAATAAGACACCATTTGAAGTTCAGTATGGCACAAAACCCAATCAATCCTCTTGATCACTTGGTTTTCTCATTCCATGAACAATAAAGAGAGCGTTGAATGTGAAAACCAAGTTGTGCACATCAACACACTTAATAATTGTTTATAGCTTGAAAAGATAACTGCCAATATGTGAAACAAGCTAAAAATGGGAGAAAGGATGTTATTTTTGAACTGCCCAATATGTGAGCCATGTGATATTGGTTCCCTACGTTGAGGAATTCTAAGATAAAATCAAGATGAGATAGCCCATTTCAAGTGCTTGAAAGAATCAACAACAATGCATATCGTATTGATATATCCATGTGAAGTGTTCAAGATATATTTTTTGATGCAGATTTATCTCATTTTGTTGTAGATACTGACGAGCAAGAAGATGGATCTAATTCAAGGTCAAACCATGAAGAAATTCTCGAAACTTCTTATTAATCAACACGTGAAAATTACAATATGAAAGTTTGAGTTTCTTTTCATTGAAAATGATGATGAAACAAGAGAACTACAAAAGCTTATTCAAACTAGAGGTAGTAGGCCATACAAGGAGAGGTATCTCTTCAATTCTAGCCTTGAATGAGAAACTTGGTGAGAAAACCCGGCCAAGAGACAAACTTTTAAAGAACAAAAAAGCTCTCCAAGGTGGGAGGTGATTGTTGAAGAGGTGGCCGGCTATTAACTCCCCATTTGAGGTAGATGGAAGCTTCCATTTTATGAAATGAAAATCACATATTTTATGATGGACCATCTGTGTGTGACACGAGAAAATTCCATGGGTCATTCTCAATTTTGCTAGGCACTTCTCGTACTAAAAGGTAGCTTTGGATCCCACTTTCAAGTTGTCGAGCCCGCGCCCGAGCGATGGCCCTAGGCAGGTACTGCAAAAAAAAGCGAATTTAGCGACCATATTTCTGGTCGCTAAATGTAAAATTCGGTCGCTAAATGCATTTAGCGATCATATTGTGGTCGCTAAATGTGGTCGCTAACCACTTGGAGACCATGTGGTCGCTGAATATAGCGACCATGGGGACCATATGGTCGTTGCATTTTGTGACCATATGGTTGCCAAATAGTGACCATGGTCGCTCATGGTCGCCAATAATGTTGTGACCATTTTGCGACCACAGTGACCACGTGGTCGCCATTATTAGCGACCAACTGGTCACTAATAGGGGCCAAACAATGGCGATAGTTGGTCGCTAAATGGCGACCGGTCGCGAAAGGGCGACCAGCTGGTCGTTAAAAGCACAAAAAGAACACACGGACCTAGCCTTTATCTGAGAGCAAACCGCACGATGGTGCGCCTAGGAGTGCACGAACATGTTTGCAATTAGCGACCAAGTGGTCGCCAATTTATTTGTTTTAAAAAAATATGAATTAATATAAATAATTCATATTAATTTACATAATTTACATAAATTCATTAATTTACATAAATTCATTAATTTACATAAATTCATTAACTTACATAAATTTAAATAATTTATAATATTTAATAATATTTACAAAAAACACTAATCTAGCGTGCTTCGCTGGAGCCGTCCGCGTCCGGGTCATTCCCGTCGGGACCGGGCTGGCGGGATCCACCAACCTGCGGGTCGAAGCCGCTACTTCGCATCTGTTGCATCCACGCCTCGACCTCGAGCATCCTACTCTGTAGGTCCGCCACGGTTTGCCTAAGCCCGATGTTTTCCTGCGTCAATTCCGCCACTTGAGGAGCTGGACGACGCGTCGTCGTCAATCGCTCGTCGTAAAACTCGGAGGCGGCGTTGCCAAGGCCAAGACGATGCCTTCCGGGCCCACCCCCCAGCGGCCATCAAAAAGGTATCACACTTGTCTTGAAAGGACGGCAGGGTGCCCGATTCCGAGGACCTTTGGGAGAGGATCTCATGGGTCCGAGCCTAACAAAATACGTACATAATATAAATTAAAAATAATAATATAAGAAAGTAAATAAGATGTAAAACAATTAAAACTTACAGCGATGAAGGCCGACCGCTCATCTATACAATGCCGATCGGCGCCCTGCGTGTGCGTCTCGATGAGAAGCTCGAGAGGCGTAATACAACGACGTCATTGTTCTTCCTACGAAATTTATCAAGCGTGTTACGAACTATTAAGAATAATTAACTTAATTCAACTTTAATCAAATTAAAATAACATACGTACCATTCGACGCATGGTGTCGAGGTGGGACCTCGAACCACTACTGTGGTCGCCGGTTTGGCAATTTTCGGATTTTCTTCTGGCGCGCACACTTGGCTTTGAACGCCTCCGTGGACCAATACGTCGTCTTCCAAATCTCCGAAGTGACGGACTGGAGTAAATTCGGCTTCGTCCCGGCTCGACGGTGCTTCCCGATCAAGCTGTTGTATCTCTTCTTAGCTCTCTTCTCCCACAGTAACCGGACCGACTCGACGTCCGTACCCGGCTAGGAGGGATCCCATCGGAAGTGCATCTAATTAAATCCGAAAAAATAATTATTTAAAAAAAAATTAATTAATACGGAATTTGTAAAAATAAATGCAAATTAAAAAAGTTTACCTTCCAAGACTCAAACCAACGAGTCTTCGATGCGGCGGAGGCAAAATCAAACTCCGATGCCTTATCGTCGGGTTGGCCTTGTATGATCTATGTCGACCACCGCGGCACCATGCCCGACGGTTGCAAGCTGTGAAATTTCAAAAAACGTGTTATAACATATTTAAAGGTACCATATGAATCTAACACAAAATATGGTAAAAAGGATTTGTACATACCACCCGCCGGCAATGTAAAGATCCCAAACGCGATTGGGTTCGAGCCCTCGACTCGATCCCGACGAGGACGCAAGCATAGCGGCCCTGGACTCCTCTGCTTGGGTGCCCGACTCCTCTTTACTAGGATGATGGGCCCCTTCGTCCTCGGACAAGCGTGGTGTGTCCGTGTGGGTCGCCTCGGACGAGTTCTCCTCGGTATCTCAGACGAGCTTGGTTCGTCCAGACGAGGAGCTCGTGCATGTCGACGTGATCCGACCATAATAACAAAGCTAAAAAACAACAATACCAACAACAACAATAACAATACCATCAACAACAACAAGAGCAACATCAATCACAATAATAATAACATAAACAAACAACAACAAGAACCTCTACTGACCGCGACATTGTGCTCCACAGCTCCCACTTCAGTTATCTTAATCAACCCCATATTTTTTATCTGTTCTAATATCTCATATCTGTCACGAAGTACCGGGAGACCACGACGTTCACATCGACCTTTCTTGAAATCAGTCTTCTTGTTTCGGAAGCGATGATCATGTTTTGTAAACCTCTTGTGACAATCGAACCAGCACATTTTGTGTCCATGTGTTAGATAAAATGCATTGGTGTCCTCCATGCAATAAGGACACGCGTATTTCCCAGAAGTGTTCCAGCCTACACAAACATATATTTTGTATCACACGTTAAATTTCACAAATCATATATGCATGATTATTATATATAATAGTTTCAAATATATTAGCATATGTAAAATTAACAACATACCTAACAACATCGAATATGCCAGGAAGCCACAAATAGTCCATATTACAGCTGAACACAACACAAAATTCTGCTTCCTCCAAGAATCGTATGTGTACACCCCATTAAGCCACAAATCCTTCAGCTCGACTATCAACAGCTGCAAGTAGACATCCAACTTTTGCTTCGGACATTTTAGTCCAGGTACAATAACCGTCAAAAAACATAATCTTTTCTCGCATACACATCGACGGCGGAAGGTTGTAGGGTGTCAGAATCACATGCCAACATGAGTATTGGCGCCCGAACGCTCCGAATGGATTGAAACCGTACGTGCACAAGCCTAGACTCACATTTCGTGCCTTCATGCCTCTGCATCTGACGGATGTCTCATCACCCTATCTTGTACGTGCTCTGCATGCCATCTCATGTGTTCGGCAGTCACCACAGATGCGTACAACCTCTGCAAGCATTTGAGTTATTGGCAAGTAAAACATACGAGGATAGGGAATGAACTTTGACTTGCCTTGCTTCCATCTAGGATAGTCACATATCTTGCATGCCACGTATTCTGCATATGTACCCCAATATAACATGCAAGAGTTTGGACAACAATCAATGGCCTCGTACGGAAGACCCAGACCCTCAACCAGTTTTTTCGTGTCGTAAAACGCGGCTGGTAAGTCGTCTCCGGGTGAGAAACGCGTCCGTAAAAATCCGAGATCATGTCATATCTGCGCTCCATCATCCATATCTTAGACTTTAGGCTAAGTAGCTCAGTCGCAGCCTCCAACTGGGTCATATCACATCCAGGCCACAAAGGCCTATTTGTGGCCGACAACATGTCGTACATACATTGTGCATCGGGATTGGGCGCTTCATTATAATATTGTTCCCCTTTCTCATGCCTTATATCCTCATTCTGCACGAGATCCTCAGCAGTGTAATCACTTCGGGCATTAAAACCATCATATACCATCTGTTCCATTCGATTATCATTCCCACCATTTACTGGTGGTGCTGGATCAATACTACTACAACCTTCATGCTATCTAGACTCGGCCAACAATGCAGAGAACATTTCAGTTGTCTCCCCGTGCGAAACCCAATTGTAATAGTTAGGAACAAAACCTTCCCTAACAAGGTGATAATGCACATCATCTACAAATTTCAATTTCTTATTCTTGCACCTTCGACACGGACACCTTAATTCGGATGGGTCATAGGACGGCATAGATTTACAGAATTCGAGAAATTGCTCTACGCCAGCTAAAAACTCGTTGTTCAAAAAACCATCTATATTACACACATATATCCACTCACGCATTTTTCCTTCTTGCATTTCAATATAAGAGTATAATTAAATTAATTCAAGTTCATATTAGCTTGTATGTGGCGACCATATGGACGTTAATTAGCGACCATATGGTCGCCACATACAATATATCAGAACATATATATATATATAACATAACCAATTGCTATATGCTATATGTGGTTAAATTCTGTAACACAATCTCCTATAAATATATAAACAAAAACTTTCTACCGACAATATTTGTCTAAAACAATATAATGACGGAATGAAATATTACGAATAAGTTTTAAATACATACCTTTAGTGAAGTTGTCGGTAAAAATTGACGGAATTTCTTCCTAGAATCAATTCAGAGTTGTGATTGAGTGTTTCTTTCTTTTGTGAATATTTTGGAAGAGAGCTATGTATGTATGAGGTTGCGTTGAAGCTGAATGAGAGTGAAATTTTTACAACCTAGGTATATATGATGAAATGGCGGCAATTTTACCAAATACGTACTGTTTTACCCGCCAAAATTGATGTCGCCCGCCAAAACATCTGATCCATGTCAGCGACCAAATGATCGCTATATGTTGCGAGCATGTGGTCGCTGGCTTGGTGGAGACTACATGGTTGCTAAACATAGTGACCATGTGGTCGCGAATATGGGTTCCATCTATAGCAACCATATGGTCGCTACATTTAGCGACCACATGGTCGTTGCTTGCTGGCGGGAAATTTCCCAGCATACTTATTGCGACTATATAGGCCCGGCGACCACTGGTCGCTAATGTGGTTTTATTTTTTTCCCCATTTTGATGTCCACATTAGCGACCATTGGCGTCTATATGGTCGCTACTTAGCTACCATTTTTTGTGGTCGCTAAATCTGCAGAATGGTGTAGTGGTGGCTTGGTATTAGAATAATTATCAAGACGGAGCAATCTGATGTTGTCGAGATGGGTGCGTCGATGATGCCAAAATGGGGCACGCCAATGTCGTTGCCAAGGCGGGGTGAGCAATGTCATGGTTCCTTGTCTCGAAAATTTGTTAGGTTTACCAATATTGCGAGAAGAGTAGGGTGTTAGGAAGTGGTGCACTCAGAGGAGATGAAGGTGTGCTGGTTTAGAGGAACGTGGGTATCGCGGTGTCGAGGCCTTAGATGACTTAAGACTCTTGATGGGGCGTAGTCTCATTAGAGAGAGGATGATGTCGTCATGCCCTTGATCAATCAAGTAGTTACTCAAGATGCACTAGGCACACCCCTGCGTGATGTGCCTTTGCACAATACTTAAAAAGATGCTTCGGCTAATCTTCCTCTGGGCTCCTCACTCGAGCTCATTCAAGACATCTTTGAGATGAAGTTCTTCAAGGGATCTTAATCAATTCTTTGGATGATCAAGGTCATGTTCGAGCATTCACGAATCTTTTCCGAATTGAAGGCCCAATCCTATAGCCCAAAATGCAGGAAAAGGGTACAGGTATACTCGGTGTAAAATTTAATCTTACACGAGAGAGTAAATTACATTTTTACCCCCAATCTTTAGTTTTCTCTTGGTCTGTAACCCTCGGCTCCACTTGTCTACCTCCTCAAGTTCCCCCGCACATGCAATTTTCTTCGAGGTTGGCAGTTACTGACATGGGACTACAAGGTGAAGCCCATGGCGGTGGCGGTGGAGGCGACTCTAGTGGTGGCTGGTGGTCGGTACCGACGGTTTCTTCACCACCATCGTCTCCTGCCTACTACAAACAATCAAAACACTAAATTGCATTTAAATTGCCAATCTTTCCACCTGTCGTTTGGGGTTTTATATGTCTTTGCTTATATGTGAATAATTTTGCAGTAGCTTATAGTCGAAATGACAACAAAATCTCAAATAGCATTAAAATTGCCAGTCACCCCAAACCTGGAAACAAGCAATCAAAAACCCCAAATCTCATATCGGAACAAGATCTATAAAACCTTAGCAAATTAGCGCACTCGTTCAAACAAATTAATCCAATCTTTGGTGGCTTGAACACTAGAGGCTGTACCGGATCGGAATCCCTCGTGTTTTGGCGACAGAGGGGCGGACCAAATACTTTCTTCGTCTCCGACAGCAACGCAAAATCGAAGTATTTGATTTGGTGACATTAAAATAAAAGCCCGCTAAATGGATCTCAGGAACACGACTAGAGCAATACTAGTGCGAGATGAGCAACGAGGAAGATGAAGAAGAGGCGGCGGTGGCGGTCGAAGACGAAGCAGAGGTAGTAGTTGGAGGGCGTTTTCCAGATTTGAAGAGACAAAGTATCAATTGTCGAAGATGAAGCGGGGGCAACGGTCGGAGTAAAGGCGCATATAGGAAAGAGACGAGAACAAAGATCTAGATCGAAGAGAGCCGGGAACGGAGAGAGACGGCGATGGAGTGGAGATCCAGATTGGAGAGAGGCGGAGATCCAATCCGAAGAGACGGAGAGAGAAAATAGGGAAAAAATGGTAAAATGAATTTATATGGGGCCCACAATTTATAAATTTATCTGTGTGCTTGATTGTATACGTTCCACATGTCCATTAATGTAGAAATTTTACTTACACTTGGTGTTAGTGTATCAAGGTCCCAAAATGCATAATATCAGCGGCTCCATTATGAAGGTGTGAAGATTAAATGAAATTCAAATTCATATTACATGCAACCAATGAACAGAAAAGAGGCTTTGATTTTCTGTGCAAGCTGAGAGAATCAATGTGCACGCCTCGTTTTTTTTTTGCACCAGAGCGTTTAATGCGGTGATCTTTTCTTAGGAATGCAACCAATTGGCCTTTTTCCTCTTCGGTTTAATCTTTTAGCCATTATTTAGGAACATCTAATAGATTTAAAACCCATATTTTATCTTCATATTTATGAGTTAGAAAACTTAATCTTCTTCGCGTGTTGCATCTAAGATAAGATCTTGTATCTCGTGAGGGTCATGTCCCTTTGTAATTGGTCATTTGTTCAAAAGTTTGTGTTGAGTTCTACGCATTAGTTTTTTTTCCACTTATCATCAATAAAATTCAGTTTGTTTCATTTCAAATATGAATTTTATATCTGTTCAATTAACACTAAAAAATAACACATTGAAATTAATCTCTATCTATCTTTCACTGACAACTTTTTGGAGGTTTGATTCAACTTTTCTTGTTAGGGCGGTAAGCGAACAGAGTCGTTCACGAGAAATTCGGTGTTCGGCTCGGTTAAAAACCGTTCGTATTCAGTTCGATTTATAACGAACCGAACATGGGCAAGCTCGGAAATTTAATGAACCGAACTTGAATACAAGAGAATTCGACTCGTTTGTTCGTGAACAAACTCGATTATAGGTTCATGAGCAAGCTCGATTATATATTCGTGAGCAAACTCGATTGAACATTCGGGAACAAATTTGATTATATTTTTATAAACAAATTTAATTATATACATATACATAATAATAATATATTATATCTATTTAACTTTTTTTTATTAAACCAATATATTAGCCCATTAGACCATAAATCCATTAGCCCAATAGCCCATAAATAATAACCCTAAAATTCTCTACCTATCTCATTCTCACCATCAATCTGAGATGAGAAGCGCCGCTCTCTCTACTCTCCAACCTCTCTCTCTCTGTCTCTCTGTCGACCGTCTTCTTCTCTCCAATCTCTAATATCTTCTTCTCTCTCCCTCATTATAACCAAGGGTTTCCAAATAAATCTTACACCACTTATCTACGGCAGTTCGGCCACCATGTGATGCAGTTATAGAACCAATTTCAGATTTCTATACAATGTGTATCTATTATTTGCTTTTAATTCCCTAAACCTGGTTTGTTCCGGATGAGTTTAACTTGGTCGTGTTGTGTACTTAAAACCATATTCTGGTTCGTTAGAAAAGGATCAATCCAAAATATCTTCACAAAAATGTCAGAATTCTCTCCCAATTAACTCCTTCTTGTTGTTTCTCCAGATTAACTCTCTTCTAGTTGATCTCAGAGCTCGAGTACCTCGAATCCAGAGCAATTACGATCTTGTTTGACGATTTCACTACCTTATGGCTTCACTGGTATCAGAGTTGCTGACCTTTTGAGCTGCTCTAGTGGTGCACGACATTCGCAACAGAAATCTGCAAGAGCTCAATTGTCATGTCCATGAGTTCGCTCAACTCCAGGCGCATCGGGAAGAAGAAAACACCCAACGATTGGAGAGCTTGATGAACAGCAACGCAAGTCTTGCGAACGATAATGCTAATATGAATCGAGTTGTTGAAGAACTTATACAGATGATAGCAGCGATTTCACTTCAACAATGACCACCGACGACATCGTTAAGGTCGTTTGAAGAAGGTAATTCCTCTCACACAGTAGCAGATTAAAGTAATTTGAATCCTGAACCACCAAATTTGACGCGATGGAACAATGGACTGTTACACCGGGGGCTGAATATCACCTCTCAAGGTAACTCGGCCTTCCCGGGAGGATTAGTCGCTCGATTAGCCAAAGTAGAATTTCCTAAATTCTCTGGAAGTCAATGGCGTGACTGGTTATATAAGTGTGAACAATTATTTTTACTTGATAATACTTTACTTGAGCTGAAAGTTAGGCTGGCATCGCTACGTTTGGAAGGTTGTGCCCTTCAATGGCACCATAATTTCATCCGAGAAAGGCTTAATGAGTTCCCTAAATGGCATGAGTATGTTGTGGCAATTTCATCAAGGTTTGGTGAATTATTTGATGACCCTCTGTCTGAGCTAGTGAATCTAAAACAATCTGAATATGTTGATGCTTATTTGGTCATGTTTGAGTGTGCCTTGTCTAAGATTCATTTGACAATGGCTAATGCTCTAAGCATTTTCTTAGCAAACATGTATCCTCACCTACAACTCCATGTTAGAAAGTTTCAACAATCCACTCTTTCTGAGGAAACTCAGTTGGCTAAACTACACGAGTCTTCTTTATTCTCTACCCTAAAATTACCTTATTCCAGGCAAACCTATCAACTGACACCTTATGCCACAAAACAACCATTCCCTCAATAAAAGGCGTTCCCATTCTTCCCAATCCAGAGCCTCCAAAATTCCCTCAAGCCAAACTTTTAGCCCTTGTAGCACCTCCAAAACCACCTTCAAACCCACCTAGAGCCAAGAGATATAGCTATGGGGAAATAGAAGAGAGGAAATCCAAAGGTTTATGCATGTTTTGTGAGGAACCATTCTCTCCAGGTCATCAATTCAAAAATAAAAGAGCACAAATCTTTATGATAGAGTCAGATTTGCCTTCAGACTTTGAGCCAGAATAGGATACTATTGTTGATAAATCTGTGGAATGTGACGAAGGTCAAGTGTATCAGCTTTCTGCCAACGCTTTTAAGTGGGACATCAGCTTATAATTGAATGCGTGTTATGGGACATTATGGAAAAACACAACTGAATATTCTTATTGATCTAGGCAGTTCACATAACTTTGTGGACCTATCAGTTATAAGACTTTGGTGTGCAAGTTGGAACCTGCTCTTCCTTTGTCAGTTAAAACAGCAATAGGAGGCAAATTATTATCTAACTTTCATTGTCCTAATTTTACATGGAAACTTTAAGGTCTTGATTTCGTGGCAGATGTTCGTACTGTTCCATTGGATTGCTTTGACTTGATTTTAAGCATTCAATGGTTGCTGACAGTTAGCCCGGTCTAGTGAGAATATGTTTCCATGAAAATGAAGTTTACTATGAATGGGAAGCCATGTGTTCTCAAGGGTCCTAGAAACTCTAATTGTAAGGTTGTGAAAGGTGGAGCTCTCAACAAAACTTTTCAGCAAGGGGCTTAGTTGGCTTTGTTGCAAGTGTGTGATCCTACTGGGCAAGATTCAGAACCTTCATTATGTCATATTTTTGCTACTGGTAGTGACAAAGCTAATGATGCAGGCTTATAACAGCTCCTCCTCCAATTTGCTGATTTATTTCAAGAACCTTCAGCACTACCACCTTTCCGACCTGGCTTTGATCATAAGACACCGATTTTGCAAGGGTCAAAATCTATCAATAAAAGACCTTATTGCTACTCAGTTATGCAAAAGGATGTAATTGAAACCATGGTGAAGGATATGTTGTCTCAAGGTATCATACAGTACAATTCCAGTCTTTATGCCTCTTCAGTTGTTTTAGTCAAGAAAAAGGACGGTTCCTGGCGTCTATATATGTGGACTATCGTGGTTTAAACCAAAAACCCGTCAAGGATAAATATCCTATTCCTTTATTAGAAGACATTGATGAATTAGGTGGATCCAAAGTTTTTTCCAAACTTGATCTTCGGGCAGGGTTTCACCAACTCAGAAAGCATCCTCAAGATGTATTCAAAACAAATTTTAAAACTCATGAAGGGCACTGTGTATACCTTGTTCTGCCCATTGGGCTTACTAATGCTCCGAGCACCTTTCAAGGCCTTATGAATCATATTTTCAAGGAAGTGGCAAGGAAATTTGTTCTCGTCTTCTTTGATGATATTCTGGTATACAACTCTTCCTAGGATGAACATTTACAACATTTCCACTCAGTTTTCAGTATTCTGAGGCTACACCAACTCTACCTCAAACCTTCTAAGTGTTCTTTTGGTGTGACAGTTATAGAATATCTTGGCCATATTTTTTTTGATAAGGGGGTGAGTACTAATCCTTTGAAACTCAATTCTATTACCGATTGGCCTTGTCCTACTAACATCAAACAATTGAGGGCAATTTTGAGCTTGGCTAATTACTTTAGAAGGTTTATACAAGTCTATAGTGGAATTGCCATACCACTTACAACTTTGCTAAAGAAGGATTGCTTTATTTGGAGTGAAGAGGCAACTTTAGCCTTCAACTATCTTCCTCGCCTATCTTAGCACTTCCTGATTTTTGTAAGACTTTTGTTATTGAGATTGATGCTTCTAATAATGGTATTGGTGTTGTTCTTATGCAAGATCATCATCTTTGTTGGGCCTATAATCCGCCAGCCCTGCTCCCGTTAAGCCCATCCGTCTGAAGTGGAGTCTCGAAGCCCGTCCAGCCCAAAAATCTTCAGAGAACGAAGATCGCCGGTTGCATCAGAGGGTAACCGCTGCAAAGTGGACACCTGAACGTGGAGGGCGTTGAAGACGATCGTGGTCACGAGGAGATGGAGGTTAACCTAGCAGTAGTATAAGTGGAGGAAAACATGAATGTAACAGGGCATGAGAAATCTGTCAATTGTACACTCATTCAATTGAAATACAGAGAATTCCCAAGTATTAAAATCCTAACTTTGATCAATTTCGTGCTTATCGGTTAGTTTAGCCCACACGCTCTCGATCGTTTGTTCGTGATTATCGCTGGTCGAAATCTGACCAAAACAATTTGGCACCCACCGTGGGGCCCTAGCCGGTTTCATTCGCTTTTTGATCAAAGCTAGAAATGTTTTGTTCGAGAATGACAAACCCACCTGCGCCACCACTCCCTTCCGACCGAGGGGTCGAAGGAAGCGAAGGTGTTAACACGGAGGAAGGTGCCCGAGGAAGTGGGGGCGAAGAAGTCTTGGACCTTAGCAACGTCCTGGATGAATTCGCAACAATAATAGCAGCCCTTCAGCAAGACACGTCTAACCAGAAGGACTGCAGCCAGACCCATATGGATCATATCACACATCTCACTGCAGAAAACGCCAACCTCCTCGAGCAGTTGCAAGCGGCTTCAGCGTCACAAAACCGATCTCGCCCAGCTGGGACCGCCAGAGAGGTCGCTACTCGTCTCAATCAGGAAGAGACACCCGTTTCCTTTTCCCAAGCCAGGGGCCAACACTTGATGATGAACATGGTTACCCCGAAGGCCACTCTTCCAGGAGTACCCGACACCCCGACGCGCGGACACAGGGTCGGGGGGACAGGAGTCTTCCATCCAGCGTACGGTGAAAGAGCGGAAAGCCAGGTACCCCACGCAGAACCTTTCCTGGAAATGCTTTTTAACAAGTATATGCAAGATCGACTCAAGGGACTAGAAGATAAAATTGCACAAATACTCGGGGTGCCCCCTCCCATCGAGAAGGAGGCCCCAGATGGTTATGATGAATCCCCCTTCACGGCTCCAATTGCCAGTGTGGATATCCCAAAGAGGTTCACCGTCCCTACAGTCCCCACCTACGACAGGACAGGAGATCCCGACGAGCACGTCGCCATTTTTAAACAAAAGATGATGACCAGTTCCATCCTGCGAGAATCCAGAGAAGCGATCATGTGTAAAGGGTTCAGAACCGCTCTGTCCGGTGCGGCCCTAACTTGGTTCATCAACCTCCCTAAGGGGGGCATAGGGTCCTTTGCGGGCCTGGTGGATGCCTTCAGGGTGCAATTTTCCAGTAGCAGGAAGCTAATGAAGCAATCCAACGATTTGTATCGGGTGGCCCAAAGATCCGGAGAGTCCCTGCAAGCTTTTTTGAATCGGTTTAATCAAGAGAAGGTGGCGATCCCACTAGGCGATGTGCCAACCTCCATAGAAGCCTTCCGAAGAGGCCTGCTCCCGGATAGCAAGCTCTATTGAGAACTCACAAAATACCCATGCCACAGCTTCGAGGACGTCCAGGTGAAAGCTCTAGCGCACATCCGGCTGGAAGAAGACGAGGCTCCACCAAGAGCCGCCTTAGTCTTTGATCGGGTCGAGAGAAAAGCTTCTTCTGACCAGAAAAAGGAGCGTCGGGGATAGCCGTACCTAAAGAACCGGCCAGAGGCACCAGGGGTGCACGTTGTCGGCATCAAGCAGCCAAACGGTAAGAAAGACGCTGCCCAGCGGCCGAAAGTCCATGAGTACAACCTTGGCATGGGGAACGCCAAGATAGTGAAGGGCTTGGAGAAATTCGGGGATCGGATCAGGTGGCCCAAGAAAGCGGAGAACCCCTACCCCAAATGGGATAAGACAAAGTGGTGTGATTTCCATGAAGACTACGGGCACGAGACGGACGAGTGCTTCGCCCTCAGGAAAGAACTGGCTTACCTTCATTCGAGGGGCCTGCTATCCGAAATCTCTACAAAATCAAGCATTCCCGCCAGTAAAAATTTGTCCGAACCCATGGACATTCCATCCTCCCCCGAGTACGCCAAAGTCGTCAATGTTATCAGTGGCGGCTCGGATATCTATGGTGTCACCTATTCGGCAGCAAAACGCCATGCACAGGGACACCCAGGCGGACAATTGATGGCGAGTATCCGCAATCTCAACGTGCATCCTGGGAGTACCATTACTTTCAGTGATTCGGACTCGGCCGACTTGGTAGGCCCCCGCCACGATGGATTGATCATAACGTTGTCAGTAGGAAATGTACTGATGAGGAGGATCCTCATTGTCACCGGGAGTTCCACCAATATGACAACGCTTGACGCCCTCAAGGAGATGGGGCTGAAGGAGTAAAACATCCTCAGGAAGTCAGTGGCACTGGTAGGTTTCAGCGGAGAAATTTCTCATACCCTTGGGGAGATAACCCTTCCCACCTATGCTAAGGGGATCAACCTGCAAGTTAGGTTCTCCGTGCTCGATTGCCTGTCCTATTACCACATCATTATAGGCCGACCTTGGATCTATGACATGAAGGCAGTACCTTCGTCCTACCACCAAACAATAAAATTCCCTACTCCGTGAGGGATTAGGGAAATCAAAGGTGACCAGCGGTTGTCCCGAGAGTGCTACAAGTCCGCTCTCAAGGCCACCGTCGCCCACACAGCATAGCAATTACAGGGGGCCAAGGGGCCCATGCCATTCCGAGACCCCGAGGCCGAGAGGATCAAGGAAGTTGCCCTTGACAGCCAGAAAACCTCAACAAACAGTAAGAGTTGGAAAGGACCTTGCTCCCGAGAGGAAGGCCAAGTTGGTCAGTTTCCTCAAGAAACACAGCAGCAGCTTTGCATGGACACACGAGCATATGGTGGGGATCGACCCCGCAGTAATCATACACCGGTTGAATGTAGATCCTCGCCATCAACCAGTAAAACAGAAGACGAGGAAGTCTGCTCCCGAAAGGAATCTGATCATTGATGAAGAAGTACAGAATCTACTCCAGACGGGAGAAATCAAAGAAGTGAAATACCCGGAGTGGTTAACAAATGTTGTTGTCGTGAGCAAGAAGAACGGAAAGTGGAGGGTTTGCATTGACTTAACGGACCTCAATAAAGCTTGCCCGAAGGATTCTTTCCCTCTCCCGCACATAGATGCTATGGTGGATGCCAGTGCCGGTCACGAGATGCTCACATTTATGGATGCCTTCAGCGGCTACAACCAGATCCAAATGCATCCGGAAGACCAGGAAAAGGCGGCGTTCATCACCAACCAGGGGACGTACTGCTATCGAGTCATGCCGTTCTGACTCAAAAACGCCAGGGCGACCTACCAAAGGCTAGTCAACCGTATGTTTCAGCAGCAGATAGGCAGAACCATGGAGGTGTATATTGACGACATGCTCGTCAAGTCAAAGCAAGCCACCCATCACATCCAGCATCTAGAGGAAGCTTTTCGGATCCTGGACAGTTACCATATGAAGCTCAACCCAGTAAAATACGCATTCGGGGTAACTTCCGGTCGCTTTGTGGGATTCATGGTCACCCAACGCGGGATTGAGGCAAGTCCCGATCAGATTCGAGCTATGGCCAATTTGCGATCGCCTAGATGTGTGAAGGATGTGCAAAAGTTGACGGGGAGAGTAGCGGCGATGAATCGCTTCATCTCCAAATCATCTGACAGGTGCCGCCTGCTCTATGATGTGCTACGGAAGAACAACAAATTCGAGTGGGAACCAGTCCACGAGACATCTTTTCAGCAGTTAAAGCAGTTTTGTCCAACACCGTATTGTTATCCAAGCCCGAGGAAGGCGAGAATCTATTCTTATACCTGGCAGTGAACGAAGCCATCAGTGGCGTATTGGTGCATGAAGATGGAGGAAATCAGATGCCAGTATACTACGTCTGCCGCACCTTGGTTGCGGCCGAGACACGGTACTCACCATTGGAGAAGCTGGTTCTCGCACTAGTCATGGCATCGACAAAGTTGAGGTCGTACTTTGAATCCCATACAATCAACGTCCGCACCAACTACCCATTGAAAACTATACTGAGGAAGCCGGAGATCACTAGACGGATGGCCATGTGAGCTATCCACCTGAGCGGGTTCAACATCACCTATGAGCCAAAAACAGCCATCCAGGCCTAGACGCTAGCAGACTTTGTGGCCGATTTCAGCCCAACATTGGAGGAAGAAGCCAGACAGCAAGAGGCCTTACTAACAGAAGTTGAGAACTCTGGAGTCTGGACCCTACACACTAACGGAGCCTCCAGCAACCAAGGAGTAGGGATAGGTGTAGTGCTGAAATCGCCCAGGGGGGACAGGATAGCACAGGCAGTACGGTGCGCTTTTGAGGCTACCAACAACGAATCAGAGTATGAGGCATTAATACTAGGGCTAACGGTCACCCGAGACCTAGCCATCAAGGAAATAGAAGTGAAGTGCGACTCACTACTGATCCTGAATTAGATCCTAGGGACTTTCGTTGCCAGGGACGCCAGAATGGCAGCATACTCAGAGAAAGTCAAAGGAATCATGCGCGAGTTTGAGACCTTCACCATCCAGCAGGTCCCCAGAGAGGAGAATGCACAAGCTGATGCCCTAACCAACCTAGCATCTGCTCTAAATCCCGAGGAGTTCACTTCAATTCCCCTGGTGCACATACTATCCCTGGCAATCACACCAGAAGCTTATTCCTCGGATCAAGGAACCTAGAATGGACCGTCGCTAGCCAAAGGAAAGGAAATACATTCCCTCCTGGAGGTGTTCGACAGTGAGAATCCAGAAATATTAGAGATGCTTGACGGCGAGAATCCTGGGATATAGGAGACGCCTGACGGTGAGAATCCTGAAGCTAATGCGCCAAGTGCTCCCCCAGAAGAAGAGTTGATGAGAGGATCGATGGTGTAGATGATGGTGCAAAGAGATCGCCTAAAGAACTCGGAAATTCTTCACTCGGTTCGAAGGTGATGGAGCTCGATGGCTGAATTTCGTCTGGGAATAAAAGGATAGATCTCCCTCTTCCGGACTTGGAATTGGATGATTCCAAATCCCAGAGTTATATCTTTGAGTCTAGTTTAAGCCCTCAAAATTTCAGATCCAGATGATAAGTGGTTCGAGAGTTATGGCTCTTGCACTAACAAGTATGCAGAATAAGATCCTCTCTTGGACGAGTGGTGATGGAGATGGTTCGAATGGAGGTGGAGAAAACGTTGGATATGGATGTTGAATCTTGGATATTACGTAATGTACAAGATTCAACAAACTAGGTTGGAAGAGCGTCAGATATGACTCACCAACGATCAAGCAACAAGATTGAACGAAAAACAAAACAAAGAACTTAGATTGAAAACAAGTAAAAACATAGCAATTTCATCATTCAAGTCTAAGGGGAAAGTGGAGGCTTGGATCGAAATTATAACCTAGGTTTCACACTTCACCTAATCAGCCACCAACCTTAGAGAAATTATAAAAAAACACCCCATAAAACCAAGAACAAACTGATTGTCCTTAACCGCAAAATAGTCACTTGTCGGGCCACTAGTTAAAATGAGACTCCAACCTTCACCTTTGCTAACCAAAGTCCAACTTATGAGCCATGATCTCCTCCTTGATCTTGTCTAGCATTGCCCTAGCATGTGCTCGAGTGATGCGCCCAATATAGGGCATGGTACCTTGACTTGGCTTCATAACCCCTCGGACACCGGCCTTGGTTACTTGTCCAAGCGAAGACTCCCCTTTGTCGTGCAAATTGGACTTGTCATTAGGGACGGAATCTTCACTCAAGTAATGGGGCAAAGTGCCATCAAAAGTGCCCGAAGAAGTGACACCATCCCTCAAAAGCAAAGGCGTGTCAATGTCGGAAACTGGCGTGGGCAACAGCACCCCATTAGGCACGGTACTGAGCGTCGTACCCTCGGAAGGAGCCTCGACACTGAGGACGTTACTTAATAAGGCCTTGATAGAAGGTGTGGTAGACGAACTCACATCATCATCCTCCCCTTTAAAAGTGTTCGTCCACGAACCCAACTGTCCTACAAAACAAATCAACACACAAACCTCCTTTTCAAGCACAACATGATATGACAAAATGTAGGCACAAGCAATGCCACTTTTCTTCATATTCTTGTGGGTACATCTCATGATAAAACAATGAAAAGATGGAAAATAAGTAGGCAGTAATGGAACATTATGACCTATACACTCGCCAAATGACATGTATTGAGAAAGAGAACTAAAATGGAAACAAGTGTACTTAGTCCTAGAGCTCACAAATGCATGAAAGACAAATGGAATTCTTTGATCAAATGCATGCGACACATCCAACACATAATCATCAATATGAAAGAAAGGAGTGCAAGAAACTTCCCTAAGAGGTGCACTTTTATCACCATGTGAGCTCAACAATGGAGGTAGTGCTTCTATCTCCCATGGTGTGACATTTTTCATGACAAACGCATCCTTCTTGGCCTCCACAAGCAAAGGAATGTAATCACCGCTTAGAGTGAATAAAATAGCTTCATCCTCCTCATGGATCAAGAAGGACAAAAATGAAGGAATCATAGGCAAGGCATCTAGCCATAGTGTAGCCAACGAGTTCATGGAGCTAGGAGTGATGGTAGGACGATGCTTGATTTTAGGAGACGATTCCACAACTTCCTCCTCTTCTTGAAATATGTGCATCAGTTGTATTGGACACTTGATGGTGATGAGTTGTTCCAATTCATGGAAAGGAATCTCTCTTTTTGGTTGTTTTGTGTCACTCGTGACTCTTTGTTGGAAGCAAGTGTCCTCCCCTTCAAAAGGGTTTGTCCTCGAAACTTGATCCTGAACATCCTCAACATAATCATTACAAAAAGAAGGAACAAGGTTAGAAACGTTGAATACCTCATGGTCGCCACGTCCCTTGAAAGTGTGAACAACCTCTTCTCATGTCTTCTTGTACTGAATTGAAGGTACCCTAGGAGTCATGGAGGAAGGTTGGCACGCCTGAGAAGTGGTAGAACTTTGGCGCCGTTGAGCAAGGTGCTTGTAGATGTGGTTGGTGTAGTGAAGCACTTGCTCAACATCGGTTCCCCTACTAAAATGCTACATACTTACAATATTCTTTAGTTCCGAATTTAAACCATTGACAAACTTAGAAATCACATACCCGTCGGAAAATTGCAATCCGGAACGGAAGATAAGCATACGCAGCTCGTTGTAGAACTCATTTAGGGACTGGCTTCCTTGACGCACTTGCTCCAACTTTGCATGGACTCTTTCCGTATAATCTTGAGGCACGAACCGCTCCTCAATGTCCACTCTAAGCTCTTGCCAAGTGTTGATTTGAGGCATCTGTCGCGTTCTCCTCAAGGCCTTGTCCTCGAGCCACCAATGGTAAGCGAAGTCAGTGAAGTGTATGGCCGCCATGGCCACTCGCCGAGCATCATCATATCCATAAAAGTCGAAGATGGACTCCACTTGGGCAAGCCAATCAAGGCATGCATCGGCGTCGGATGTTCCCGTAAAGGTTGGCACATTCAACTTTATGCCTTGATTGGGATCCCGAGGCCGATCCTCGTGATGCACCGGCGCACCTTGCCAAGGCTGCCCGGCGGCTCCATAAGTCGGTCGTCGAAGAAGTTGCCCTCGCCTTGGAAGGTGCAAGGCTCGTGGAGTAAAGTTGGTGGCCGTAGTAGGGTAGGCTTCTTGATAGTTTGGCACTCCATATCCTGAAATGTTAGTGGAACTAAGAGGAAAATTATTCGAAAATGTAGCAAATGAAGGCCTTACCCCGAAATTGGCCACGAAGTGTGGATTGTGGAAGCTCGTGGGTGGAACATTAGGAGGGATGGCTCCCATGGAAGTACTCACACCGAATGATGTTTGAGCCTCCGTGTTTGGCAAGTAAGAAGTCGAGCCCTCTTCGTGCACCAACTCCACCTGATTAGGACTTTGTAACACACTTGGTGGAGCGCCCATTTGAGGCACCCCTGCTCTATCATCTCGGTCTTGTACTTGACTCTCCAATTCAGCAAATCGATCAGCAAATCGAGTCTCCATAGCTTCCAAAGATTGTTGCAAGGATTGTTGCATGGATTGCATCATAGCATCCACCGAACTAGTGGACGTCTCTTCAACCTGTTGCTTATCCTTCTCGTCACCTGCACTTGTCATCTTACAACCACGACAAAAATCAAGGTATAGAGTGCACTTGAAATAACCACCAAGACTTGCCCGAGATGAAAATCCGACAAGTTGCAAGTAAGTAAAGAACAACAAATGACAAACAAAGAAGAGATTCACCACACACTTGTCTAAGATAACAATGCTAGGAAGCTACTAAACCACCAAGAACAAAAACATCAAGTAGAATTAATTAATTAATTTTTTTTTGAATAGGCCTTTGCTAGGCTCTACTAGTTGACTACTCTTTCCGTGCCCGGACCCTTATTAGCTTTACGCCGTCGGGCAAGGTTTCTAGTCTTAATCTTTTTTCTATGCCTGGAACCTTATTAGCTTTACGCCGCCGGCAAGGTTTTTCTGATTTAGTAAAAGGTTCCAAAGACAACTTTAAGAAACAACACAAGATGTCCGTCTTGGTGTCGTTCCCATATCCTAGCACCGAACACGACAACAAGCTTGTAATGATATAAAGGAAACAAAAGAGGGCTGGTTTAGTCACACTAAAACCACGTTTTCAGCACAAAAATCAGCAAGAACTCTTTCAATTCATGCTTCTAATTGAAGGCATTAAACAAGAAATAAAACAACCCTTCAACTACTCAAACAACGACACCCTTTGGGGTTCCCTTCCATGGAGTTTTTCGTGCAGAATTTCTGCCATGGAATCTCACAAAATTCGTCCAAAGCAACAAAAAACAAGGGCAACACGTCCTTCACAACACAAGACACAATCAACAACAAGGCTCACACATAGACACAACCGGAAATTCGACCAAGAGAACTTGCAACTAGTGGAAATTCAAGGTCGGAACAAGGATTATATGGAGATACCTTCACGCGGCTCTGATAACACTTGATGAGAGGATCGATCCTGTAGATGATGGTGCAAAGATATCACCGAAAGAACTCGGAAATTCTTCACTCGGTTCGAAGGTGATGGAGCTCGGTGGCTGAATTTTATCTAAGAATAAAAGGGTAGATCTCTCTCGTACGGACTCGGAATTGGATGATTCCAAAGCCCAGAGTTATATATTTGAGTCTAGTTTAACCCCTAAGAAGTTCAGATCCAGATGATAAGTGGTTCGAGAGTTATGGCTCTTGCACTAACAAGTCTGCAGAACAAGATCCTCTCTTGGACGAGTCGTGATGGAGATAGTTCGAATGGAGGTGGAGAAAACGTTGGATATGGATGTTGAATCTTGGATATTACGCACCAAGATCAACAAACTAGGTTGAAAGAGCGTTGAATATGACTCACCAACGATCAAGCAACGAGATTGAATGAAAAACAAAACAAAGAACTTAGATTGAAAACAAGTAAAAAGAGAGCAATTTCATCATTCAAGTCTAAGGGGAAAGTGGAGGCTTGGAACGAAATTATAACCTAGGTTTCACACTTCACCTAATCAGCCACCAACCTTTGAGAGATTATAAAAAAACACCCCATAAAACCAAGAACAAACTAATTGTCCTTAACTGCAAACTAGTCACTTGTTGGGCCACTAGTTAAAACGAGACTCCAACCTTCACCTTTGCTAACCAAAGTCCAACTTATGAGCCATGAACTCCTCCTTGATCTTGTCAATCATTGCCCTAGCATGTGCTCGAGTGATGCGCCCAAGATAGGGTGTGGTACCTTGACTTGGCTTCTTAGCGCCTCGAACACCGGCCTTTGTTACTTGTCCAAGCGAAGACTCCCCTTTGTCGTGCAAATTGGACTTGTCATTAGGGACGGAATCTTCACCAAATTAATGGGGCAAAGTGCCATTAAAAGTGCCCGAAGAAGTGACACCATCCCTCAAAATCAAAGGCATGTCAATGTCAGAAACTGGCGTGTGCAATAGCACCCCATTAGGCACGATACTGAGCGTCGCACCCTCGGAAGGAGCCTCAACACTGAGGACGTTACTCAATAGGGCCTTGATAGAAGGTGTGGTAGACGAACTCACATCATCAGTGGAGTTGGTTATGAAGTTTGGTAATCCCACCTTGATAAAGGGAGGTCAGGGGATCAAATCCCCCCTCCAACATCCTGCAGAATAAAAGGTGTGAATCCTCCTACAGTATTGGGGTGCATGGGCTGCAGCCCATGGGTTGTGAAGCTCTCGGAGTATCCTGATGTGATCAAGCCGACCTGCCAGAAACACGCCCCAACCTCTCACCAGCCACCAAAGCCACTACACCCGACGCTAACCTCGTGGCCGTTCATGAGGTGGGGAATGGATATTGTGGGGAAACTACCGCCATCTTCCGGACAGCGAGTATTCTTCCTATCAGTCACTAACTATTTTTCCAAGTGGATCGAAGCGGTGGCGTATAAGGAGATCAGGGAGTCCCAAGTGGTGGCATTTATCAAGAAGCATATCATTTGCCGCTTAAGGATACCTTCGGAGATCGTCTGTGATAACGGGTCACAGTTTCATCGGCAAGAAAACCAGAGACTACTGCCGAAAATGGAACATTGACTTGGTGACTTCCACTCCCCGCTATCCACAGGCCAATGGGCAGGCAGAATCCAGCAATAGAGTCATCATCAATAATCTCAAGAAACGGCTGGTCAAAGCTAAGGGGCGTTGGGCCGACGAATTTCCTTATGTCTTATGGGTAGACAAGACCATCCCAAAACCTGCCACCAGACAGTCGTCGTTCTCCCTGGTGTACGGGTGCGAGGGGGTGATCCCAGCCAAAATCACCGTGCCAACCGCACGATATGGGTTGCAGACACTAGACCAGAACTCCGCTGAGTTAACAACCGATCTTGACACCATAGAAGAACTTAGAGAGAGAGCGGGATTGCGCTTGGCCAGGCATCAACAGCAGGTGGCCCGCAGTTACATCAAGAATGTGCGAGTCAAGGCCTTTGTTGTCGGTGAATGTGTCCTTCGAAAGGTATTCCAGAACACCGCCGAAATAAATGCATGGAAGCTTGCTCCTGCCTGGGAAGGACCCTACAAGATATTCGGCATCACAGGACAAGGAGCCTACCGGTTAGAATCTAGAGATGGAAAATCCGTACCGCGTAGCTGGAACGCTACACACCTGCGGAGATACCATTTCTAAGAGACACAAGAGTCGCCAGGAACGGCTGAAATAAATAATAGTAAGACTTGATCCCCGGTATGAAGTTTTCTAAGAGACACTCTGGAGAAGTTATCCCCGGCAGACAGCGCCAGAAAGGAAAAATTCAGCATGCCGGAAAGTAAAAAAGAAAACTGAAGAAGAATAATACAACCGGTACGAATACCCAAAGCTCACAAATATAAATATTCAAAAACGTCTCTTTTATTACTCTAAGAGAAGATCTTCTACAAAAGATTACAGGGCACAGGAAGTCATTTCCTCGACGCCCTCTATCCGGAAGAATCGCCAGCTCTAATACAGACAGAAGGTCGCTTCCCAGAAGCTCACCATCCAGCGTCGCGGATCCACTCCCCACGTCGCCAGCTCTACCAGCAAGCGCCAGACTCTCGACGAACGATGTCAGGGCACTGCGGGAAACCGACAAACATCGTCTTTTGCGCGCCTCCAAGGTAGGTAATCTTCCTGACCGGCAGGGGCTTGGGGATAACCCTGAGTCACCCATAACGCCGGTTGGAGTTTCCCTCACCCTCCAGGTCATAGCTATGCACCTCTTCTGACTAAAAGCCTTCTGCAGGGGCTGCTCAAACGACGACCGGCACGCAGTAAAGAGACACCTGCAAAAACGCCAGCAAAAGCAAAAGCAAAAGCAACAGGAAAACAACAGCCAAGCATAGAATAAGCAAAAGTAGAACACAGATAAAACCCCCGCCCCTTGACAGGGGCCAAAGTTGAGACAATGTATCTGTGGTCTCGCCACCATCCAAAAGCCTCACAGACGCCCGATAAACAGCACGCCCGTGAGGAACTACTTGTCTTCAAATGTTGTCCCTAGAAAAACCAGAAAACTTGAATTTTTTTGCAAACGGCCAAAGCCGCCAGAATCTTTAACAATTAAAGAGAGATTATGCAGGGCCTCCCGAAGCAACATTCTCCTCCGTCTCCTCGCCATCCAGCGTCCTTGTAGCATCCTCCAAGTTTGCCTGCTCCGTTGGGTTCGATGGGGAACCAATCAAGGCAGCAACGCGAGCCAAGGGCACGCCACGAAGGAAGGAGCTCAAGAGCTCGATAGAATCATCATCGCTCAGGGTTGGGCCCTTACGGGAAGATCTGGGAGCATCAAATAATTCCTTCTTGACCACTAGAGCAACAGGGGGTTTCGAATTGCTGGAACGAGTCTTCCTAAGAATCAAGTCTGAAGTAGAGAAAGCAGATCCCGACTTACGCGCCCGGGTTTCTGGAATTAACAGTACAAGGTAAGTCAGGAAATCACAAGAGTTCCCAGCACAGATGACGATAAAACTACGCTTACCAACGGAGGGACCAGATGCATAGGTTGAAGTTGGAGTCGTAGACATCTTGACGATAGGGAGATTGACCTTCTCGCTAGTTCCCTCTGAGCCCGACGGAGTTGCGCTGTCTTCACCTTCTGAGGATTCGTCCGAAGGCTCAGCGAGGGATGCCCAAACGTTCTCTGTGCGGAAGTGAGTTTCAAGAGCTTTGACAACGCCCTTTCTGAATGGCTCAGTGGCTCAACGTTATCTGGGATGCCTACAAAACAAAAAGAAAAGGGATGAATAGGCGTTAAAGAGGAACAAGAATTCTTACTAGCAGGGTTCCACTTGTCAAGCGACTTTCAGGGGTCAGGAAGGCAATTTCAACAAAGAAAAAGCGATTGGCCCAATTCTTCCCATTGACTTTAGCGTTCAAAACGAGGGGTCGGCGTGCAGTACAGGATTACAAGATAAAACGTCCCCGCCTGACCGTGGTAATACGGTAGGCCTGGAGCACGACCGGGACCGTGAAATCTACGACGGCAACCTCGTCCATCCGACTTACCCAGAATAAGATTTTCTAGGTAGAGGGATGTAATTGTGCGGGAGAAAGCTTGAACCGAGCCAAGAATTCCTGAACCAGTGGAGAAAAGGGAAAATGGCAAGATATAGTAAAGGGGAACTCAAAAAAGCAAACCCAACCGGGGCGAACCCAGTCTGAGTGCTCGACATCGGGACACAGCTACCACCCCCCAAGAAAGCCCCCCTCCGGGATGAGTTGGTTCATCTCATCTAAGGTCATCGTGTTTGCGACTCTGTCGCATTCCTGGAGGATCCCAGACGGCATAAAGCCATGCTTAGAGACTGACCTGTCCCTCGCCATTGATAAAAGAAGAAGAAATTGCAAGAAAGTCGAAAGAAGAAGAAAGGGTGATTTTTTGTACCTCGGGAGAGTTCGACTCAGGAGAAATGAATGATAATTTACCCCAAGGTGCGCTGTAAATACAGCAGGCGCCCGTCTCTTCACATGCAGCCTGGGAACGCGTTACATGATCTTGGCTCTACACGTGGAAGATCTGGAATAGCAAGGATCGCGGGTGCCAACAGTAAAAAAGATCTCGTGAATTTGAAAATCCACCCGATCTTTTGGGGCTATTGTTGGGCCCATCCGTCTGAAGTGGAGTCTCGAAGCCCGTCCAGCCCAAAAATATTTAGAGAACGAAGATCGCCAGTTGCATCAGAGGGTAACCGCTGCAAAGTGGACACCTGAACGTGGAGGGCGTTGAAGACAATCGTGGTCACGAGGCGATGGAGGTTAACCTAGCAGTAGTATAAGGGAGGAAAAAGTGAATGTAACGGGGCATGAGAAATCAGTCAATTGTACACTCATTCAATTGAAATACAGAGAATTCCCGAGTATTAAAATCCTAACTTTGATCAATTTCGTGCTTATCGGTTAGTTTAGCCCACACGCTCTCGATCGTTTGTTCGTGATTGTCGCTGGTCGAAATCTGACCAAAACAATCATCCCATTAGTTTCATCAGTAGAAGCCTTGGTCCTCAACACCAATCTCTTTCAGTGTATGAAAAAGAGTTGCTCGATGTAGTTTTCTATGTGCAACAATGGAATTCTTACCTTTTGCACATGCCATTTGTTATTAGAACGAATTAGAGAAGCCTTAAATTTCTCTTGGATCAGAAAGTCACTACTCCATATCAACACATGTGGCTCTCCAAACTCTTGGGATACACTTTCTCTATTGAGTACAAGCAAGGCTCTGATAATGTTGTTGTAGATGCACTTTCTTGTGTCACTTGTGCATAGTTGATGGAGATTACTATCACAAACACGCATTCTGATTTATATGACCATATCATACTTTCTTGGTCCACTAATCTGAATATGTCCAAGCTTATTCGGGAGTTAGAGTTTGCACCAACTTCACACCCTCAGTTCTCCTTTGTTGACAAGGAACTTAGACGACTTGGCAAGCTTGTTATTGGTAATTCTGGTCTAATCAAGCTTCAGATTCTTAAGTGGCTTCATGATTCCTCAGTGGGAGGTCACTCTGGTCGTGATTCTACTCTTCAAAGAGTCAAATCACTATTTTATTGCCCCGAAATGTCGAAAGAAATCCAGCAATATGTTCGAAAATGTACAATTTGCTAACAATTTAAATATGACAACGCAACTTCACCAGGTCTATTATAGCCACTCCCCATACCTCAAGGCTTTTAGGAATCTATAAATATGGATTTCGTGGAGGGTCTCTGATATGGAATTATCTCGTCGATTGCTCGATGGTGACAATTCGGTCTTGTTTTGGTCCAATCTTGACAAGTACTTCTCTTTGTCTTTGAATTTACGAATTAACACTTCTATAAATCAGTTTTGGAGAGGAATAAATTGAATATATTACTCACTAAATTGTATAAGAGAACTCACACAAATTGACTATCTAGAACACGAAAATTAAATACACACAAGAGAGTTTTTGGGGAACAAAATTGAGGTTAAAATTAGCCAAGTTTAACTCTCAATTCAATCTTATTTTTCCGTTAAAAAATAATGTTTATGTAGACAAAAAAACGTTCCTAAGGTTGCTGGAACAAAAAGCAACTTATCTTAAACTAAAAGATAACGAAACCTATTTAAGGACAAAATTGCAACATAAGTAGCTTTCACACATGTTCCAGCAGGTCCTATGACTTTATTAGCTAAAATATAATTCAAATATTAAGCTAAATACAAATATTAAATATATAAGGTAATTATAATATTAAAAAAATATATGATAATCTGAATCTAGCTAAATATGGAAAGTCTATCATTCCCGTAGGATCTTGCATAAGCCTCAATAAAACTGGATTTTGTTCTTCTTCTTGTTGGAATCTCAACTTAATTTGAACTATGAAGTTATATATCTTTGAGTTAGATTTCCAACGCATCTTCAATGAACTTGAGATCATTTTTGTAGCCAAAGTTATGACCGATTTACTAAATCCTGTCTAGAATTCAACGTGAACACAAACTTCCAAGATTTCTATTCGGGATTCCATTGACTTCATTCTCTTCCTTGGTGGTCGTGGCCTATGTCCATATAGTAATTTCAATGTATTCTTTTGGTTGTCATCATTCTCCTCCACTTGAATTTGACTTGTCCTCAAGGAGACATTGGTGAAGAATAAAAGAACATAGTACGAATTCTCCAATTTATAAGAAAGATCTTCATTGAATTGCATGGCACCAATTCAAACACACTCGGGTGTACCATAGTTGCATTATTAGTTGATATCTCTTCTTCATCCTCAGCCATGGCCACAAAATAGGTCGCCTTTGGTACCTCCTTATGTTTCACTGACCCATGTTGGGGCTGATCTAGAAGGTGCAAGTATCGGCGTTGATGATGACAACGTTGGCCAAGCAGTAGAATCCTCAATATGATCCAAAGAAAGCAAATTTGGCGGTTCCTCTTCCTTTCTATACTCCTCAAAATCACAATTTCCCTCAATCATGTAGCCGGAATATATGAAAAGATTGTTGAAAATTGAAGAGCACTCGTCATTATCTTCGATTGGGCACTCATATGAGCAAATTTCGGGTTCGATACTTTTCGAAATCGCCGAGTGAAGTTGAAGGCGCTGATAAAAATCTGCACAAACATACATAGAAGATCAATATAAAATATCAAAGAATGAAACTTGTCTCAACCTGGATATCTGATACTAATTGATATCTCGTGATATCGCTGGTCTTTGATACCAATTATTTTTGTAGCCAAGTTATGATCAATTTACTAAAACCTGTCCAGAATTCAACGTGAACACAAACTTCCAAGATTTCAATTCGCGATTCCATTGACTTCATTCTCTTCCTTGGTGGTCGTGGCCAATGTCCATATAGTAATTTCAATGTCTTCTTTTGGTTGTCATCAGTCTCCCACCTTCCTATGGCAAGCATTGTATGATGGTGATCATTGATAGATTTAGTAAGTATGCCCATTACTTAGCTCTCTACCATCCTTATACTACTTCTACCATGGCTCAGCTATACATGGATCATATCTTCAAACTTCATTGCATACCTCTTACTATCATAAGTAATAGAGATCCACTCAGCGGAGTCTGGCAGGAACTTTTCCGAGTTCAAGGTGTGGATCTAAATTTTTCTTCAGCCTACCATCCACAAACTGATGGGCAGACCGAAGTTACAAATCGAACTTTGGAGACATACCTCAGGTTTATGTGTGCAGACACTCCATCTTTCTGGAGCAAATGGCTTCCTTTGGCTGAATATTGGTACAACACAACACACCATTCAGCCATACATTCCACTCCCTTCGAAGTTCTTTGTGTCTATGCTCCACCAACACACATGCCTTATCTTCCAGACGAGAGTAAATCTCAGTTAGTTGATTTTAGCTTTCAAAAGAGGAAAGAAGTCATTGCTATGCTAAAAAATTCACCTCCTACGTGCACAAAATAGGATGAAACAACTTGCTAACAAACATCGCTCCCACGGGTGTTTTAACATTAGAGGCTGGGTTTACTTGAAGCTTCAACCGCACAGACAAAATTCCCTCAAGGCCAAGCACCCAAATAAGCTCTCTCCAAAGTACTTTGGCACATTTAAAATCACAGGCCACATTGGTCTAGTAGCCTACAAACTGGAGCTTCCTTCTACTGCAACTATACATGATGTCTTTCATGTGAGTCAAATCATGTCCCAACTCTCCCGCTATTCCATCTACCCTTCCTCAATTTCTGGTTGACACAGGAACAGATAAGACACCTAATTGTATCCTTGATCGAAAGATTGTCAAGCGAGGTAGTGTAATTGCCACTAAAGTCCTTGTTTAATGGAAGGTTCTCCTGCGTTTGAAGCTACATGGGAATTCTATACTGATCTTGTGGGAAAATATCCAGAAATCGATCCTTGAGGCCAAGGATCCTCTTAACAGGGGATTATTGATGCAGTTATAGTACCAATTTCATATTTTTATACTTTGTGTATCTGTTATTTGCTTTTAATTACCTAAACCTAGATTATTCCGGATAAGTACTATCTTTTATTGAACCCGGTTTGTTCTGGATGAGTTTAACTTGGTCGAGCTTTGTACTTAAAACCATATTCTGGTTCGTTAGGAAAGCATCAATCAAAAATATCTTCACAAAAATCTCAGAATTCTCTCCCAGTTATCTCCTTCTCGTTGTTTCTCCAAATTAGCTCTCTTCCATAGCTGATCTCAGAGCTCAAGTACCTTGAATCCAGATCAATTACGATCTCGTTTGAGGATTTCACTACCTTACGGCTTCACCATGTTTCGACGACCGCCTAATAGTTATGCGGTTCTTCAAGGCTCTTTGTCCATCGACACCCCTTGTAGCAGTCTCTCTATTCCGTCTCTCTAGCAAGAGAGCTTGTGAGTATGCAGTATTAAATTCTCCTTTTCCTCTTAAATCTACGTTCATCGCTTTCTTTAGTGAATGAAGGTCGTTGTATCTAGCATGTGGACAATCTTTGCAAATGTAAACGTCAATTAAGCGTATCATTTTCTTTTATTCTTTTTAATGATTGATTGAGTGTTGGTAAGTAATCGATGCAAATTACAAAAGCTCATGTAGGCACTAGGAAGGGTTAAAATTGTGACATCAGATCTGAAATATGATTCAAGCAAATAGGGTTGCATAGAAGTGGGGGATTGAAGAGAAAAAGGTTCAGTCTCTAGTTTTAGTTTAAGTTCAGGTTTAGGGAAATTTCCATTTACAAGAGTACAGTTACACGTTTACACATATAGTTGCTTATATGTTTATACAAACACAAAAATTTATGAGAGAATTGGTTTATAACAAGCTTTAATTGCCCTGTGTTAATTTTTAGACATGTAATTTGATTATTTCACGTGATTATGTTGCTAATATGAAATTTTTAGTATGACTTTTATTTCGTTATAAGCTAATATAGTGTCTTCTTAAAAGGTATGAGGAATGAGGTAAGGGAATGGAAACCTGATACTTATTGTTTGGTATGTCAATTTTAGGATTTCAAACACATACCCCAAACCTGAAAGGTATCGGGTTCTCATACCTCACCTATTGCTCGGCAGGCACGGATCTAAGGGTGGGCTAGGGTATGTTGTAGCCCACCCTAAAAAATACTAGTTATATAGTAATTCGCTGGTTTGAAATAATCTGAAAATATTCTAGCACAGTGGTCAGTGGTTACGTGCTTGCCCTTTGGAGTCAATAAACCCCGAGTTCGACTACCGCAAACGCCAACACGCGCACATTGCAATCTTAATTTTTACTCCCTACAGTACCACCCCCCGCCTTCTTCAATTCAATTTTTTTTCTCAAATTCTAATTTGATTGAGTGTGTACGATTTAATTATTTTGGTGAGTAAATAATAATCAGCATACATTAGTTAATTTTTTAATATATACACCCAACGTGCACTCCAATCTCTCTCCCCACCCCCCTCCCCATATTCATTTTTGTCTCATAACCGACTAAAATTTATTAATCTGGTATTTTGGATAAGTATAAATTCATTAGCATATAAATTAGTTAAATCATTAATTTATGATGTATTTATCTACTAACAGCGTGTTTGGTACAAAGTTTATGAGGAGAAATTGAGGGAAGGAAAATTATAAAAAACAGAGAAAGGAAAGTAGGGGAGAATTTTTTAATTTACTTGTTTGGTTAGAAGAGGGAAAGGAAGGATAAAAAAAATAGACGCGGTGTTTGGTTGACAGAGGGAATGAGAGGAAGATGAGAATTAATTGAACAAAATTAAGTTGAAAAGAAATTAATTTCATTTTCTTAAAAATGTTTTCACCCACTTTCCTTCCAGACTCCACCAAATTGGGAAGACTTATTTTCCCTCCCTTTCTCTACTTTTTTTCTTCCTCTTCACCCCACGTTCTTCCCAAATCTCTCTTATTTTAACTAACCAATGAGTTACTAATTTCTCTCACCTCCCTTCTATTAAAATCCTTCCATTTCTTCACAACCAAACACACTGTAAGTGATTAATTAGTACGTTAGTGTCGAAACCTCTATATATCATAAGTCTCTAAATTATTGAAATGATTCTACCTCCCATCTAAAAATATATTTTGTATTTATATAGTGAGTTTGTTGTCTTATATTAAAAATAGGATTTGAAAAATAAATATAAGAAAATTAATTGAATTTGCAAATTATATTGTTGATAACAATAATACCCGAAAAAGTTTTACATCGTCGGATTCTACTACTCGTAACCGCAACACATTGTGACCCTTCTTTCAAATTATTCTAGGATCGCTACTAAATGCAGCCTACCCAGATTTTGAATCCTGGTTCCGTCCCTGTTGTTCGGGTATGAAAATGAAACCCAGATCATAGTCTCTCCCAAAATCAAAATAGAAAGAACACTTCTAGTTGCCTACGTAGACATCACTGGTACTGGAATTGGGCTTCTCAAATCCGACGTCGAAATAGAGGACGTACTGGCAATCTTCAATCTGCAGATCAAATGACGATTTTTCCTCCACCATTAATGGCTGACGTGCTCTCAGCATCAAATACTCTCAATCAAGTTTCTAGACAAAATTTGACTCTTGTGCTTAAAATTAATTTTTCTGATTTGTATTTTTTTCATATTGTAGAGACAAGAACGGAACGAGGGGGTTAATTAAAAAAATTCTCTAAAAAATAAACCCTAATTTTTATGCCCATATTTCTTACCAAACACCTGATTATAAGTATGGGTTTCCAACCCCATACCAACTCAACGCGATACTTCATACCATTCCCATACCCAAATTTATACCAAACACGCCCTTAGAGTGCAGTTCCGAGTTTTTATGCAAAGACGTATAAATAATTTCTGGAATGCATGGAGATAAAGAGGTAATGTCTAATTTGATAATGTATCTAATAATTTTTCACAATTATTATGTTTCATTATATGTTTGATTTTAAATTTAATACTTGTGCATGTTATGAGTAAGGAATTACAAGACTTAAATATTTTCTTTGATGGCTTGAAGATTTGTAATAAATTAATTGTGGTTTGCTTTTTTTTAGTCTTTTTTCTAAGACATTTTGTAAAAGCTCAATATACGCTATGTTTGTATTTGTTATGTTTGTTCTATGTTTGGAGCTGTTTCAAAGACATTTTGAGAAAGATTTTTTAACTTTTTTTTGTTGTTATGTTTGATTGAGAAATTAGTAGGTTGTAATTGGTATTGTTAATGAAAAATGAGTAGGCTGTATTTGGTATTGAAAATAAAAAATGAGCAGGTACATGATGGGGTGAGTAAATAGGTGTTTTATTTGATTTGTTCGCGAACGAACATAGTGAGTATTGGGTTAGCTCATTTAGTTCGTTTGTGATCAAGCTAAACGAGCGGGTTCGCGATCCGGCTCAAGCTCGACGAGCTCTTAAATAAACCGAGCTCGAAAAAAAAATTGGGTTTGATCTGAGCTCGAGCCCGAGCTCGAACAAGCCTTTGAATGACCGAGCCGAGCTTGAGCATTTAAAAGTTCGGCTCGATTCGGTTCAATTCGATTACAACCCTATTTCTTGTACTGCATCTTTGGATCCTCATTTTGAAAACCAATAAAATATTGATATTTAGATAAAGGGGGTCAAGGGGTAATGATATGGTCAAAGATTTCACAAATGGGTCCACTAGTTTAGAAAATAAGAGATGCCTTTCATCGAATTCAAATGGATTTCAACATAATGGAGTCTGGGTGTGACTATGCAAACGAGTTAATATTTATGGTTGGATTTTTGTCATATTGTAATTTAAGGGTGATTTTTTAAAATAAGAGATATTTTAAACCGCTTTTGTGTAATTTACTCTATATTCAAAGATGAAGCATCGTAGGGTTGGTCATGGGTCAGGTTATGGGTGTAGGTGCAACACCTTCATCCCCTAACCCACAAATAAAAGTGGCTCACCTGACCCACTCTTCACCCGTAAAAATCTTTCACCGATATCCAATTTAAGGGTGGTTTGTTTGTGATCAAGCTAAACGAGCAGGTTCACCGAAATCCAATTCCCACAGGATCGAGTGAAGGAGGTGGGTTGATCACCAAGGATAATGTCCAACCCTAAAGAAATGTCTACACAAAAAATTTAGCCACTTGATATCTTGAGATTTGACATGTATCATGATTTATATTTAAAAATATAATGTTTGAGATTAAAATTAATTTTTAAATGATTCTATATCAATCATTTATTTTATAATAATGTTAATGTATCATAGCCCGTGCATGATACCTGAAACTACACGCGAGTTTCATTCAAAAAACATTCCCGTTGCAATGGAATATCTTGCACGAACTCTTCAAGCTGATTCTGTCCAGACTATTCCTCATATAGGTATCCAACTAGTGAAAAATGGGACGTGTATCCCCTTTTTAAGTTTTGCAGATGACACTATTATATTTGCGAACGCAAGTCTCTCTAATATGCATTATATCAAAACTTTTTTAACCACTTTTTCTCGCATTTCTGGTCTTTCTATTAATTTTCATAAAAGCTCTTTTCAAACTTCGGCAAATATATCCAGAGATTCTACTATTTCATTAGCAAGTATTCTAAACATACAAGTCACTACAACTATGGAAAAATATTTGGGTATACCGATTCTTAAAGGTAGGGTTCAAAATTCTTTGTTCGCTGAAACAATTGCTACTTTAAAGTCACAGTTATCTCAGTGGAAAGCAAATTCTATTTCTCAAGCAGGCCGGACAGTTTTAATTCAGTCAAATTTGCTAGGAAAAGTGAGTTATTTAATGCAGTGTTTCCTACTTCCGAAAGGAGTTTGGGATGATATTGACAAAGTTAATAAATCGTTTTTTTGGAATAAGTTTACTCCTAATCATCACCCTCTTTGTAATTGGGAAAAAATTTGTACTCCTAAGGAAAATGGAGGGCTTGGTATTAGGACGGCTCAAAATATGAATATTTCACTTCAGATGAAGCTCCTTTGGAAAATATTAACACAACCACAAAATAAATGGGTTCAAATTATTAAGGATAAATATTTGGGATCACAAGATCTTTTTTCATTTCATAAGAAAAATACCTCTTGGCAATTCGGTCGCTTATTAAATATTAGGGATAAATTTTCGAAGGGGGTTAAATGGATAGTAGGAAATGGAAAGTCTAATAATTTCTGGACCGACGTGTGGGTTGGAGATTCAAATCTCCTCTGCTACTGTGACTGCAGTACTCAACAAAGTAAGGTTTCTTCTTTTATTACCTCTTGTAAATTATGGGATGTTTCGACCCTTACACAGATATTACCACCCTCTATTATAGATCAAATTTTAGAAATTCGGATTCCCATTGGGGACTTTGATGACCGTATTGTGTGGACTCCATCTTCGGATGGAAGCTTTACTGTCCAATCTGCGTCGGTTCTTATAAATAATTCAAGGAATATTACTTCGTTTGGGTTTTCTTGGATTTGGAGAATGAAAATTCCTCCTAAAATACAAAATTTTCTTTGGAAAGCGTGTACTGATTGCCTCCCTACAATAGATAGATTAAATCGTTATTATAATTGTGTTCCAAATTGTTGTTCTTTGTGTGAATTAGATAATGAAAATTTAAATCACATGTTCTTCCATTGTAATTTTACAAGAAAGATGATTGCTAACTTAGAAACTAATCTACAGTGCTCATTTCAGTTTGCAACTTCTGGATGCTTCAATGATAACCTTATATCAACTCTTAATTTAAATAGGAACAAAAATATCTTCTGTTTTTTATGGTGGTTTATTTGGAGTCATAGGAATTCTTTAATTTTTAACCCCGCAAGGATAATTCCTCATCTTTTGCCGTGTGATTTGGCTTTCTCACAATTTCTACAATGGGAATCTACAAATTCTATTGTCCACCAGAATAAAGGGTTGAATAGACCAAAAAGAAAAAATGGTAACACCTGGATTAAACCTCCTCCTTCTTGGATAAAACTTAAGTTTGATGCCTCCAAACAGAAGAATATGGCGACTTATGTTGGTTTTATTTTCAGGGATCATAAGAGTTCAATTTTAGGTTGTGATAGAATAAGCTTGCAACCTATGACAATTCTCAAAGCGGAAGCTCTAGCACTTCTGGAGGGATTGAAAATGGGAATACACTTAAATATCCATAAACTTATTACAGAAGGTGATAATTTAATTCTTATTAATTCTTTAAAGAACGTGTGGAAAGTACCCTGGGTAATTTATTCCATTATGCAGGATATTCAAAGTTTGGTGTCGGGTTTTTCCGAGGTAGTTGTTTTTCATTGTTACAGGGAGGCTAACTCTGCCGCTGACTTCTTAGTAAGAAGACATGTCAGCATTCCTCTTATACGTCAAGCAATATCTTCCTCTTGCTTAGATGTTTGTTTTGATGAGATATCTTTAGTAAGGTTAAGACAGTTGTTTTGTCTGCAACCTTTAGCTTTTCATTTTTTAAAGATCATCCGTAGTGATGATTTAGGTCGACCTTGTAACATTGAGGCGACCTAATGTTTGCTTTGTAATGAGCTAGTAGCTCATTGTCATCATCATCATTGACCCAGTGAGGCTCCGCTACAGCGGAATCTGGGGGGTCAAGATAGGGGTACCCCTGCCCAAGGGAAAGGGGGTACGCCCGGATAGACCCAAGAAAAACTGAAATTCAGCTATGTGACAATAATAACTGAATTTAGTTAGAATGCACCAAATTGATATAGGGACTAAATCCATCTCAAAGGCAGTGTATGAAAGCCAATGAGCATGAGGATGCGCCCATGTTCGAAAAAAAAAAACATTCCCGTTGCCAGTCAGCAATATTGAATAATGATACGACATCAACATTGTACATCTTTTGCTCTTTTCGGTCTAACAAAACAGGTGGCATCAACTGTGTATTCGAGACATACGAACTTACAATTACTCCTCTTTTGCCCTAGCTTTTAATCTAACATTATCAGGAATGCAATTGGACCAGAATAGAGGCGCAAGTGTGCAAACTATCGCTATAAGAATACAGTTAGGCAGTCCAGAGAAATCATCAGAAGTAACCCCGAGAAAAGATGTAAGAGCAACACCGATATACCCGCTCATAATGAAGGCCAGAGCAACGGCAGACATAACAAAGGCCATCAAAGATCCCTCACAGCCAGGTGGACATAGCTGAGCCATCAACACACTGAAAGGCAGGATCTTGGAGAAGTACAAGGCTTCCAGCAAGCCAGAGAAAATCACAACGTATAAGGAATCTGGGACCCCCAATTTCCTGTAAAAGTTGTTCACAAAAAGCACATCAGAGAAAATAAAAACAGCGATAGTTACTTGGATTGTTGTGATCAGCTTCCTCGGCGATGCTGATTTCAAGCATTTATTGTATATTGCGCTCCAAAATAACATAGCAGCTTGAGCAAAGACTTTGGAGACGCCTAGCACTGATGAGTCGACCTTCTTGATTTTTGTTTGATAAAAGAACATCACTCCGGTTAAAGCAGGGATTACAGCATACGATGCAGTGAACCATACAATCACTTTAGCAATCTCGGGTTTGCGTAGTGCGACAACAAGTTCTGACATCTGTCTCCTGATGCTTCCGCTAGATGGATTCTTGGGAAGATGGAGACTTTTTTCCCGCACTATAATAGTTAAGAAGAATTGGACAGCAACAATAAGGCCAAACACAAGGAACAAAGTTTGGGGTGAGAATCTTGCAAGAGCAATCCCAGCAAGCAAGTTTCCTAGTACTCCTCCCAACGAGGAAGCCATCCATACAAAAGATTGGAGTTCGCCTGACGGCGATGACTGTCCATTTTTTGAAGTGGTTTGACGTTTACCCATTTCTGCAACAATTGCATCATTTGCAACTTCAGCTATGGAGGCCCCTAAATTCCCAAAAAGGAGATAGAGGGTCATTCTAAAAACTGAAATTCCTTTCGACGAAAGAATTGCAACCAGAATCCAAGAAATTGCTTGGAGAAAAGCTGCAAGAAAAAGTGACCACATGAGAACAGAATCAGTGTCGGATGCCATTCAGGACTTCGTGGGAGCAGAACTCCATAGTTTTTTAAATTCACTAATTATAATAGCAATAATGTAGATAACAACTCATCCTATTACATCCCAAACCATAAGAATATGTACCTCCAAAAGCAATGTATGGAATACGATGCTCGCCATTGATATAAACAGCATCCGAGATGATCCCGTACAATGACTTGCCTACCATGGGAAGATTAGCAGTGTTTTGCAGCATTTGGAGAGTGGAAGGGTCAACATGTAGACCGTCTTTGAGGAAAAAATTGACAATCATCCACGGGAAGCACCTGAAGCCCTGTATACAATATCCAAGTCCGAGTAGCCATTGTACCATAGTACTCCCATCTGTTGGTGCCTGACCCATTTTCATCTTCTAATGATTGCTCAGATTTCCAATATGCCACTGGGTTGTGTACTCCCCTGCATTGAGGCACATCTTTTATATATCGCAGCAAAAAACAAACTACAATTAAAAAAACTACTACTTAATTAACGCATCAATTTACAAAAAAACTCTTATGTTAGGACCAAAGCTAAGAAATTTGCATTAAATTTAATTCAGAAAAGATTCTTCTGTGTTAAATACTTAAATAGGGGTGTGTGTGAAACAGGAAAACCGCAAACCGAGATAAATCCAACCTAGAAGCTCCATTGAGCTCGAAGTTCGGTGTCCCAAGCCTAGAAATCAATCACGAAAGAGGAAGGGTTGATTCGAAGGGAGTTGGTGACTTAAAAAGATAACTAAGAGAGTTTTTGTCCAGGATCAAAATTCAACATTCAAGGAACAATATGCTTGACAAGTCCAAATGTAGCAACTCCAGGCAAATTTATCATCTCAGTTAGCCCCTCATTAGTAAACAACAAGTTGTTATTCTCTAGGAGAACAAGTTTCAATTTCAGCGGATCACAAACATAGATTAATTCTCCTCCAAGGTCAAAATAGTATAATTCTGGACCAGCAACTAAATCAAATGCAGAAGTTTCTATCACCAACTTCTGCATATGAGGATTTACCTTTTCCAAAGGCAGAAGATTAGGTTGATTTGCAATAGCACCAAATGACACCACTCCAGACAGCACCGGCACATCAAATTTGATTACATGGCTGGCTATCATCCTTGGCGTTTCGTCAAATAGTTGGTGTGCTACTGAATTCGAGAACTCTTTCATCCAATTCGGTTCATCTTTTAGCTTTGTTTGAACCATTTCTGCATCACTTTTCACAGCATCATCGACATTTAGCTCATCCTCAACGAATAGATCATCATTCATCACACCACACTGAGGACTTTTATCGAACACTATGGAATTAGCAACTTCCTCAACAAGATTCAACTCTGAGTGAGCTAGCGTTACATCAAATTCCTCATGGACGGACTGACCTGATGGCTCGATTGTAGTAGTTGGCTCATCAATCTTCATCTCATGAAACCGGAATCGTGATCCTGGCGCCAGGTTGATAAAGCATGAGCTCTATTCTTCGCATTCTCTTGTAGAGATCCTTGGTAACTAGACAAAGCTCATCTATTTTCTTTGTCAGCCTTACTATATCAAGTTCATTGTTAATGATTGAATCTGCTGAAGTCTTGAATGGCTCTGATACCAATGAAATGGGAAAACTGCGAACCGAGATAAATCCAACCAAGAAGCTCCACTGAGCTCGAAGATCAGTGTCCTGTCGTTAGAAATCAATCGCGAAAGAGGAAGGATTGATTTGAAGGGAGTTGGTGACATAAAAAGATAATTGAGAGCATATTTGAGATTGTAGAATTTGATTTTGTATTTGATTGATTAAGGGCTCGAAGGCCAATGTGATTACACATATGGGGAGAATTGGGAATGGGTTTTCAACAACTGAACCACGTGATTAAAGAAGTAATAAACCAAACCACTAAGAACTGGTTAGACGGATCACAATAATATTTAGAGCTGGACCGTACCCCTATTTTCCTGTAACGGTGTGCATGTTTCGTGGCGTGACAATTATTTTGGGGTTTAATCATATATACTCACCGAAGAATATTGTTTAGGTAAAACTGAAATTCAATGCATATGGCTATAAGCATAACTGGAAAACAGTATGATTTTGATATAGAACCTAGTAGCAATTCTTTCTTTGCATTTTATGCTATCACATCTATATCAAACTGTATTATTGGAATCTAAAATTGTAGCATAATACTGAAGTGCACATTGCTTCTATTCATATTGATTTTATTTCTTCCATCTATAAGATAATTTTATTTCATTGAAAGAGTGGACTCTACATACCAACTGAAACATTCAGGGAACAGGCATGAAGAAGAATTCATGAAACTAAAGTACTTAACTATGAAAGGCATAATCAAATGCCACAACAGAGGCCAGTTAAAAGCCAGGAATTTGAGACGCAGGCATATAAAACTTTCCTGATGATATATACATTGGAATTTTTAAGTCATTCCTGTTTCAATAACTTGCAACTAAATTCCTGAAAAAATCCTTGCACTCGAACTCAACCAAAGGTCCACAACAACAAAATTCAGACAGACTTCATCTTTTACAGCATAAGAGAAAAGAGATTTTTAAACACACTACACAAGACTCTCCGATAAGAGATATCTCTGCAAAGCTTCTCTTATGTCCAAGAATTTAGAATTCAGGCCCAGTTGCATTCATGATACCCAAATATGTACACGAACACTTTTTACACCTAGCAGAAACTCGTGCACATAGTACACCTATTGTGTTTGAGTGGGTTCTACTATTACCACTTACCAGGCATCTAATTGTAGATATACATACATGGCCAGAAGACGAAAATTTAACATACATACAATCGAAACAGAATCAACCTACCCAAAAAAAATAAAAAAAACCTGCTATCAGTTAGGTACCTGATTTCCTTTTTATGGGAGACTTCAATCTGGAACCTTGAAGACGTACTAAATCTTACGATCTAAAAAGTCAACCCACACAGACCGATGGATGATAATTTTGATTAAACATGAAACTGTAACCGATAATCACGAATTGAAGACAACAAGAGGAGAGAGACGACGAAGAGGAGAAAGCTACCTAGAAAACGACGATCCGTGATTAGCGGAGCAGAAAGCAGGAGATCTGAAACACGCAGACAAGCAGCGAAGTAAAATTGCGAACAAATCAATTATTGAGTTAGGACATGGAAATCGGTGTTGCCATGGGCAAAAGGCGGAAGAGATCTCTACTTGAGTTGAAGCATGTATATAGAGAGTGGTGTGCACTGCGGAAAAGGCGGAAGAAATCCTCTGCCAAGCGGGAGTCGTCGACGCATCCGAGCTGGCACCTGGTAAAATTTTTATTGAAAATTGCTTTTGGTACCCTTAGAGTGTGTTTGGATTACCAATGTTTATGTATTATAATGCATTTTATTTAAACTAATTGAATTTAATATATTAAATTTTTAAGACTTGTTTGGATTGTTTAAAAATTTTGGAAAATGGCAAAACATCTATACTTAATGGAAGTTTCTAGTGTCTTCTTCTTTTCTACCACAACAAATAAATCAAATATCAAACATCACATCAAACTTTAAAACAAGAAAAAAAAATTTAATTAAAATCCAACCAAACACATCATAACATAAAATAAACTATAATGCAAAATTAGTTTATAAACACATGCATCCAAACACACCCTTATTTTTGATTTTTTTAATAGAAGGTACACTTATTTTTTTTACTTACTGGACTGATGAGAATATGTCAAGTAATCTTTTTATACCATTGACGATCGAGGAGTTTCGAGGTCTAACAAACTAAAAGAATAAATCAGTCATTGAAGTCTAACAAACTGAATGCATTGTGATGCAGACATTAATTAGCAAGTTGTCCAACTCTATGATCTTTATCAAAGTAAAAGCAACATCTGATAATAACCTAAATGTGACTAGAACACTCATCTTTGAGTATTCCAAGGAAGAAAAAGAAATTATCCACCATATGCATGTCAATAAAAAGCATCATAAATGGCTCGTACGTCTCCTCTATTTCACAACCATCTTCCTTCCTCAATTTGAAAAGCTAATATGCTTTATAAATCTGCTCCATCAAAGCTACTTCAACTTCACTTTTCTTAGCACTCTCAATGCAAAGTCCAATAAGTGCTTTGTACCCTTTCAAACCAGTCTATCGGCCTAATTTACCAAAAATTAAAATAGCAGGACCTATTCCAAGTCTCGTTGCAGATGATTCGATTAATTTGTTGAACTTTACATTCTGGGTCCTCTTATGGATCCACTTCTTTTTCAGTTCATGAGAGACTTCTTTATTATGTTGTGAAACATGAACATGATAACCAGGTTCTGGCACATGCATTTGTGGAATGGAAAACATTCCTTTAGCACTCGCAAAGCTAGTTTCTTCTAAGTCAGATCTCTTATCAACAAGCAAATCTAAGATATACATACGGTGGCAGAAAACATAGCAATGAGTTTCCAACGCATAATTCAGTCAAGTCAATCAACTTCATGCAATAATATCAAGTTATATATGTAATAATTAGAATATGTTTCTCAGAAGAAAGAACAAACTATTACAAAAATAATACATAAAGGGAGGGAGGGAGGGAGCTTTAACAATACCAAAGAAAAGCCATTAATGAACTAAATGATGCCAATTACTCCATAATTCCCAATGTATGAAATGCAAACAAAACCTTTATTCTTCATTAAAAAAAAGAATGAACAAAATTCCAAGAGTTTTGAGCACTAAAAATTTGATAACCTCATCAAACAACTTCCCTCTTTTATGGTATAAGAAATAGTTGGAGGAAGAATTTCCAAGTTGTAGATTGAACATGTGCAAGGATGTGGTTTGGTAACTTTAGTTCAAAAATGACCTTTCAACGAGTTAGTAATGTTATCTGAAAGTGAAGCTTGCTTTGATGTCTTGTAAATATTTTAATATCTTACATTTAATGCCCCTTTTTATGAGAGTTCGCCTCACCATGTATCTCCGACGTCGACGCCCGAGCCACTCCTCGCGCCCATGCAAGTGCCGGCGTCCCATCCTGGCACGCCCTTGCAAGCTCCGGCTCCTAACCTTGGTGCGCCCTTGCGGCCTTGCCTATGCTTGATGGGACCAATTCTCTGGGCACTTGTGATGGTACCAATTCTCTAAGAACTTGTGATGGTACTTTGGACCATGACTTGAGTGTGGATTACAGCTCTAATGCCAAGCCCAACATTCTCGACAAAGGAGAGTCTTCACTTGGACAAGTATCCAAGACCGGCGTCCAAGGCGCCAAGGTTCCAATCCAAGGCACCACGACCTATCGTGGGCGCGGAACACGAGCACGGGCTATGGCAATGCTAGACCAAATCAAGGAGGAGCTCATAGCTCATAAGTTTCCGATGGCTAAAGATGGCGAAGGATGGAGTCTTCTTGTGACTCTTGGTTCGACTAGTGCTAAAACTTGACTTATGTTTTGTCAAGGACTTTTAGTTGAATTTCTTAAAACTTAAGAGAGTTTTATGTAATTTGTGAGAAGTGAGGGCTGAATTGTGGGAGGCGTGTCTTAGGGATTAAAACCCTCGGTTTTCCCTTCTTTCTTTTTAGACTTGTTTTCATGAAAAATGCTACTTTCTATGTTGTTTTCAATGTAAGTTCTTTCTTGCATTTCCTTGTTTAATCTTGTTGAAGAACTCGTTGCTGAGTCATATCTGACGTTCATCTTCAATTTAGTTTGCAACTCTCGATTAGTCATATCCGAGCCTTGCATCCATATCCTTCACGACACCATTCCACCACCATCGGTCCAAGAGAAGGTCGTTCTTTCTTAAGGCGATCACCTCACACCATCAATCCATCCAACGATCCAGCCATCACCTTTTATCTTGCAATATAATAGTAAATATTATGCTTAATGCTAGCCCTTCATTAGGCAGTTTATAATTTCTTACAAAGTTCAGCAAGATTAGTTTTATCCTTTGACTTTTGATTCTAACTGGAAAAATCATGGTAGGCCACTTTTTCTCCATATTCTGACATTTATTTTAGCCTTTGATTTTGATTCTTTCTACTACAAGCTACGTGACTTATGTCTGTCACTTTTCTTCAACAGACATTACAGTAAAACAAAGCACTAGCACAATATTTTGCCTTATCTAAAGAAGTTCACGATTTACTCACTCATGTCGATCACCTTAGGCAAGTGCTAGATGCTTTGAAAAGGGAGAGCCTATTTGCTAACTTCAAGAAATGTCACTTTTGCTCGGATCACGTGATGTTTCTTCGTTTTGTTGTGAGTAGGAATCGACTACAACTGGATGAAGAAAAAATGAAGGAGATTCAAGAATGGCCAACATCGACCCCTATGACTCAAGTCCGAAGCTTCCTCGGTTTGGCCGGATTCTATTGATGAGGTATTTTTCAGTGGTCGTATTACCTATCAAAGAACCTAACTTAACCAAACTTAGTAGAATGGTAAGTAAGGGTCAATCCCACAAAGACTTGTGTATTTATGCTCTTACTTGCGTGCCAAGTAATAGAACTAAAGTTGGGGTTTTTAGAATGATTATCTATTCTAAGATGCAAACTGAAAAGTAAATATGAATGCAAAATTGATTGTGTTAAACAAGTATGAGGAAAGCGTGTTCAACTAGTTAAATTCATCATAGATATGCTTATTGATCATTGATTCTCTTGATTCTCAATTCACTTGAATAATCTATCGTGGATTATTATCCAGAACTTTATATTTAGTTGATAGAGATAACAGTCTGAACAACCCTAATCATTTAACAACCTAAAACAACGTCTAGATTCAATTAAACAACAGCTTTACGAGTCAAGTTATCAATAGAAACAACCACATGAAGCAAATAGTCATTCAAGTTAATTGTGGATTTATTTCCTTCTGTAATTGAATAGCCCGAACGGGTCCAAACAATTATAGATGCTACTTTATCTAATCAATCCCAAACGCTTAATCAGATTAGTTGTAAATTAACCTAGAAATTATATTAGGTGATCAAGCTAACGAAACCCTAGAATAATTCTGATTCAATTAAGCACAGGGAATAAAACCTAAGTAAGTTGTTGAGAATCAATCAAACCTCACAATAATATGCAATCTATGCTTTCAATAACTAGTCAAACACAAAGGATTTAGTAATGCATGATTAAATTCAGAAAAATTTACAAAAGGTTTAAAGTTTCCTCCTTGAAAGAGAGAAAACCCTAGCCTCCAAAATTATGATCTAAGTTATGAAAAAGATAGAAACTAAAAAGAGTTTAAAGTATCTCTTAAAACTACTAAAGATATCCAAGGAAACAAATCTCAATAACCCATACAAGGAAACACGTCGAAATCATAAAGCCAAGCCCAAAACTAAGCCCAATTCTCGGACCAAGACATCTCCGCGTAGAAAGCCAATTGCGCGGCTTGACCTCCAAAAGCGCGGCCGCGCTTTTACATGCTAACCCGCGCTTTTACCTCGGTTCAGCATTCAAATGACACTTCAAAGGCTGTTTTGACCCCCTTAGAGTTGGAATTTGGACTTGGAGTAAAATATGAATTGTAGCTCTTCGAGTTAGCTTTCCAGTGATACCAAATTCAGCTCCAGCAGACCACTGTAGCTTCCAAACCAAGCATTGCAAGATAGAGGTGTTGAAACAAGAACTCCAGTGGATAGCCCGGATTTAAGCACACAAGCTCTTGGGTCTTGGGTCTTCTAATCTTCACTCGTATCACTCTAAGCCTCATCAAACTCCACCACAATCATCTAAGATCCATCCCGTCCATGCTTGTTTACCTAAAGATCTACAAAATCGAACAATACAAGCGCAAAACCCGAATTTCCTAGAAAAGTTAAGAACCTAATAACTAGACTACACTAAGCTAAAACCATGCAAAAAAAACATAAATATGCATCCTAAACTACACCTATATGCAAGCTATCATCTACCGCCGGTTTGTGAGAGATTTTAGTACGTTGGGTCCGCCTTTGACCTTCCTCACCAAGAAAAATGTTCCATTTACATGGGGAGAGGCGCAAGAGGAGGCATTTGCAACCGTCAAAGCTAATTTGACACAAGCAATGTTGTTGGCCCTTCCCAATTTTAGCAAGATGTTTGAGATTGAGTGTGACGCGTCGGGAATCGGTCTGGGAGGGATGCTCATGTAAGAAGGGAAGCCTATTGCCTACCATAGCGAGAAGTTGGGAGGAGCCGAGCTCAAGTACCCCCATGTATGGAAAGGAGATGCTTGCCCTTGTGCGGGTGCATAGGGTGTGGGAGCACTATCTCTTACTCGAAAATTTGTCATTGATTCCGACCACGAGGCACTGAAGTACTTGAGGGGCCAAAGCAAACTGAATTAGAGGCATGCCAAATGGATGCGTCCCCTATGTCATCAAGCACAAGAAAGGCAAGGGCAACGTCGTCGCCTACGCGTTGTCACAGAGGTACACTCTTTTATCTTTACTAGATGCTCGCTTGCTTAGATTTGCTTTTATGAAGGAATTATATGCTCATGATTCTGAATTTGGTGAAATATATAATGCTTGTTTGAATGGGGGAGTCGGGATCAATTCTATTTGCATGAAGGGTTTCTTTTTAAGGGAACTCGTTTGTGTGTGCTGAATGGCTCGGTTAGACGTTTACTAGTACACGAGGCCCATGGTGGCAGGCCTAGCGGCCTCATGGGGCACTTTGGAGTCATGAAAACTTTGCATATTCTTAGGGAGCATTTTTATTGACCTCACATGCTTAGGTCGATAGAAAAATTTTGTGCATCATGTGTGATTTGTTTGTGTGCAAAGTCCAAGGTGCACCCTCACGGTTTGTATACCCCATTACTGATTCTATGTGTCACATGGGAGGATATCTCCATGAACTTTGTGTTGGGGTTACCTAGGTCTAAGAGGGGTAGGGATTCCATTTTTGTGGTGGTTGACCGATTTTCAAAGATGGCACATTTTGTTGCTTGCACAAAACTAATGATACTTCTCATGTTGCTAGCTTGTTCTTTGATAATATTGTTCGGTTACATGGTGTCCCTAAATCTATTATTTCTGACTGTGATGTGAAATTTTTGAGTTTCTTTTGGAAGACACTTTGGGCCAAGCTCGGTACCAAGCTTCTATTTTCTACTATTTGCCACCCGTAAACGGATGGGCAAACCGAGGTCGTTAATCGTACTCTTGATGCCCTTTTGCGTTCTATTTTGAAAACTAACTTGCACAGGTGGGAAGAGTGTCTTCCTTTCATTGAGTTTGCATACAACCAATCTGTTCATTCAGCCACAATGAAGACGCCTTTTGAGGTGGTGTATGGGCGCAATGCCATCACGCCGCTTGATTTGGCGCCTTATGCTATTAAGGACCGTGATAGCCACGAGGGCCTTGATCAAGCTGAGAAGATCAAGCACATTCATGAGGAAACACGCCTTCAATTGGAGAGGCGAACAATGCAATACAAGTGCCAAGTTGACAATGGGCGCAAAGATATTGTTTGTGTTCATTTGAGGAAGGAGCGGTTTCCCGCTCTTCGGAATTCTAAACTTCAGCCACGAGGAGATGGGCCTTTTTAGGTTTTAGAACGCATCAATGACAATACTTACAAGCTCGATCTTCCACCGAATTATGGCGTCCATGAGGTATTCAACGTTTCCGACCTTGTTCCTCATTTTTCTAATGATGATGTTGAGGATGTTCAGGATCAAGGTTCGTGGACGAACCCTTTCGAAGGGGGGAGCATGATGAGAGTCTGCCTCACCATGTGTCTCTGACACCGACACCCGAGCCACTTCTCGCACCCTTGCATGCACCGGCGTCCCAAACTAAGTCATTTGGCATTGGACCGAGTTGTATTAGACTAAGTCGTTTGGTGCTTTGAGACTTTTGACGATCATTCATCTTGTTGGAGGGAACGCGAACTGTCCTGTTCACACATCCTGAGATGGGTTGACTTGTTGCCTGTAGCGCTAAGAATCTTAGTACTTTACTTACCCGATCTCGAACTCGTCATTGTTCTTTCTTTTTGGGGGTTGTACTATGTTTTAATGATCTTGCTCTTCTTGTCTGTGGCTCTCTTGTTGATCACCTAGCGGTTCACGACTGCCTTTTTATGCCTTTTTTATTACCAAGTTTGTTTTGTATTCCAAATTCTTTTAAAAAAGTGCTTATTTATTCCAAATTCGGCATGCATTACTTGGATGCTTATAAGCAACTGTAAACTTATCTGGGGAAAAAATAAGCATTATTGTATGAATTCGGCAATACTTGTTTATCTTAAATAAGAAACTTATTTTCGATACTTATCTCAAAAAAAATCACAGCTTTAACCTTAATTACCTAATTATAAATAAGTAACTTATCTAGGAAAAAAATACTCTCTCCGTTCAGTAAATTATGATGTTTTATAATATTTCTCTAGTTAAAAAAATGATGTTTTTTTAGGTATTTATGCAAATATATTTCCGATTTTGACCTTCTAACAAATCTTTACGTAAAAGCAAAAAAATAAACACATATTTAAGAAAGAATTGTATACTTTATGCAAATTTGGAAGGAGACAAATCCAAAACCAAATTAGATTAGATAATTTAAATTTAAGTGAAAGCAAAAAAAATAATAATAAATTATCTAAGTCATATTATATAATTTCTTACTTTTTAAGATAAATCCTAAACATTATACTTTTTTTTTTTACGTTTCGAGCTAAACATTATACTTTTTTGTAAAGAAGGGAGTAAATCAATAAATCGGATATTTTTTGTTAAAATATCTCTACATTATTTTAAAAATAAACACTAAATATGAGCATTGTTGGTCCCTTACAAACCAAGCCAAAAACTGTTCCGTGGAGGATACAAGGCCCACATCAATAAGCGTTAACGGGTGGGGATAATTGCGAGGATCATGGTTGTTGAAGAAGTAATGGCGAAGATCGTGGAATCAATGGGATCTCCGAGTAACGGCCACGCCATTAATGGCCTTGGCGACATCCACGAGATCCGATCATGCTTCACAATCTTGGCAACGGTCACAAGAAGGAGAGACGTATAAAAGCACATAAAGATAGGAAGGGGGGATCATCCATGAACCAGCTATCGTACTATCACAATCACAAACTCTCAAAAGCCTTGATCCTCTCTGTACTAGAATATAGAGTTTGTTAGTCTATTAGTTCTCTTGTAATCTAGAAGAAGCTTGCGACAAAGTGACTATTATCAATGGATCAACAGACTGTGTTATCAATTTTACTTTCTTTCCTACTTTTAATCTCGAGTTTCATCTTGTTTAAAGAGTATAATGCGTTGCGATTATTTTTTGGTTAAGTTTCCCTCATTATAGCAGGTAACATGTTCACATGGTAAATCTGCCCAAAACAATTGGCGCTCACTGTGGGGCTCAGCCAAGGAAAATTGTCAAGGACTGTAAACTCAGTTTGATCTTTAACATACGAGGACTGTAAACTCAATTTGATCTTTAACAATCAAAACTAGAACAATCTAATTGACTAGATCAACAAACCAAACTTAAAAAACACAGAGATGAGATCGAGAGTATGAGATCGCATATTTGGAGATGATGATGTTGATCGATTGAATGCACTTGAAAACTGAATCACACGTGTATTTTTGGAGCCCAAGAGATAGATTTCACCAATTTGGGTTTAATCTCTCTCAAGCTGATTTTTATTAATGAAATTGCAAACTATAAATAGTGAATACAAAGTTGAATCTTGGAGAGCAAGAAACAAGCATGGCCAACCCTAAGATAGAGAGCAAGCCCATATCTTACTTCCCAAGATATAATAAAATATCTAAGCTATAACAAACTAGATCTCCCTTAAATAAAATAAATCATGGCCGATTTATTTATTTAAGGAAAATATCCTAACAAACTTAAAATATCTAAAAGATAGAATAAAACATAGGAGAGAAAACATTTAAACAACTAACATCAACCTAGGGTCGAATTTCTCTACATTATTGAAATAAAAACGTCCAAACATTATTAAATAATTAAACTGATATTTTCCATATTTAGATTAGTCAAGTTAAAGGGTTGACTTTGACCCATGTAACAACTCATCTCACCCGATCACTTACTAAATTCGGCCCTAAAGTGAGACAAGCTATTTCATATTTCTAAATAAGGAAATAGGTGTGAAAACTTGTCCTATTAAATTAATCCATGGGAAATTCAGGATGATACCCCCAAATTTTTCACTTTTCCGGATGGTGCCCTATAAAAAAATTATTCCAATTAATACCCCCGAGGTTTTAAACGAGTTCGGACCATACCCTATATTTGATTTTTCCTTCCACTTCCGTTAGTCCCGTCCCATGCGTATTTTTTTTTTAAATCACAAATAAAAATATCTGAATATGTACTATTTGACATCAATTTCATGTTAAATTAAACTAAAACTTAATACTCCACCCAAGTTGGCAGAAGTTTCTACGCTCATAACTAATAAAGCATCTCATTCATTCCACCCCATATCCAGGTTGATGTGTAATCCCAAATTTGCTTACAATGGAAATACGAATATCCAATGGAAATACGAATACCCAATTTAATTTGTTCATAAAATTATAAAATCCTTTTTCTTCAATTGAAATTTGAAACGTTAATTTGTTCAGAAAATTATAATCACGAATTCTACAAATTTTCTGCTGTCTACGCCGGTGCTTACTCATCTCTCGTCTTCACCGGAGCTATTTTCCACCGTTGCCGAACTTCCTCTTCTTGAACTCGCTCGTCCCTCATTTCGTCGAGTTAGAGCTTCTACCAACTATATATAATTCTCTGTTTGTAAAATTTTTCTCTGTAGCCAATTATCAACTAAAAGGGTAAAATTATTCTCTAAAGCTAGCTAATCCAGTCGCCCCTCGTCTTCTTCCGCTTGAAATCCCTTCTGGTTTTTTTATTTGTATTTTTTTAAAGATAGATTATGTGACGGAAGTGGAAGAAAAATAGAATGAAGGGCACGGTCCGAACTTGGTTAAAAACTCATGGGTACTATTCGGAATAAATTTTTTTGTAGGGTACCATCCGAAAAAGTGTAAAACTCGGGGGTACCATCCGGAATTTCTCTTAATCCATTGAATCTTGGCTTAGTTGATGCCGAATGCAAGTGACCATCTCGTCTTGCTGGACCCTTCAACAATGGGTGCCAATCGAACTAAGATCGTTGTTGTGCCTTGAGCAATCTTCTTAGCCCGACTCCTAGTAATTGGTCCATCAGATGGCACTCGAATCAACTCATCGACGTTGGTAGGAGACATGGATGGCTTCACTGCATCATTCTCCTCCACTTGAGCTCGAATCGTCTCTGATTCGACATCGGAATCAAGATCTGGCACATAAAGAGAAAGACCAGCCACATTAAACGTCGGATTGACATTATACTCACCAGGCAAGTCGACATGATAAGCATTAGGGCCGATTCTTTTGAGTATTCTGAATGGTCCATCTCCACGCTGATCTTGCTTGTTCTTCCTTTGGTTTGGGAACCTCTTCTTCCTAAAATGCACCCAAACAGGATCACCTTCTTCAAAGATCACTTGTTTTCGCCCTTGTCAGCATGGGCCTTGTACTTCATGAATTTCCTCCCCAAGTGCATCTTAGTTCTCTCATGTAGCTTCTTCACAAACTCAGTCCTCTTGTCAGCTTCAAAGCTCTCTTTTCCCTTGTGTGGCTGAGGCGTCAAGTCCACTGACATCCTTAGATTCAGCCCATAAAGAACCTCAAAAGGGGTCATTTTTGTAGCTAACTAGATTTACCTATGTCATAGTTTGTAATAATGGGCAATTAGTGGGCTTAATATGTAATATTGTCCAAAAGCCTTTAAAAGGCCCAAGCTGTAATTGATAGGAGATTCATTCAGAATTAATCAAAATCATAGTTCCTTTATCTCTTTCCCTGCCTTCTTCTCTGCAACTCCCTTCTCTCCTTCTTCCTAATCTCTTTCTTATTTCCCTTAATCTCTTCTCTTTCCCTCCCTAATATCTCGGTTATAACAAATTGGTATCAGAGCTCGGATTCCTTGGCCATGGCAGAAGGAACGAGAATGAAGACTTTGGAAGAATCGGTGCGCAAGACTGAGCTTCAGTTACAGTAGATCAATCAGTTCATGGCGATGAGCCAATCTTTCATGAATTCGACGCAAGATTTCATGAAGGAGTCCAGTCAGAAGTTTGAAGATCACCAAAACCGGATGGAAAGTCTTCAGAAGAGTACGGAGAAGGCGATTGAAGACTTGCGACAGGATTCGGGAGCAAGGCTCGAGACATTGAATGAAATGGTCCGAGGAGTGCGCGAAGACCTTAATCGGAGGTCTAATTCGATCGAATTGGAGACGAATTCGCATCAGAAAATTGAAGCAAGATTCGAGAATTTCAAGGACGTTAACGATCAGAAGATGGAGGGCGTAGTCAATTCGCAACACAAAATTGAAGAGCGGATTGAAAATTTCAAGAAAAACAACGATCAGAGATTAGATGCTTTGTACGCTATGATTCGGAATCTGTCGCGCGAAAGAGAAGAAACTCCGGCTAGGTCGCCGCCGATCAATCTAGGGCAATCATCTAATTCGGAACAGAACTCAGGGAATGCTGATCGGATCACTGAACCGAGGGGAACCAGACCAGAAACGGAGGATCGAACCAATTCTTGGGGATCAGGATTCAAAGGAGGTACTAATCGAATCCCTAAGCTTGAATTTCCAGTTTTTGAGGGTTTGAATCCGAGGAGCTGGGTTCGTAAGGCAGAAAAATACTTCAGGATATTTGCAATTAGGGATTCTGACAAAATTGAGTTTGCTATGATGTATATGAATGGAAAGGCCGATATCTAGGCTCAGGGATTGATAATGCAGAATCAAGATTTGAGTTGGCAGGAATTCAGTGACGCAGTTTGTACTCGTTTTGGGGAAAAGCACGGATCTGAGATAGTAGAGGAGTTTAATAAGCTTAGTCAGGGTGAGGATATTGAGGAGTATACTGAAAAATTTGAGGAACTAAAAGCATATATGATGGCCTACAACTCTAGCTTTTCTGAATCTTTATTTGTTTCCAGCTACATAAGTGGGCTCAAAGAAGAGATTAAATCGCTTGTTAAGCTCAACCGACTTGCTAGTCTTGCTATGGTATATGAGCAAGCTCGATTGCACTATGGTGCCGTTCAGGCTATTGTTCATCTGAGCAAGCCTCCTTGGAATCCTAATTCACTAACTTCACCTTACAACATTATCAAGTCTAATTCCCTATCCAACAACAGTGCTGATGTTTTTAGTGCCAGTGAGCAATCAGTAAAGAATAAAAGAACTCCTAGGCTTTATTACCGATGCGGAGACAAATACTTTGTTGGGCATCGATGTAAGACCCAATCTCTACACATCCTAGTAGCTTCAGAGATAGAGGATATGCACTTAGCTGGGTTTGGTGAGGTAGAAGGAGGCTGTGGATAAGCGTGATAGAGGATATACCTTGCTAATCATAGCTGAAAAATGATTGATTGATGGTGTGGTTTTGCTGAATTAGTTGCTGAGTTTGTTGAATTAGTTTCTAATTTGGTTGATATGCTTGTCTTGGGATGGCATTGGCTAGTGTGATGTGGAATGCAATGGTTGTTATGGAACTGTGAGTTGCTTGGAAATTATTGGAATGCTTAATTGGTCATCTATAAATCAGGTTACTGATGTTGTTGGCAAGCACTCAAGAGTGCAATAAACTACTTCCATGGCTTAAGGAATCTTCAATACTACTAGCAATATTTGAAGAAGATGGCTACATGGAAGGTCTGCACATTTTTTTTTTGTATTCTTTTCCAAGTCTGTTGCTGTGAAATTTTGAGGACAAAGTTTTAAAGAAGGGGAATATTGTCATAGTTTGTAATAATGGGCAATTAGTGGGCTTAATATGTAATATTGTCCAAAAGCCTTTAAAAGGCCCAAGCTGTAATCGATAGGAGATTCATTCAGAATTAATCAAAATCATAGTTCCTTTATCTCTTTCCCTGCCTTCTTCTCTGCAACTCCCTTCTCTCCTTCTTCCTAATCTCCTTCTTCTTTCCCTTAATCTCTCCTCTTTCCCTCCCTAATCTCTCGGTTATAACAAGACCTATTATAAGCAAAGTCCACAAAAGGCAAAACATCTTTCCAGCGTTTGAGGTTAGCTTTAAGCATAGTTCTCAATAAAACCCCTAATGTTTTATTAGTAACTTCAGTCTGCACATCAGTTTGTGGATGACATGAGGTAGAAAATAACAGCTTAGTTCCCAACTTAGACCATAAACTTTTCCAAAAATAACTCAAAAACTTAGCATCACGATCTGAAACTATAGAACAAGGAATGCCATGCAATCTAACAACTTTTCTAAAGAACAAATCAGCAATATGCACAGCATCATCAGTCGTTTGACATGGAATAAAATGATCCATTTTAGAAAAACGATCTACAACCACAAAAATAGAATCTCTACCTTTCCTAGTTCTAGGCAATTCAACGATGAAGTCCATAGAAATGTCCTCCCAAGGTGGACTAGGAATAGGCAAGGGCTGGTACAAACCATGAGGGTGTAATCTAGATTTGGCTTTAGCACACACAACACAACTTTTGACAAACCTAAGCATATAATTACTCATTTTTGGCCAATAGTACTGTTCTTATAAGCCTTCTAAAGTTTTCTCTAACCCTCTATGTCCCCTTGATTCATGAACCTCTTTAGTTAGAAGCCTACGTATACTAGATCAAGGTATGCATAATTTTCCAGCTTTGAACAAATAACCATCATCAATAAAGTAGGAATCAATTTCTCTCCTAGACATGCAATTCCTATAAATTTTAGCAAAGTGAGGATCACTAGCATACAATTCCTTAATCATTGCAAATCCAAGGATTTTCACATCACATTTGTTCAAGAGAACGTACATGTGAGCAAGGGCGTCATCTACCACATTCTCTTTGCCTTTCTTATGTTTTACAACATAAGGAAAGGTCTCCATGAATTCAATCCATCTTGCATGTCGCCTACTGAGTCTGGATTGGCCCTTCAAATACTTCAAGGCCTCATGATCAAAATGGATTACAAACTCTTTAGGCCACAAATAATGAGACCAAGTTTTCAAAACCCTAATTAAAGCATAAATTTCTTTATCATATGTAGGGTAATTCAACTCAGCCCCACTAAGCTTTTCACTGAAGTAAGCTATGTATTTCTTGTCTTGCAAGAGGACGCCTCCTAAGCCATGGCCCGATGCATCCACCTCAATCTCGAATGCTTTGGAGAAATCAGGGAGCTGGAGCACCGGGACATTGCACAACCTGTCCTTCAAAGTGTTGAAGGCGTTCTCTTGTTGCTCTCTCCATTTGAATCATGTATCCTTCTTTGTAAGCTCATGGAGAGGTGCTGCAATTGTGCTGAAATCACGCACAAACTGTCTATAGAAGCCAACCAAGCCGAGGAATGATCGGACCATAGTAGGTGTAGTCGGTTGTGGCCACTCCTTAATAGCCTTGATATTGTCTTCATCTACCTTCAATCCACCTTTAGGCACAACAAAACCAAGAAAAACAGTAGACTCCGAGCAAAAAGAACACTTCTTTAAATTAACATAAAGCTTTTCTAATCATAAAGTGTCCAAAATAGTCCTAAGATGATCTACATGTTCATGCAAAGTTTTGCTATAAACTAAGATATCATCAAAGTATACTACAACAAATTTCCCTAAGTATCTTCTTAGAACATGGTTCATAAGCCTCATGAAAGTACTAGGTGCATTAGTTAATCCAAAAGGCATTACTAACCATTCATATAAACCATTCTTAGTCTTAAAAGTAGTTTTCCACTCATCCCCTTCCCTCATTCTAATTTGATGGTACCCACTTCTTAAATCAATTTTTAAAAAGAAATTAGCACCATGCAATTCATCAAGCATATCATCTAATATAGGAATGGGATGATGGTACTTAACTGTTATTTGGTTGATTGCCCTGCAATCAACACACATTCTCCAAGTGCCATCCTTCTTTGGCACCAAAATCACCGAAACCGCGCATGGACTAAGTGATTCACAAACATAGCCTTTGTTCATGAGGTCTTTCACTTGTCTTTGAAGCTCATTAGTTTCCTCTTGACTTACTCTATATGCTGCACGGTTTGGTAAAGAAGCTCCAGGCACCAAATCAATTTGATGCTCAATGCCTCTTATTAGTCGAAGGCCTTGTGGTAACTCTTCAGGCATAACATCTTCAAATTCTTGTAAAAGATATTGAATACACTTTAGATGATGAGAGATGTCTTGATTCAGAATAAGTATTTCTTTCCTCATAAGAAGTAAGCAAAACGAAGTAGGGAAAGAAGTACTAGACTGTGCTATTAGAGAGTGCTTTTCTACACTGCCTTTTAAGCCTATTTTGGCTCCTTTTTTTCAGGCGTTCTTCTTCCAGTATTGTAGATCTCTGAGTTTTTGAATTGCTCCCAAAATTAGAGCCAAAACGCCCGAGTGGTTTGGGAGATAGCGCCGTTTTCGTCTCAGTTGCGTTGCTAAAAGTATGGCTCGGGACTTTTGACGATTGGGGAGGCTTTTCTCGGCGTTTTTCATTCCATTCAGTAGCTCCACTTGTGCTTGATGTTTCCCTAAAATTTGAGCCAGAACGCCTGGGTGGAGACTGAGAAACGCCGGTCTTGTTTGTGGCTGCGTCGGGCGCCGAGCGGTGCGCCGCAGCTTTGGCCAATGCGTCGGCCTCCTCCTTCTTTTGCTTGGCACGCCTAAGTGCCCTAGCTTGATCTCGTCGTACCTGGTACTGTAAAACTTATTGGGGGCGACAATGGTAGAAGAGACACTCTCCATCCGTCATAGTTAAACGAATAGGTATTAAGCATGCCATCATAAATAACTCTCCTATCGAATAACCAAGGTCTACCTAACAAGATATGAGTGCATTCCATGTTTACCACATCACACATGATATCATCAACATAATTACCAATGGAAAAACGAACTAAGCACTGATGAGTAACAAGATTAGAACCATCTGAATCATTTATGTCATTGAGACCATAACTAGTAGCCCTAGGTTTAGTTTTTAATTGTAAGTGATCAACTACCTTAGCATTTATAATGTTACAACATCTACCACTATCAATTATCATGCATAACACTTGATTCTTCACAATACACCTAGCATGAAAAATATTCTCCCTTTGATCTAGCCTAGGTGTTTCTTGTAAAGTAAGAGTACGCATGGTTACCAAGGTTAAAGGCTATTCGGTGCAATCTAGTTCTATAGCCTCCACGTCCTCCTCTTCTTGTCCATTACTCTCCTCCTTCACTTGATTTGGGAATATTTCTTCATCACTCACATAACCACCATTAGTGGTAAGGAGCACTTGCTTTTGGTTTGGACAATCCTTAGCATAATGACCTCTTACTTGGCCTTTATAACAAACTATGTCACGTGTCCTTTGCTGCGTTTGAGGTGCATTTGTGGGACGTCTTTGGCCTTGAGAACCTACTGGTTTAGGTGAGCTAAAAGCTCCCTTTTGCTGCATAGAAGGGTTAGAAGAATAAGAATTGGAATTTGAACTAGAGTTAGGAGGATACCTCTTTGGTGCATTCCAAGCTTCTTTCTTCTTCCTTTGATGCTGCTCATAGAGTAGTTGGGCTGAATGCACTAATGCATTGAGATACTTGATTTGTTGAATCTCAAGTGTGTCTTTAATAGCTTGCTTCAGTCCGGCCATGAATTGGATCCTTAAAGACCGTTGGGAATGATGAATTCCAGCCTTGAAGCTCAAATCTTCAAGCTCATTGAAGTACTCAGTTGGAGACTTGGTTCCTTGTTTGCATGTGACAACTTTAAGCCTCATGTGCTCGGTGTGTTCTTCTGGCACATACTTCTTTCTCATGACAAACTTCAGTTGGCCCCAAGTTTCAATAGGTGGCAAGGCCTTTCGGATTCTATCTTCCTTCATTCTGAACCACCAATTTCTAGCGGTTCCAACAAAGTGAATAACATCAACAACAACTTTCTCCCATTCTTCATAGCCCATATGATCTAGAATGAAGTTTGTAGCTTGCTCCCATTCTAGATACTTCTCCGGATTGAGATCTCCGCTGAATGGCTCTATTTTGACCTTAATGTCACACTTGCCAATTTGGGAGACTTCCTGATTAGTGTTGTTGTTGGTTTGCCTTTGTACTCCATAAGCCGGTGGAATCTCTTCTACAACCTCAGCTTGATTGTAGAAATCATCAAGGGGAGGATGCCATGGGCGTCTTTCTTCCCCGTGATACCCATATGTCACATCATCATATGGATTGTTGTATTGTTGTTGTTGATGATGAGTGGCTTGACGAAACCGTGCCGATTGCTGAGTATAGAGTTATTGATGTGTAACCAGCGGCTGCCTCGTCCCATTGCCTCTTCCTCTACCTCGGCTGCCATTGGGAGAATATTGGCCAGGTAGATCATTTTCTCTATTGTAGTTAGCAAGAACATCATGCTCTTCATCTTCTACATGTTTCTTGCCTTTGTTGCTAGATGAGGCAATATTCGGGTCATCGAAAAGTTGAATTGCAGGGGCAACTTTTTGACTTGCTTGAGATGCTTCTATTAATGTTGCAAGTTGCTCCTCAATACGCTGCATTCTCGGGTTTAGTGTCGCAGTTGCAACTTCCTCAGCTCATTGTTGACCATCTCTTATGCTCTCACTAATAGATAACCTAATGTAATCGATTGCCTCCTTAGTAAGATTCAATTCAGCTGGGTTAGGCTCAGTTGGGATCACCATTGTATCCTGAAAACAAGCAATAAACGAGAGAGAGTAGTGTGTTCCAAAAGCAATACGAACAAGCAATACCACACCTTAATCAAGCCAAAACTTGCCTCAAAGCAATCCAATCAACTAATTCATTTTTTGGGTTGAAATGAGGGAGTAAAGGTGTAGATATGGTGTTCTAATGATAGATAAAGGAAAATACACAATTCAAGCAATTAGCATGTATGGAACAAGACAAGCAATGCAATATATCCCTTTATAAGCTTTCAAACACAAGCAATCTCTCAATTGACTCTATGCAGGTTAATAAAGCCAATTAATGCATGCAAGGACAGAAATAAGGTAGGCTAATGTGACTTTTATTTCGTCACTTGTTTTTCTTCAAAGTGATTACCAACTACTTTTCTAGCAAGCAATTACTAGGGGTGAAAGTGGCTTGAAACTAGCTGGGGTAGGTCACTTCTTTTTCACTTTTTTTTATTTAAGCACAAACTACTCTTGTGCTAGAATGAACAAAGCAAAGCAATGCAAATAACGAATGCAAAAGAGGACAAAACGAACTAATTTTTTTTTATACTAAGTGACTATTGCTACCAATGAAACCAACTATAAGCCAAATTAAAAGAGAAGAATAGGGTATGGTCGAATTTATGGGATGCAATAACAAAAATCAACAATTATTAAACAAGCAATATTAATCTCTATCAATCATGCAATATGAATGAAAAACTCATAAAACTGTGGGAAAACAAAAGCTAATCTTAAATTGCGAATAAACTCAACCAATTAACCATAAACATGCAACAAATCCCTTAAATATCTCCTAGGTTGTTAGTTACTTGGGGGCAAGCAACAACAAAGGTTTGATTTTTAGGGTTTGGAGAACACGGTTAGGGTTAGGGTTTGAGAGCCGCGGTTTGGGTTGGGTGCCGCGGGGTTAGGGCTAGGGTTTCAAGGGTTTGGCGATGGTAGGGTGGTTCGGTTGGTGGTTTCGTAATGGTGGTTGTCGGCAGTTTTTGGTGGTGGAGGTGGCGGAATTCGATGGTTTTTGTATGGAAAAATCAGTTTTGGTCTCATCAGTTTTGGTCTCAAAAATTCTATCTTTGGGTAAAGGTGCGAACTTTGGGATCAAAAACTGAATTAAATTGACTAGAAAGCAAATTAAGGAAAGAAGAAATTACTTGGCGAGACGTTGGATGAATGATACCACTTGATATCCCGTGATATTGCTGGCTCTAATACCACTTGATACGTGATTGCCTCGGATTGCTCCTTAGAAACCTCGTATGTAACCCACACAAGTCCCGATCTTGCCTTGTAATGTGATTTCGATCCTGAAATTGCTTAAACAATGAGAAACTTGTGGCACAAGTAATAAGAAGGAGTTGAAGAATGACGAAACCGAGTTTGATAAATTGAAGGAATCAACTTGACAGTTCAATTGGATTAGCTCGACGACGTGGAAATCCAGTCGGATGGCACTTATGAGGAGAGACCGCTTAAAATAGTAGAGCACCAAGTTAAGCAGCTACGCAACAAAGAAGTACCTCTAGTACGAGTACTTTGGTCCAAGGATGGCAATGAAGGTACAACTTGGGAAGCCTGGGAAACCGAGCAAGATATGCAGAGATGTTTTCCCCAGTTAATGTCTTCTTAAGTACCATTAGTATTATCTTTTTAAGGGGGTACTAGACCCCGTAGTATCCTCACAGTGTGAGTTCAGTAGCTATCTTTCCTATCCGAGTTTAATCTTTGTAATCATATTAGTTTTGCCCTTAAGGCACTTTTGTATCGCATCAGTAGTTGGAATGTCGAACCCTGCCGGTGACACTCTTTCTCGTAAGGGTGTCCCCTTCTGAAATCTATATTATGATTATGGATTATCATATTATATCCTTAAGTGTTGAACCATCGACCTTGTTCCATCATTAGCTTAAGATAAGAAAAAGTTCGAGCTAAACCCTGATTTAACTTTATGACATATTCATTGTATTACTAAGTTCGCCTCAAAATGTTACTCTTTATACCATAACGAAATTGTAAGTTATAAAATCAAAAGTTTCAATATAGATTCATGGTGGTGAATAAGAATGGACTTTTACCTCCCACCTTGGCCACGTGGTTGAGGTAGAACTCCATGTCTTATTCCTATGAAGATATACACTCTAGGCGATTGTATTGGATATAGTTCCCGATACTGATCACATTGGTGGAACTAACCACGCAGTCCCTCGAGTTTAACCCTGCTTACGAAAAACTGCATTTTTATAAATATTGTAAAACATAATATAAAGGGACACTCGAACCACATCTCGGTAGTGTAATATATTCGAATACAACGTCGTAAAGATGGTTACTCCCTCTTGGGAGATAACCATCACATATCCCAATAAGTAACTTCTTTAGAAACCGTAACTCGAGATTCTTCTTCTGAGGCATGGCCCTTACACTTTCAAAAAACTTCGAATCATCTCGAAAGTTATTGAATATCCAGCATAAAAGAATTGTCCCGCAATGACTCTATTCTAGAGGTATAGAATGGATTGGTCATTTTCTTACTCGCTCCCTAGAAACAATTAAGCGCTCGTTTCAGTTAGGATGCTTATTCTATAAGCAGTGCAACTTTTATATTGGGAAAGCCAACCAAGCACTTCCGTGGGTATGACTCAAGTTAATAAATAAACCATTCCTATTTCTTGATTTCGTTAGACCCCATAAGTTCAATGATGAGAATCTTTTTACGGAATACTAATTTAGCGATTCCTTAAGAAGAATGTGCAATAGTAACTCTCCTACTCGTATAGTCGCTTTAACAAAAGAACGAAATGTTCTTTAAGGGGGTACTAGACCCTTTATTGTTTCCTCACGATTGTTAGTCGCTACCTTCCGTGCTAACCTTGTACCGCCCTAAGACTTTCCTAGTTTCGGGGACGAAACTAATTTTTAAGGGGGTACTATTGTAATATCCGCAATATTCCAAGGTTTTAAAACCAAAATATAATATAATATTTATTTTTATAATTCTTTCTCTATGTAAAAGAGAATTTTTTAATATATTATAATAACCCTTATTTTTCTATTTAAAAAGAGATTATTAAGTAAATTAAATTAAATTAAATAAAATTCAAGAATTTGATTATAAGGGTTATGAAGAGTTGAAAGCATTTAAATAAAAATAATGCTTTATTATTTCGAACTTATTTAAATAAAAAGATGTACAACAAGCTAGTAAAAATACAATGACAATTCAATAAAAAGGATGCAAGAGTCGGGACTTCAACCCGAGACCTCTTGCATCAAACGCCCTTCCCTCAAACCGCTAGACCAAGGTGACTTTCTACTCATCTACCCCACCCTTTTTATTTTATATCAATTTTTCTCTTCTTCTTCAAACAAGTCAAAGTGAGTTTGATTGATTTGACATGGGGGCAATGCATGTTCACCTCCTTCTTCCTTTGCTTGCAAGAATGGCCTAATGACATCCTTCCTTACCTTATCTTCAACAAACACACATATGACCAATAGATGATCATCCTCTTCCTCTCCATTGGTGCAAACCAATTGCCATGGATCACCCCCTTGCTCTCCTTTGCCTATTTAAAGGAGCTCCAACCTCCTCCAAATTCACACCATTCTTCCATCCTCCTCTCTACTAGCAAACTCTCTCAAATTCTAGTTCAAAATCAGCCTTTCAAAGTCCTAGTTTCCCATTCAAAAGCTCCTCCAAAGAGCGTTGTTTTTCCCCTGGTGTCATCCGCCTGGTGCCGCCGGTCTCCCCTGCATCCTCCTCCTCTGTATTCTGTAATACAAGAAGCAAATAGGGTATAAAATTTAATCCCTTTTTATTTTATTAATTCAATTAAATCATGTTTTATTAAAATAAGTTGTTAGTATGTTTAAACAATTCAAATATGAATTAAACTACAAAATTCTAGTTAATAGAAATATTAGGTTGAGATATTATTAGTAGAAGAAGAAGATTAAATAGATTTAAATAAATTAAATAGATCTCAAAATAATTGATTAGCCTACAAGTTTTTTTAATTATAATCTAATAAAAATATTTTTGGAAGACCTTGTTAGTTGAAAAATAGATTTAATAAAGTATTGAAGATTTTTCTTATATAATATTAAAGTATATTGGGAAAGATGTGCTACCTTCATAATATTAAAGGAATCTTACAAAAAGTATTTTATAAAAATTACTAGTATAAGAGATGTAGTTTTGATATTAAAAATATTATTTTTATAGAGGAATAAGTTTATTTATATAAGATAATTATGTTGCATATCTCTAAGTGTAGAGAATTTAAAGATATATAAAATTATTTATAATAATAATAATTATGATAATAAAATTATTATTGAAGTTGCCATATCTCAAGGTGTAGAGATTTCCATAGATATAGCTTTAATAATAAAAATATGGTAGTGGTAATAAATTCTTATATCATATTATAATAGTTGCAAGACATAATTATTTTAAATAATTTTTAAGAAGTTCTTATAAAAGTATTGTTACAAAATTAGTAGCACATGGACTATAGTTTTATATTAAATATTGCTTTTATAAAGGGATAATATTAATTATATAAAATATTAGGTTGCCTATCTCTAAGTGTAGAGAATAACAAGTTATATGAATATAATTATATTAATAATAGTTATATTAATAAAGTTATCATTTAATAAAATATTAATTTAATGTATCTCTAGGTGTAGAGATTTTCCCTTCAAGGCATAAACTTTTATTGTAAATATAAGGGATATAGAAATAAAATAATTTATAACATTATATTGCTAAGTATATAAAAATATCTTACATGAAAATATATTGTAAGATATAGGAAGATATTATTTTGTGACCTAAGATATCATTAAAATATACTATAAGTATAAACAAGGATATGTTAAGCCATGATCATATATAATATAAACTATAAAGTATGGAAAGAAAATGAGAATAAATAAATAAGATTAAATTAATATTATGTTAGTTTTGGGGAAAGCTACTTTATAAAGTAAATAAAGGTCCTATTTATGGAAATTACTAAGATTTTGGTAAATATGATTGGTGTAGTGCAAAACCTCCTCAATCGTAGTGCCCCTAACGAAATGATGTGTACTCAAAATAGATTTAAGGTCAGCATTTAATCCGTCAATGAACTTAGAGATAACAAACCCCTCGGGGAACCGTAGGCCAGATCTATAGACTAGGATCTTGAGCTCTTTGTAGTACTCATCCGGCGTCTTGGTTCCTTGCTTCAACTGCTCTAGCCGAGCATGCAATCGAGCGGTGAAGTCCTCGGGTACAAAACGATGCCTTAGGGCAACCTTTAACTCCTCCCAAGTATCAATAGCCGGATAACCATTATATGCTCTTTCTTCCCTATCCTCAATCTACCAATGGTAAGCAAAATCAATAAACTTAATGGTGGCAATGGCTACCTTCTGGGCGTCCGAATATTGGTAGAAGTCAAAGACATGTTCCGTCTTATGTTCCCACTCCAAGTAAACTTCGGCATTGGTAGAACCTCCAAAAGGTTGCACTTCCAGCTTCACGTTAGGCCCTCTTCCATAACCTTGGTCCAATTCTTGACCTTGGTATCCCCGCATGGGTTGTGGAAGTTGCCTAACTGCTTGATGATTCACACGCCCCGCGCCTCGTCCTCCAGCAGGATGCCTCGGTTGACATGGGGCCATTGGAGCTCTTGGTTGGAAATCCCCAACATACTCTTGACCTGTAAAGTTAGCGGGGCCCGAAGGCAAAGGCATAGTAGGATACGTAGAATGAGGAAAAGAATGGAAAGAGTGGATACCTGATTCTTCTCGATTGGTACTCGGGAGAGTGTGGTAGGAAGTCATTGGAGCCGTCGACAGGGTCGTTACCACGGCGGGCAGGTTCGCTAACGCGGTATACGGACTCGGTACCGAAGTCGTCAGACTCGGTAACAAAGCACCGTAAGTTACTTGGCCCGAATTTGCTCCCTCTTCGTAGCTTGCTTGAATTCCGTGATGCGACCCCCGTCATGGATGCTAGCCAGGAGGACGACGCATTCACACTTCGTTTCGATGGCCCCATTACGCTCGTGGCGCGCCTCTCCACAGGCCACGACGCGTCCCTCGTCGCACCGACACACACAACCTTGTGCGTCCTCGGCGTCGAGGAACCTCAACTCGAGCCAACAGTGCCAACCATCACCACCTTGGCACCATCGGACTCAAGCCTTGCACCGTGGCATGGATCGCGTCTTGAGGTTCTCGCAAGCCACGGACAACCCCCCATGCCAAGCCTCGACGTCGAGACCATCGTGCCAAGACTCGGCATCGAGTCGCATTTTGAGGTTCTCATGACCCTCGCGCCAGCGCCCTTGCCAGCGTCCTCGCCAGCGTCCGCGCCAGCGTCTAGTGTCGCGCCGTGACCTCGCCAGCGTCGTGTCCGAGCCTCGCCAGCGCCGCGCCAAGCATGTCGTGACACTGCGAGCACGGTCACGAATGACCTATCTATTTCTAGTAGTTTTCTGCACTATTTCCATTATAGAACATTGCCATTAGTTTTATGATTTTAGTAAGTGATTTATGGGCCTTGCGCCGAGGATTTATGGACTCGCGCTGATGGGCCTTAGCCTGCGTGCTAACCCTAGGCGCGCCCCGCACCACTAGGGTTTTCTAGCTTATTTTGTGCCGCCTCTCTATAGAAGGGGGGCCTAAACTCATTTATTTAGCAGCGCACACTTTGGGATTAATTTAGTCGAGGTTTTCTCCTAGTTTTTCCCTAGTACCATTGCGCCGCCATTGCTATTTCATTCAAAGCTCTCGTGTTCTTGCATTGTTCAACATAGTTCGTGCCATAATCAAGTCTTCTGCTGTGTTAATTCGAGACCTACTACTCAAACACCGTTCGATCCGAAGCATCCCATACGAGGGACGCATCAACTGGCATTAGAGCCAAGGTTTGAGTAAGTCTCGATCAACCCTTTTCGTTCATTCTCACACGTATTTCCGCTACATAAAACCCTAGAATTCATCCTCCACTTCGCAAATCCGCCATCTAGGGTCCGAATTTTTTTTTCTTGCATTCGTAAATTGTTAAAAAAAAACAAATCAATCGTGACCTAACTCGATTGATCTATTGATTTTGGTGAAGATTTCGCTTTGTCTTGCTAGTTGCATGAACATAGGGTTTGTTTTTTCAATTTCTCTTGTGCTTCTTTCGACTTTATTGCGTGTTGATATTGCTACTTGTGTTCTACGATTCTAGAGGAGTAAACCTAGTCTCGTTAGTATTTAAAAAAAAAACGTACTTCGACTACCATAGCCAAAATAAGGTAAGGTAGTCGATTGTGTTACAAAAAAAATAAATATTTTGGACGTTCACAAGCCAAAATAAGGCAAGAACGATCCTTTGTGTTGGTTTATTTTCCCACGCACTCATTCCATCATATCTTCTGTTGTCTTGTTGATCTTGGTTGCAACTTATTCTTGACGTGCTTGCTTGCTTTGTGATTTTCGGATCCAAATCTTAGATCGAGATCGAGCGACCTTAGCCTAGCCAATCCTTGTTCGTGTGGTTTGAACTAAAGGGTAGGCTTGACTTAAGCGAACCGTAACTCGTTGTTTTTGTTGCTTGTGAACTTCTTACGGCTTCGATGACTGGTGTAACTATAGGTACCATGTCCGAATCCGCAAACGAGGACAACCGAGAGAACCCGCCACCGGCGTCGCAACCACAAAATCAAACCAATTGGAACCCCGAAGTTGTGGCGCGTATACAAGAACTCGAAACGTTGTTAGCCGAGAGCCAAGCTCAATCCAAGCACACGGTGCCGGGAGCCCATGCCCTCGCCTCGGAGATCCACGCGAACCCGGGGGTGTCCGCAGACGACGTAGCCAAAGCTCGTGCCAAGGGGAAGAAACATGCCCAGACATCCTCACAATTCAGCACCATGCATCGCATGGAGTCGATCAAAGAAAGCCGCCAACATGATAGGCACGATGGTGGTCCCCGGACCGCGGATCGCTATCAAATGGCGCGAGATTACCGGGACACACAAGCGTACGACGTATATTCCGATGAGGAGTACAACTCCAAGGAGTATAGACGCCATCACATGAGTGGAGATCCCAAGAAAAAGCATAAACAGAAAAAGATGCCGGCATATGTTTACGAAACCCCAAAGCGGAAACACGGGGCCAAGTATTACGATGTCGACGCATACAGAGTTGAGGACCACCTCGGGCATCAAAGTGCTCGGAGTCCGTTCTCCGATTTTGAAAATGATTATGATGAGTTTTCTGATTACTCTAATGAATCGTCTTTTGAGCATCCACATGTGCAGGATCCGGAAGAACTAGACCACCGGCCTTCGGATTGGATTCCGCCACCGCACCTTGCCAAGAATCGCACCGAGTACGACCGAGTCTATGGCTCAGGCCGCAATCACGCCGCAAAGGGAAGACGCGACAGGAATCGAGACGCTCGACGTCCGCGGAGGCCCGATGATGGAGACGATCCGGATGATGGCGATGACGATCCACCACGAGGCCCGCCTCGGCACCGGCGCGACAGGCGAGCGCATTCTCCTCGGCGTGCCAGCCCTCGACGCGATCGAGAGCACCGCGATGCTAGGGATCCACGCCACAACCGACGAGATATTAAGGTAAAATTCGAACCCTTTTACGGTTCTTATGATCCTGACGCTTTTATCGAGTGGTTGCAATGTACGGAGCACACGCTCCGACACTTAGGTTATGAAGATGACGAGAAAGTGGAAGTTGTGACTTTGCACTTCCATGGTGCCGCTAGGACTTGGTGGAACCGATTCGAGTCCGAAAGGATTCGACAAGACAAACCCCTAATCCGAGAGTGGCATCAACTCATCTACATCTTGAAGAAGAGATATATTCCGGCAGATTACAAGGACAAGATGCACATAGAGATTATGCGCATCAAACAAGGATCGAAGCTTGAAGACATGTTCATCAAGGCGGGAATGAATGTGTCGCCCTCGGTGATGAAGACGAGGTTCATCTCGGGTTTGCGACAATCCATACAAGATCGGTTGGAAATTCTTCCAATCAAGGACATCAACAACTTAGTTCACACTGCCATGCAAATTCACAAACAAGAAATGCGAACCAAGTCGGGTTGGTCCAATTCGAGGTATGTCTCTAACTCTGGTCAATCCGGTTTTTCTACTAATCAGGTTGCTCCTTCTTTTCCAAGTGCTTCGACAGGTTCCAAGGCCAAGACCGAAGCCACGCCTTCCAAGGCGCCAGCCGCACCACGCAGTGCCGAGCCAAGTGCCGATCGTGCACGAGACATGGCATGCTACAAATGTGGGGGCCGTGGCCACATTCAACGAAACTGTCCAAATGCAAAGAAAGTTTTGTTTACAACACAAGGGGAGCCGTATGATAGCCAAGATGAAGAGGAGATCGAGCCACCGTTGACCGAGGATGCCGAGCTAGAGTGTGACCCTTCGGAGGCTCTCGGCGTTGCCAAACTCCAATTGGTGACAAGGCGCGCATTGAGCATGCGTGAGGCGCCAAAGACGGATCAAAGGGAGCAACTCTTCCACACTAGATGTTTGGTCAACAATGTCTCTTTGAGCGTGATCATTGATTCGGGCAGCTGCGCCAATTTCCTCTCCAAAAAAGTAGTTGATCACTTCCAATTGCCGACCACACCCCATCCACAACCTTTCAAGCTCCAATGGATATCCAATGATGGAGGAGATTGGGTCGACAAACAGGTAATCTTCAACTTTTCAATTGGTCAATACTCGGATTCTATCCTTTGTGACGTAACGCCAATGGACGCCACACACCTTTTGTTGGGGCGCCCATTGCAATACGATCGTCGCGTGCTTCACGACGGGTATTTGAACACTTATATGTTCAATTACCACGGGAAGTGCGTGACCCTCTTACCTATGTCGCCTAGTGAAGCTCTACAGGATGAAGCCGAAAGGCAAAGACAGAAAGTTAGCGACAACGGCACCGGCGCGCCAAACACGACGCCAACAACGTCCATAGCGAAACCAACCGCTTCCAAAGGCGTTTTTGGTGCCCACACGCCTCAGAACAGAAATGAAGATGGGAAAGATGGGACGCGCCGACAGCAGCTGGAGTCGGGCCAGAAATTCACGACTAGAGGCGTCGGCAACGCGCCGAACGCCACAGATTTCGATAAGAAGGGTCTTCAGCAGTTTTCGGGCAATTCCATGGGCGTTTCTGTTGCAAAACAGATTAAAATTGACTTCCCACCAGATTTGAAGAAAAAACGCCCGGGAGAAGTCAATTTGAGCAAGGGCCTGCCGAGTACGTCTCCTAGCGTCGCGCAACACGCCGTCGCTGCACGGAAACTGGGATTTCAGGACCTACGGGACGAATTTCACGGCGTTTCCAGGGGCGTTGATTCAAAAATTTCAGAGGCTATCACATGTCCCAAAATCGCCCCAGAACCATCTCGTACAAGCTCCGACGCCGAGCCACCTTTGCTTGGCACATGCCAAGATCGTCTTCTCTTAGCCAGACGTCGAGAAATCCATTCATGGGAGTCTTTCTTGTTTCATTCTTTTTCCCCTTCTTTCTATTACTAAATCTGTGGATTCTTCACTTCCTTATTGCATTTTGTCTCTTTTGAAGGAATTCGAAGACGTGATGCCCGATGAGCTACCGGAGGGCTTGCCGCCGATCCGAGGGATCGAGCACAAGATCGATCTAATGCCAGGCGCCTCCCTTCCGAATCGAGCTGCTTATAGGACTTCACCAAGGGAAACCGAAGAGCTACAACAACAGGTTCAAGACCTCTTGAACAAAGGCTTTGTTCGAGAATCTTTGAGCCCGTGCGCCGTGCCGGTGATCCTTGTGCCAAAGAAGGATGGTTCGTGGCATATGTGCGTCGACTGCCGAGCCATTAATCAGATTACAGTGAAGTACAAGCATCCGATCCCACGGCTTGATGATATGCTCGATGAGCTCCACGACGCCGCCTTGTTTTCCAAGATCGATCTCCGGAGCGGTTACCACCAAATTCGGATGCATGAAGGCGACGAGTGGAAAACCGCATTCAAAACCAAGCATGGTTTGTATGAATGGCTTGTCATGCCTTTTGGCTTGACAAACGCCCCTAGTACTTTTATGCGGCTTATGAATTTTGTATTCAGAAAATTTTTAGGACGTTTTGTCGTTGTGTATTTTGACGACATCTTAGTATTTTCTAAAGACTTGGACTCTCACGCGAGGCACCTTAGGTTGGTGTTAGAATGCCTTCGCAAACATTCATTGTATGTAAACCTAGACAAGTGTTCGTTTTGCACGGACACGACGAATTTTCTTGGGTTCGTCGTGTCCAAGGATGGGCTAAAAGTGGATGACGACAAGATCCGCGCCATCCGAGAGTGGCCCACCCCTACGACCCCGACGATGGTTCGATCCTTCTTAGGGCTCGCAGGGTTCTATCGGCGTTTCGTCAAGGACTTTAGTTCCATCGCCGGGCCACTCCATACTCTGACCAAGAAGGCAACCACAATCAAGTGGATGCCTAATCATGAGGCCGCCTTTCAGGCCTTGAAACAAGATTTGTGTAGCGCTCCGGTCTTGCAATTACCAGACTTCACCAAGCGCTTTGAGATCGAGTGCGACGCCTCAGACTAAGGCATAGGCGGAGTACTCCTTCAAGAGAGACGCCCAATTGCATATTTTAGTGAGAAACATACGGGGGCAACTATAAATTACCCGACATATGACAAGGAGTTGTACGCGCTGATTCGGGTTCTTAAGACATGGCAGCACTATTTGTGGCCAAGTGAATTCGTGATCCACACGGACCACGCGGCCCTGGCTTATCTAAAGAGTCAAACGACTCTTAACAGGCGCCATGCTTGGTGGGTGGAGTTTATGGAAACCTTTCCATACATCATCGCCCACAAGAAAGGAAAGGAAAATGTCGTGGCAGACGCACTGTCACGCAGGTATGTTCTATTGACTCAATTACAGGCCAATTTGCTCGGGTTCTCCTTGATTAAGGAGTTATACTTGCATGATCCATATTTTAAACCGATCATGGAGAACCTCGAGCAAAGTCGAATCCATGAGTCCTATTTTTTGGGCAATGGGTACCTCTACCGAGCCGGGAAGCTTTGCATTTCGGCCTCGTCGGTAAGGCATCTACTGCTTAAAGAAGCTCATGACGGTCGAGGCCACTTTGGCATAGCCAAAACCCTAGCAGCACTTCGTGAGCATTTCTTTTGGCCACACATGGCTTCCGATGTGCACAAGTATTGCCAGGGTTGTGTGCCGTGCCATACTGCTAAATCGAGGTCTCAACCTCATGGCCTCTACACGCCCTTGCCAATTTCGGACACCCCGTGGGAAGATCTCTCCATGGATTTTATCACGGGCCTCCCAATGACAAGGTGCAGTAAGGATTCGATCTTCGTGATTGTGGACCATTTTTCCAAGATGGCTCACTTCGTGCCATGCAAAGGAAACAACAATGCGACTGAAATCGCAAACTTGTTTTTTGAGCATGTCGTGAAGTTACATGGCATGCCTCGCACTATTGTTAGTGACCGAGACACGAAATTCTGTAGCCATTTCTGGAGGACGCTTTGGGAAAGCTAGGTACACAATTGTTGTTTTCCACCTCTTATCATCCCCAAACCGATGGTCAAACTGAGGTGACCAATCGGACCCTGGGCACCCTTCTCCGGACGGTGCTCAAACATAATCCACGCCGGTGGGAGGATCTAATTCCTTTTGTTGAGTTTGCTTACAACAGGTCCAAACACTCGGCTATCAAGATGACGCCGTTCGAGATCGTATACGGCCTCAATCCACACTCTCCCACGGATCTTGTCCCTCGACCCTTGAAGAACGGCGAGCACATCGACGCGTCCAACCTCACCGACGCCATCCGCAAGTTGCACGAGCGGACGAGGACTCAATTGGAGCGTCGAGCAAGCCAGTACGAGGCGCAGCATAACAACGGGAGGAAGCGCATGATTTTCAACCCCGGGGATCTCGTATGGCTACATCTTCGCAAGGACCGTTTTCCGGACTCTCGGAAGACCAAGCTTCATCAACGAGGAGACGGCCCTTTCAAAGTCTTGGAGCGCATAGGGGACAACGCATACAAGATCGACCTCTCAGGCAAGTATTCAGTGCATTCCACCTTCAATGTTGCCGAACTCTCCCCTATGTTGAGCCCGCTTATGAGGAAACGGGGACGTTTCCCAACCAAGTGGGGGAGGGTGATGCGACCCCCATCATGGATGCTAGCCAGGAGGACGACGCATTCACACTTCATTCCGATGGCCCCATTACGCATGCCAGGACTCGAGCCATACAGACCGCGACTCAGTCGATCGTGGCGCGCCTCTCCACAGGCCACGACGCGTCCCTCGTCGCACCGACACACACAACCTTGTGCGTCCTCAGCGTCGAGGAACCTCAACTCGAGCCAACAGTGCCAACCATCACCACCTTGGCACCATCGGGCTCAAGCCTTGCGTCGTTCCATGGATCGCGTCTTGAGGTTCTCGCAAGCCACGGACAACCCCCCATGCCAAGCCTCGGCGTCGAGACCATCGTGCCAAGACTCGGCATCGAGTCGCATTTTGAGGTTCTCGCGACCCTCACGCCAGCGCCCTCGCCAGCGTCCGCGCCAGCGTCCAGTGCCGCGCCGTGACCTCGCCAGCGTCGTGTCCGAGCCTCGCCAGCGCCGCGCCAAGCATGTCGTGACACTGCGAGCACGGTCACGAACGACCTATCTATTTCTAGTAGTTTTCTGCACTATTTCCATTATAGAACATTGCCATTAGTAGTTTTATGATTTTAGTAAGTGATTTATGGGCCTTGCGCCGAGGATTTATGGACTCGCGCCGATGGGCCTTAGCCTGCGTGCTAACCCTAGGCGCACGCCGCACCACTAGGGTTTTCTAGCTTATTTTGTGCTGCCTCTCTATATAAGGGGGGCCTAAACTCATTTATTTAGCAACGCACACTTTGGGATTAATTTAGTCGAGGTTTTCTCCTAGTATTTCCCTAGTGCCATTGCGCCGCCATTGCTATTTCATTCAAATCTCTAGTGTTCTTGCATTGTTCAACATAGTTCGTTCCATAATCAAGTCTTCCGTTGTGTTAATTCGAGACCTACTACTCAAACACCGTTCGATCCGAAGCATCCCATACGAGGGACGCATCATTCCGCCAAGGCTTCCCAATTGCATTGCTCCCATCCTAGCCTCGATTGAAACCTTAAAGGCTTCCATCTCCCGTTGTTGTTGTTTTACTCTTTCCTCATTCACCGTTTTGAGCCCTTGAATGGCTTGAAACAGATCTTCCATGGTAATAGCAGAAGAAGTCACCTCTCCCTCGATAACTCCCTTGTTTTTGTTGTTAGGGTCGTCCATAGTGTTCCTAGAGCACAAATCTCAACACACACAACTAGGAAAGCGTGTCAATGGATCCCACACACGCAAGGGTCCTCAAACCGATCCTTAAGCAATAAAAATTGGTCGTTAGAAGGGTCGGTAAGGTCTTTAACGAGGTAAAAAGGTGAAGCAAGAAAATAAACAAACAAGTAATCTTACAAGGAAACTCGACACACTTCAAGAGGTGATACACAAAAAGGTAAAGGAAAGGTACTTGAGTTTATATTTTTTTTAATTTTTAAATAACAAGACGTTAACGACGTAAGTGATGTAGGTGCCACCCTTGTGTTGCCTTACTTTTTCTCGGTCACTCCTCTTGTTTTACCGGTGACCGGATCTTTCTAAGAACAACCACTTTTTTCGCAAGGGTTGAGCTAGGAGGTGTTGGGTTCAATACCAAGATCTCCCTCCTAGCATTTTGACACTTTGAAGGAGGATGGGCGAACCAAAACTTCCCCTACTACACCCTAATTTCGAACAAACAAGATACTTTTCTTTTTTTTTTTAATAAATTTCTCGTTCCCTTAATCCTTTAAGCCCTTTTCGTGAATTACACACAACCCTTCATGTGCCAAGTGCAATTAAGGATAGGAATTAAGGCTAAGAACTCAAGGGTTGGGATTGGAAAAAGGCACAAATCGGTTCAGATTTTAAGCACACAACGTAGGCGAACAAAGATGGAAGGAGACCAATTTCTATGTGCTTAACAATCGAGTTTAGGAGTCAAACCTCGCGTGGATCTGATACCACACGATACGATCGTCCTTAGTTGAGTCACGGTGCGAGCGAATTGACTCCAGAAACTGACAACCTTACTAGGTGATTGACGGCTTACAACTCGAACAATCGGCACAAGGTTGGCGACGAGCCGCAGAGTCGTTAACATGGGGATGTGAGGAGACGTGAATGAAGGAGATGATCGAACTGGATGGAAGATTGATGGGGATATGGACTCTGAATGACGGATATGACTCACCGACGTTTGAGAGAACTAGGGACTTGGATATTACGCACCAAGTGCTCTTGAGAGATCGATATTACTCACAATCCGATCAAGAACAAGACCTTCAAAGAGACGAATCTTTGCATTCAGCAAAAGAGAGTTTTTATCAATTCAAAGGTACGTAAAAACGATACATCAAAGGCCTTTTAAACCCCTAGGACGATCCACTTCTAGGACATTAAACCAAGCATTAAAAACGAAACATTAACAAAGCATTAAAGATGTCTATTCACATTTGCCAACAACCTTTGGCATTCAAACGCAAGGTCGGTAACGTTAACGAGGCTGAGCTCGTTACCGAGGAAACTAACGAGGTTGGCCACCTTGTTACCGAACCCTAAGGGTCGGTAACGTTAACGAAGCTCGTCGCATTAGCAGCGAGAGCAGTTTTGATCTGACGGTGCAGGGTCTTCGCCATGGATCGAGTAATTCGCGCCACCGGCTCCTCTTGCTCTTGCTTCTCACCCTCGGTGTCCTCCTTGGCGTCCCGGCTTCACTCGGTGAGATCATGATGGGAAGGATTCACATCAGGTTTAATCTCTCTCAAGTTGATTTTTATTAATGAAATTGCAAAGTATAAATAGTGAATACAAAGCTAAATCTTGGAGAGTAAGAAACAAGCATGGTCGGCCCTAAGATAGAGAGAAAGCCCATGTCTTGCTTCCCAAGATATAATAAAATATCTATGCTATAAAAAACTAGATCTCCCTTAAATAAAATAAATTATGAATGATTTATTTATTTAAGGAAAATATCCTAACAAACTTAAAATATCTAATAGATAGAATAAAACATAGGAGAGAGAACATTCAACCAACTAACACCAGCCTAGGGTCGAATTTTTCTACTTTATTGAAATAAAAACGTCCAAACATAGTAAAATAATTAAATCGATATTTTCCATATTTAGATTGGTCAAGTGAAAGGGTTGAATTTGACCCATGTAACAACTCATCTCACCCGGTCACTTACTAAATTCAGCCCTAAAGTGAGACAAGTTATTTCATGTTTCTAAATAAGGAAATAGGTGTGAAAACTCGGCCCATTGAATTAATCCATTGAATCTGGGCTTAGTTGATGCCGAATGCAAGTGACCCATCTCGTCTTGCTGGACCCTTCAACAATGGCTGCCAATCGAACTAAGATTGTTGTTGTGCCTTGAGCAATCTTCTTAGCCCGACTCCTAGTAATTGGTCCATCAGATGGCACTTGAATCAACTCATCGACGTCGGTATGAGACATGGCTGGCTTCACTGCATCAAACAACAAATTGGCAACGCGTTAAAGGAGCAATGGATGGCGTCGCTCGACGAATGGACATGGATGATCCAAATCTTGTAACCCCGGACGGCATTAGGTCAGTAACTGGCTATCAAGTAAACAGTAATTCTTTAAGAGCCGTTAGAGAGGATGCCGAGGTTACCCAATTACGGGAACGCCTCAAAGCCCTCGAGGACCGAATTACTCAAGTCCCAAGGGCCCCACAACCAATAGCAGTGGAAAGACGGGATGGATATACGGATTCTCCCTTTGTACCCGCTATCGCAAGGGTAGACATCTCTCGAAAATATCTCGTCCCCGATGTACCCAAGTACGAAGGGGTTACGGATCCAGACCAACACATAGCCGCGTTCAAGCAAGCTTTGAATATTAGCATAGTTCCCTTCGATATGAAGGAAATTGTCATGTGTCGTTGGTTTGGTAACACGTTATCAAGGCCTGAACTTAATTGACATTCTTATTTACCCCTTGGGAGTATTTCGTCTTTTGCTGAGTTGGGTGACAAGTTCAGGATCAGATTCGCAAGTAGTCCACATGCTAACAAGCGCTCCAGCGACTTATATCGCTTGGTCCAAAAGACCGACGAATCCTTGAAAGCTTTTCTAAACAGGTACAACGAGGAGTTGATCACCATAGAAGGATGTGACGCGGCTACAGCCGTGGAAGCGTTTCGATGAGGCATCTCAACTGGTAATCCTGATCTTTATCGTGAGTTAACTAAATATCCTTGCTCGAATTTCAATGAGGTACAAGTAAAGGCGTTGGCACACGTGCGATTAGAAGAAGAGGACCTCTTCTCCAATAAAGCTGTTAGCCCTCATCGACGAGAACGCTAGCAAAGGCAACGAGAAACCAGATATGTTCCATACCCTAATCCATTTCCTGCTAAGTCAACTATAAACACAGGATTCTCTAAGACGTTCGAGCGATACGAAGATCCAAAGCTACCCCCAAGGTTGTCTCACTACAACTTTCGGGTAGACGCGACAGAAGTGGTTCGACCTCTCATCAAAATGGGGGATACCATTAAGTGGGCAAGAAAAAGTAAAACGCCATCATATCAGAAGGATAAATCCAAATGGTGTGACTTCCACTTTGATCACAGTCATAGAACGGACGAATGTATCGCACTACGGAAAGAGGTAAGTGAATTATTACGCAGGGGGTATCTCAAGGACTTGATATCAGAAAGAGCAAGGGAACAACTAGAACGCAACAAAGGGAAAAGGCAGTCCACCACCGCCATCCAAGCACACAGGGGTAATCAACGTCATTACTGGGGGATCCAAGGTTTGTGGTGTTACTTATTTTGCAGCTAAGAGGATTGCAAGGAGTACTCGGAGAGAGGAGCCCAGAATTTCTATTCGGAAGGGTAATGACGTGATGCCCATTACCTTCAACGACATAAAGAAGAAGAAGTCCATCATGATTGATTAATTATTTCTTTAACGATAGCAAACTTTCTTGTTAAACGAGTTTTGATTGATAATGGAAGTACTACTAATTTGCTTATGTTGGATGCCTTATACAGCTTAGGTTTGGGTTTGGATGACATAATCAAGAAGTCTACGACTTTGGTGGGCTTCAACGTTGAATCGTGTAACATATTGGGAGAAATCTCGTTACCCACCATTGCGTGTGGGGTAAACTATCAGGTGAAATTTCAAGTATTTGATTCTCCATCACCTTTGAATGTTATCTTGGGCAGGCCTGGATCCACGTAATGAAGGCCATTCCCTCGACTTATCATCAATGTGTGAAGTTCCCATCACCATGGGGAATACAAGAAATCAAGGGAGAACAGAAGATAGAAAGGGAGTGTTATTCCATGACCATGAGGACAACAACTTCAAAAACTCAATAAATTGAGGCAGAAAAGATGTCATCGGTATAGCAATTAAAGGACTGTAAGAACTTACTACATGAAGCCTGAGACGTAGAAGCTCGAAGAAGTAGCCCTCGATCCACTTGATCCGTCCAGAAAAATTAGATAGGAGTAGATCTGGAGCCAACCCTACGAGAATAGTTAGTTGAGTTCTTATGGTCCTATAGTGATTGTTTTGCTTGGACGAATGAAGATATGGTAGGAATCGATCCCGACGTGATCACACATGCGCTCAACGTTAATCCAAAAGTTCGACCAATCAAACAAAAAAGGCGTAAGTTTGCACCCGAATGAAATCAGGTAATAAACAATGAGGTAAAATCCCTACTCGATTTTGGAAAAATTAGGGAAGAAATATCCCGATTGGTTAGCGAATGTGGTTGTCGTTAAAAAGAAAAACGGGAAGTGGCGTGTTTGCGTCGACTTTACCGATTTAAATAAAGCATGTCCCAAAGATTCATTCTCGTTGCCTCATATTGACGCAATGGTGGATGCAACGGCGGGACATGAGCTTCTAACTTTGATGGAGGTGTTCAATCGATACCATCAGATAATGATGCACCCTGACGACCAAGAAAAAACCACATTTGTGTTGGTGATTTGTGTCAAGTCATCAAATCCCTATAAGAGCATGTTGAGGTTGTTAAGTCATATTGGTAATGTCAATTGGAGTATTGACATATATGACTTTCCATGATGGTTTAATACTTGTCATAAGATCCAAAAGTTAGATGGCAAACCAACACCGAGACAAGGAACCTCGTGTGCACCGTGGCAAGGGCGCGCCTTGTAGGTGGCGATGTTCGGTGCAAGTGCGGGGCTCGGCTTGGACCTCGGTTTTGAGGTTCAAGGCTCGGCTTTGGTTGGGGCGTGCCTTGTGAATGAACATGAGGTTCAAGACAAGGTTGCAAGGGCGCGCCTAGGGTGGTGCGATAATGCGGTGAAACTAGTGACACACATGCGAGGCTACGGTGGAGCACTCGGCGCGCCTAGGGCACTTGTCCAAGGCGTCGAGGACAAATTGTGAGGCTAAGGTATATAATTGAGCTTTGTAATTGAGTCTATAAGCTTTGTGCATATTCTAATGTGAATTAGGAAGCTTCTCTAAGCTGGGTAGATGCTTTAAGCAAGAACCAAAGCTAGAGTTTAGCTTGGCACATAGTTAAACATGCTAGAAAGAAGTTTGTAAGCTTCATACTAGCTTAGAGTAAGCTCTATGAGCTTGGACAAGCTCAAGACTCATTGTATAAGCTTTATAAGAAGCTCATGTAGCTAGGAACTAGCTCATGGAAGCTCAATCTAGCTCACACTAGCTCAAGCCAGCTCAACTAGCTAAAGGCTAGCTCATGGAGCTAAGGGGTAGTGACACTACCTAGGTGACCTAGCTAGGTACCTAGCTATGCTAGCTAGGTGGTGGGGCTGGTGGGCCGGCCCAAGGGGCGCGCCACATGGGCTGTTGGGCTGCATATGCACGCGTATGGCATGGGCTGGTTGCCTTGCCATTTGGGCCGTGTATGTGGGCTTTTGGATTGGATTTTTGGGCTTCTTTCTTGGGCCATTATATGCTGAAATTAAAAGGCTTTTGGAGTCCAAGGGGGGCTGTATTTGGACGCTCCAAATGATGACAAGGAGAGAGGGAAGGAAGTTATAACAAACTCCCTAAAATCACTCTCATCCACTCATTTGTGTAACCGCCATTCAAGGCAATTATTGGACAGTTTGTGGACGTCTATATAAGGGAAAAATGTCGTCCATTTGATGGTAAGAGAGAGACATGAAAATCAGTCCATTGTCCTACACAAAATCGGTGAGGAAAACACAAGTAGTCGAATTAGACTATGCGGTGTTTTGAGTGGAACTTCACTAGTGTTTCAAGCACGAACGTGGGCATCATGGATGGATCTTGAAGCATGAAGAAAGAACCTCAAGAGACGTTGGATGGGCAGAATGTTCAAGTGAAGGACGAACCCCAAACGTCTATCGAAGATGACTTCGTTCAAGTCAAAAACAAAGAGGAATCATCGGACTCGAATAAGGTACGCTTGTTCTCAATGGTTGTGTCTTGCCAACACTTCCATTGGTTCGTTTTGTTACGTTTTATCTCACAACGGTATTGCACAACCCTTGGCATGGAATAGGGGCAATATACGTTGAAGGAAAGCGGGATCTCATCCCGTGACTCGTAGCGTTATCCAAGTCGATTAACAAAGATATGAAAAGTGGTCGATGGTGATTGCCTTCATGGCCTACACCCACGAGACTACCCTTTAATGGGTCTACTCGTCATGCCTTGATTATCCTATGGATCTACAAGGATCGACTTTCCTTCAACAAGACAAAGCAAACATACTTAAATGATTGCATGCAAACCCTAACCCTAAAAACCAACAATCTTCAACGTATATTTGTGTTTATTTGCTTTCGTTTTGTTCATTTCCATGTTTGCTTTGTTGGTTTATCTTGTTAAGTTCGAGGATATGGCTAAACGAGTGGATAAAACGGTGAATGACATTACCTCACAATTGAGGGAAGTCAAGATAGAGCCTCCGAGTCCCATTCGGCCTAGTGAAGTACAAGGCGGTCTCATAGACTTCGACGAGTGGCTAGAAGAGTACAACAAGAGCAATTTATATTGGGATTGGGTCCTTGCTAACGTGAGGTGCGAACCTGATTTCAATGATACCTTACAAGGTGAGGTTTTAAGGCCTCAACCCTCCATGGTGATGGAGAATCGTGGTCTAAGACGAGATCATGAGGCAAGGCATGTGTACTAAACCAAGAAATAACGTCCCTAGGGGCGTGGCCTTGGGAGATGGAGGGGCCTCGGTGGGAGGCAAGTATTGGCAAGTGGTCTATGGGGACCAAAGGCCAAGGAAACCGGTGTATTGTTCTCTTTGTGGCGTGAGACACCAAGGCTGATTTTATACTTGTAATTGTTCCTTTTGATGTACGTGAGTGTATATACTTAGCATTAGATGTGTGCTATGAACTATGTGTGAATTTGTATGCCTTGAATAAAGGGCTCTAGTGTGTATTGATCGTAAAAGATCATGGATTGTTTATGTTTAATATAAACTATGGTTTGATTCAATGTTAATCTTAACGACATGTGTGCAAGGAAAAGGACTTAAGTCTAATTCTTGGAATCAACTTGAAAAGTTTGATTGTTGGTTCATTCACTTAGGATGATCCAATCCAGACTACCCTTGAGTCGACCATTCTTTTATTGGTACGACTCATGCTCTAGACTACCTTCGGGTCTACTAGAGTAATTAGATTACCTTCGGGTCTACTAATGTAAGGGTCTACTGGACCAGACTACCCTTGAGTCGACCACTCTTTGATTGGGACGACTCATACTCTAGACTACCTTCGGGTCTACTAGAGTAATTAGACTACCTTCGGGTCTACTAATGTAAGGGTCTACTGGATTGCCCCCCACATGAGAGGGCATGCACATGTTGGCCATGTATGCACTAAAGAACACATAGAAGAGATGGTAAGAGTCTCTTGATAAGATGCATGTGGAAATTCACTAAGTGATTTCATAAAAATCATGCTCCTTATGGAAAAGGGAAACAAGAAAGTCTTGATTGTTTTAGATTGAGGCTTGTGGTATAAATGTAGAGAGCAATGGTTGTATGAGAGTGAGATCTCTCATGGCTAAGTCAAGTAAGTTGACAAGGCATGAAAAGTGTCAAATGGAAGTTTGATACTTAGACATGATGAGTGGCGTTTCATGTCTAGATCATTTTATCATATGGTTGAATCCTATATTAAATGACTTGTTTAAATTATAAATGTGGTTTGATTTTGACAAGAATGAATGTTAGCATGTTATTTTGTCTTGATAAAGACATGGTAATGTCTAGAGAAATTGCGTTGCAAAAGGATTGGGATCGGCGCATAAAGTGGCTAGGGTTAGAACCCAGACACGCCTAGGCTAAGCCATAGGCGCGCCGGGTGGTGTCGTGACTCGACATCGATCCTCAAAGCGCTAGGCGCTCGTGGTTGGATCCCACGGAGCATCATAGGCACGCCCTAGAAGGGCCGCTGCCTAGAACCCCCTCGGTGCATGGCACTAGACGATGATCTTCGCATGGGGGAGGTGTTGTATCAATCGCAACACATAGGCCTAAGCCTTGGCACGATCTCGGGATCGAACATGCCTAGGCGCGCCGAGTCTAGCACTCGGTACATGGCAAGGCCAGGGATGCTAGGTAAGGAAAGGCATGAATCGCACGGACCCGACGCGTCGCAAACCAAGTGCGTAGCACTCGGCACGTAGCGACACGGTGCATGGTTTGAACCTCGGCAGAGTTGGCATGCGCAAAGGCGCGCCACGGCTGGGTGACACCGTAACCATGGCACGATGGGGTGTGCACGGCGCGCCGAGGCTGGTTGAAACCGAGCCTTGGCTTCGGCGAAGCATTCGACGCATGGCGTTGGTGTGCACTCGATTGGCACATGAGGCGCGCCTACCATAAGACATTTATTTGATTTGTTTAAATCAATGAAACCATGTTTGGCTTTCCTAGATTGGATTTAATTGAATTGTGATTAAGTTTGGAAACTTGGTCATCACATGTTCCATATGATTGTTTGAAAGGCTCATGTTGTATGTCATTGGCTTGGATGGTTAGAACTTGCTTGGAAAATTGAAAGGCTGGTTTAATGACTTTCAAAAGGACACGTTACGGTCTAGAAAAGACTATGAGGAATATATTGAATCCTCGGATCCAAGGAAAGTGTCAAGAGTCATTAAGGCTTGAGAATTGACAATTTTGGTTGATTATTCTTATGGTTGAGAAACCATTAAAAGGATTAATGGAAATAATGACATGGTGGATAAAAGACAAGTCTTAACATGTGTGTAAACACTTGTGGAAAAAATGATTGTCATATGAGCGTAATTCTTCTAGTTTTCTTTAATAGAAAATTTTGAGAAAGAAGAATTGAGTCATCTAATTGCAAAGATGATGATCCTATGGGAACTTCCAATGAATTGGTGGTTAGGATGAAAGGAACATAAAGTGGACTACTTTGTGTTTGAATGGCCAAGAGAAAAGTAATTTCATTAGGAACTCTTTCAAAGATTCTATATGCTTTGCATGATGTGATATAGAAAATTTAGCCACTTGTGGTTGATTAGTGTCTAATGAATCTATATTGAAATGACATGATCTACTTGGTAGAAACCAAGTTGTAAGGTTAAATGATAAGACCTTATTCTTCATTGATAATTTATGAAGATGTCAATGTATAGAGGTGAAGGTGGATTAGATTGTTCTAAATCTTCGTCTTGGTTGAAATACATTGAGATGGAAATAAAAATTCCATGGATATACACATGATTGAGAAACATCTTTGGATTTATGAACACACGGTTATAAGTTAGGTGTGTCATGACTTGGGGATGCTCAAGTGGATATTAAGATGTGGATATCTTGACATAGGCCATTTGTCAAAGATATGGTTGATGCATAAAGGCATTAGATGTGTATGAAACTTTCTAGGTTGGAAAGTTTGAAGACAAGTTGGATCACTCAACTTAGGAAGACCTTTAGTCGCGAATTGGTTAATTCCTACTTTGATTGGTGGCGCGCATTCTTGGAGTTACCAAGAGGCAATTTGCTATACTCCGACTTCTAGTTGGAAAGTGACATCTAAGTATGAGGGAACCTTGTAATGAGGCACATTCCATAACTTAGTGTCAACTCGTTTGATTTTTGTTAAGCACATCGAATTTGTTGATTTCTCTCCGAGAAGATTGGCATAAGTGTTTGTGTTAATTTCAATCAAGGGATGGGGGTAACAATCCTTACAACTCTTAGATTTGGACACCCAATTCCCCCACATCGAGATGGTGTGGGTTGAATTCAATGTGGAAAGCCAAAGTCGTAGAGTTGGAGAGCATTCATAATATTTCTTATTATTTTCCCATCAAGGTTTATGCTCTAGGCCACATGAAACCTAGTCTTGAAACAAAGTTTTCATTAATGAGTTTTGGTTGCTTATGTGGAGCATGATAGGAAACTCAACTATGCATATGTAGAAGTATAAGGCTTCTTCCAAGTTAGAGTAATTAAGGATGACTCAACTAAAGCATATGTGAGAGGATAAGGGACGTAAAAGCCTTGCTTACAAAAGCGTCAAATAAAAGGATAAGCGTAAGAAACTCATGTGTAAGAGTTACTACATGCACTTAGACAAGTTGATGTGGTTCAAACCTTAGGAGCACCACGATTCTTTAGTGCATGAATGTGATGATTACAGGGTGTAAATTCAAGTCTACGGACATTTACATCTATACGTAGAGTTTGTTTAATAATTTCGAGTTTTGATGACATGGCTCAAATGGGGGAGGAATGTTGGTGATTTGTGTCAAGTCATCAAATCCCTATAAGAGCATGTTGAGGTTGTTAAGTCATATTGGTAATGTCAATTGGAGTATTGACATATATGACTTTCCATGATGGTTTAATACTTGTCATAAGATCCAAAAGTTAGATCGCACACCAACACCGAGACAAGGAACCTCGTGTGCACCGTGGCAAGGGCGCGCCTTGTAGGTGGCGACGTTCGGTGCAAGCGCAGGGCTCGGCTTGGACCTCGTTTTTGAGGTTCAAGGCTCGACTTTGGTTGGGGTGTGCCTTGTGAATGAACATGAGGTTCAAGACAAGGTTGTAAGGGCGCGCCTAGGGTGGTGCGATGATGCGGTGAAGCTAGTGACACACATGCGAGGCTACGGTGGAGCACTCGGCGCGCCTAGGGCACTTGTCCAAGGCGTCGAGGACGAATTGTGAGGCTAAGGTATGTAATTGAGCTTTGTAATTGAGTCTATAAGCTTTGTGCATATTCTTATGTGAATTAGGAAGCTTCTCTAAGCTTGGTAGATGCTTTAAGCAAGAACCAAAGCTAGAGTTTAGCTTGGCACATAGTTAAACATGCTAGAAAGAAGTTTGTAAGCTTCATACTAGCTTAGAGTAAGCTCTATGAGCTTGGACAAGCTCAAGACTCATTGTATAAGCTTTATAAGAAGCTCATGTAGCTAGGAACTAGCTCATGGAAGCTCAATCTAGCTCACACTAGCTCGAGTTAGCTCAACTAGCTAGAAATTCAGCTCAACCTAGCTCACACTAGCTCAAGCAAGCTCAACTAGCTAAAGGCTAGCTCATGGAGCTAAGGGGTAGTGACACTACCTATGTGACCTAGCTAGGTACCTAGCTATGCTAGCTAGGTGGTGGGGCTGGTGGGCCGGCCCAAGGGGCGCGCCACAGGGGCTGTTGGGTTGCATATGCACGCGCATGGCATGGGCTGGTTGCCTTTCCATTTAGGCCGTGTATGTGGGCTTTTGGATTGGATTTTTGGGCTTCTTTCTTGGGCCATTATATGCTGAAATTAAAAGGCTTTTGGAGTCCAAGGGGGGCTGTATTTGGACGCTCCAAATGATGACAAGGAGAGAGGGAAGGAAGTTATAACAAACTCCCTAAAATCACTCTCATCCACTCATTTGTGTAACCGCCATTCAAGGCAGTTATTGGACAGTTTGTGGACGCCTATATAAGGGAAAAATGTCGTCCATTTGATGGTAAGAGAGAGACATGAAAATCAGTCCATTGTCCTACACAAAATCGGTGAGGAAAACACAAGTAGTCGAATTAGACTATGCGGTGTTTTGAGTGGAACTTCACTAGTGTTTCAAGCACGAACGTGGGCATCATGTATGGATCTTCAAGCATGAAGAAAGAACCTCAAGAGACGTTGGATGGGAAGAATGTTCAAGTGAAGGACGAACCCCAAACGTCTATGGAAGATGACTTCGTTCAAGTCAAAAACGAAAAGGAAACATCGGACTCGAATAAGGTACGCCTATTCTCAATGGTTGTGTCTTGCCAACACTTCCATTGGTTCGTTTTGTTACGTTTTATCTCACAACGGTATTACACAACCCTTGGCATGGAATAGGGGCAATATACGTTGAAGGAAAGCGGGATCTCATCCCGTGACTCGTAGCGTTATCCAAGTCGATTAACAAAGATATGAAAAGGGGTTGATGGTGATTGCCTTCGTGGCCTACACCCACGAGACTACCCTTTAATGTGTCTACTCGTCATGCCTTGATTATCCTATTGATCTACAAGGATCGACTTTCCTTCAACAAGACAAAGCAAACATACTTAAATGATTGCATGCAAACCCTAACCCTAAAAACCAACAATTTGTAACAAATCAAGGGACTTACTGTTACAAGGTTATGCCTTTCGGATTAAAAAACGCATGTGCTACTTATCAGAGATTGGTTAATAAGATGTTTCAGGAAAAATTGGGGGATACGATGGAAGTATAAATCGACAACATGTTACTCAAATCCTTCAAGGCAAGAGATCACATCCGGTATTTGGAGGATGCATTCCAGATCCTGCGGAGCTATCAGATGAAGTTGAAACCGACCAAATGCTCTTTTGGAGTCACGTCGGGTAAATTCCTGGGTTACATAGTAACGCAAAGGGGAATCGAAGCAAGTCCGGACCAGATCAAAGAAATAATGGAGTTACAATCACCAAGATGCGTCAAAGACATTCAAAAGTTGACAAGATGAGTAACAACACTCAATCCATTCATATCCAGGTTGTCGGACAGGAACAAACTATTCTACGACATCTTAAAGAAAAACAAGTCGTTCGAATGGACAGAGGCGCATGAGGAACCTTTCAAAGAACTGAAGGAGTATTTATCTCAACCATAAATACTATCCAAACCCAATAAAGGAGAAATGATGTACGTATATTTAGCAGTCACAGAGGCAGTCGTAAGTGTCGTCTTGATTCAAGAAGAAGACGGGAACTAGTTACCCATCTACTATGTAAGTAAAACTCTACTTGATGTGGAGACTAGGTACTCACCCATTGGAAAACTCGTACTATCTTTGGTAATGGCTTCTATTACGTTACGTCCCTATTTTGAAAGTCACTCTATTACTGTGAGGACTAACTTTCCAATGAAGAGTGTTATGTTGAAACCAGAACTATCAGGTCGCTTGATGAGGTGGTTAATTCACCTCAACGGTTATGATATCACTTACGAGCCACAGACAACAATGAAGTCTCAAGCCTTGGCAGATTTTGTGGCTGACTTCACTCCTACGTTGCCAGAAGGGGAAAATCAAGAAATATTACAAGTTGAAAGGTCGCTGAGCAACGACAAATGGATGAGCGCACTGACGGAGCATCGAATCAAGTAGGCGTAGGGCTGGGGGTAGTCCTGAAGTCGCCATAGGGGGATAGGGTAACCCTGGCTATTCGATGCACGTTCAAAGCTACCAACAATGAAGCAGAATATGAGGCACTCATCGCAGGAATTAATTATCACCAAAGAGTTGAATGTACAAGAAATCGAGGTAATATGCGATTCGTTACCTTTTGTCAATCAAGTCACGAATTCGTATGTTGCTAGTGATTTAAAAATGAAGGCGTACTTGGAGAAAGTTCAAGAAATTATCAAGGGCTTTAAGCTTTTCGAGATAAAGCAAGTGCCTCGAGATGCTAACGCGCAAGCTGACGCCTTAGCAAACCTGGGATCTGCAATTGACCCGAGAGAGTACGACAGGATACCATTTGTACACCTAGATGCACCTTCTATAACAAAAGAAATAGACGTGTTTGAGGTTCGGGATTCTGATACAACCAATTCATGGGTGACGCCTTATCTAAGATGGTTACGAGATGGAATTCTACCAAATGATAAAGAGGAAGCTCGACGACTTAAGGTAAAAGCTTCTACTTTCGCTATTAAGGATAACATCTTGTTTAAGTGGATGTCTTCAGGACTGTACGCACGATACGTGAAAGAGGAAGAAGTACAGAAGGTGTTACAAGACATACATGATGGAGAATGTGGAAACCACACTAGGGTCGCAATTTGGCGATGAAAGCAAGAAGGATGAGCTACTATTGGCCTACCATGAACAAAGATGCAGGTTGAGTTCGCTCAGAAGTGTGACGCGTGCCAGCGTCATGGACCAATTCCACATCAACCACCGAAATTATTACACCCTATAACTCCCCCTTGGCCATTCATGAAATAGGGAATGGACATCGTCGGAAAACTCCCTCCAGCTTCAGGACAACGTGTTTACATATTAGCCATGATCGATTACTTCTCTAAGTGGATCGAAGCCGAGGCCTTCAAAGAAGTAAAAGACACGCAAGTCATCACCTTCATTAAGAGAAATATCCTCAGCAGATTCGGTGTACCATCAACCATTGTGTGTGACAACGGATCTCAATTCATCAGTGAGAAAACAAGATCCTTTTGTCAGCAATACAACATTCGGTAAGTAATGTCCACTCCACGGTACCCTCACACTAATGGTCAAGTAGAAGCGAGTAACAAGGTGATCATGAACAACTTGAAGAAACGTCTTAAGGAAGCTAAAGGGAGATGGGACGACGATTTACCCCTTATTCTCCGGTCGGATCGAACTACTCCTAAGACTGCTACTGGGCATACGCCTTTCTCGTTGGTGTATGGTTGTGAAGTCGTGTTACCTATTGAGGTAACTTTGCCCACAGCCCGTTATGGTCTTACTACTGAAGAGTCTAATCGAGGCAACCTGTTCCACCAGTTAGATATAGTTGACGAGTTGCGAGATGAAGTGTCTATTCGAATGGCACCATATAGATATATAGGGGGTGGCTCGGAGTTACAATAAACACGTTAGAGCGAAGGTGTTTCAAGTAGGGGATTGGGTACTAAGGAGAGTCTTTCAAAATACACAAGAAGTGAACGTTGGCAAACTAGGAGCTAATTGGGAAGGACCTTATCAGAATACGAGAGTTGTTGGGAAGGAGCTTACGAGTTGATCTCCCATGATGGGAAGATAGTCCAAGAAGATGGAACGCGACAAATCTGAAATTATACTACGTTTGAGAAAAGCAAGTTGCAGCAAGGTATTCACTTGTTATTTGATTTTATCGAACTTATTTCTATCACTTTATCTTACACACATGGAACAACAATGACACTATAAAAACTAACAAGGGACGCCTTGTGACGTCACAGGCCAAAACATGGGCCCTTGCCTTAAAATCAGGCTACGATGTGCACACAACGACTAGTCACAAGATGCAAGAGACGAGGATCACGTTAACGACTCTAGAGCAAGAGGAGTCTAACACTAAAGAGATCTTGATGTAATCAATTCAAGTTTTATTAATAAACATGAGTACTTTACATCTCTGAGTTCCATCTCATTACACATAACTCTCTCTCTCTTAGCATCTATTACAAAAGCGCTATTACAACGTAACTCGTTCAAACACGATTAACAGTCTTCTCTTCAAACGCGTTGAAGCCCGCTTAGCATACGCCTCCATCAAAACCTGCACCACCTACAAGAAAGGCAGACAAACAAAACACCATACAAGCATCGACCTCATTCACAAAAAGACCCTTAAAAGCATAATACTAAGGGTTAGAAAAAGTTGTTTGTCCATCCACATAAATGGCCCTACAACAAGCGGCCCATAAAATAATTGTTTTCAACCCCGACATACCGGGGGTACCAAAAGACTTAAAATTCAAAAACAGAAATGATAAGGCTACTCCTTAGAGACATCTTCGGAAGCCTTCAAATTCTCTGCCAGCTCCACCTGGGCCACTTCCTTGGCAACATGAGCAATGTCGTCCACCAACGAAGTTTTCTTGATCGCGACCTCTTCTTCTGGGAACAATTTCTCGAATTTCTCTCTCTCTTTCACAGCATCCCACGAAGTATTCTTCCCAGCGGCAAACTCCTCTATCGTCTCCATGCGGGCCCTGTACGACCAATAATCAGCAGTGTCCTCGATCTCCTTTGCGAGAGCAGCCTCCTTCCTCGATGCAACCATGAATCTCTCCTCCCAATCCTTAGAGCTCTTGGAGGCCTTCTCAAGAGCATATGTCAGCTCTTTAACTTTCTTCTCTAGAGCATTCTTCTTGTGCCCTAGAAGAGTACTCCTATCCTTCTCGAGCTAAACATTGATCTTACTCTGAGCGAGTTGGCCAGGTTGGTCCTTGAAGGCTTCAAAAGCTGATAGCATAAGTTGAAAGCTCTGGAAAAAATTTACGCGTTATAACATGAGCAAGAGATAAACGCGTAAATCAAAGCACAAAGAGTCACTAGAAGACAACAACCGTACCTGCCACTGGGTGGCCAGCACCTCTCCGAAAAACTCTAGCATGGTAGATCAATTTGCAGCACCGCGAGAACAGTTTACATGAAGAGGCATCAAAGAGGTCAAACACTTCTCAACCGCCATGTCTAAAGACGTCATGGTTCCCGGGAGATCAGTCATGTTTGGGGTGGCATTTTTCTTCAAAGGGGGAGCATTGGAAGTAGCACCAGTCGCCTTTTGAGAGAGGGACACCGCTAAAGACGTATCAGTCGTCGACACTGTCTCCGCCTTTCTTTTCTTCCGAGCTCCACTCATTCCATGGTGGTAAGGGCGGTAGTTGATCGAGTAGTTCTTGAACCTAGCAACATGCCAATACGCAGGGTCATAAACACGTCAATATTCAGCAAGAAGGAAAGATGTCGATACTTACTCGACATCTCAGTATCCTTAAGAGTCAGCAAGGCACACCTTCACAAGCATGGGATAAGACCTCTCCTCTGATGAAAGGGCATCTATGCGAGATATGAGTTAAGACGATATCTTGCGGGGTTGAAAAGAAGCATAGTTAAAGGTTAATGTCACCTGAATGAAGCAAATCGAACATAGCAAAAACTACATGATGAACGCCAACGAGGTTTCCGAAAAGAAGTATCGATTCCCAAAGAGGATAACTTTACAAAGAAGAATTTGTCAGCCCAGCCTCGATCAGACTTTGACATATTATAAATTAGGTCAAATTTGTCTTTGAGGTCTCTCATAAAAACGACAAGGTCCACCTTTGGAAAGACGATAGTTGCAAAGAAAGTCGATAACTTTGAACGGGATATCATGAGAAGAGCATAAAAGATCTACAGACAAGAGGAGCCTCCATACTTGGGGAAGCACTTGCCCAGGTGACACATTAAAGGTAGTAAGGAAATTAACCACAAGAGGAGAGAAAGGGAATCGATGTCCGATACGAAAGGGGTACTCGTACAAGCATACCCAATCATCATTGTAAGAATCGGCCCAAACACCAGGAGGAGGAAGGAAAACTTCAGCAAAGGCTGGAAATCCAACAGAGAGAGCGAAAGAGCTTGGCTCAATAGAAACACTGACTCTTTGGTGGTAAGAGGTAGGAACACCGGAAGAAGCAAAGCAAGGGGGATCGATTGGTTCAAAGCAATGAGAGTGAGACTCAACGGAAGAGATGGAGTCCGCCATGAGAAGAGTAGAGAAAACAGTAGAAGACGAAGAACCGAGAATAGGAAAAACGTACCTGTCAACCAAAGAATGCAGACGGAATCGCAATGATGTCTTCAAACAGTCTTAAATAAGGGTTGATGGGACGCGCTACAACTTCCGAGACCAAAACTAAAAAACCCTAGATAAGTTGGAGGGAAGTTTTCCCGGATTTTTTGGGGGGTATTGTTGGGCCCCTCAAAACCAAGCCCAAAACTATTGCGCGGAGGATACAAGGCCCACATCAATAAGCGTTAACGGGCATGGGGACAATTGCGAGGATCATGGTCGTTGCAGAAGTAATGGAGAAGATCGTGGCATCAATGGGATCTTCGAGTAATGGCCACGCCATTGCGACATCCACGGAATCTGATCATGCTTCACAATCTTGGCAACGGTCACAAGAAGGAGAGACATATAAAAGCACATAAAGATAGGAAGGGGAGATCATCCATGAACCAGCTATCGTACTATCACACTCACAAGCTCTCAAAAGCCTTGATCCTCTATGTACTAGAAAGTAGAGTATGTTAGTTTATTGGTTCTCTTGTAATCTCAAAGAAGCTTGCGACAGAGCGACTATTATCAATCGATCAACAGAACAGAATGTGTTATCAATTTTACTTTCCTTTCTACTTTTAATCTCGAGTTTCATCTTGTTTAAAGAGTATAACGTTTTACGATTGTTTTTGTTTTTTCATTAAATTTATCTTGTTATAGCAGCTTACACGTTTACGTGGTAAATCTGCCCAAAACAAGCATCCACAACCACCAACATCTACCGATTTGCCCAATTAAGCCTAATCACCGATCTCATTTGTTTTTGTAGAGTTTGACGCTTAACGGATCCAATCCGCCGCTTGTTCCATGAGAACTGCCGAACTGCAACAATGCTGCTTTTCTAGCGCGAGAAATGTCAACTTAGCAACCAATAAGCGCTACTTTTCCTATTGAATTAGGCTCCCACTTCAGATGCATTCGCCGTAATCAATAGCTTTTCATCTTCAACGGAGTCTGACAGTCTGTTAGTGGTTTATGGCAGCTAAAGCGATTTCTGCGTCCTCGTGCTTCTCGTATTATTCTTCTCCTAAACTTCACCACAAACGAGTTCCTCAGGTGACTTTAACCTCTTCTTCACTAACTCCACTCCTTGTCGTTTCTAGTTCGTTATCTTTTGTTAGTTAGGTTCCGTTTGGTTCATCGATGCTTGTTGGAAGAATTTTATCCGTCAGGCAAGAAATTTCAAAGTGGATGCTTGTTGATTCGTTATCTTTGCTTATTGAATGTCCTTTGTCTCTTATGGATTTCTAGATGTTAAATACTTGAATTAGGGTATTGGCATGATAACCAGCGGTTGATTGTTTAGCAAATTGAATCTCGGTTTACACCAGCTATGAGTTATATGCACAAATTCCGTTGCTGATGATGTTAATGCTGCTAATGAAAGGTACTGAATGCCTGTTCACAATGTCAATTTATGAGAGGGGGTTAAGCCAAAATATCTTGCTACTTGTAAAAACAAATGGCTTAAGATGGTCTTTTGACTATTATTAGGCCTTATCATGAATATAGAAACTCTGCAGAGTCTTGTTGCCTAATGACTTGATCAAGTGACTTAATTGAGAGTTATAGTGTAAAATCTCTATACCATGCAAGAAATAGAGGTACTGTCTTTTTGGAAATGGACCTACACAGTAAGCATGAACAAATCTTCATAAGAATGGAACTGTCATTCATTTTGTAATCACGTTACATTGAAGCATTTCACAGCAAAACAATTTGGTAGTGTCGTCACTCGTCAATACTTTCGCAATAGTTTGCTTTTATAGATGCTAGCCTAAACTTGAATAACAAGTTGGACCATTTAATAATCATCACAATGCTGAAATTCTTACGACTTTGACACAATATCCCTTTCTTTGTAGAAGTAAGGACATACAAACCTATGGTTTAACCACCCATTATATATGTGTGTTGCACTTAAACACATTTTGTAGTCAATCATAGAAAACCACTTATCACCCTTATTTAGCTATTGACCGGCCACACCCCTCATTTAGTCCAATGCTTATTAAAAGTAATTGTAAAAATACCATCATGCCCTTTTTGTCATGTTCAATACCCCCAACCTCACTATCTCTTCACCCAATTTTGTAGTGTCACAACATATTTCACATGTCTTTTCAACATTTTCTAATAGGCTTTGGGCTGAATGAGGGTTGTTAGTGGTCAATTCCTAATGGAAAAGTGATAATTCTTGGTTATCTGATAAAGTTCGATCTGATAGGTGGTTAAGTGCAAAAGTCACCTAGATAAGGTGTTTTAAGTGTAATATAAATACCAAAATAACTGCAGTAATTTTATGAAACTATGTCCAGCTCCTGAAATTACAACAAAACTTGGAAGAACCTGCATAACGTTTTTTGTTCTATCTAGATTTTATGTTAAAAGTAAAAACAACTTCATACTTTTTCATGTGCTGTTAGAATCTGTTCTGTGTAATATCTACCTTACCTTATTTTCCAGCTAGCATTGTGGAAAAGCTCCAATGGATGCAACAATTTTAATTTCAGATGCTTCACAGTATGTAGAGGTGGGTTGTTGCATTCTAGAGATTATTGCATGCATTTCAGTTGAACATTCCTTAAAAAAACATTTCGGTTACTATTACTGCATTCTAGATTATATTCCTATGCTTGCAAAGAATGATGTCTACCTCTTGCTGCAATTACATGCATTTCTGTTGAACATTTCATATAAAAGCAAAATTGATGTAGCATCAAATGATATTGATTATGGTTATATGGTAAGAAAAAAGAATTATTAGTCTGCTGTTGTGTATATTATCTAGCATTCTTATCAAATCTTGGTAAGTTACTGAGGATATTACATTTTGATAATCATAACATTATCATTGAGTCTCGGTTGTAATTGCTTCAGGCCAATGAATGTGTTTATTCATCCTGAATTTGTACATTCCTTTATGCCCATTTCTCAATATTTGTGGATTAAAATCAACTCATTTATTTTTAACTTCATTTTATGGTTTCTGCTAGATAAAAATAGCTACTAATGCTAATTATGTGAGCATAGTGTTAGTTAACATAGTGATATACTGACGAGTTAGAAAGTAGGATACCAAATGAAATCAAAAGTGAACAGAGGGGTGTCACTTGAATTTTAAAAGAGCTTCAGGCACCAAGACGAATTTATAAAAGTTGATGGGTACAAAAACTGAATTTCCTTCTTTTTTTTTTGTTACACTTTTGGCATGTTAAGAAGCAAAAGTCAGTGTTTACGCACTAGGATGATGCTTTTTTTTTTCTTTTTTTTTATTTTGTGTCTATTTTGCATAAGGACTTGTTTACTCATTTGCATGTGAGAACTGATCTACTTCGCCATCAAGCAGAGGTAGTACTCTCAAGATATTAGTATGTAATTGTTGTATTGCTATCTTGTTTTTGGTTCAGCAGCACATTCTTGCCAGTTTAGAAATGCAATGCTTAAAGCAAATGTGAAGTTTGCAAGGAGAGCATTTGACCTTGCTGCTACCTTGAGAGCTGACCTTCCGAATGAGGGGGTGGAAAAAAATTCTTCCAATGACGAGGGGTACAATTTGCCCACTGAGAGCATTTCTCCAGCAACCATTTCTTTTGTTCAGCATGGGGAAAATGGAGGTAAACCTGGTTTTATCTCGTTTTACAGAAAACCTAAAAGGGAAGTCTTGACTTCCTCATCAAATGCCCACAAAAAGCAGAATAGCATGCTCTGGTTCGCTGGTCCAACTGTTCTCGTTGCAACAATTGTTTTCCCTTCACTCTATTTGCGCAGAATTCTATCAAGTGTATTCGAGGACTCTCTCTTGACAGGTAAGCAACCGAAGTTGTTTGGTCTCCAGCGTATATCACGTAGTGAGGTTCGCAATATCATGAAAATGGAAGTGCATTTTGATGCACAAATCAGAGGCATATGAGCACCCTTTCTAACTGAACATTAAGAATTTTAGCTGTTCAAGTTAAACTTATTATTCTTTAATTGAATATTCCTAGCTGTTTACTCCTCACACACATCCTTTACCCTCGTGTGCAGATTTTCTGATTTTGTTTTTCACTGAGGCCCTTTTCTACTGTGGCGTTGCTGTATTTATTTCCCTCATGGACTATCTCTGGAGACCTGCTCAACCAGTTTCTGCCACAAGTAGTAGTGGAACTTTATCATCTTCAAGTTATCGCATTTCTTCAGTTGCAATCTTGGTGCTCAGCCTTGTAATTCCTATGGTGACAATGGGCTTTGTATGGCCGTGGACTGGTCCTGCAGCATCAGCTACTCTAGCTCCATACTTGGTTGGCATAGTTATACAGTTCATGTTTGAGCAGTATGCAAGATTTGCAAAGTCCCCCTCATGGTCTGTCATTCCTATCATCTTCCATGTGAGTTTCATGCTTGATTTGCTTTTTGCAATTTTTTGTTTTTATATATATGTTTCATGCTTGGCAGAATTAGGGAAATCTTGGAGGCCTGTCTTGCAATTTTTCCTCTCTTTTAAATATAAATTCTCTTTTGAGATTGAAGAATCTCTAATGTGAAGTTATTTAAAATTTAAAATTTAAAATTTAAAAATAACGGTATCTATTCTTTTGAAAGCTTTCTTTCTACGTCATAAAAGGTGCTATTTAGGTTATGTTGTGACATTTAGCGGTCTGGAAAAGAAACTTGTTTGTGTCCACTCATATATTTAATTGTGTTATTTTTTTTTTTCCACAATGGAAAACTGACTATATACTGCAATAAATTGCTTAATAGGTGTATAGATTACATCAGTTGAACCGAGCAGCACAACTGGTTACAGCTCTATCTTTCACAGTGAGAGGGGCTGAGATGACTCCACACAACTTAGCCATAAATAACTCTTTGGGCAACCTATTGAATGTTCTCCAACTTTTGGGGGTACTTTGTATATGGTCACTCTCTAGTTTCCTTGTGCGTTTTTTCCCTTCTCCAATTACAGGACAGTAGTAAGACGCTAGGATCTAATGCTAAATCTCGTGTGAGCTTTATCCGGTAACTTTGATGTTTGCAATTGCCAAGACATTTGCTAAGAATATTGAAAACAGGAGACACAAGACAAAAAAAATATCCCTGTTACCTAAAGTTTGCATCTCTACTAGGCTTCTGAAGTAGAACCTCTTCTGATTGTTATTAATTTTTGCAACTAGTTGTCATAAAATACATGACCAAACTGCTCTTACATCTTTTCTTGATCTTTAAACAGAACTTCCATATATCGACTGATCTTCTTTGCTAATCGCAGAGCTGACAGCTAGAGAAAATATTCATCACTATCCTTGATTCCTTGTAACATAACATGGAGCAAACAAAAGGCCATGCATAGATACTTGTATTCACCTAAGTTTCTTATTTTTGTAAGTGTTTTTCATATTTTATTTGAGTATTTAAATAAATGCATGTTCACTCTGGTGTAAACAGGGCTTACAAATTACGAACGAAGTGTTGCCCTCCTTAGAACGTGGGTTTGGGAAAGTGTGGAGTATACACCAAAGTAAATGACTGAGGTTCCGGATTACATTACATTGGAGTTAACGAGTTGTTCGCTGTTTGCTATGCAACAATCGACAGTTGGATACATTAACTGTTTCAAGTCGCCTTACCAAGTTGGTAAGGCGACTTAATCGATCGATAAACGGATAAAAATTCAACAAGAACAACAACATTTACCCAGTGGAACTTCCCTTATGGGAAATCGAAAATTAAGACTACTGTACATTAAATTAATCGATCAGTAAATGAATATAAGACATTCTTTTCCTTACGATATAATTATATTCATTAAATTTATATTCATTTATAAAAAACAACATTTATTCATTAATTATCTCGTAATTTATAGAATATAATTACTATTTTTATGACTACATTAACATTTATTCAATAAATGTTAATTTATTGAATAATCTATAAATTACGAGATAATTAATGAATAAATGTAGTTTTTTTATAAATGAATATAAATTTAATGTAGTCTTAATTTTATAATAATTATATCAATAAATGAATAAATGTTAATTTCCCGTAACTAAATTATTATAATTAACAACAATATAAATTGATATAATATAAGACATTCTATTTTTACGATAACGGTAAATGAATATAATTAAAGTGACTTAATCGATCAATAAATGAATTTTCGGGAAATGGATAAAAGTTCAAAGCCGAAATTACATTAAACACATTCTTTCATATGAAATCTAGATTCAAAGTCCTAGAACTAGATCAGTTTGATTGTGGTGGGCCCAGAACTCTTGCAGCCCATCTTTGCGTCGGCCCGTCAAGAGAAGGTTAAAGGCTCTTCCAGCCCGGCCCAATGGTTCAACCTGAATGCCCAGACGCACACTAGGAGTAGCAACCGCCCGGAAACGGTTCAAAAAGTGGGCGACGAGCTAAATGGAACGTGGGTAGTGATGGTTAGGAGATCGCATGATAAAGGGTAGAAATCAATGTAACTAGGATATGAGAAATACATTAGTTGTAATCACTCTCTTGAGATCAATACATTCTACTTACAATCGAACTTCTGTATCGACATTTTGAAATCCAATCGGCATACTAGTTTATCGGTTACAAAGGCCTCGCCTCAAATCTCAAACACTAATTGCTTCTTTTGGTCGAATTTTGGCCAAAACAATTTGGCGCCCACAGTGGGGCCCTAGCCGGTTTCGTTCCTTTCCGATCAGGATCCAAGCTACTTGCCAAAGATGACGAATCCACCCGCGTTGCCACTCCCGCTGGGGAGAGATCGACGGAAACCACAACACTAACGCAGCAAGCGGCTCCGGGGGAGATGACGTGGGGGAAGTCCAGAACCTCCGCAGTGTCCTGGATGAGATGGCAATCAAAATCACGACTCTCCAGTAGGACATGTCTAGTCAGAAGGATCGTAGCCACACCCATTTGGACTACATTGCCCGTTTGTCCTCGGAAAACAACCGCCTCCATGAGCAACAACAATCGGCATCCGTGTTGCAAAATGGACCCCGGGTAATCGGAACCGTCAAGGAGGTAACCGCGCGCCTCAATATGGGAGAAGCGTCCAATCCTCTCTATATATCCGGGGGTCAGCCTTCGTCGGCAGAAATGGTCACTCCCGCGGCTACTCTCCCAGGGGTACCAACCGCCTCGGCATTCGGGAATAGGATCGCAGGCCCAAGAGTTTTCCACCCAGTCTATGGAGAGAGAGAGTCAAAAATCAGGTAACCCCTTTGGATACCTTTTTGGAAGTCTTGTTTAACAAATACATGAAGGATCGACTCAAAGGGATCGAGGATAAAATTGCTCAGATCCCCGGGGTGCCTCCTCCAATCGAGAGAGAAGCCCCGGACGGATATGATGAATCCCCCTTCACGGCTCCAATCGCCAGTGTAGATATCCCTAAGCGGTTCACCGTCCCAGCGGTTCCTACATACGACGGGACGGGAGATCCGGACGAGCACATAGCCATCTTCAAACAAAAGATGATGACTAGTTCCGTTCCATGTGACTCGCTGGAAGCAATCATGTGCAAAGGGTTCGGGACCGCGCTCTCAAGGGCGGCTCTAACCTGGTTCATAAACCTCCCTCGAGGGAGTATCGGATGTTGGTGATTTGTGAAAAGTCATCAATCCCCTTGTAAGTATGTTGAGGTAAAGAAGTCACAAGGAAATATCGATTGAGAATATTGACTATGTGACTTGCCATGATAAAGAGAAATAGTCATGTATAGAAAAGATCCAAGAGATGCACATCGACACCGAGGCACGAAACCACATGTGCAATGGCACTAGACGAGGGCGCACCTAGGGCGCGACGGTGCTCGGTAGGGGCGCAAGGCATTGGCACTCGGCGTAGTCACGTCGATGCGTGCGTGTGAGATGCGTGGAAGGCTGGTTGAGGCGCGCCGAGACCGTTGCTTTGACACGTCTATGGCTGCGTGGTACTAGCGACGCTTGAAGGTGTGTGCATGAAGCTTGCGGCGCGCCTAAGGCTAAGGCCCAAGGCATCGTGTCCAAGCGATTGAGCAAAGGTGTGGTTTAGAGCTAAGTTAATGAGTCTTATAGCTTTGTGCAAGTTTATATGAATGATTGGAAGGTTCTCTAAGCTTGATAAATGCATTATGCAAGGATCAAAGCTTGAGATAGGTTTGGCACATAGTTATGAATACTAGAAAGGAGTATTCAAGCTTCAAACTAGTTTAGAGTTGGCTCTAGAAGCTTGAATAAGCTCTTGACTCAAAGTATAAGCTCGGTAAGAAGCTCATGTAGCTATGGATTAGCTCATGGAAGCTCAAACCAGCTCAAGTAGCTTGAAAGTCAGCTCAAGGAGCTCAAACGCAACTCAAGCCAGCTCAACTAGTTGGATGCTAGCTCAACTAGCTAAGGGTCAGCTACACTAGGTAAGTGACCTAGCTATGCTAGCTTGGTGTGGGCCTTGGTGGGCCGGCCCATTGATGAGGTATTTTCAGTGGTCGTTAATAACTATCAAAGAAACCTTAACTTTACCAACTCAGTAGAGCGGTAAGTAAGGGTCGATCCCACAAGGACTTGTGTATTTGTGCTTTTGTTTGAATGCCAAGTAACCAAAAGAGGGGAGTTTTATGGAATGAATATCTAAACTTCTATGCAAATATAAAAGTAAATATGAATGCAAAAGACGATTAAAATAAATAATAGACAAGCGTGTTCAACTAGTTAAATCCATCATGTCATTGCTTTGTTGATCATTGATTCTCTAGATTCTCATCTCACTTGAATAATCTATTGTGGATTATGATCCTACTAAGGATTAAAACCCGAACTTTAGATTTAGTTGATAGAACTACCAGTCTAACAACCCTAATTATATAACAACCTAGAAGACCTTCTAGATTCAATTAAACAACAACATAACGATTCAAGTTATCTATAAAAACAAACACTTAGAGCAACCAGACATCTAAGTGACTTGTGAATTTATTTCCTTCTTCAACCAACTAGTCCAACCGGTACTACATTGATTAAAGTATACTCTTAATCAAATTAACTCCGACCGGTAATTAATCAGATTAAGTCATAACTAGAAATTCAATTAGGTAGCTAATCTAACAAAACCCTAGTTTAGATTCAATTAAGCATAGGGAATAACCTCCATTCAAGTTTGTTGAGAATCAATCAAACCTCACAACAATATGCAAGTCATAACTTCAATAACTAGCCAAACACAATAAATTTAGCAATGCATAATTAAATTGAAAACAAACTTACAAGAGTTTCAAAGATTGCTCCTTTGAGAGAAAAACCCTAGCCTCCAAAGTTTGATAAAAGTTATGATAAAAGATAGACTAACAAGAGTTTAAATATGTCTAGAAATAATAATCCTCCAAAACCCTATCATTAAGCATATACTCGGACAAGATATAATCCAAGCCTAAAAGGTTGGCCCAATTCCTCGTCCCAGTTACGTCCGCGTGAACTCCCAGATTGCTCGGGTTGCCAATTGCTCGGCCGCACAATTGCATGCTAACCCGCGCAATTAACCTCGGTTCAACATTCAAGCAACTTTTCAGAGGCTGTTTTCACCCCCTTTGAGTTGGAATTTGGACTCGGAATAAAATTATGAATAGTAGCTCTTCGAGTTAGCTTTCCAGTGATACCAAATTCAGCTTCATCCGACCACAATAGCTCCCAAAACAAACCTTGAAAGATAGAGGTGTTGGAACAAGAACTCCAATGCATAGCCCGGATTTAAGCGTTCTTTTCACAGAAGCTCTTGGGCCTCAACTCTTCTAAATCTTCACTTGTATCACTATAAGCTTCAGCAAACTTGACCTCAATCATTTAATATCCATCCCGTCCATGCTTGTTTACCTAAAGATCTGCAAAACTGAACAAAACAAGAGCAACTACCCGAAAACACTAGATCCTAGAAACAAACCTAAAAGTAACTAAAACTAAGTAAAAATTATGCAAAACCAACATGAAACATGCATCTAAACTACACCTATATGCAAGCTATCACCCATGGGGGGGTGCGCTTGGGCCTAGTGGGCTGCGTGGACGGGCGCATGCATGGGCCTTTGTTTTGGGCTTTTGGATTGGATTTCTTGAGGGAGTTTTGGGCCATTTCCATGGGGCTTTATGGGCTGGATTTGGAAGACTTTTGGACTCCATTTTGGGCTGGATATTGGACTCCTCCCATGATGACAAGGAAAGAGAAAAGTGGATAAGGATAGTTAGTTACAACTTCTCCTACTTTTACTCTTGGCCTCTCTTTTTGTAACCGATTATGTAACTTCCGTTTGGCGGTTATTGGAAAGCCGTGGACACCTACAAATAGTGGTGATTGTCTTCCATTTGGGGACATGGAAAAACGCAGGGAAGTTAGACACAAGTCTACACATGTGGGTATACACTTGATAGTCGAGAAAGACTAGAGTTTGTTAAAGTGAAGTTTTTCACGAGTGAATCAAACAAAAGTGTGTGTGTGTGTGTATCATGGATCGGTCTTCAGGAGTGTAAGTGGAGAAGGAACCTCAAGTGGCATGGCGTGACGAGTTCGTCCAAGTGAAGGAAGCACCACAAGTGCCATGGGAGAGAGACTTCGTTCAAGTCAAGAATGAAGAGGAGTCATGTGATTCGAATAAGGTACGTTTATCATGATAGACATGTCTTGCCAACCTGTTTATTGTTCATATGGTACATTTTATCCCACAATGATATTGCGGATCCCTTGGCATGGAATAGGGGCAATATACGTTGAAGGAAAGCTTGATCTCATCGAGTGACTAGTAGCCTTTATCCAATCATCTTAATAAAATGTTTTAAAGTGGGTTGATGGTGATTACCTTTACGGTCTACCCCACGAGACTACCCTTCGGGGTCTACTCACGAGATTACCTTTCGAGGTCTACTCAAACCGCCTTGTTATACAAGGATCGACTTTCACTTCAACTTGTTTATGCAACATACTATTCCGTTTTATATATCTTAAAAACCAACATCGGATCCTTCGCTGGTCTGGTAGACGCCTTTAGGGTACAGTTCGCTAGTAGTAGGAAGCTGATGAAACAGTCCAATGACTTGTACCAAGTCGCTCAAAGGCCAGGAGAATCCCTAACGGCGTTCCTAAATCAATTCAACCGCGAGAAAGTAGCAATCCCGCTGTGTGACATTCCAACCTCGATATAGGCTTTCCTGAGAGGTTTACTTCCCAACAACGATCTTTACCGAGAGCTCACCAAGTACCCCCGCCATAGCTTTGAGGACGTTTAGGTAAAAACCTTGGCACACATTGTAATAACCCTCTCTTTTAAAGAAGGGTACATTAGTACTTTTCCTTTTTCGTGTCTTTATGATTTCAAGTACAAAACACTTTTTAAGTACGTATTAATATAATAACTCTCAATTTAAAAAAAAATGTTTTAGTACCTTTTTAATCATATCTCCTTCCAGTTTCGAGGATGAAACTCTTTTTAAGTGGGTACTAATGTAATAATCCTCTCTTTTAAGCTCTCTTTTAAAGAAGGGTACATTAGTACTTTTCTATCACGCGTCTTTCCAGTTTCGAGGACGAAACTCATTTTAAGTAGGTACTATTATAATAACCCTCATTTTTAAATTTACATAATTATTTATTTATATCAAGATATTTGTTTTGGTAATTTTATTTCTATTATTGTAAATATGTTTATGAAGTAGTATTTTATGAAATTTAATTGTGTAAAATATATGTATATAATTACGGTCAATTATATATTACTATTATGCAAAAGGGAGAAAATATTAATGTATAGAAATTAATGGTTGATTTTGTAATATTTGAAACTAAAATCTAAACAAACACATTAGGTTTGTTGTTTGTTTGGATTTTGGTCAAGATTTTCAATTATGGATTTTGGATTCGTTTCACAACGAAATTCAAATCCGTAAAAAGGATAAGGTTTATAATTTCGATCTCTATCTAATCCCTCACGTAATTGATTCAATTAGTCTCTAAATGCGTCCAGATTAATCAAAGAAGTCAATTAACCTAGATTTCGTTCGGTTTGTTCAAATCAAAGATTTGATTCGAATTTCGATTCGATTTTGAGATAATCTTCTACTTTATCCAAGTGGTTACACTTGTGGGTCTATAAATAGGGTCGATTGACAACCCAATTGCACACAAGTCAATCGTTTTCAATTGAAACCTCACCTTTGTTTTTCTCTTTTCAGTTCGTTTAATTCATAGCATCGTTCGCTTATTTTTAGTTTGATTTTGCCAAAACCAAGCCCATATTCAGATTCCTCATCCTTAAATTAGTGGAATTCGACTCTTGAATCGTCCAAATCCGTCCAAAATTCATCCCGAAATCACTCCCGAAAGCAAGCTGTCACAAGTACTCTGAGTTACGAACAGCTGCTGTAATTCGACGATTTCTCTTTCTACACTCAACCAAAAATTTCCCATTTTATATCATTAGAAAGCTCTTGATCTTACGAATCCAACGCCACTGGTCTCGCATCAAACGGATTCCTATCGAGTCTGAACCGAGCACACGAAGCCAGCTGCGCGCTTGCTCTGTTTTCTGCCGGGCTGCTGTTCGGAGTTATTCGCCACCTCCGACGCCGACTTTGTCCCGCCCTTTGTGTCACCTTCGGACCACCTACGCCTCCTCCAATGCCAACAGTAGACAGAGGAGGTTGCAGCCTTCCAACTGCCGCCGGTTCCGTCCCGATCCGTCACCGGAGCCGCCCGTACCGAGCCGCCAAACTTCCTTGTTTGCCATCCAAGGTTATACGATCTCGACTATAACCTTTCCGAGTTTCTAAGGTCGTCAATAAGGTTTGCCATCCAAGGTTATACGATCTCGACTATAACCTTTCCGAGTTTTGAGGTCGTCAATAAGGCAAGTTCCCATACTTGCTCGGCTAAGTCACTTGTTTGATTTGTGTGAAGAGTTTAATAACCATGTTTGTTTTCTTGATTGATGTGATTATGCTTAATATAATTCAGGCATAAATATACTAATTGTTTTAGAAATATAATCATAAATAAACTTGCATAAGCATTTACTTATATTCTTTAATAAGACTAGAATTAAGAATAATAGTGATAATAATAATAGTTAGGATTGTGTTATTAGTTGAACTACGATTAAGTAAGTCTTGCTCTCATCTGAATTCGTACTCGGGCTTGTCAAATGCGCCTGTAAAAATGGCAAGGAGGGCTTGGTGTTGTCCATTGTGTGACTATCCTCCCCTTTCCTGGAGCTTCGAGTATGATACAGTGAGTCAAGACCGAAATCAATAACTGAAAACATAATATAGGTGGTTGACGTGGCAAAAATGATGACCTTGTTATTCTCGTTTAGATGTTATTATTGCTAGGTTGCGCTAGTTTTGATTAGGTCTTGATGACTGTGTATTTATGTGTTTATCGTCTTGATTGAGACTTGTTTTGGATTAGCTTAGTACCCAGGGGAGTGAGCCATAGTTGCTCTGGACGCCTCTTTATAACATTCGCATTAGGATGGTCCTAAACCCTAATGTTGGTCATGACCCTGCCCGTCTCATCCGAATATGAGGGGTGTAGCACCTAGCTAGTGCTCTTTGAAATTCCGGAATCGATCTTTTGGGACGTATGAGCCCACTCATCAGGACGTAAGAGCCTAGATGGTTTAAAAATCGCAACCTATGTGTATATGTGTGGTCATTAAAAGATAAGTGCGAGTAAGCACCATAAAGAACTTATGTATTTGTTGTTGTGTTTATTTTAGTCTTAGTTTAACAATTCATGGAGTTTGTATTGATGTTTGCTAGGAAAGTTTTTAGACATTTAAAATGAGCATTCACGATATTAATAATCTTGATTTAATTATTTACTTTCATCTAATAAAAAATTGGAGTCGACCTAGCTGACCCCGTTGAGGGCTGACCACTTGTGGTACCAGGTATTAGCAAGCAACTAGAGTCATTCCCCGAACACTCAAGGTGATGATGAATGGAGCTCATGATACTATACAAGAAGGTTTTATAAGTAGTTGTTTCATTTTCATTAAAGAAAGTTGATTTTTATACGAAATAGTTTTGGTTATTCTTCTGCTGAATTTTTCATATTGTTCATGAAAGTTTTATTTGTAATAGGATGTTTGAATACAAATTGAGTTTGTTTTCAAAAGTCTTCCGATATTGTTCATTTATATGATTTCATAGACATATTTACAAAAATTTAAACTGATGCAATGCCTTGGGTGACTTCGGACATTTAAAATACGAGGTCACTGGCGTGTGACATTCCCGAGATAATTTGGGGGTGTTACACACATCAAGCTGGAAGAGGACGAAGCTCCTGTCAGGGCTTCCTCCGTCTTCGATAGGGTGGAAAGGAAGACTGCTCCTGACCATCGGAAAGAATGTTGCGGATTGCCATATCCCAAGGCCCGACCCTAAGCATCCGGAGTGCACACCGTAGACGTCAAGCAACACGGCAGGAAGAAACACGCCACTCAGCGTCCAAAAGTCCATGAGTACAACATTGGCCTGGGAAATCCGGAATTGATGAAAAACCTCGAGAAGTTCGGGGATCGAATCAGGTGGCCCAAGAAGGCGGAAAACCCCAATCCTAAGAGGGACAAGACGAAATGGTGTGAATTCCACGAGGATTATGGGTATGAAACAAATGAGTGCTTCGCCCTCAGGAAGGAACTAGCCTATCTCCACTCTAGAGGTTTGCTGTCTGAGATCGCACCAGAATCTGGGGTACCAGTCGGCCAACACATGTCGGAACCCATGGACATCCCATCATCCTCAGAATACGCCAAAATCGTTAATGTCATTTCCGGAGGATCAGATATCTGCGGCGTCACCTACTCGGCGGCAAAATGCCACGCTCGGGGACGTCCGGATGGACAGTTGATGGCGAGTGTCCACAGTCCCGGAGGACTCCCAAGGGACACCTTTACCTTCAGTGACTCAGATTCAGTAGGCCTGGTGGGTCCACACGACGATGGTTTAGTCATCTCATTATTAGTAGGGAACGTGCTAATGAGGAGAATCCTCATCCACACAGGAAGCTCGACCAATATGATGACACTCGATGCCCTCAAGGAGATGGGGTTGAAAGAAGAAAATATCCTCAGAAAGTCCGTAGTGCTGGTAGGGTTCAGCGAGGAAATTGCACACACCCTCGGAGAAATAACCCTCCCAACCTACCAAGGGGGTTAACTTGCAAGTGAGATTTTCCGTGATAGATTGCTCGTCTTGCTATGACATCATCATGGGCCGACCCTGAATCCATGACATGAAGGCGATTCCGTCATCCTACCATCAGACCATCAAGTTCCCCACTCCTTGGGGAATTCGAGAAATCAAGGGTGATCAGCGACTGGCCAGAGAGTGCTACAAGTCCGCTCTCAAGGCGACCGTCGCACAGACAACATAGAAATTAAAGGAGGCCAAGGGGGGCGCGCCACCACGAGACTCTGAGGCCGAAAAGATCGAGGAAGTTGTCCTCAATAGCGAAAACCATTGTAGACAGTAAGAATCGGGAAAGATCTCACTCCTGAAAGAAAAACCGAGTTGATCAGTTTTCTGAAGAAACACTGTAGATGCTTCGCATGGACCCACAAGGACATGGTGGGGATCGACCCTGCCGTCATTACTCACATACTGAACGTGGATCCTCGCCATCCGCAAATAAAGTACAAAAGGTGGAAGTTTGCACCTGAAAGGAACTTGATTGTTGATGAGGAGGTTCAAAATCTGCTTAGAACTGGCAAGATCAAGAAGGTGAAATATCTGGAATGGATGGCAAACGTCGTGGTAGTAAACAAGAAAAACGGCAAGTGGAGGGTTTGCATTAATTTCACGGACCTCAACAAGGCATGTCCGAAGGATTCCTTCCCATTGCCGCACATAGACGCCATGGTAGATGCTATTGCCGGGCACGAGATGCTGACCTTCATGGACGCCTACAACGGGTACAACCCAATCGAAATACACCCGGAAGATTAGGAAAAAACCTCGTTCATCACCAGTCAAGGCACATACTGCTACCGAGTTTTGCCGTTTGGGCTACCTATCAAAGATTGGTGAACCGTATGTTCCAGCAGCAGAGAGACATGACAATGGAGGTCTACATTGATGATATGCTTGTAAAGTCGAAGCAAGCGGTTCACCACATCCAACACGTTAAAGAAGGTTTCCAGATCCTTGACAACTACCATATGAAGCTGAACCCGTCCAAGTGTGCATTTGGAGTGACGTCCGGTCGCTTCCTAGGGTTTATGGTGACCCAGCACGGGATAGAGGTTAGCGCCGATCAGCTACATGCCATAGCTAATTTACGGTCACCCAGGTGCATGAAGGACTTGCAAAAGTTGACAGGAAAGGTAGCAGCGTTGAACCGCTTTATCTCCAAGTCGTCCGACAGATGCTGGTTGTTCTACGATGTACTACGAAAGAACAAGAAGTTTGAATGGGCACCCGCGCACGAGGCGGCCTTCCAACAATTGAAGCAATACTTCTCCAATCCATTACTGTTGTCCAAACCCGAAGAAGGAGAAAATCTCTTCCTATATGTGGCGGTAACTAAGGCAACCATCAGTGGGGTGCCAGTGCGAGAGGACGATGGGGACCAATTGCCGGTATACTTCATCAGTTGCACCCTACTCTCAGCCGAAACAAGGTACTCTCCCCTAGAGAAGCTGGTTCTTGCATTAGTGATGGCCTCGACCAAACCGAGGCCCTATTTTGAGTCCCACACGATCACCGTCCGCACGAACTATCCATTGAGGACGATACTAAGGAGGCCGGAGATCACCTATCGAATGGCCAAATTGGCTATCCACCTGAGTGGATTCGATATCAGCTACGAACGAAGAATAACAATCGGTCTCAAGCACTAGCAGATTTCGTGGCCGATTTCAGCCCAACACTGGAAGATGCTACCATAACGCAGGAAGCCTTCGTGGCAAAGACTTGTAGCTCCGGGATTTGGACTTTGTACAAAGATGGGGCTTCTAATAGCCGTGGAGTTGGCATCGGCATAGTGTTGAAATCGCCCAGGGGGAGAGGATAGCGCAGGCAGTGCGATGCACCTTCGAGGCCATCAGGCCACCAACAATGAGTCTGAATACGAGGCACTAATACTAGGGCTGACAGTGGCTCGGGATTTATCCGTCGAGGAGCTAGAAGTAAGATGCGACTCGTTGCTAGTCGTGAACCAGATCCTAGGGACCTTCGCTTCCAAAGACGCCAGGATGGCCGCATACGCAAAAAAAGTCAAAGGAATCATGCGCGAATTCAGAAATTTCACCATCCAGCAAGTGCCTAGAGAAGAAAACGCGCAAGCTGATGCGTTAGCAAACCTGGAGTCTGCCTTAGATCCAAAAGAGTTTCCTTCAATCCCGTTAGTGCACGTGATATCTCCAGCGATTACCAGAGAAGCCAGTCCTTCGAAGCAGATAGTGCAACTTAGTTCATCATCAACTAAGACTGAGGAAGTGCACGCTCAACAAGAGATACTCGACGGTGAGAACCCAGAGATACTCGACGGCGAGAATCCTGAAGCAGATACTCCCGACGCCTCTCTAGAAGGGGAATGTTGGACTCAACCATACCTAAGGTGGCTCACAGATGGACACCTACCAATTGAAAAGTCGGAAGCTAGGACACTCAAGATGAGAGTGGCTCACTATAGTGTCAAAGATGGAATTTTATTCAAACAGTCCGCCACAGGAACCTCGCTCCACTGTCTAGCAAAGAGTAAAGTGAAAAAAATCCTTCAAGAGTTACACAAGGGCGATTGTGGAAACCATTCTGGAGGTCGCAGCCTCTCTAACAAAGCCCTTAATTTTGGATACTACTGGCCTACCATGCGCCGCGATGCAACGGAATATTTTTAAAAATGTGAAGATTGCCAGAAGCATGCTCCCACTTCTCACCAGCCACCAGAGCCGTTGCACCCTATACTAACCCCGTGGCCATTCATGAGATGGGGAATGGATATCGTGGGGAAGCTGCCGCCTTTATCTGGACAGCGAGTATTTTTCCTGGCAGTCACCAACTATTTCTCCAAGTGGATCAAAGCGGAAGCATACATGGAGATAAAAGAGTAACATGTCATCGCGTTCATTAAAAAGCATATCATCTGCTGCTTCGGGATACCTTCAGAAATCGTTTGCGACAATGGGTCGCAGTTCATTGGCAAAAAGACGCGAGACTATTGTTAGCAGTGGAACATTAGCTTGGTAACTTCTACCCCTCGCTATCCACAAGCCAACGGACAAGTAGAGTCTAGTAACAAAGTGATCATCAACAATCTCAAGAAGCGGCTGGTCATAGCTAGAGGGCGGTGGGCCGACGAGCTACCCTATGTTCTATGGGTAGATAGGACCACCCCAAAATCCGTCACCGGGCAATCGTCGTTCTCCCTAGTCTACGAGTGCGAAGCAGTCATCCCGGCTGAAATAGCCGTACCCACTGCTCGGTACGAACTGTTGACGCTTGACCAGAACGCCACCGAGCTAGCTGCCAATCTCGATACCTCAAAAGAGATTAGGGAGAGAGCACGATTACGTCTAGCCCAGCACCAGCAACAAGTGGCCCAATGTTACAACAAGAACGTCCGGCTCAGAGACTTCCGCATTAGTGAGTGGGCCTCCGAAAGGTGTTCCAAAACATCGCCGAGCTAAACGCTGGAAAACTCACTCCTACCTGGGAGGGACCATACAAAATAATTGGCATCACAGACCAGGGTGCCTACATGCTAGAATCTCAAACTAGTGAGTCGGTGCCGCGTAGTTGGAACACTACGCACCTGATGAAATATCACTTCTGAAAAATAGACGCTGGAAACGACCGAAATAAACACAAGTAAGGTGTAACTTGCGATATGCTATTTTCTTTAAGTCGAATTCTGGCACTTCTAGATCATATGAGCTAATCCCTTTTCATTACAATTCCCTTAGAATAATGTTCCAGAAGTTATCCCCGACAGTTATCGCCAGAAAAGGAGAACTCTTGGGTACAAATAAAAAGAAAAAGAACAACGGTACGATTACCTAAAGCTACAAAAGTTAGTACACAGGCAAAATAATTCTGAAACAAAGTTTTACAAAGAATGATAAGGCACAAGAAGATATCTCCTAGACGCGCACTATTCGGCGTCACCGCCAGAACCAGTGCGCTGGGGAGAACGTTTCCCATACACTCGCTCTCCGGCAGAGAGAATCCATCCCTCGTGTCGCCAGCACCGCCAGCAAATGTTGTATTATCGACAGACAACGTCGAGGCACTGTAGGAAGACGACGAGTAACGTCCATCGCGCGCCTTCAAAGTAGGTAAATTTTTTAGCAGGCAGGGGCTCGAGGGCACTCCCTTGAGTCACCCGTAACGCCAACTGGGGTTTCCCTTACTCTTCGAGTCATAGCTATGCATACTCCTTGACTAACCGAAAGCCTTCTGCGGGGGTTGCTCCTCCGACCACCGCCATGCAAATAGGGACAACTGCAAAAGACATCAGAAATAAAGGACAAAAAAGAGAGCAACAAACCAAACAAAATGCAAATAAGCAATAAAACCCCCGACCCGTGACGGGGGGCAAAGCAAGTGGCCTCGCCACCATCCAAAAGCTTGAGAACCGCCCGATAAACGGCACAACCCAGAGGTACTACTTGTCCATCATTCAAAAACATCCAAACATAAAAAAAACAGCACAACTTCTTTGCAAACGACCACATCCGCCAAAATTCTTCTTCATTGTTGAGGTAAACTATGCAGGATCAGTCGGGGCTCTGTCTTTCTCCACCCGTTCACCGTCTGCATCCACCGCCTCTGCATCTTGGCTCCCTTGAGCACTAGGAGTCGCAGGAGAGCCCACAACACCAATCATAGCAGCAACGTGAGCCGGGGGAGCACCACCTGGGTAAGTCTCCAAGAACAAGCCCTGAAACCTCTCCGCATTCCAAGCAACTTTCCCCGACTCATACTCTTTTATTGTTTCTAGGCGAGAAAGCATGTTGTAATAGGATCATATGTCTTCGGCCTCCTCCATCCTGACACAAACAGAATCAGTGGCCCTGGCCTCAAGTTCCTTAACCTGTGCCTCCAACGTATAAATCTTCTGCTCAAGCTCCGCGACCCGTGCCTTAGCTGCCTCCTCCTGAACAGCCAACACCTTCGAGCGAGCAGCAGCCTGTTCACGGGCTTTTGCCACTTTCTCATGGTACTTGGCAATATCCTGCTGCCTCCGCTCCTACTCAGCTATGTCTTCTCTTATTTCGTCTATAATCAAGCCGATCTCCTAAAAGAGGTTTATTCAACCGGGCAATTCAAATGTCATAAAAAACCCATCAAGAGCAGGAAGGGGAGAAACAACAAAAGTCGTAAAAGTCGTTCGCACAAAAACATTACCTTCCGGGCACCGACACCTACCTCGGCTGTCATGGTGCGAACAGAGGTGGAGGCATGTTTCTTCTTAAAGTTCGGATCGCGAAATTGCTGAAGGAATTGCCATTCAAAAGAGGCATTATCTCACAGGTCAAGGGGGTCGTTGTCGTCGGACGCTTGGCGTTTGCGAGAAGACCGAGGAACCTCGACCTTGACAATAGGTACGGCTGGGGGCTTGGAATCACTAGACCTAGTCTTCCGAAGGATGAGGTTCGAGGCGGAAAAGGCTGAGACAGACTTACGACAGCGGGCATCTGAAAACCAGAAAGCAAGAAAATCAGGCACAACGGGCGAAATTAAAGTGTGTCACCTATCAAAACCAAAGGGCGCTCTTTTCATACCTTTAGAAGGGCCCGAGACAGTAGCAAAGACAGGGGCAGATGTCATTTTCACCACCAGGAGAATCTCTTCCTCACTTGAATCTTTAGATTCGGCAGACGTAGCACTTTCCTCACCGTCAGATGGGCCAATCGGGGATGTTCCGAAAGTTCATTGCACAGAGGACAACTTGAACAGTTTGGAAATGATATTCTTAGACTAGGCTCGAGGTTCCACCGTGTCAGGGATACCTGCGTACAGAGCAAGCAAAAGGTAAATGAAAGTTAACAGCGCTGAAGGAGGAAAACACAAAGAAAGAAGAAATCTTACTAGAAATCATTCCATCTGTCAAAGAGGAACGAATGGCACTCAAGGCCTAAAGATGCAATCTCAACAAAAAAGAAATGGCTAGCCGAGTTCTTCCCGTTCACTTTAGAGTTCAAGACCAGCGACCGTTGCACAGTCCGAGACTACAAGATGAACCGCCCCTGTCGGACCATCGTGAGATAGTAGGACTGGAGTAGATCTGGGAGAGTGAGCTCTACTCCAGCAGCGTCGGCCATCTGACTCGCCCAGTACAAGATCTTCCAAGTCGAAGGGAGTAGTTGGGTAGGGGAAAGCTTAAATCTTGCCAAAAACTCCTTGATAAGAGGAGTGAAAGGGAAGTGGCAAGAAATAGTAAAGGGGAACTCGAAAAAGCACGCCCAATCGGGGCGAAACCAGTCAGGGAACTCACCCTCGGGACACAAAGCCACCACCCCTCGGGAAATCCTCCGTCTTGGAGGGTCTAGTTCATTTCTTCCAGAGTCATGACATTTGCTATGCTATCGCACTCTTGCAGTACCCCGGAGGGTTGGAAGCCATGCATGGAGATTGCGCGGTTTCTCGCCATTGAATGAGAGGGGAAGAAGAAATGGTTTTTCGGAATTAGAGTGAGAACGAAGAAAGAGTTTTACCTCGGGAAAACTGGCGAAGGAGGATGAATGATGATTTTCAAAGAGCAGCAGTAAATATAGGTAGGAAACGTCCCTTCAACTTAGATTTCGGGCTGGCCCCTGAATCATGACGCTACACGTGGCATCAACGAAGAAATGAGGATCGCGGAATTTGAACAGTGAAAAGATCTCGGGGATTCAAAAAATCGGCTCGATCTTTTGGGGCTATTGTTGGGCCCAGAACTCTTGCAGCCCATCTTTGCGTCGGCCCGTCAAGCGAAGGTTAAAGGCTCTTCCAGCCCGGCCCAATGGTTCAGCCTGAATGCCCAGACGCACCCTAGGAGACAGCAACGGCCCGGAAACGGTTCAGAAAGTCGGCGACGAGCTAAATGGAACGTGGGTAGTGATGGTTTGGAGATCGCAGGATAAAGGGTAGAAATCAATTGTAACTAGGATATGAGAAATACATCAGTTGTAATCACTCTCTTGAGATCAATACATTCTACTTACAATCAAAATTCTGTATTGACATTTTGAGATCCAATCGGAATACTAGTTTATCGGTTAGAAAAGCCTCACCTCAAATCTCAAACACTAATTGCTTCTTTTGGTCGAATTTTGGCCAAAACAATTGTTAACATACAATATTTCGTATGTGATAGCAACCAACTGAGGACGATTCAAAACTCATTCACTCGGTCATTTCCAATCCAAGATGAGTCTAACTGTCTAAGTATGAAGCCTTGACGGAGCCAGCACCAACATTGAATTCAGCCGAAAGCTAATGCGTTGTAAGAAGCTCCATGGAGCACAGGCCTTTAAGTTTTACGTGTATAATATATTTATTAGACTTTAAAGTGAAAAAAAAAGAAAAAAAAAGTAGAATCAATTGATCTAAAAATGATAGTTATTAAATTGAAAAAGTACAAACGAGTGGAGGAAGATCACATTTTTGAGGTCGCTACACTAGTCTTCTTTTCTGTTCTTGGCAGTGAATATAACCCTTTGAAGTTTGAAATTAAGCGCTAAGCGCTGAAACAGAGACATGATAAAATTCTTGTGATAGGGAAAGATGGATGGGGAGGAGGAAGATAACATTTTTGAGGCTGTGCCTTGAAGGGCTATCCATAATTTTTTCTATTCATCCCTAATTATTGTCTGTATGGCTAGCAGAGAGTCTCAAGCCTTTACTTTTTGGTTGTATCCCGGTAGAAATGAAATTTCATTGCTTAGGATTTATCCTCTGCTGGCACTTGATAGATCTCATTATCAATATTGCTTTCTTCTATTGTCACTCACATTCTTTGAAAACTGGCCTATGATAAGAAAAATAATAAGACACCCTCCTAGTTTGGACTTTGGAGAGAGTGGATCACTTGCATTTTTTTAAATTTAAACCTCGTGCAAGAATCCAAAGAAATTGCACCAACACTGGGAGTTCTGCCATGTCTGAGACTGAAGCTTTTTCAAGTTATCCTTTTGCTTGAGTGATAAAAGTTAAGAAAGTTTTCATCAGAGCATGGGTTTGATAAGGAGGATTTCAAGGGCTGTTCTGCTTTGTTTGTTTCTTTGCAATATCTGTATGATCACAGAGAGTTCTTCATCAAGTGTCTCTGTGAGGTTCCTGCAGGCTCCACCTTCATTTTCTAATCACAAGTCAGCTGCTTTTGTGTTTCAAGCCTCCGAAGCAGGATCCAACAACACATATTGCACAAATTGTAGATTTAGCTGCAAGGTTACGACGTACTATATAGCTAGCTAGCTGCATGATTCGGTCTTTCTTTCCTTCATGTGTCTTGTATTACTTGAGATGCTTGCTCTTCCCCAGAATAAGTCAAAGATTCCCTTGTTTCACATATGACATGAATTAGCGAAGATTAATATGTTTTGTGCAGTTAGATGATGGGATTGATTGGAACTGTGAAGATAGAAACGCTTCATTCTCGGGTTTGCAAGATGGACATCATTCATTTGTGGTCTGTGCCAATGCTTCACAAGTAGCTGGGGGCTGTTCTACCTATACCTGGACTGTTGGTAAGGAGATACGAAGCTTGTTTGGTTTCTTTGGTTCATACTGAAAGCTTTTGTTGTAAAATGGTTTTGATCTCTGCTCGTGTAGACACAGTTCCCCCTACAGCATATGTCACAGCAGCAGAGTCCCTTACAAATGCTGTAAATGTATCTGTAAATATCACCTTCAGTGAAGCATGCGGTTTTGGATGCATGACAGTCAACACTTGCAATGTGAGTATATGGCCCCATCTACAATCACATTAGAATTTATTTCCTCTTCTCTTAGTAGTGAGTATTATCTACGTACAGCTCATTGTATACGGGTCAGGACAAGTCATACCACAGACACTTGCCGTTCTGCAGCCTAAGCTCAAGTATTCAATGACCATTGCATTATCTTCTAGCTCACTGTACGGACGGGCCATACTGATAATGGATAAAGGTTTTTGCTTGGATGCTGCCGGAAATGGCTTCACAAGGACACACAACTCAAGCTACACAATACATTTTGGTGGGTGGGTCTTTTACTATGAGCGAATCATAAGAAAAAGACTAAATTCTGTTTCTTATGATCGACGTACTGGGAAAATGTCTGTTTTACAGATAGAAGAGATGCCCTTGTGTCCCTCAGAACTCGGGTCCCGGAGAAGCTAGTTGAACTAAATGGACAAACAAGAACCGCACAGGCGACTAATGATGATAAGAAGCTCAAGGTCTATGTTTACTTTTCACAGCCTATCTTCAACACTTCAGATGAGATTTTGACTTGTCTGAATGTGAGTCATGGAATGCTGCAACCTATTCAAGGGAAGAGCCTAGCTAGTCGGAGATTTGGCTATCTTGTAAGTAAGCTGACGCTGATCGACATATATATGGCCTCGATCTGTTTTATTCATTGAGGACTTTTGTTTTCTCGACAGATTAAGGATACACCAAATGTTGCTGTAGTCACAATAAACCTTTTTCCAGATATGATCATAAGCAGACAAGGGAATCGGGTTTCTCCGGTTGCCCCTGCTACTATACTTTATGGTAATAAAATTGTAATTTATATTGAATTGTATTTCGCTAGCTCATTGTGCATTTTTAGTGTTTGTGATATGCTGCTTTTGTTACCTTGGCTTCGATCCAGATTCTGAGAGGCCTGGTGTGATGTTGACTACAACTTCTAAGATGAAAACAAAAGAGAAAAGCATCTCCATCGCAATAAGATTCACAAAGCTTGTGTTTGGTTTCAATTCTACACGAGTATCTATATCTGGAGGTCACATACAGAGGCAAGTAAAAAAAAACCCAGATATTGTCTTTTTTTTACAATGCTCCGCAGTATTTTTGTTTTGACAAATTTTGTTATCCTTCCACGTTTTTACTTTGCCCTTGTCCAGCTTTCACCAAGTCAGTGGAAACTACTATGCTGCAAACATACAAGTAACAGACCATACGATATACATTAGCATTCTGGAAAATGTGACATCAGATGTGGCTGGCAACAAGAATTTACCGTCCAATCTCGTGCAAGTGCGGCACTGTAAGGATGCCCTGATCTTTGTTATTTTCGATTATGTATAAGTATATTTTATTTTCTCCAGATTTATCTTACAAAAATGGAACTATATAAAATGGTAGATTCTACGCCCATGGTGTCCATCGTGTTTGGCTACTTTGTAACTGCTTCCTTTCTTGGTACGTGCTTGTTGGCGGGACTGCTCACTGTATCAACTACAATCCTTCAATCAGCTGGGGCACTTTCAAGATCTCCCCCATCTCTTACATCTGATCCCACAAGGAATCTATTCGTAAGGAACCTACCTAACATTTTCTAATTAATTAGTACATTCATCAATGCTAGCTCTTTATATAAATTCTTTTGATTTCTTCTGCCTCAGAGAATTGCATGCTACATTCAAGTGTTTGCGCTGTCTAGGTGGTTGGTAGCGAATCTCCCTATTGAGTATTATGAGCTCACTGCTTGTCTCAAGTGGAGCATTCCCTATTTTAACCTTCCATGGGAGAATGAACATCACAACTTAGCAATGTTTGGCCCTGCCCCATCATCATCAGACAAACTCTTCTCCACGGCTTGGATTGTACAACCTAAGATAACACAATCTGGAAACATGAACAAGGCTAGTGTTGTCTATGGGGCTCCGCTTACTGAAGCTGAATACAGATCATATTATGAGGTTAGTAGGTCTTTCTTTAGCCATACATACGTTTTCCATTTGATTTGTAGATTTATTTCCTCGGCTGAATTCTTGTTTATTTTATCAGAGCCAAAGTTTTATTCCACAAGCAGAATATGTTCCCGATCCGCTATACTTAGATGGGTATGACCCTTTTTATCTAACAAGCTAGTTAAGATTATGATATCTATATATAGAGAGTACAAACAATGGTGGTGTTTTTTTAGGTGGATGGATTTCAAGAGAAGTATGTTCTGGGTAACTGTGTTTATTGGAAGCGGTATGTTGTTACACGTTTTGCTTCTTGCAATACTGAAGTTGAGGGACTGCTCCAACTCCAAGGATAATAATAGGCATTATATATATGGAGCTCTGATGTTTCCAAGATTTGAGATTTTCCTCCTAATGCTCTCAGTTCCCTGCATTTGCAAAGCTTCAGTTTCCATAATCAAAGGTACCGGTGAGCATAACGCACTTACTATATATAGCTGGATTCAACGGTGTCATGATTAATTTGTTTGTTATTGTACGTACGTAGGAGGCACACGGCTGGGACGCCTTGTCGGAGTCTTGCAACTACTCTTTGCATCCTGCCTCCAGCTAGCGCTATTTGCATTCCTCTCATTTGGGATCACACTGGGGAAGCTCCTCCAATACAAGGAAATCCACCAAGTAGGGCAAACGTTCCACTGGTACCAGGAGCTCATCCGAGTGACTCTTGGCCCCGGCAAGAGGGGCCAGTGGGAATGGATAGACCAACCCAACAACTCTGCCAAACTCACCCGTTTCGGACCCCTTTTTGAAGACCTCAGAGGACCTCCCAAGTACATGTTGTCCCAATTCTCCACAACTAGTACGGTTAGGTGCACAGATGATCATCGCATCATAGCCTCAGACGACGAAACGGAGGACGCAGAGGCGCCTTTCATACAAAAGCTCTTTGGAGTCCTCCGAATCTACTACACGTTTCTCGAGTCCATAAAACGCTTCTCCCTCGGAGTGGCGTCGGGTCTGGTCTTCTTCTCGGGATCCGTTCATCCTTCCGCTTCCCCGACGCTCGCATTGCTCTGCATAGCTTCCTTCCAGCTCTTCTTTCTCGTGTTAAAGAAGCCATTCATCAAGAAGAAAGTCCAGCTCGTTGAGATTGTATCGGTAGCGTGTCAAGTGGGCATGTTTGCAACGCTCGTCGCTCTCATGGAGCAAGACAACGAACACCACAAAGTCACCATTTTTATGCTATTATTATTGCTCTTCATTGTTGGCTACTTGTCATTGTTGATGAATGAATGGTACGCCTTGTGGAAGCAGATTAGACGGCTTGACGTGGAAGAGAACCGCTTCCAAACCGGCGTGACAAGAGCTTCAGCTGGACTTCTCCTCCTCTTCTGCTTGCCAGAAAAGCTGATTAAGAAGCTTGACAAGAGATTGTTAGAGAATAGTAGTGGGAACCCAGAGAGCGTTAATGGTACTACTCCACCTATACCTATACCTATACCTATAGAGGAGGCATGTACAAGCTCTGGGAGCAGGAGATCGACGTCGGGTGTGGACAAGGCATGGGTTAGGCAGATAAGGGCCATGGCAAAGGCGGGCTTTGCTGCTGGAAACGACGCGTCTGTTGCGAATAATAGTAGGTGGAGCCGGTTTTGGAGCCAAAAGAAAAGTGGGAGCTCATCAATTAATTCATCAACGGATTATAAATCTAAGTCCAAGTCCGGAGGGTTATATAAGGATTTGGAAGCCATTTTTGCTACTTCCACTAGTGGTGGTTAGGCTAGGCTTGCTCGACAAAGCTCTTAGATTACTACTTCTTTAATGTTCAGTTTATATGCATCAATAACTTTGGAACAATATATATATATGAGTCCGGTTCACGTGCGAATGGATGCCCAGGTGCGAAATAAGAAAGAACAAGAGTCGTTGGATCAAGAAAAATCAAAGGCGCTGATCATTTCACTTAAAAGGGGAAAAAACGGCACGGGCGAATTTTTGGCGAATTATTCGCGTATTTTTGAAAAAAAAACGGCCCAGATTTGTTCATCAATATTGTGGATTTGTTCATCAATACTATGGATTTGTTCATCAATATTGTGGATTTGTTCATCAACACTGTGGATTTGTTCATTGTTATATTCATATTTGTTTATTGGTTTTGGCATATTTGTTCATCGGTTTGTGCATATTTGTTCATTTGTAACATCAATTTGTTCATTTGTTTATCCAAATTTGTTCATTGATAGATGCATATTTGTTCATTGTTATATTCATATTTGTTCATTGGTTTTGGCATATTCGTTGATCAGTTTGTGCATATTTGTTCATTAGTAACATCAATTTGTTCATTGGTTTATGCATATTTGTTCATTACCTTTTTCATATAATTGCTCATTGCTAGATGCATATTTATTCACTAGTAACCTCAATTTGTTCGTTGTTATATGCATATTTATTCATTAATAATATCAATTTGTTCATAGCTAAATAAGGCACAAGCACTCCTCTTCGATTTGTTGCTATCTCGTTCTCTTAGCATACACCATATTATTGCAAAGTCAGATTCTTTATCTATTATCCTTTACATTCAAGTTTCTACATCAAACTTATCTTATTTTGGTACTATATTGAGCACTTCATTCGTATTGACAAGTTAGCCTTAAAGAACTTCATTCGTATTATCCTTTGCATTCAAGATAGACATAAAGGACAAAATAAATGCAAAAATACACAAATAGATAGTCCTAAAATGTACAAGTTGATGGTATTAATAGTCCTAAATGTACAATTTGGTGGCATTGACACATAAACATAAGTTTATTTCAATTCACAAACAAATGTTAGATCAATGAACAAAAAAAGTTATATCAACGAACAAATAGGGTATAACAATGAACAAACAATAGTATACCAATGGAAAAAAAAAATTATATCAAAGAACAAATAATGGTATACCAAAGAACAAATAATGGTATATCAATGAACAAACAAGGTTATATCAATGAAAAAATAGAAGTATATCAATGAACAAATATTAATATATTGAAACTAACTATATGTGCATCTAAAACTAGATAATATTGTATTCATTCACATAAATAAGGTTAAAAAAAATAAAACTAAAAATTAAAAAAGTTCAAAATTGATGAACAATGTTATCAAAAACTCGATGCACAATGAGTTAGTATTGATGAACAAATGGTGAATATTGATGAACAAATCGCTATTTCTGATGAACAAACTGGGCGCGTCTCATAAAAACGTATTTTTCGAAAAATACATGAATAATATGGGAAAAGTTCGTTTGTGCCGTATTTTATTGAAAAATACGCGAATAATACGGGAAAAATTCGTCCATGCCGTATTTTATCCTTTTTAATGAATGTTTAATCAGGGACGTTGATTTTTTGGAATGGACGAGCGAGATTTATTCTTAATTCTCACATAGGCGCCCATTCACACGTAACTCTTTCCCTATATATATAGAATTGGGCTCTAGAGAAACCCCTTATTAGAGAGAAATGGGAGCCATTATTAGGAGCGTCGGATTTGAGAAGATTAATGGTTGAGATTAAAAATAAAAAAGGTGCATGTGGGTTAAATTTTGGTAAAAACACTAGATAAGATCCGCTTTCTCTCTCTCCATATCTCACATACGGCAAATTCTAATTAATATCAATTTATTTCTTTCCGTAAATTTTCAGTTTTTGAAAAAACCTCCCATTTGCTTCGCCGTTCTCGCTTGGTATTGACGATTGAAACCTTGTCTTCTCAATTGCAAATCTAAATTGATCGTTTATCGAAGTCAATTTGCAGCAATCAATAAGTTTGAAAGTTGATTTCGATATTTCGCACCATCAATTAATTATTCTTCCCAAATTTAATTTGTATCTCAGATGCAATTTCTCACTTCTAATGTTCATATACTATCTCTTCGTTTGATTTTATTCAAGTCGATTTTAATCGCAAATAATCTCTTTAAACTATCTTTTTACATTTTTGTTATTGATGTCGAATAAGGATTGATTGGTCTCATGTTGCTTGGTCGAAGATTAATACATGTTGAATTATTTCATTTTAATTTTGTTTCTTCCTTTTTTATGGAGGGGTTTTAATTAGGTGGAATTCTCGTTGGTTAGACGAAATTGGAGGTTCGTGAGAGAACGAATGAATAATAAGTGTTCTATTGTTGTCGATGAGTGCAACTCGCCAACGTTACATATATTCAAAATTGTGAAGTTAATATTCATTTATATTGTTTACATGTTCGGGATTTTGTACTTAATGTTCATGTATATTGTATACAGATTCGAGTTTTTTTGTAGAACTGTGAAGTTAAATATTCAGATATATTGTGTATATATTCGAGATTTTGTTCTTAATATATATTGTATAAAGATTTGACTTCTTTTGTACACATGTTCAAAACTATAAAGTTAATATTCAAATATATTATGTACATATTCGAGATGTTGTACTTCATATTCAGATATATTGTATACATATTCGAGATTTTGTCTTTAATATTCAGATATATTGTAATAGGGGAGGGTTCAAAATATCTCGAATATATCGTTGTATACAATATATACGATGACATATTCGAGAATGTACTATGCATATTCGAGTACAGAACCTAGATGTTCAATATGTAAAATCATATATTCGGTCAAATTATTACATTAGTACTACAACGGCATATTCGAGAATGTGATATGCATATTCAAGCACAATTCATAGTATGTTCAATATGTAAGCTCACATATTCAGTCAAATTATCATATTAGTAATACAACGGCATATTCGATAACGTCTTAAGCATATTCGAGTACAGAACCTACAATTCAATAATGTAATCTTAAAATTCGTTTTCATATATTACCTTTTTAGTTTTTAAAATTATGGAAACTATCTCCTAAATTTTAGGAATAAATAAGCCTATTAAATTTTGGAAACTATGTTTGAATTTGAAAATCGTGTGAACCACAAATTTGCAAATACGTTATCAATATCTCCTATAATATTGCAAGTCAGCTTTTTTTTAATTTTTTTTTCATCCGAAATTACCTTTTTGAATGATGTGCTATATTCTCATTCCCATATTTCTTATAATGCTCCTACAATCAGAACCATTAATCTTGATGAATCTAACGATCCTCCTTCCGACTCTTGTTTCTCTATAATAGTTGTTTCTCTGGAGACCTCCCCTATATATTTAGACGGGTTCAAGAAAAAACGAGTTTTATACAGAAACGGGAGAAAATATGAGGTGTTGAATGTACGTGAGAGAATTAAGGATTAGATTTGCGGCTCCATTATATTTAAAATAAGGAGAGAAATATTAGAATGAATTTAAAAAGGCAAGTTCGAAAATCAAGGAGGTTGAATTAGAAAAATATCTAGAAAAATCAGATGATTTGCAAATTTATAAGGGTAAATTACACAACACCACCCTTAAATTATGCTACTTTTTAAAAAAACCACCCATAAAAGACTAATTTCCACAAAACCACCCTTCAATTATGCTATTTTTAAAAAAACGACCCATAAAAAGCTAATTTTCATAAAACCACCCTTAAAAATAAAAATCTTTCAAATAACCACCCATCCCTATTTTTGTAAAGAAAAGACCTTTATATCCATGTGTTTACTCATTTTCGAAAACAGAGCTCTTTTATCGAGGAATTAGACCTGCTTTTAGAGATTTATTTATTTAACGATTTTTCTAGCCTATGCCCAAAAGTCTATTTTGATGGTTTAATATTTTAAAAATTATTTCCTAAGGGTTTATTCTTTCCTTTTTAGGATTTAGTTTTCATATTCGGTATTCTTATCCTATACCCTAAGAGCATAGGTTAGAAAAACCGTTTATATAAAGTAATGCGCAAAGAACAAACCTTGCATCAACGTGAGTTTTGGAAGTTTCAAGTCGCCGACTTCAATCTCGACATTTTGGAGACTAACTTCCACCCTCGTGAAGCACTTCAATGCAAAATACAAAGCCTGAACCACTACCTCGTAATTTGCATAGCGAGTTGCACACACACAAACTAGGTTGATTTCGATTTGGTTTTTAAATTTTGAAATGCTACAAAATTTCAACAAGGGTTTTCAAGAATCTTAGCTTTAGTGTGTGTTTTGTTATTTGGCAAATTTGAGCTGCTGTGTATATAAATTAATGATTGGAGAATCTAGGAAGGGGTTATGGAAAGTGTTTGTCATTATTGATACATTCAAGTTTGAAGAATCTATAAAGGAGGTTAACTATTATTCTTCTCCTTTTATCAACTATAAAATGATGATAAGAAAAAAAAAGAATGATGATAAGAGTATAAATGTCTTTACATGTTAAAATATTAATGGAAAATTAACAAGTTAGGATTTGGGTGGTCAATTGAATACTTATTGTGTTTATGGATGGTTTTGTGAAAATTATCTTTTTATGGGTGGTTAATTGAAAGCCTTTTATGTTTATGGGTGGTTTTGTGAAAATGAGCTTTTCATGGGTGTTTTTTTAAAGTAGCATAATTTAAGGGTGGTTTTGTGTAATTTACCCAATTTATAAATGACGTGATTTTCAAATTCAAATATATTTTCAGAATTAAATAGGAGGAGTTTGTTGCTAAAATTTAGGACATAGTTTCCATAATTTACAAAAATAAAAAGGTAAGAGATTATAATAATGTAATACTCATGTTAGTCATGTAACACCCCGTCTTTATACCGGGGCACTACTCGGTAGTAGACCACCTATGGGTCTACATGAGCTAACCTGACAACGAGCTCACTCGGGTCTTACAACTCGGGTACAATGAGAAAATATAAAGAAAACATCCAACCTATATTTATAAAACCAAAGTATGGAAAACATGCATGAATTCCCAATAGACATAAACTGTAACACCACTTGTGAACACTTTATTGACATCATACTTCCCTTTCCTTAACAAAACCAAAGATTTTACAAGATAAGTAACCACCATTTCACCAACCGAACCAAATCCTAATGACACGGCCTTCAATGAATCGCACCATCATTTTGCCGAGGTTCCATCATGGGTTTCTTGCTCCTAATCCATACTTGGAACTAAAAAATCAAATCCCCGAAGGGTTAGCTAACAATTTCAATATGCGTTAAATAGGAAACACAATATGCAGTAGCAAAATCAATTTATCGAATTACATAATAAAAATAGTATTAGAATAGTTCACATGTAGTATATTAAAAAAAATAGGCAAATGCACAACAATAATTATAATTATAAAATACACATAATAATACATAAAGTCATACGATGCATACTAATAATAGGACATAATTTCACTTTACTATCACCTCATTCATTTTTCACTTCAATATCAAATCAACCACAATTCACAACAATTCTTGTCTACCGATATCAATTTACAAAGCAATTGGGGAATTCTTTCAGCTTGAAATTCTTATCTACCATATCAATTTACATATTAATCGGGGCATTCTCCAGCCGAAATGGGGTGTAGTGGTCAGTGGCCTCCACCGTTACTCCGAACCACCTAGCACCAGAATAATTCACCTTCTTAACCCCGGTCAAGCCTCTACTAGAGCACTTGCCAAAACATTTATTATAATTTTGAATGGGCTTTCCTTGTCATACAACTAAGCTAGGGATGTCTCCCTCCTTACCTATCATCCCATATGTTTCGTTGTACCGGAAGATGCCAAAGTTTCATAAATCGAGTAAAATACAAAATATTAATCATCTACTAGTATATCTTTAATTTATCGCTTTAATCACACATAGACTTATAATAAGATACGGGGATGAATCCTAAAATAAAGCTCGACACATCATATCTACACATCCGGCACGCATCGAAACTGATAACTAAGTAATTCTAGGCGACTTACCTCGAAGACGAAATCCCAAAGCCAAGAAACAACTAATTAACACGCAACGCAAAACCCTGTCTAAGACAGATAGCTTGTATCTTCCCGTTGTCTTTGTTCACTTCCTAAGATCCACACTCCTATATATATAACCCAATGAATAAAAAATAGCTTTTGAACTCTTTTAAACTCCAATCCTAAAATTAAAAACAACGAAAAGCCAGCATTTCTTATAACTACTTTTGTATAAATCTAAATCCTTTAAAACTTCACAACAATATACTATATATAAAAGAATATTTTTCTAGTTCAAACCTTTTTGTAAGACTTAATCAAAGATCTCCCGACAATCATTACAAAACGAAACCTAAGGTTACTTTAAAATCTTTTTACCAATATAAATTCGATATTGAAAACACCCTCTGAAACTATAGTTCTACCGATTTCCAAATTAAAATCAACTGTGGATCTAGATCTGGAAAAATTGGTGAAATCTAAATAAACCATTAACTAATTAATTACATACTTACCAAACCACGCGTGTACTTCGAGATTCACTACTACAAAATGACCCAAATACCCCGGGCGTTTTTCCCCAAATACACCGGATTACGTCCGGGGTAAAGGTTGCTGGGGTATTTGATCAGTATCCTAATACATCGGATCAAATCCGGGTTATATACCCTCATTGAATTTATCCTCCAATCTACTTATCCGATGTATTAGCAATATTTAATACACCGGATAAAGATTATCCGCGGTATATATGAGCATTTTTTATCCGGGTTATTTAATAACAAAAATACACCGGTTGTTGAAGTCTGGGGTATATAGTTTAGGATATATACACCGGGTATGGATGTCCGAGGTATAATGTTTAGGGTATATACACCGAATGTTTGAACCCGGACTATAATTGTGTAGATATATACACCGGATTATTATTGTCCGGTTTAATCGTTCTTGAAGTGTACTTACAAAATACAATATAATCCGGGTTAATGTCCGAGTTAATTGCTCTAGGTGTATTAGCACAAGGAAACCATATTTATAAGCTCAATTCTTACTGTTAATTTATTGAATAAATCAAAATTAATTAATAGTAGAAACAATGTTGATAACAATAAATTAATATTATTTGATAACATCAAAACACAATTCATTAATAGTAGAAATAATGTTGATAGCAATTTGAAACAAAAAATATGTCCATCAATATTGTCACTACTTTAAATTATATTCATAAAAAATTACAAAACAACTGAAATATAAACTCCGACAATAATTATAAAAGTCAAATATTAAAGTCTTCTAGCAGTATACGGTTGTACCATGTTCTGTAAAAAGGAAAATACAAGTAATAGTTAATAAAAATGAAGAAAATTAAATGTTTTATCAACTCCTTAAGATAAATTAAGAAATACAAGACTTAAGTGTGCAATTTGTATCATGTAAAATGACAAAAAAGATAATTAACACTTACCTAGATGATGAAATTGCTTTGTATTGACACTCGTATCAGTATGTCAAAGGAAACAAACTCAACTGATGCTATGATTCATACGGTCAAACTCAACTGAATGTTATGATTGATGCAGTCAAAAAACAAACTCAACAGAAATTGAAAATGAAACATAAATAAAAATAAATGATGTAGTCAAAAAACAAACAATACGTGATTCTCCAACCACTCATCTCAATTACATACTTCTTGATTAGTTTAATATATAATAATTCTCCTAACCAATTTAATCAATAATCACACAAACACAAATGAATAAAAGCATCATACATGAATGAGCATTGCGCATCCATTTTATATTCTTCTCTTCTCCCTTAGAAATTTGGGCCCAAAATCCCTTCATCTTTTCCAAGTTAATTCTTCTTAACTACAATTTTAATGATGAAAGCAACACTAATTACCTGAAACATTATTATGTATAGATATAGCATATATAAAATTACCTTATGAGAAACGCACATATAGAGCAAGCATGCATCCAAATGAGTTTCTTGAAGATCTTTACGATTACCACCCTGGTAATTCTCAACGTGATGAAACCTTCAAAAAGGGAATCTACTAAATTATGATAACATCATCTAACAGATTTTTGGCCTAAACAAATACATTACAAAAATGAAGATAGACAACTATCAATGTTTTACTAAATTATGATAACATCATATTAACTGGCTACAGGAAGTACTCTAATGCATCAACTCCTTTCTTAGTCTCAATAAATACAAGTGTTAGAGATTGTTGTCATAATAAGCAAGAAAAGGAAATCTGTTAAACCCAACCAGCACTGGTGAGCAACAAATGTAGCGATATTCAACAATACCCTAGGCATTGCATTAAAAAAAATTACCTTACCATGTAACCCATTGGCCTTTTGTGCATGTAGAAGATCCATCAGATGACTTCTCTTGTCAGACTCGTGAACAAATTCAACCCTTTGGACTATGAGATCGGTGCTGGAACCCACCCTTCCAACAGCCAAGAAAATGTAATTTGCTAGAAAATCAAAAGTTAGCCTCTGCAAGTACATCAACTACACATATCCAAAGCAGCGTTTAGATACATGGGCACATAATAAAAAGACAAAAGCAACAAAGCTGTGACTACGAGCATTTCAATGATGAAATGCCTGCTCCATGTTATGTTTTAGGAAAGATATCATGGCCTCACTAAAAGTATATATTTATCAAGGGAAAAGATGACAATCAAAACCGGCCCATATCAATCAGTCTGTTCAACTATCTTTCTAATCTGGGGCTCAAAACCCATATCAATCAGGATAACTATGCAGAGCATCCAGCATAATTCCTCTATATAACCAAAAATTAACAGCTCCAAGCCGACACATTAATGATACAAGGAAGAAAAAAAGAAGCAGATTGGGGCTCCCCCAATGAGCAAACAATAATGATTTCCAAATCTTACCTGTTGACTGATTGGGGCTCCCCCATATGCAACTACCACCCTCACACCAGTTTGGTATGCAAATTTTTTAGCTTCTTCGTTAATCTGGAAAAGGAGAAGGAGGTGTAATAAGTGTCAAGATTCAAGAAGAAAGCATGCATTAAATTTAAAAAAAAAAAAAAAAACTTAGATAATACTCATCAAAACTGGGCTCTCAACCAGAAGCATGCCTGCATTGACAGCTCTCTAGTAGGTGATAGAATAAGCGCAAATGGGTACACAGTCCGAGGACCACGTGGACTTTGAGGAGATTGCCCCCTCATTATTCCACTGATAATTGGAAAGCAAAAGGTTGTAGTTTTTCCAGAACCAGTTTGAGCACAAGCCATCAGATCCCAACCAGCAAGGGATATCGGGATTGCATGCCGCTGAACATGGGTTGGCTTCACATACTTGCATGAGTCAGGACTGATTATTCAGACAGATTATTCATGTTATCAACAGGCACAACTGATTCATGCACCAGATATATTATTCAAACTGATTATTCTATGAAACCAGCAAGACAGTCATATAACGTTATCAACACATTAATCTCTTCTATGATTCATGCACTCTTTTTCTTTTCTTATTGTTTTTTATTGAATTAGATAAATGGAGGTTAGAAACCCTAAAACTATAACAATAACTCACCCTAGAACTTAGAAGATACCTTAAGCTAGAACTCACCAAAGAACTGTAGTGGACCAATTCGGTTGTTGGTGTTGCGCAGCAGTGACCAAATCGGTTGCTGGTGTTGCCCAGGAGTGACCAATTCGGTCGTTCGTGTTGCGCCAGAGAATGAGATGCGAGAATACTCTACAGATATACGAGAATTGGGAGAGGCGTGAATGCTAGAGACGTGAGATGGTTAGGGTTTTTTTTAATCTTAATTTTTTGGATTTTGGCTCTACAAATTTTCAATTTCCCCAAATAAATTTGTATTCCCCGCCAAATAAATAATGTATCTATATCTAAATTATTTTAACCCAGTTTTAAATAGTTTTGTTTAATTTGTATATAATTTAAGATAATTGAATAGTGAAACAAATATTCAAGGCAATATGTAATATATTTATATTTATATTATGTAAGGCTTAAAGAAAATAATATTGAATGATGCCTAAACCTTAACCTCAAGCTAAAACCCTAACTAACACTATCCCTAAACTCTAAACCCTACCTTTAATCGTATTCTTAAACCTTCAACTTATTCCTAAATCCTAACCCTAACCATGACCCTAATTGTATTCTTAAACCTTCACCTTATTCCTAAACCCTAGCCCCTTAACCCTAGCCCCTAAACCCTAACCTTATTCCTAAGCCTAATCCCTAACCCTAATCAAATTTGTTTTCACCATAGTCATAGAAAATATTATTGTTGCAGGGTACCCTAATTAGCTAGGAAGCAAGTTCGCGGACCGTACCACGACAAGAACTAGAGCAAGGTAATTAACATGGCGGTATACTCTTAGAACGAGTCATGAAAAACCAAATTACTATAAATTTCTCCTACATAAAAGTTAAAAGGACTACAAGTTTTCACTCAAATATCCGTCTAGCTATTATGGCCACTCATTTCAAAGCTCCCAACTCAAACTACAGTACATATCCATCAAATGAATCGATAGCATAAGTCAGGAGAAACAGAATTATAGGAAAAGGTCAAAACCAGGGTGTTGTAGCATGGTTTTCAACGGAAAAACGCGGAATTGGAGGCTTAAATGATGTTTTTTTGAGATTTCATAATGTACAAGCCCTGTGGGCCTACGAATAACACCGTATCGATGAGAGATTTCTTTTGATATATAATACACTTCCATCCGACACCCGAGCACAAAGTTACGCCCGTTTTAATCTCCCTACGTCAGAACCATGTCCTATTTAACCCAGATTCACCGGCCTGATCTTATCCTTTTGAAAAAGATAGAACATTCATATTGTAGCTTATGTCGAGACCTTCGAAATGCGTACTCACACTGCTCGAACGGATTATCGAGTCAAAAGTTGTGATATTTCAAAGCATTGTCTTGAGCCTTACAGAACTGCAACGGCGTGGCAAACATTGTTATTGTCTTTGCTTTACTCTGGTAAATTCATTTATAATAAAAGTTTTCCAATAAAGTTAAGAATGTGTTCGGTGGTGTAATGGTTCTAATGCTATATTATATTATTGTGTGCTCGTATCTGTGGGTTCGAACCCTAGTGTCAGCCAATCCCATCCAACGATTTTTTTCCCATTAATTCCTTTCTTTCATTAACTACACCTATTCTGAATTTGCACTTTGTTTCTCTTGCTCGATATACTCTCAATCCCAATCCAAAACCCTTCAAATTTTCTTTCTCCTAGTCCTAATCCAAATTTGGCAATTAGAATCAATACCATTTCGAATTTGTTACAAGACGCAAGGTAATTTACCCAAAGGAGTCATTTCTTCGAGATAAATACTCTCTCGATCAGTCCCATTTATTTATCGTAGATGAAATCTAGAAGGCAGAGGAGAGAAAATCCATGGAGTTCTTGTCATTCATTGGGAGATCCGTCTTTGTCTTTGTCTTCCTACTGTCTTCTTGGCAGGAGTAAGTTTGCCATACACCGGACCATACACGCCCGGTGTATTTGTTTTCCATTATTATCTACTACACCGGACTGCACAAGCCCGTGGTATTTGTGTGCCATGACTACCCCAGATCCTTAAACATCCGGTGTATATCTTGGAATACGGTTCAAATACACCGAGCGTTTAATAACCGGTGTATTTGATATGAAACTCTTTTAATCTGACACAATATAACTCATAGTATATAAGCCTGGGTTAAATACTATATGGTAATAGGTAATTTCTGTAGTAGTGATTAAAACCCGATAGAAGAGATCTTGGATCAAAACCAACAAAAAAAGATCAAATCTTTCTCTTTCTCTCCTCTCTTTCTTTTTCTCCACACTCTTTGCTTTTTTTATGGTTCGTTGTTCTTAATGAACAACATGAATCTCATGAACATAGGGTTCAAGAGGAATGGAAATTGTGAAGAAACGGAAGTCGTAATAAGAGCCGTTGGATTGGGAAGATTAATGGTCATGATTAGACCGTTGGATGGTGCATAATAACAAATATGGGGATTAAATACTTGAATATGGCTAGTTAATTAGTTGCTAAAATGGAAAATGCGAAATTATAAGAATTTGTTGGTTTTTTTAAAAAAAAAATTAGACCTTCCATTTTCTAGTTGGCGTAAAATTCAAATTCAAAATTTGAATAAGTATTGCTGGCGTAACTATGATGTATGTGGTTGAATGTGTTTCAATATTTTCTAAATATTGTTAAAAGATTGTTCGAATTTGTTCTGGTTTGAATAAACAGTCCACTTTGTAGTAGTCATGTGTTTATATCTGAATATGTTAGTTGAAATATCGAACAAATCTGTATGTGTAAACGAATATTAATAACACATTTTCGAATATGCCGTTAAAGGAGTGATTTATATAATTGTAATTATATATGAATATTTGAGTGTAAATCTTGAGCAAAACAAAGTATGAAATCGAATATTAAGTATACAATATCGAACATGTTTTACAATATATTTGAATATTAGTTACAAAATCTCGAATATGTATACAATATATCTGAGTATTAAGTACAAAATCTCGATTATGTACATAATATATCTGAATATTAACTTCACAGTTTTGAACATGTTACAAAAGAACTCAAATCTTTATATATATAGGGCATGGTTCAAGTGAGGACCACCCTTGTGGTACATCCAAGGCTTAAAATGAGGACTAATCTCAACTATTGGATTTACCCCTCTATTATGTATTCAATGATCAAGATTTTTTTAAATTTTTTTATTTTTTTAAATTTTTTTAAATTTTTTAAATTTTAAATTTTTTATTTTTTATTTTTATTTTTTATTTTTTATTTTTTATTTTTTATTTTTTTTATTTTTTTATTTTTTTTTGCTATTTTTTTAGTTTTGCGAAAATCGAATTATTTTAAAAATGAACTCAAAGCACATAAAAATTGAACTTATCATAGATAAAAAATGAACTCGTAGAATATAAAAATTGAACTCATACAATATTGAAAATTGAACTCCTAATATAAAAAAATTGAACTTCTAGTGTATAAAAATGAACTCGTAGTATATAAAAATTGAAGTGTCATATTTAACGTTTTAAAACCCTTTTTTCAAAAATTTTATTTTTATTTTTTTATTTTTTTATTTTTTTATTTTTGCGAAAATCGAATTATTTTAAAAATGAACTCAAAGCACATAAAAATTGAATTTATCATAGATAAAAAATGAACTCGTAGAATATAAAACTGAACTCATACAATATTGAAAATTGAACTCCTAACATAAAAAAATTGAACTTCTACTGTATAAAAATGAACTCGTAGTATATAAAAATTGAATTGTCATATTTAACATTTTTAAAGCCTTTTTTCAAAAAAAATTCATTTTTTGTATTTTTTTATTTTTTTTTATTTTTTTTATTATTTTTTTATTATTTTTTTTTAATTTTTTTTGCTATTTTTTAATTTTGTGAAAATCGAATTATTTTAAAAATGAACTCAAAGCACATAAAAATTGAACTTATCATAGATAAAAAATGAACTCGTAGAATATAAAAATTGAACTCGCACAATATTGAAAATTGAACACCTAACATAAAAAGTTGCACTTCTAGTGTATAAAAATGAACTCGTAGTATACAAAAATTGAACTGTCATATTTATCGTTTTTAAAGCTTTTTTTCAAAATTTTTTTTTTTCAAAATTTTTTTTTTCATTTTTTTTTTGCTAGTTTTTTAGTTTTGCAAAAATCGAATTATTTTAAAAATGAACTCAAAGCACATAAAAATTGAACTTATCATAGATAAAAAATGAACTCGTAGAATATAAAAATTGAACGCATACAATATTGAAAAATTGAACTCCTAACATAAAAAAATTGAACTTCTAGTATATAAAAATGAACTCGTAGTATATAAAAATTGAACTATCATATTTAATATTTTTAAGCTTTTTTTAACAAAGAATATAATATAAAAAATATGAAACAAATTTCGAAAAAATAAAAAAAAGTAAAAAAATCAAAAAAAATCAAAAAAATCAAAAAATAAAAAATTCTTTACCATCCATTATATAGTGATGATGTAAATCTAATGGTTGAGATTAGTCCACACTTTAAGCCAAAGGTCTCACCACAAGGGTGGGTCTCACTTGAACCAAAACCTATATATATATATATATATATATATATATGAATATTAAGTACAAAATCTCGGACACATACGCAATATATCTGAATATTAACTTCACAGTTCGGGATAACCCATCAAACAGTAACAATCGTGAATCCTATGAACTTCTTCTAATACTTTACTCTTGGGCGACATTGTTTGATGTTGTCCTACAAAAAACGAAACAAAACCACAATATTAAGCATCATAAATCCAGTTAGAAAACCCTGTCAAATTGTTAACAAAACCCTATATCCATTCATAGTAAGTTAGTAACCATACGGAATTTTCTTATATGTGTAATTGTGTTAATTCCATGAATATAGTACAAAAAAATATAAGCGAAAAATATATTTAATACAAAACAAAATGAAAATCGTTTTTTTTAATAATCGATCTCCATCAGACCAAAAATAATAGATCTCCAACTTTGACAAGTTATTAGTATTTAACTAATCTCCGTTAAAAAGAATTCGTAGAGAAACAAAATGGAAATCGTTTTTTTTTAAATAATTGATCTCCATCAGACCAAATAATAGATCTCCAACTTTGACAAATTACTAGTATTCAACTAATCTCCATGAAAAAGAAATTCGTAGAGATGAACGTACTCTTGATCAAAAGTTTAAACTCGTCATCTCTATTAATTTGGTTAGTAATAGGAGTTTCAGTGTGCTTACCTGTTCTACTCAAGGCCATCTTCGACACAAAATCCAAGTCATTCGTACAAATTCGCCTCCCACTGGATCCACTGTAATCCCCTTCATCTCCAACTTTCTATGGCTTTACAAATCCACGCTGAAGTTACAAAAGACATTCCTATGAACGACTGAGAATGGTAACAATGAGAGAGAGAGAGTAAATATGGACGATTTTGATAAATTGGAAACTGAATATATGGAGAGAGCTAGTCAAGATATTGGGGAGAGATTTTAGGAATTTGATCTAATCTACTACATTCAACACATAATAGTATTTCACACCCTTTTTATTTAATCTCAACCCTTAATTTTATTTGATCCAATTCTCCTAGTTATGTCCCTCGTTTCTCTCTAATAAGGGGTTTCTCTAGAGCCTCAATCTATATAAATATATATAATTTCGGCAAAGATGTCGGCTTAACATTTGAAATATCTTGTTTTCAACCCTCAAAACTCTTTTACTACAAACTTTACCCTGGAATAATTATTAATTACTTTTAAGTTAATTTTTTTAATTATAATTAAATTTAATTCAAAATCAAATATTAAAGATTATTATTTAGCCTCAATTACTTATAAGCACAATGATCCTAACACTAATATCTAGGAGCATAAAAATAGGATTAAATAATATCAAAATATTTCCGAATATTACATTCTACCCCCCTTAAGAAAGTTTCGTCCCAAAACATCCAATGATGTGCGAAAAACAAACTCATAACATTACTTAAAATCTTTCACACGAGCCAAACAATACGCAGATCATACTCTTAATACACCACAAGCAGTAACCAATTAAGTCAAACATCATGTAATTCGTACCATCAGTACACTACAAGCAACTATCAAACAAGTCAAACACACAAAATCAAGTCAAACAAATAACACAGTTAGTTACCATCTACAACGCTCTCATACCCTTTTAGCTTCTACCCTTTAAGGTCTTAACTAAACTCACCTACAATTCTAGATAGCTCTATCTTATTCTCATCTCAGTCTCCCAAGTGGCCTTTTCAACTCCTAATTGAGATCACTAAATCAATACCAATGATATTTCCTTACTCCGCAACTTTTTTCATAAAGATATACTCCAATGTTCACTTGACTTATCTATCTGTGAATCGCCTGCACTTCATGACTAATGAAGGACTTGTCTCAACTAACCGGTACATTTCACATTGAACCACACAACTCATGTTAACAAGCTAACTACTGATTAGCTGAATACTCCTTATACTAGTCTAAAATGCTCTACATGCTCCTTTATATTTTGAGAGTAAATCAGAATGTCATCAATACAAACCACCATGAACCTAACCAAGTAGTCAATGAACACCCAGTTCATCGCTCCATAAACACCGTAAGGGCAAAAGTCAATCTAAACGGCATCACTACAAATTTATAATGCTCACATCTTACTCAAAAACCCATCTTAGGAATGTCCCCTTTTTTCAACTAGTGATAACCTGATATCAAATCCATTTCTAAAAACACCATGGCTCCTTGCAATTGGTCCAACAAGTCATCCTTATAGGACAATGAGTTTCTGCTCATAATAATCACTCAGTTCAAGTCTCGGTAATCAGTACACAATCATAAGGAAAATATCCTTCCTCGAGACTATACGATTCAAAACTTTCTATATTGGTCTCCTCTCCAACTCCAGTTCACTACTATAATCTACATCACTCTAAGGTGGTATTTCTAAAAGTTAATCTTGGAATATCATTTACAACTTACAAATATCAGGTATATTCTAGACGTGTAATCTTTCCTTGTCATCTTGAAAGGCAGATCCCCAATATCCCACTTATCAATCACTGCACAACTTGCCAATCTTTGCTACACTCATTACTAACATAACACCTTTGACTCTACTTTTCTAACATACAGTCAACTACCCTCAATCTCGGTTGCCTCTACAATTTCTCAGACTAACCTAGATGCTCCACAATAGCATTCTGATTAGGCGCAACTCTTGTGCCCCTCAAATCTAAAAGGAATCCCACCCAGATGGCTCGAAGAATGACCACAATATCTAGATTTACTTCAAATTATGGCACCACTATTGGTCCCGAACTCTTGTTTCAATAAAAGCATCTTTATCCTAGAGTTTTCCGTCTTCCACTCCCCACATTAGCACACACGGTGTGATATGGATCAAGATAGGATCAAGACTAAGGAATCATGGAAGAGGATAAGAGGCCATATTAGGTCAAGAACATTCAAAAGATCAAGAGCTTTCAAGTATAAAATGGTCTTGAAGAATCTACATTATTCCATTCATCCATTATCAAGTCGACATTGGAAGATGAAGAGTGCATGCGTGCATTATTTAAACTCACATGCAAGATTTGTTTGCATGCTTATCCTAGACTTACTATTTATAGTGCTTTCCAAATATGCTTTTATTTTTAATAGGATTTTCTACATATATGGACATGTGTTTTGGGCCATAATATATGGGTTTATGGTTTTTCAAATTAGAAAACATATTATTTTATCAATTTGGAACATGCAAGATTGGTGTGATAAATTTGGAAAGTAATATGAATCTTGCTTAGAGCCTAAGTAATTAATTGTCTTGCAATAATATCTTTAAATTAAGGTACTTGTTATATTAGGAAACAATATCTTTTAAGAATAACATAAGATAGTTGGCTATCTATATCTATTTAAACCCTTGCAATCTTTCTTTTCTAGACATGTTGAATTAAATATTTGGAATAGAAACCTTATTTCTTATTCCAAGGACCTTCAATCCAAATTACTCTCTTGAGTCTTGTGATTTTCGTCCAACACCTCCACAACACATCAATTTCGAAATTCCTTCATTCAATCATCCCATTCAATTCTCAAACACTAATCAATATCTTAAAGCCATTCAAGTGAGTTGTTCTTATTCTTTACGTAATCAATTTACAAACCTTGTTGCTTTCAATCCAAGGAAGTGATTGAGAACCTTAAAGTTTAAGTCTTCTCATCCAAAATTTCAGTCTTGCAAGTAAAAGAAGAGAAGGATTCAAGCTGACAAGATTGAGACCTGAAAAACAAACGGAAATGAAGTGCGTGAGCACATCAATTCCGTATCAAGTCAACCTGGCTTGCGAACTTCGTTTCCATTTGTTTTGCAGGTCCCGATCTTGTCAACTTTAATCCTTCTCTTCTTTTACTTGCAAGACTTGAATTTTGGATGAGAAGTCTTAAACTTTAAGGTTCTCAATCACTTCCTTTGATTGCAAAGCAACAAGGTTTGTAAATTGATTGCGTAAAGAAATGGATCACCCCTCCACCACCGAATTCCGCCTCCACCACCGTACCCCTTGGCTTGGTGCACGACCCGCTCCCCTTTCTTGTGTGCCATGTTACTTTCTTTCCTTGTGGCCCAAGTTTGTTTGAACATACTTTCCTTAGATAAAGATCTTACTAGTTTTTCTTTCCTTATTGAAAAGATTGGATCTTTAATTGCATGTTTGACTTGCTTTGTCTTAATTCCACCATATTTGCTTGCCATAAATACATATTCTTTTGATAAGTTGGTTTGCTACAATTGGGTGAATTGCTTGCTTTCATGTTCATACATATTAAAGCCTCTTTCTTTTCCACAAAAGTTGATTCTTCAATAAGGATCACCAAAAATATTATCTTGAATTCTAGTAGGTTGCATTCTTCTTGCTTTGCCTTGCTCACATTGACATATAAGATACTTGCCTTGCTCAGAATAACACCCTACTTAGTTGAATCATCACAAAAGAACCCTTTGTGCATTGCATTGTTGTGCCTGATGAGTCCCAACTTGGATCGCCTTGCAACTGGTTTGAGTGAGTGGATGTGAGGATGGAGTTGCCGCTTTAGATTGCTCCAAGTTCGAACAAGTGAATGGTGTTGTCGGTGGTTTTAGAATCCAGCAAACTCAAAAATAAAACAAATAGATTTCTTGTAGTTTTATTGATAGGATAAGTGTTTGATGTTTGTGAGGATAAACTCACCAAACAAAGACCAAACAAAGGCAAACTCGGATGGGATAAACACACCCAACGAATCTGGCCAATCCTTTGATGAACACACAAAGGAAAAAGGGTCACTTGGTTGGACGCCCCAAGCAACAGTTCCAAGCCATAGACTCGACTTTAGTTCTAGTGTTTCAAAATAGGAGATAATCTAAAATACAAAGGAAATAAGGCCTTAAATAAGTCTCAAAGTGCCAGCCAAAAGGCTTTCAAAATTCAGCCATAAAGAGGGGATAACGAAAGGTCTTCACTTGAATGGAGATGGTGAAGAGGTGGCTGATTTGAGGAGAGTTATGGCCACCTTCTTGGTTGCTTGCATTGATGGAAAGTGAGCCTTGATGATGGCTAAATAATGGCGCCACTTGGAAGGGGAATTTAAGTGCATTAAAGTCTCCAAGTGAGCCATCAATTTGAAGCAAAGTAATCACGACCTCTTGGTGGCTTGTTGGCGTGGCCATGGTGGCTAATCCAGCTTGGAGGTGGTCCTTGAGGAGTCTAGCTTGGCTTCTTGTAATGGGACCAAGAAGAGTTGGTGTGAAATCATGATGTTGCCTAGGTTGGGACACATCATCCCCTCCCCCTTGAGAAGGATTCGACCTCGAATCTTCATCATCGGAATCACCTTCACCTCTAGGCTTCAATTTGGAGTCACGGAGAGTAGGAAATCGGTCTTTGCAAAGGTGTACCCAAACAAGATCTCCCAACTCTAAAATCAGCTCCTTACACCCCTTATTGGCTTGCTTGACATATTGAGATGTTCTCTTCTCGATTTGGGCACGAGTAGCTTCATGAAGAGCCTTGATCTTCTCAGCTTGTGTAGGTCCATCCACGCTCTCCTTGTCTTTAATGGTGAGTGGAACAAGGTCCAACAAAGTGGTGGGGTTCTTGCCAAAAACGACCTCAAAGGGAGTCTTCTTTGTGGATGAATGGACTGAACGGTTGTATGTGAATTCAATGAAAGCTAAACATTCCTCCCACCTGGTCAAGTTAGTTTGCAACATAGAACGAAGCAATGCACCTAAGTACGCTTAACAACTTCAGTTTGTCCATCCGTTTGGGGGTGACAGGAAGTGGAAAACAATAACTTAGTGCCCATTTTAGCCCACAAACTCTTCCTAAAGTGACTCAGAAATTTGGCGTCCCGATCGAACACATTGCTTTTAGGAACGCATGAAGCTGCACGACTTCATTGAAAAACAAATCAGCCACATGGGTGGCATTGTCGGTCTTATAGCAAGCAATAAAATGTGCCATTTTAGAGAACTGAATGACCACCACAAAAATAGAATCATGCCCCTTTTTGGAGCGGGGCAATCCAAGCACGAAATCCATAGAAATGTCTTCCCAAGGCTCGTGTGGGATAGGAAGGGGAATGTATTAGCCATGAGGGTTCAACTTAGAATTAGCACACAAACATATCAAACATGAAGCACAAAATTTGGCAACATCTTTATGCATACGTGGCCAATAAAAATGTTCCTTAAGCATGGACAAAGTTTTAGACATGCCAAAGTGTCCCATTAACCCTCCCCTATGGGCCTCTTGCACAAGCAATCTACAAATAGAACCACTCGGTATACACAAATTTTCATTCTTAAAAAGGTAGCCATCATGGATAAAATATGGATCTTTACTACCTTCGTTAGAGCATGCAAGATAGGTTTCACCAAAATCCGAATCAGTAGCATATAAATCTCTCATGAATGTAAAACCTAGCATGCGAGCATCTAATGTAAGGCCCTAAGCCTTTAGAAGCGCTATCCCATGCCAACCCGAGGACTTCCCAAGAAGTCACCCATCCTGGTACTACTCTCACCCTTGCACGCTTAACTTCTGAGTTCTTTGTCACTCAAACTCAAAAAAGGAAGAGCTCTTGTTGGCATAGGTAGCACCTCAATTCCTTATAGATTATCGGGGTGTTACAATCTCCCCCACTTAAACACTTGATGTCCTCTTCAAGGCCTAAGGACCGCCCTCCGAGTCGAGGGATTGCCCACCGGACCAAACCAACTCGTAACCCGAAGTCGACTCTAATACCATTTGTAAGGCCCCAAGCCTTTAGAAGCGCTATCCCATGCCAACCCGAGGACTTCCCAGGAGGTCACCCATCCTGGTACTACTCTCGCCCTTGCACGCTTAACTTCTGAGTTCTTTGTCCTCACTCAAACTCAAAAAAGGAAGAGCTCTTGTTGGCATAGGTAGCACCTCAATTCCTTATAAATTATCGGGGTGTTACATCTAAAGATGAGATTAGAGTGTACCTTCTAGAGAGAGCATCAACCACCACATTGTCCTTCCCTTTCTTGTGCTTGATTACATATGGAAAGGACTCGATGTACTCAACCTATTTGGCGTGACGCTTGTTCAGCTTTGCTTGACCTTGAAGGTACTTAAGAGCCTCGTGGTCAGAGTGTATGACCATCTCCTTGGGTAACAAGTAATGCTCCCATGTCTTGAGCACACGAACCAAGGCGAGAAGCTCTTGATCATAAGTGGGGTACCTCAGCTCGGCACCGCTCAGCTTCTCACTAAAATATGCAATGTGACGGCCTTCTTGCATGAGTACTCCTCCGAGGCCCACTCCCGAAGCATCACACTCTACTTCGAAAGTCTTGGAGAAATCGGGCAAAATCAGCAATGGAGCATTGGTTAGCTTCTCCTTAAGAGCGTTGAAAGCTTGCTCTTGGGTGGCGCCCCATTTGAAAGGAACATTCTTCTTGGTAAGCTCACTTAAAAGTGATGCAAGGGTGCTAAAATCCCTCACAAAACACCTATAAAAACTGGCCAACCCAAGAAAACTCCCCACTTGCGTCATTGAAGTTGACATGGGCCATTCCCTTATGGCGTTCACCTTAGCTTCATCAACATGCACACCTGATTTACTTACAACAAAGCCAAGAAACAAAATATGGTCGGAGCAAAAAAGGGACTTGCCAAAGTTAGCATAAAGGTTTTCCTTCCTAAGTACCTTTAGAACTTGTTTTATATGCATGACATGGTCATCAAGTGTGCGACTATATATCAAAATGTCATCAAAATAAACCACAACAAATTGACCAATAAAATCCCCAAGAACATGATTCCTGAGTCTCATAAAGGTACTAGGTGCATTTGTTAAACAAAAGGGCATGACTAACCATTCGTAAAGACCTTGTTTGGTCTTAAACGCAGTTTTCCACTCATCACCCTCCTTCATTCGGATCTGACGGTGTCCACTCTTCATGTCAATCCAGGAGAAGAGGTTGGACCCATGGCTTACCCCAAGTTGTGCCATGTGGTTGGTGATGTGGGACATAGAAACCGGTGGCAATTCTACTTGATTAGAGGTTTGTCCAACCTCAAAATGAGTGTTGCCCTCTGAGGCTAATGGAACCACGACTGGGGGCGTGTGTTGGCCAACCTCCACACTAGCTCCTAAGGTGTCAACTTGCACTTGGGTTCCTCCTAATCGTTGCTCAAGCCTTTCATCAAGCACTCGAAGAAACTCAGTCCGGGCGTGCTCATAAGCTTCCTTGACGTCGGATTTGCGCTCTTACCGCACTTAAGTAAACATGCGTTGCAAATATCCCAAAGTAATGGGACGGCTTGTCTCCTCCTCATCCATTTTCTTGGGTCTTTTCCTGTGTTAAAAGACTGCGTTGTGACAAAGCTAAGAAACAAGGAATAGGTGAGTGTTATTAAAAGCTAATAACACACTTGTGTTTGACTCAAGAAAGGTGAAAATCTTTGAGGCTCCCTCACAAGTCAAAACTCCCTCGTTTTCTGAACTTTCCGGAGGAAAGATCAGCTTTGTAGCCTCTCCAAATGTCACCCTCGTCACATAATGCGTTTAGTTTTGTGCACTCCCTCACACAGCTCCATACTTCCTCCGTTAACTTGAAAGAAACCGAGTGGTTCAATCAAGTTTTCAATCCTCACAAAATATCTCCCACTCACACTCAAAAGCAAGTAAATAAGTGATGGACCGACTCGTGTTTGACACTTTTGGTGGCACTCGTCTCACACACACACACAAAGGAGTTGCAATCTGCCAAGCACAACAACACAATTAGAAATACAAGAGTCGATCACAAAAACAAGACAAAACAGAGGTAGCAAACAAAGACAAGCCAAGTAAGCTTGTGGACGAGTATTTGCAAACCCCAATTCAGTCTTAGTAGCTCAAAGGTATGGCTAGATCAAGACATTGGAAAGATAAACTCAGCAAGAGAACAACGATCAAGCAACCTTCGATCGAATAACAAGTACAACTTTGAGCTAGAGAACACAATCTGATTTTTTTTTTATAAATCAGAAGCAAACTTTTCTCTTCTTTTTTTTTTTTATATAAAGAAACTCGATAATAAGCTGAAAAAAAATCCGAACAAAACACCCAAGAAAACTGGCTGCCTTTTACAAATAAACCGGGGCTTTTACTTCATATCTCTTGATTAATTCGGTATTAATGCGGCCACAAATCAGGTGATAGTTCAACAACCAGGAGGTTTTAAAAGCAGGAAAAGAAGAGTTGCATTTACTTAGCTGGTTTTAAAGGCACTCAAATTGAAATGAATGCATGTAATGGAAGGGGTTGCAAGCAAGCTGCTGCATTAAAGGAGTATTGTCTTCCCCCACATGGAATTCGGCCATGATAGATGAATTTTAAGCATTCAAAATTCAGTTTCCAGCAACAAATTGCAGCAACATCTCAAGGATAAATCATGGGGTTTAGACTGGTTAAAAGAAAGGCACAAATGAGCAACCAAAAACCGAAAAGAGAGAAAGCAATTCGTACCTCCACAACTTGAGGAACTCACTCGACTAGCTCTGATATCACATGATTAGTCCCGACTTGGATCACCTTGCAACTGGTTCAAATGAGCGGATTTGAGGATGGAATTGCCGCTTTAGATAACTCCAAGTTCGAACAAGTGAATGGTGTTGTCGGTGGTTTTAGAATCCAACAAACTCAAAAATAAAACAAACTGATTTCTTGTAGTTGTATTGATAGGATAAGTGTTTGATGTTTGTGAGGATAAACTCACCAAACAAAGACCAAACAAAGGCAAACTCGGATGGGATAAACACACCCAACGAATCTGGCCAATCCTTTGATGAACACACAAAGGAAAAAAGGGTCACTTGGTTGGACGCCCCAAGCAACAGTTGCAAGCCATAGACTCGACTTTAGTCCTAGTGTTTCAAAATAGGAGATAATGTAAAATTACAAAGGAAATAAGGCCTTAAATAAGTCTCAAAGTGCCAGCCAAAAGGCTTTCAAAATTCGGCCATAAAGAGGGGATAACGAAGGGTCTTCACTTGAATGGAGATGGTGAAGAGGTGGCTGATTTAAGGAGAGTTATGACCACCTTCTTGGTTGCTTGCATTGATGGAAAGTGAGCCTTGATGATGGCTAAATAATAGCGCCACTTGGAAGGGGAATTTAAGTGCATTAAAGTCTCCAAGTGAGCCATCAATTTGAAGCAAAGTAATCACGACCTCTTGGTGGCTTGTTGGAGTGGCCATGGTGGCTAATCCAGCTTGGAGGTGATCCTTGAGGAGTCTAGCTTGGCTTCTTGTAATGGGACCAAGAAGAGTTGGCGTGAAATCATGATGTGGCCTTGGTTGGGACACATCAGTGCCTAAAACTGGAACTTGCATGCACCCTTGTTCTCTTCTTGTCGTGCACTTGCGTCTTAGTAGTTCACTTCATCAATTTTTGCACTTTGCTAGCCAAAATCTGAAATTTTAGCCTTGTGTGTCTTGATTGCTTTCTTTTATAGTGAATATATTAGTAGTACCTGCTACTTGTTTAAAGTATTTGGCTTGCATAAGGCACTTGTTTGCTTGTCAACTTGCATCTTCCTTTCTATATTCTTTGAGGATGAAATTCTACTTGATCTCTTAGGACTACACCTTTTATTCAATTGCATAATAGGTTCCACTAACTGATTTATGCTTGTGAATTGATTAGCTCCTAGCTTGCTAAACTAAGATGTTCGTCCCTTTATTACATTCTTTTGCTCATTAGTGCTTCTCGCTTTTCCTTTTTTAGTATGCAAGATGGTTGAACCATATATTCCACATTGATTAGAGACTTTTGATGGGATCAATTACCCTACATGGTATTTTAAGTGGGAAGAAGCCACTACTTCTTTCATATAATACTATTACCACACCGAAAAAGAGCGATTATATGCAGTGACATGTCGTTTTGTGGGAGTTGCTCGTACTTGGTTGGTACAACTTCAAAGAGACGAATGGGAAAAAGGTCTTTCACCAATTGACTCATGGCCTCAGCTGAGATTCATGATGTGCCGTAAATTTGTTCCATATGAGCATCGAGAGCGTTTGTATAAGTTCGCAAATTATAGGCAAGGATCTTGTTCTCCACTCGATTTCGTTATGAATCTTGAAGAATTTATGGAGAGCTCTAGAGTTCCATTATTACCAAGTTGCCTTTGTAGTCACTTCATAGTGATACGTGACTCAATAGGCTCAAGTCTCGTTTGATTGTAGTCTCGATCTTCCATAAGTCTTCACAATGTTCCCTTGTTATTTCTAGCACCAATTTGAAGAATGTATGCACGAAAATAATCTCTCTTTTCTCTACTTAACTGAATCAAATGATGGAGGATTCAATTATAAGAACACACAAATTGGAATCACTCAATTTGGAGTTGAATTGCAAAAGTTATGAAGATTACAAGACATGAATGTAATTTTGGACCAAAGACTTGAGAATAACTATGCCAAGTTTTTCTCCAAGTCTGATCTAATTTTTATTAAATGAAAAAGCTTAGTTTAAATAGAGAATACAAACTAGGATATCCTTGGAGCACAAGGAAACATCATAGCCTTCCTTGCTCTCCAAGATATATTAAATATAATACTAAAGTAACTATCTAAGTTTCCTTTTTAAATAAATCAAATAAATAATTATCTAATTTAAAAGATAAGAAAACTAAACCTAACAACTCAAAAGATATTAATAATAATAAAGCAAGACAATTCAGCCATCTAACAAACTCCTATGGCCGAAATTATGCATAAATAAAATATCTATTTAAGATATAATTAAAACTAAAGATAAGATTCACGTAAGACTTTAACAACTCTTAGTAAATCGCAATTGTCGCATCTTTGCTGTTGGATTCTTGATAGCTTGCATATAGGAGTAGTTTAGATGCATGTTTTATATGAGTTTTAGCTAGTTTTAGGTTGTTTTTTTGCTTAGTTTCTAGGATTTGGTATTGTCGGGTAGATTGCGCTTGTTTGCTCGGTTTTGCAGGTTTTTAGGTTTATGAGCAAAAGCGGGACGAGTTTTAGTTGACCAAGGCGGTGGTAGACGAGTTGAAGGAAGCTAGGAGGTGGTACACAAGAGCTTGAAGTAGTAGAAGTAAAGGTTAAGAAGTCGAGGAATTACGCCGGTTGCAACTCGGGATGCAACCCAAGCAATATCAACTGAAGCTGATTACGCTAGTTGCCAATTGCGCGGCCGCACAATCTGAGGTGCAAGCCGCATAATCTGGATTTGCACGTGGATGTCTTGGGCCGACTTTTGGGCTTAGCTTATATCTTATCCGAGTATATGCTTAATGATAGGGTGTTGGAGGATTATTTTGGGAGACATATTTAAGCTTTTGTTAGTTTGTCTCTTTCATAACTTTGATCATACTTTTGGAGGCTAGGCTTTTTCTCTCTAGAGGCAAACTTTGAACCTCTTGTAAGTTTGTTTTCAATTTTAATTATGCATTGCTAAATTTCATTGTGTTTGGCTAGTTATTGAAATCATGATTTGCATATTGTTGTGTGGTTTGATTTGATTCTCAACAAACTTGAATAAAGTTTATTCCCTATGCTTAATTGAATCTAAACTAGGGTTTTGTTAGATTAGCTACCTAATTGAATTTCTAGTTATAATTGAATCTTATTAATTACCGGTAGGAGTTAATTTGATCAAGAGTATACTTTAATCAATTTAGTACCGGTTGGACTATTTGGTTAAAGAAGGGAATAAATTCACAAGTCACTTAGATGTCTGGTTGCTCTGAGTGTTTGTTTCTATTGATAACTTGAATCGTTATGCTGTTGTCTAATTGAATCTAGAAGGTCTTCTAGGTTGTTAGATGATTAGGGTTGTCAGACTGGTAGTTCTATCAACTAAACCTGAAGTTCGGGTCATAATCCTTAGTAGGGTCATAATTAAAAATAGATTATTCAAGTGAGAAGAAAATCAAGAGAATCAATGATCAACCAAGCAATATCATGATGAATTTAACTAGTTGAACACACTTGTTTCTCATATACTAAAATCATCTTTGCATTCATATTTACTTTTATTTTTGCATAATAGTTTAGATAATCATTCAAAAAAAACCCCTTTAGTTATATTATTTGGCACACAAATAACGCACAAATACACTAGTCCTTGTGGGATCGACCCATACTTACCGCTCTACTGAGTTGGTAAAGCTAAGGTTTCTTTGATAGGTATTAACGACCACTGAAAATACCTCATCAAATTTGGCGCCGTTGCCAAGGACTCGTCGCTATTTGTGTTTTTACTTTTGTGCTATTTTGGGTGTGAACCTATTATATGGTTCATACCGTTTCTACTAACTCATCTCCATTGTTCTTTGATCCAAATATTGACAGGACACTCTTCAAGCTAAGGAAGGAAATCCGAGATCACTTTCGGGCTATACAATTCTTTCTTGAAGAATCTGAATCTGAATCTGAATCTGCTGAGATGGGTGACCAAACATTGAGAGAGTTGACTGCACCAAATCTGACACAACAACCGTTGGCGGTGCCATTTCCTGCTCTTGCTGAAGGAGTCAAGTTCGAGCTGAAATCTGGATTGATTCACCTCTTGCCTTCATTCCATTGGCTTAGTGGTGAAGATCCCAACAAGCATCTTTCTGAATTTCATGTTGTGTGCTCAAGCATAAACCCGCTGATGTGACACATGACCGAGGCGCGCTGAGAGCCTTTCCTTTTTCTCTCAAGGATCAGGCTAAAGATTTGTTTTACTAATTGGCTCTGGGAAGTATTGATACATGGGCAAAAATGAAGCAAGCTTTTTGATGTCTCTCTATTTGGTGGTGTTTTTATATGTGATTTCCTTTGTAAATATGTTTCTTTTTCCCCTTTTCTTGTGTGTTTTGTTCCTTTTTAGCTTAGTTCCCGTATTTCTATGAGATTCGGAGACTATGCGGCTTTTATGTGTTTTGTAGGTAATTTGGCATGGATCAAGGGTCGTTTTGAAGGAGAGTCGAGACATGGATCAAGGCCCGAGCTAAAGAGGGAAAGAGAGGAGCAAGCCATGAAGAAGAACAAGAGAAGCCAACAAAGAAGAAGGTGGAACGAGGTCAGGACCGAGTTGCAACAACCTCGGGCCCGACTTTGAAGTCTCCAACCTCGGACCGAGATGCACAGTAACTCGGGCCCGAGGTCCTCCGTGTCGGTCCAAGTCGGTCACCGAACTACTTGGGCTCCAAGGCACGAAATTGTGGACTTCCACTTTTGCCCCTCATCTAGTCTATAAAAGGCCCTCTTGTCTTCTAATTTAAGGGTTCCAAAAGTTGGTTCCAAAGAAGGGGGTTCCAAGGAGAGGGTTCCAAAGAAGGGGGTTCCAAGGAGAGGGTTCCAAAAGGGGAGGTTCCCCCCCACACACAAAAAGGAGGGCTCCCTCACAAAGGGGGGGGGGGTTCCAAGGGAGCCAAGAGGATTCTTGGAGAGCAAGGAGGAAGGAGAGGAGAAGGAAGAGAGAGAGAATCGGCCAAGGAGAGGGAGATTTGATAGGTTTGTTTGATAGATTAGCTTTGCTTTGTTTTGATCTTGTGGATTTGGAAACCCTTGATTGGAATTTGTGGATTGCTTTTGATTTGAATGAAACTTTGCTTTGTTTTGAGATTGATGATGATGATTGCTTTTCTTTTTGATTTGTTTGCTTTCTTTGCTTGCCACATGGAGTAGATCTCCTTGATCTTGGGTTATGGGGGAAAACCGTAGCTAGGTTTGGGCTAGAAACCCCAATTCCATAGCCTTGAGTGTTTGATCTAAGGAACCCACTCTACATAGAGCTACAATTCCTTGCGAAAGTCGGGAATCAATGCTTGAGATTGGCAAAGTAGCGAAAGTGAACATGTGTCAATCTCAAGACCTTGCTTCGAAGGGGATTTCCCCAATGATCGATGTGTAGAAGTGGTTGGAACGAGGGCGAAAGCACTCGATCCTAGTCCGATCATCACTCATTGCTTGAATTGGGGTGGATAAGCCTTAATCTACTAGGGAAGGAACCCAAAAGCCCAAGATATACTTTAATCTTTGAAGTTTGACAAACCCAGCTACCTCGGGCCCGACTTACCCTACGTCGGTCCCGACTTCCTCTTGTCGCCAACATCGGGCCCGACGTGACCTCTGTGTCGGTCCCGACTGTTTTCTTTGTTTTCCTTTGTTTTATGCTCTCCTTTCTAGCTCCCTAGTATCTAGGCACATCGATCGAGTAGACTTCCCGAGTGTTCGACACCCACCACGTACTACAACGGGGTCGGGTTATAAATTGTATCTCTTGACCCTCGCACCCAAGAGCGATCAAAAGAATGGCGTCGTTGCCGGGGAAGTCTAAGTGCATTGAGTGCCAATTTGGTGAGTTTCTTGTGTTTTGGTAGTGATTTGGGTGAGGGAATAACCCAAACCCTTTGTTTGTTTTTGATTTGTTTTGGTTTGTGTCTTTGTTTCGTAGGTGTATGCTAGCTCGTTCCTACCGAGGAACACTTGAGCTTGAGTTTCTAAGTGATCCGGAAAGTATTCTCAAGGAAGCCCGAAGAAGGAAAAGAATGGAGAATCAAGCTCTCCATGTTGATGAGGAGTTGGCTCAACTTAGGGCCGAAATGGCTAGATTGCAACTCGAGAAGGACAATCAAGAGGCGGTGGCAAGAAGAGAACGGGAGCAACGGATGAGAGCCGAGGCTCAACTCAACGCTCTACCCTGGAATGCACGCCAATACATGCATCCGGAGTTGAGGGTACCCGAGCCGGCTATTGTGCTTCCCGAGGTTGCCAAGAATTTTGAGATCAAGACGCAATTCATCTTCCTCATCAAGCGTGATCAATTCGAGGGCCGTCCACATGAGTGTCCCATAGAGCATGTTAAACGATTTGTGGATATGTGTGAGACGATCTCTACCGACGAGGAGACGTTGGAATATGTGCTTCTAAAGGCGTTCAAATGGTCACTTGGGGGTAAGGCCACACATTGGCTCGAGAGCCAAGCCCCTAGGTCAATCACAACTTGGAAGACACTCTATGACGCTTTCTTGATGAAGTTCTTCCCGCCCTCAAAGACAACCGAGTTAAGAAGGAAGATTGCAAGCTTTCAACAAGGTCCGAATGAGCCCCTCTTCGAAGCATGGGACCGTTTCAAGGAGATGTTGCGCCAATGTCCTACTCATGGCCAACAACCATATGTGCTTCAAGACATCTTTTTCCAAGGCATCAATCCAGTAACGAAGGACAAGCTCAATCTCCACACCGATTGTGGGTTCATAGACTTGACACCGGATCAAGCTTGGGAGCTACTTGACAAGCTATCCGATTATGAGGCCATGTATGGGGTGAGTCCAGCTAGCAAGGAGGTGAAAGTTCAAGGTGAAGGTGCAAGGAAGTTATATGATCCAAAGGGAGAAGACATTGATAGGGATGTGAAGCTCCAATTCCTTGAAGGTGAAGTGAGCAAGCTTAAGAGGCAAGTCCACTACTACAAGCAAAATGCTAGAGCTTGTGAGGAGTGTGGATCCTTTGCACATGCTACACAAGTTTGTCCGAATGAGAGCCAAGTGCGCTTGGCCGAGCGAATTGAGGAGGCAAACTATGTTCGAGGAAATTTCGGTGGAAGAGGCAACTTCAACAATGGTGGTAATGGACGGTGGAACAACGGTCAAGCTCAAGGTTACAACAACAACTTCAACCAAAACGAGCCAAGGGCGCCACCACCACCATATAGACCACCGGGATTCAATGAGTTACAAACATTTGCTCAAGAGATGAGAGATGGGTTCAAGGAGATGAGGACCCAATTCAATGAGTTTGGTGCATGGAGGAGGCAAGTCGACAATCAATTTGCTCAAATTGCGACTCAAGCCCCGAGAGAGAATGGGAGACTTCCGGGCCGACCTGAGGAGAATCCTCGAGCTCAAAACAATCAAAATGAAGTCCGGGCAATTGGATTGAGAAGTGGCCAAAACCTATCCGAGCCACACGTGCCTAAGAAGAATGAAGAGAGTCGGACCAACTTACCCAGCAAGTCGGGTCCGACATTCCCCGAAGTTGACCCAGCAAGAAGATCGACTCCTTCACCACGGACCGAGGTCGAGAGCAACTCGGGACCGACGTACACAGACCTCGATCCAACTCCTCCGTCCAGGACCGAGATTCACAACATCGGGCCCGACATGGTGCCCAAGTCGGTCCAACCAGGAAGTGTTGCAAATGAAGTAGGGAAGTACAAAGAAGTTGATCCAAGCAAGATTCAAGGTTCAACAATTCTTCCATATCCCTCGAAGAAGCCGAAAGATGTTGTTGAGAACAAGTTCAAGAGGTTTCTCAAACTCTTGCAAGGCTTGAACATCTCTATCCCGTTCACCGATGCATTGAGTGAGATGCCATCTTATGCCAAGTTTTTAAAGGAGATTTTGAGCAAGAAGAGGTCCATAGTTGAAATGCAAGATGAAGTCAAGACCTTGGAGTTACCGCAAAAGCTAGGAGATCCCGGTCGTTTTGCTATAACCATTGGTGTGGGGTCTCAAAATTTCCAAGCCTTATGTGACCTTGGGGCAAGTGTTTCGGTGATGCCCGCTAGCATTTGGAGAAGAGCAAATTTGGGTGAAATGGAGCCGGCCGATATGTCCCTAACTATGGCCGACGGTTCCATCATCAAGGCTAAGGGAATATTGGATGACGTTCCGGTGAGAGTTGGAAAGTACTTTGTCCCCGATGATTTCGTGATCCTAGACATGCACGAGAACCCCTTGGTCCCAATAATCTTAGGAAGACCATTCTTAGCTACGGCAAGGGCAAGGTTCGATGTCAAGAACGGCAAGGTTTCCTTTGAAATTGGGGAAGAAAAGGTCGATTTTCACTTTAACAATGCTTTGAATGAGCCGGATGCCTTGGCCATCCTTAAACTTGAAGAGAGTGCCAAGAGAGAAAGTGAAGAAGTGGAAGTTGCTAGGGAGGTTGTTGCATTAAGGGGTGATGAAAGCTTCAATGAACAAATACAAGCAAGGGAGTTGTTGGAGCAATTTAAGAATCAAGATGAGTCAAGGATCAATGCTAGCCCAAGGAGAAATGAAGAGTATCCTTACTTATATCCTTTTGATGTTGGTGATGACCACAATTCTTCCCAAACTTTTGATTCCTACATTTGTTTAAGTGATTCGAAAGATGACTTAGGAGACTCCTACATTTGCCTTAGTGACTTGAAAGATGAATTGGTAGAATCTCCTAGGAATTCTTTGGATAACTTTGGTGTAGGAAAAGAGGAACATGATGGAGCAAGTAAGGAGAAGAAATCTCATCCGTTGGAGGAGTATGATGAGATAGGCCCGAGATCGGAGAGCCATGCCTATATAGACCATCGTTGGTGGTTTTATGGGTATGAAGGCAATGGGAATGGGCATAACAAGGGCGAGCAATTCACCGTGTTTCACCCGCCATGAGGTTGAGGTTAGGAAGTCAAGCTAGTGACTCTAAACGAGCGCTTCTCGGGAGGCAACCCGAGCTAGTAGCTTTCTTTTCGTAATTTTAGTTTGATTTTTCTTAGTTTAGCCTAGCTTTTCCCTAACCAATATCTATCTAGTGTTTTGTGGATTTATGGTGTCGTGCATTCTTCAAAGTTGTGTAGGATTTTGAGGTGAAATATTTAAATGGAAATATGGGAAAGAAGTTGCATGAGGATGGAGTAAAATTGGTGACCCGAATACTCCCACATCGAGCCCAGGTAAGTCGGGCCCGACATAGGGACGTCGGTCCATGAAGTCGGTCCAACTCGATTTGACTAGTTGGAATGCCAATTTTGCCCTTGACCTAATTTGTCCTTTTCCCCCATTAAATACTATCCCCCACCTACCTATCATCTTCATATCAACCACCATTCCCAAAATACAACCCCTCTCCCTCAAGGATTCTCAAAGTCGGCCGCCCCCTCCCCTTTCATACTCGATCCACACACTTCCCTTCTTCATCTCGATCCAACCATAAAAAGACCTCCCTAACCCGATTCCAAATAGAAATTTCGAGTTCAATCTCGTTCTTCATCCCCCATCTAGATCTAGATCTAGGAAATTTGAGATCTAAGTTGCTTATTTGTTTAAAAAGTTCAACACTCTTCGAATCCGGTATGTGTTACTCGATCTCTACTTATTTCTTTGAAAATTTTGTTCTTTCATTGCGTAGATTGAGTAATGCCATGTTTGATTGAGAGCTTGAGCTTGATCATCAATGGTGGATTTGCATGATTTGTGAAATTGAGCTTCAAAGTTTTTTATGCATGCTTAGATCCATTTAGAACTTCGATTAGGGATGTTTGATGGTTGAATTTGAAATTTAAGTGCATGATAGAGTGATTTGGGTTGATTTAAGGCTAGAAGTCGAAGCATGAATTAGGTCGAGATCGAAGTGCCCAGGAGAGTCGGGCCCGAGTTGTGGAAGTCGGTCCATCAAGTCGGACCGAGGTTGAGTAAGTCGGGCCCGACATAGGCTGGAAGTCGACCCTAGTTGTTTTTGCCCTCTTCTTGTGATGTCATGTGGATTCATGTGTTTCATTGTTGGCTATAGCCTAATCATGATGTAGTATGATCATTTGCTTAGCCATTGTTAGAAGATATCCATGATGATTCATGTTGGATTGTGATGCATGTGTGTTTAGAGACTAAGTATGGAGTTCCCTTGTGTTGATGTGTTGTTGTGTGTTGATGAGTGCTTTTGTTGAGTTGTATGGAGTTTATCTTGGACCCTTTTGTTTGGTTGGATGTGTGTAGGTACCATGGAGACTAGAGCTTCATCATCTCATGCGGAAAGGCCGAGGAAGAAGTCCAAGAAGTCAAGAAAAGAGCCAAAGTTGGATGATGTCTACTTGGAGGATGATGAGCAAGTTGAGAGTTATGCAAGGTATATGGCGCTTGAGCATCACACAAGGTGGCTTGATTGGGACGCCGTGAGGAAGATGGACATGGATCAAGCTCTTCCAAGGTGCTACTCCCATATCGGTCTCAATGGAATGCTAAGGTGGGACAATACCCACTATCCCGCCCTCACCTCGGAATTCATGGCCACTTTTGAATGCACTTATGATAATGTGGAGGATGAGGAAGGGGCGATCACTTTCCAATTGGGCAATGAGGACCACAATCTCTCTCTTAGGGACTTGGCTACCTACTTCGGGTTTCCATGCCTAAGAGAAGAGACCGACGTCGACAATGAGAAGGTGAACCAAGTGTGGCGTCATGTGGCCGGGAAGAGCGAGATGAGAAAGGGCGCCTCCACAACCGAGATTGCTAGTCCTCTTTTTCGGGTCATGGTGCGAGTCTTGGGGTGTGCAATCTATGCTCGTCATGAGTTGAGCAAGCCGATGAAGGGGGAGATCATGTTGCTCCATGAGATGCTCTTCAACACCGAGAAGCCCATGAATCTTGCATGGGAGTGGGTCAAGATGGTGCGGGACTTCCAAAGTTCCTCTTGGATCTACTTCGGTGGGATGATAGCAAGGCTCGCCATGCGTCTATGAGTTGATCTTGACAAGTATTCTCCGGCTCCGAATGGTGTGGAGTACATGAACATGAAGTATTTCAAGAAGGCCAACATCATCAAAGAGAAGCTCTACATGATTTCCTTGGCCCCTCACTCAAACTATGAAGGTGTGTCGATCCGGTTAGTGCACAACCTCTATGACCTTTCTCGGTATCAAAATTGGTACCAAGTGTGGGCCGGCAAGCCACACTCATTTGGTGACCCCGAAGGTGCAAGAGAGGGGCGGCGACAACAATCTCAACACATTCGGTTTACCTCCCCTCCATCTACACCGGATTCCGACCAAGACAACTTCGTGTTTGCACCTCGTGGGGAAGACATGGAAGTCGATCAAGAGCAAAATGAAGAAGATGAGCGCTTCCAAGGTTTGATGGCCAACCTCTGAGCCACGCACCAAGCTCCAACACTGGCGGACCGAGGTACACACCAAGTCGGGCCCGACTTCCCTCAACGTCGGTCCAGTTCATTCCATGGTGGTGAAGTCCCGAGGCATTATGAACGAGGAGAAGGGAGCGGTGCAAGGCGAGAGCAATTCCATGGTGGCGGTTATGAAGGCTATGCCCAATGGTACGGTCCGGGAATGGTGTTTCCCGAGCAACAACAACCGGTGGACATGTCCTTCTTAGCCAACCAAATGGCTCATCTCCAACTTCAACAAGAAAATGTTCTCCAAGAGGTCCATCAAGTGAATCTCCAACAACAACAAATGTACCAACAACAACAACAAATGCTTCAACAACAAAGCTCTTTCCAAGCTAGCCAACAAGAGATGAACCGGGCCCTCGGCTACACTAGACGAGAGGTAGAGGAGCTTAGGGAGGTGGAAGACCAAAGGTGGCGAGTCCAAGATAGCTACAACACATGGATGAGCGGGAACTTCCCTTCCCGTGAGGACCAATGGACACGCCCGGAGCCTCAACTTCAACCACCACCACAAGACTTCTACCAAGAACAAGTGTACGAGAGGGAGCGGCAAGCAAGGCTCCAAAGAGGACGTAGACGTGACAACCCCTTCGATTGATCCTATACATGCCATTGAAGAATAAGAAATTGTGAGCTTTTCATACTCTTCTCTCTTGCTTTTAAGTTTTGATTTCCTTGTTTGATGGGGACATCAAAATTTTAAGTATGGGGTGGGGGTAAGTGTGTTCATGATTTCACTTGTTTATATTTGTTTGTTATTTTGAGGATATTTAGTTTGTGTTTCTAGTTTGTATTTGGGATGTTTGCTTCTTGGTTTGTGGTTTGATGAAAAACATGAATGATTAATTTGGTCTTGAATGGATTAGCTTTTGGTTTTAGAGAAATTTTTGCAAAAAATCCATAAAAATTGAAAAATTGTGTTAAAAAAAAACAACAAAAAGATTTTGTGTTTTGTAGGTTTTGGACTAGAAATTCCCATCTTAGATTGCCAAAATAAAAGTTAATGATGATGTGAGCATGTAAATTCCTTTGCATATTTTTGGATAGTTTAGCCTCTAAAATGATGTTGCTTTTGATGTGATCATGATATCTTGCTTGTTTTATTGAACATGTGAGTTCTAGGATGAGTTCTTATGCAACTAAGTATGAGTGACCCTTGTGAGATTGATTTTTGGCCATTTTAGGGATGCTTGTTCATATTTGCATATCCCTCATTTTTCTTGTGTGATTAGCTCATTCATGCTTAGTAAAACTTGCTATTGCGGTGTTTATCTATTTTCCGAGACCGTCATGAGAATTGTCCTAGCATGGTCACATTGATTTTGAACTTTATTCTTCTAGTTACATAAATGTTCCATATCCTACCATGAAGATAATCCTTTGTTTGTAGCCCCGTTCTAGCCTAAGCCTTTGTTTGAAACTCCTCAAAAATATTATTCCTAGCCTTATATGACTTGACCCTTATGGGATTGGACTTTAGAAGAGAGGTTTGGATTGTATTTGAAGAGTTGAGATTCTCTTGGGTTTAAGGGCAAAAGAATGGTGTTATGAATCATGTGGGTAGTGCATCTTTGTTGTACAAAAATGAAAAAAAAAAGAAAGAAAAGGAAGAAAGAAAATGTTGGAAATGTAAACTGGAATAAAGCAAAGAGCTTAAGTGAAGAAAATGGTCCGACCGAGTTACAAGCAACATCGGGCCCGATGTCATAAGAAAGTCGGTCCAAATGTAGAAAGTGTTGAAAATCCAACAAAAAGCATAAGAGCAAAGATGAAGTGGAATGTTAAGTGAAATTTTGGGTTGAAAGGAAAATGTTAAGTCTTTTGGGTGAGTGTGAAAGTAATTGTGGAATTTTGGTGAAGTTGGTGAGAGTTTAGGTTGTTCAATCCCCATTGAAAGCACCACAAGACCAAATAATTCCCACCTTGAAAAATACCAAAAGCCCCATTACAACCCGGCCGAATGGAACCTCATTGAGGACCTCCATTGAGCCAAGTTCGAAATTCTTTGTGTACTTTGCATTAGGCATCTCTAGGTGGAGGAATTGGTGATATTAGCTTCAATAGTAAAGTCTTTACTTGCATGATTTTTGAGCTTGAGTGTTCATTGCTAAACCCAAACACATGATGAGTGATACACATTCACATATCCCTAAAGTGAGGCTTAGTTGCATTGACTTTATTCCTTGGAACACTTAATCATGTGTGATGATGTAATCTTGCTTGAATATCGATCACTTGTGCTTAAAACGTGTTTTCATACGAGGCTTTACTTGAAGATTATGTTTCGGTCTTGCTTACATTGTTATTGCTTGAGGACAAACAAGTTTAAGTATGGGGTATTTTGATGTCTCTCTATTTGGTGGTGTTTTTATATGTGATTTCCTTTGTAAATATGTTTCTTTTTCCCCTTTTCTTGTGTGTTTTGTTCCTTTTTAGCTTAGTTCCCGTATTTCTATGAGATTCGGAGACTATGCGCATTTTATGTGTTTTGTAGGTAATTTGGCATGGATCAATGGTCGTTTTGAAGGAGAGTCGAGACATGGAGCAAGGCCCGAGCTAAAGAGGGAAAGAGAGGAGCAAGCCATGAAGAAGAACAAGAGAAGCCAACAAAGAAGAAGGTGGAACGAGGTCAGGACCGAGTTGCAACAACCTCGGGCCCGACTTTGAAGTCTCCAACCTCGAACCGAGATGAACAGTAACTCGGGCCCGAGGTCCTCCGTGTCGGTCCAAGTCGGTCACCGAACTACTTGGGCTCTAAGGCACGAAATTGTGGACTTCCACTTTTGCCCCTCATCTCGTCTATAAAAGGCCCTCTTGTCTTCTAATTTAAGGGTTCCAAAAGTTGGTTCCAAAGAAGGGGGTTCCAAGGAGAGGGTTCCAAAGAAGGGGGTTCCAAGGAGAGGGTTCCAAAAGGGGAGGTTCCCACACACACACAAAAAGGAGGGCTCCCTCACAAAGGGGGGGGGGGGGGGTTCCAAGGGAGCCAAGAGGATTCTTGGAGAGCAAGGAGGAAGGAGAGGAGAAGGAAGAGAGAGAGAATCGGCCAAGAAGAGGGAGATTTGATAGGTTTGTTTGATAGATTAGCTTTGCTTTGTTTTGATCTTGTGGATTTGGAAACCCTTGATTGGAATTTGTGGATTGCTTTTGATTTGAATGAAACTTTGCTTTGTTTTGAGATTGATGATGATGATTGCTTTTCTTTTTGATTTGTTTGCTTTCTTTGCTTGCCACATGGAGTAGATCTCCTTGATCTTGGGTTATGGGGGAAAACCCTAGCTAGGTTTGGGCTAGAAACCCCAATTCCATAGCCTTGAGTGTTTGATCTAAGGAACCCACTCTACATAGAGCTACAATTCCTTGCGAAAGTCGGGAATCAAGGCTTGAGATTGGCAAAGTAGCGAAAGTGAACATGTGTCAATCTCAAGACCTTGCTTCGAAGAGGATTTCCCCAATGATCGATGTGTAGAAGTGGTTGGAACGAGGGCGAAAGCACTCGATCCTAGTCCGATCATCACTCATTGCTTGAATTGGGGTGGATAAGCCTTAATCTACTAGGGAAGGAACCCAAAAGCCCAAGATCTACTTTTAATCTTTGAAGTTCGACAAACCCAGCTACCTCGGGCCCGACTTACCCTACGTCGGTCCCGACTTCCTCTTGTCGCCAACATCGGGCCCGACGTGACCTCTGTGTCGGTCCCGACTGTTTTCTTTGTTTTCCTTTGTTTTATGCTCTCCTTTCTAGCTCCCTAGTATCTAGGCACATCGATCGAGTAGACTTCCCGAGTGTTCGACACCCACCACGTACTACAACGGGGTCGGGTTATAAATTGTATCTCTTGACCCTCGCACCCAAGAGCGATCACTTTTCTAGAAAAGTACTTCCCGGCTACAAGGCTCAATGATCTGAAGAAGAGGATTAACAACATCAAACAAGAAGCTAATGAGACCTTGTATGAATATTATGAGAGATTCAAGAGGTTGATAGCCAGCTGTCCTTTCCATGGCTACACTGATCAGGACTTGATTTTATACTTATTTAATGGACTCTTGGATGACGAGAGAAAAATGGTAAGTGCATCTTGCCAAGGAAATATTCTCAACAAAACTCCTACCGCTGCATTTGAACTATTTACACAACTATCTGAGGGCACAAGGCAGTTCAGGAAAGAGACTGGCTCTAAAGGTGCCAATGCTGTGGTGGCTAATTCATTATTGCATGAAGAAGTTTCTGAGCTGAAAACCATGATGAGACAATTTCTACAGCAAGGTGGGAGACAACAAGTGAAAAGCCTGTGGAATCTGTTTTGAAAATATGCATCCCACTGATTCATGCCCCACACTTCATGAGCCACAAGCTGATGTCAATATGGTGGGCAATTATGGTCAACAAAGGCCTAGGTATGATCCCTACTCCAACACTTACAATCCTGGATGGAGGGATCATCCTAACCTAATGTATGGAAATTCTAGCAATCAACAATTCAACCAGCAAGGTGGCCAAGCTTCTTACAGGCCTCCTTTCCAACCTCAAGTTCAAGGAGTGAATCAGAATTCTAAGTCCACTGAAGAAATGATCAGAAATCTAACTCAAAGTGTTCCTACAATGCATGGCTCTCTATCTCAGCTTCAACAAGAGACCAAGTCCAGTATAAAAAACTTGGAGAGCCAAGTGAGTCAAATAGCTGATGCGGTAAGCAAGTTGGAAGCTATAGAATCAACCAAATTAGACAGAGCTCAATCCGAGAGCGAATGTGAGTTTTATCTCTATTTATGATGACTCTAAGGTGGGACAAGTGTACACAATGAAAAACGTTGACAAAGCGGAGGAACAAGTCGAAGTCGAAAGGCGCAACTTAGCTGTTAAAAGCGCGTCCGAGCAATTGGCAAACCACGCTTTTTCCCCTCAGTCAGGATTGCGCGGGTTAGGCGCTAAATGCACGGCTGAGCAATTATGTTGCAACCCGCGCATTCTGGGCGATGGCAACGATTCCTCTGAAACACCTCTGAAGGCCTATGTACCTGTTCCACCCTTTCTAGAAGCATTAAAAGAAACACAGAAGTTGAAAAGTGACAAGGAGCTATTCTAGGTTTTCAGTACATGCAAAGTAAACGTCCCATTATTGAAATTGATCAAGAGTGTACCTCGGTATGCCAAGTATTTGAAGGAGTTGTGCACTCTAAAAAGGGGACAAAAGGAGAAAAGCCAGAAGCAAGTCAAAGAAAAAGAACATGTGTCTATTGTGTTTCAAAAGCGTTTGCCTGAAAAGTGCATTGACCCTGGCATGTTCACCATTCCTTGTATGATCGAAAGCACCAAGGTGAATGAGGCTCTAAGATTTAGGTGCATCGGTCAATGTCCTGTCGTCCTCCTTATACAAGAAATTCGGTATGGGACCTTTAAAAGAGACTCGAACCATTGTTTAGTTAGCTGATCATTCCACTGTCCGACCCAAGGGGAAGCTTGAAGATGTATGGGTTACGGTGGACTCCTTGACATTTCCGACTGATTTTTTGATATTGGACATGGGACCGGGAGTTGGAAAAGCGTCTATGTTGCTAGGACGACCATTTTTGAAGACTGCTAATACAAGGATTGACATTCCACAAGGCATACTGAAGATGGGATTCGATGGGAAGGAGATCGAATTCCATATCTCCAATCCTTCTTAATATCCTTTTTACGTCAAGCTAATGACGTTAAACAAGCACTTCTTGGGAGGCAACCCAAGGTTTAGTTTAGTTTTGCTTTGAATTTTATGAGGTTTTTTTTGAGTTTTTTTTGCTTTTCGTTTTTAGTTTGCTTAGTGTTGGTAGAAATAATCCTCAAACCTACAGATAGCTCGGGAAAGCATCGGAAAACACGTCCAAGTACTTTTAAAAACTCGGATTAAGGACTAAAAGCGTGGCCAAGCAATTAGGCCCCTAACCCGAGCAATCTCAGCTTAAAGTAATTGCGCTGGTTGACTGCTAAATGGGCGACCGCACAATTTAGCACCTAGCCCGAGCAATTTCAACTGAGGGGTAATTACGCGAGTTGCAAATTGCGCGGTCGCGCAATCCGTGTGCAACCCGCGCTTTTAACAAAATTCGGCGAGCCTAAATTAAAAAAACTCGAGCCTTCTTTCGTTCTTCCTCATTCTATTTCCGCCTCCCTCCATTAGAACCCCCTCCATTGAAGCTCTCAAGCCTCCTTCCTCCATTCAAGCTCTTTCAAAGCTCGGATTTTCCGTCCAAATCAAGCAAGGAACTCCAATCAAGCGGGATTCAAGTAAATTTTTCTCAAATCTCTCCTTAATTTTGGTTTTATTGTGCTAAACCTAGATTTAGGTCTTGATAGAAAATTCAAAATTTCTCCATTTAGGCTCGGATTTATGCTTAGTTCCTTCATAAAAGTTTGTTTATGACATGATTCTAGCCTAGATTTGTGTTTTATTTGAGCTTTTATTGAAAATCTGAGATTAACCTAGAATTAGGGATTAAATTTGATTTAATTATTCTAGGTAGTGGGGGAAGAGAGTGATTGAGTGATTTACTTGCTTAGTTCTACATATATTGCTGTGGTTGTCCTTGCCGGGACAACATAATTGTGCTTGGTTTGTTTTTGTGGTGCTTGTGTAGGAACTTGTTGAAATTCTGAAATTATGGGACGTAAGAGAGATAGAGCGGATGGTGCATCTTCATTCCAAGCTACTAGTCGGGGTGTGCATTTGGTTCCTCCTACTGTGGAGGGAGAGAGCACTCTAGAAACTTTTTGGTTTTAGCTTGACTACGCTTAACCACAAAGTTAGGTTTGATATGTTGAAGGATAGAGAGTGGAAAGCTACAAGCTTTATTGACTGAGATTTGATGGATGCCCTAGGTTTGTCACCTCTTCTAAGGGAGATGGATGCGTTTCAGATGGGGCAATTCTTACAGTTGTGTGAACCCACTTTCCAGGGGTTGACACTTGAATTCTTGAGCTCTTTGGAGATTGATTTCAGAGGTGAGGGGGAGTGTAAATTTCTGTTGGGAGGTTGATATGCTCTCTTTAGTATAGGTTAACTCTTGTATTTTAGGCATGATTGGAGTGTGTTTAGGTTAGTTTTGAGCATAATTGTAATATGAAGACCGAAGACACGATTTGACGAATTACAAGAGTTTTGAAGACAAGTGTTGATTTGGAGTTGTTTTGATGCCACTTTCCTGTGACGCATCGTTCGAGAGCTACGGTGATCAGATGACTCTGAATTTGGTATCATTGAAAAGCTAACTCGAAGAGCTAGAATTCATGTTTTTACGGCGAGTTCAAGTTCCAAGTCTATGTGGGTCAAAACTACCTCCGAAGTTGACACCAGAATGTTGTAAGAAGACCCACGCTCGCGAGTGGAAACCTCGCTCGCGGTTGAAGAGGATTCCGCGGACGCCGAGGATTAGATGAGCTGCGATCGCGGGTTAGAACCGCGCTCGCGGGTGGCTATGTTTCCGAAGCGCCAACTTTCTGTTTTATTTATCTCTTATCTATTTTTATATCTTTAGGTTTCGGATGTTTCTCTACTATTTAAGCCTAGTTTCGTAGCAGACTTTGTTATCATACTTATATAGCATACTTTTGGAGACTTTTATTTTAACCTAGTTTTATTTCTGTTATTATGGAGAACTAATCTTCCTTGGAGTTTGTTTGATCAAGGAAGCCTTTTTATGTAATTCGTGAGATTCTGGTAACTTTTCTATCCCTTGGTTAATATCAAAACTCTTGTTTTAATTCCATGATCTATGTTTGATTTTATGAGCCTGATCAACTTGTTTGATAGACTTAGATCTACTGTTTGGATTAGGTTTGATTGTTGTCTGTGGAATCTTATTTATCCTTAAAACAACTCTTTTCCAGGACCGTGGACTGGAATTGAGAAAGAGTGTTTGATTATTATTTTATGCATGAGACTCGTAGCTTGATTGCATGATTTGATATCCTTTTATCCTTAATGCTTTGCATGATTTGAATTAAGCATTCTTGTTCATATCATAGTTTCGCTTGAACCGTGGACAAGCGGAAATCTTTTATAAGGATTGGAATTAACCTGGGAATTAATAGAAAAGTGGATGAATTGATGATCGAATGATTAAAAAGCTGGAATTGATTGAATGAAGTATGCTTTCCTTTAATTGATTTTAACCCTAATATTATTTGTTTGCTTAAATCCCAAAAACCCCGTCTTTGCTCTTTGTTAATTGATTAGAATACCGATTCTCTTGGGTCCGACCCCTTACTTGCATGCTATACTTGGTTTGTAGTTTAGGGTAATTTATTTTTGATCTTGGCAACAATGACTTTAGCCGAGTCGGAGGTGTAAGAAGGAAGATGACATTGAGGCAGGTCAATAATGTGTTTGGTTTCTGTAATTTTCTGGGCCATGATGCTGTGTTAAATGAAAATGGTGCTGGATGGGCTGATAAAATTTTTTGGAAGTCCTTAACAGGAAGATCCACCTATGAGCCTACTAAAGAAAAGGCTTCTCCTATTACTCACCCGGCCATTAGAGTCTTTCAGAGATTCATAGCCTGCACTCTTAATGTGAGGGGTGATGGTGGAAACAACTGCCCAAATAAGGATTTTGCTGTGTTGGGTGCTTGTCTGAAGAGGAAGAAGCTTAACATGGGTGCAATGCTGATGCACCATTTCGCTCATGATGGAAACAAGGGGGGTGAAGCCATCTGTATTGGAGGGATTGTGACACACTTAGCCAGGCATTTTAGAGTTGATCTTAACATGCGAGTTGTTGATATCCCACCTTTAGCTATGGACTTCACCATGTTAAGTAGGATGGGTGCTTTATACAAGTACAAAAATTCCTTATATTGGGTGATTGGGGATTCTATGAGGGTGATGAAGCTCCCTGATGAAAGAAGAGTGAAGATTGGGAACAGTCCAGGGAACTGGTTTATTGCAATTCAAGATGTTGACCTAGATTTGAGTGATGTGAGAGGCCCTGTTCGGGGTAAGAAGAAGACTCCAGTTGCAGTCCAAGAAGAATCTGATGAAGAAGAGGGAAATGATGAGGATTTTGTGATGGTTGAAGGGGATGACGAATCTGAAGAATTTGAGGAGGAGGAGGAGGAGGAGTCTGAGGAAAAAGAGCAGCGACAGTTTGATCCATCTTTGCCTTTTGGGGATGGTCCTCACTATTCTGATGCTTAGTTCAGTCAGATGATGGAGATGATGAGGCAGATGCAGTTGGACAATGCACAACGCTACAATGATATGTCATCTCACATTGATCAGAGCTATCAGAGCATGAGAGGCTATGTGGATGAGAGGTTCTCCACTTATCAAACTCATCATGATCAACAGTTTTCTACTTATCAGGCCCGTCAAATTGAGCAGTTCAGGCTGCTCAACGCTAGATTAGATGGATGGAGTTCTACGAGATATCCACCACATCAGTCCTATCCTCAGTATGCCTTTCCAGACCCTCAATATCCTCAGTTTCCAGTTTATATGCCGCCTCCTACCGAGTATCCACCACCACCACCACCACAGGATTACCCGCCGCACTACCCTGACAGCTAGATTCTTTGTAAGTTTTTCTCTTTCCTTTACTTTTTACTATACGTTGGGGACAAAGTATGTTTTAAGCATGGGGGAAGGGAATTACTTTTGCATTGCATGTAGTTGCATTAGATTAGGCATGTTTAATTTTGCTTGCATTAATTAAAATCTTGAGAAACGAAAAAAAAAAATTCAGAAAAATTTGAAAAAATACAAAAATATTGCATTTAGGTTCTTATTTCCCCATTGTTTGATACCTCTTGTGTTTCTTTGCTAAGTATGAGTCATAACACATAATTTGCATGATATGTTGAAGTTTATATGATATGAGCATGATCGTTGATTATTTACTTTGACTATAGGACTGAGCATGTATACAGCTTGACTTTTAGATTCATTCTGAAGTTCTAGACAAAAATTTGCCTTGTGAGATTTTTGGTCTTTCATGATTATATTTGTTCTCTATATTCTTGAGTGTATCACTATGATTATCTAGCTCTAGAACTTGCGTTATGACTCTTTTTCAAGGCTGGTTTATATGATTGAATGCATGACATTAATATGATTGAGGCAATGTTTCTTTATAAGCCTATTATTTCCCTTTCTACCTTACAAGATCCATGTTCTTGATACCCCATTTCTTTTGAGCTTTAAGGCTATTTTTGATAACTCCACAAAAATTTCCTAGCGTATTAAGCTTGACCCATCCGGGATTTAAGACTTTAGGTTGTGTTTTTGTTTTGTGTGAGTTTGGTATAAGTATGGGGGAGGTTGAAAAAAAAGGTGGAGAAGAGGAATACAACTCTTGTGTGTAAGTGAAAAAAGTGAAGATGAAAAGTATGTTGAAGCAAAGAAAAAGTTGAGTACAATTGTTAGTAATCTTCACTTGTGTATAAGAAAAGAGTTGAAGAAGAACCAAGAAAAAAAAGTGAAAATAAAAAAAGAAACAAGTGCTTGAATGAAAGTGTATGGAGTTGAAAAAGAAAGTTTGGGAGAAGTAATAAAAGGAAGTGTTGAAGTTTGGGTTAGGATTAGTTCTTTATCCCGGATTTAGCACCACAAGCCAAATATGATTCCTTCCAAATTTTTCTTTACCTTGGCCCCATTACAACCCTTAAAAGAACTCTTGATTTTGTTATGTGTTTGATCCCCATCGGTGGAGATTTAGAACGCTGATGCAAGCTTATGGTAGTCTAGTTTTCATGGCTGATTTTGAGTGAAATACATACCTTAAAAACACTTGAGAGTGAGAGCAAACAAACTATCCTGGTGAGGTCTAGAATGAATGAATAATCCTTGCTCTATGCTTGTCTTAATGCATGCTATGAAGTCTTGGTCAGGTTTTAATTATTTTTTGAATTGCTTGTTTGATTTGAGATGGATGCATGATTGCATTTCTGTGGTGTGTTTTGGATTTATGTCTTGCTTGAGGACAAGCAAGGGTTAAGCATGGGTGAACTTGATAGCTTGCATATAGGAGTAGTTTAGATGCATGTTTTATATGAGTTTTAGCTAGTTTTAGGTTGGTTTTTGCTTAGTTTCTAGGATTTGGTATTGTCGAGTAGATTGCGCTTGTTTGCTTGGTTTTGCAGGTTTTTAGGTTTATGAGCAAAAGCGGGACGAGTTTTAGTTGACCAAGGCGGTGGTAGATGAGTTGAAGGAAGCTAGGAGGTGGTACAAAGGAGCTTGAAAAAGTAGAAGTAAAGGTTAAGAAGTAGAGGAATTACGCCGGTTGCAACTCAGGATGCAACCCAAGCAATATCAACTGAAGCTGATTACGCTGGTTGCCAATTGCGCGGCAGCGCAATCTGAGATGCAACCCGCGCAATCTGATTTGCACGCGGACGTCTTGGGCCGAAGAATTTGGCCGACTTTTGGGCTTAACTTATATCTTATTTGAGTATATGTTTAATGATAGGGCTTTGGAGGATTATTTTAGGAGACATATTTAAGCTTTTGTTATTTTATCTCTTTCATAACTTTGATCATACTTTTGGAGGCTAGGGTTTTTCTCTCTAGAGGCAGACTTTGAACCTCTTGTAAGTTTGTTTTCAATTTTAATTATGCATTGCTAAATTTCATTGTGTTTGGCAAGTTATTGAAATCATGATTTGCATATTGTTGTGAGGTTTGATTTGATTCTCAACAAACTTGAATAGAGTTTATTCCCTATGCTTAATTGAATCTAAACTAGGGTTTTGTTAGAATATCCATCTAATTGAATTTCTAGTTATAACTGAATCTTATTAATTACCGGTCGGAGTTAATTTGATCAAGAGAATACTTTAATCAATTTAGTACCGGTTGGACTATTTGGTTAAAGAAGGGAATAAATTCACAAGTCACTTAGATGTCTGGTTGCTCTGAGTGTTTGTTTCTATTGATAACTTGAATAGTTATGTTGTTGTCTAATTGAATCTAGAAGGTCTTCTAGGTTGTTAGTTGATTAGGGTTGTTAGACTGGTAGTTCTATCAACTAAATCTGAAATTCGGTTCATAATCCTTAGTAGGCTCATAATTCACAATAGATTATTCAAGTGAGAAGAGAATCAAGAGAATCAATGATCAACAAAGCAGTATCATGATGGATTTAACTAGTTGAACACACTTGTCTCTCATATATTAAAATGATCTTGGCATTCATATTTTTTTTTGCATAATAGTTTAGATAATCATTCCAAAAAACCCCCTTTAGTTCTATTATTTGGCACACAAGTAACGCACAAATACACTAGTCCTTGTGGGATCGACCCTTACTTACCGCTCTACTGAGTTGGTAAAGCTAAGGTTTCTTTGATAGGTATTAACGACAGCTGAAAATAACTCATCAATTCTGGATTGGACATAAACTACAAAGTTGTAGATCTTTTAATGATCTACTTGAGATCAATTTTCTAGCCCAAGTTATGACCATTTTACTGAGCACTGTTTTTAATTTGACATGCTTCTTAACTTCCCGAACTTTTATGACTTCATCCTCTTTCTTGGTGGCCTTGGACGCCATTGATGAACATAATCAAAGGACAATATGGAATCCATGAAAACCTTCTTGAACTTGAATGCTCGGGACCTTAGTAAAGGTCGTGGTCTTTGGCCTCTAAGCGTCTTCAATAAATCATTGACTTTGATCTTCCCTTGATATGTATCATTCTCCCCCACTTGGCCTCGAATCGTTCTCATTTCGAAGTTGTATGTGGCTGGAAAGGAAGAATCAGCTAGCAACACACAAGAAGACGACAACACAATAAGAGGTTGAATCATGTTAGCATCTAAATAAGGCGCATCAATGAGTGTGTAACCCTTGGAAAAGTGTTGGTTTCATCAACATCAGAAAATGGTTCTTCAACTTGGGTAATCAACCCACAAAGTACCTGTTCATGCTCCAATAAAGTGGACTGGACAGAAGTTTCTGCATAAATAAAAAAAAAGTGCAAAAGAAGTGATCTACCCCAGCTAGTTTCAAGCCACATTCACCCCTAGTGATTGCTTGCTAGAAAAGTAGTTGGTAATCACTTTGAAGAAAAACAATTGACGAAATAAAAGTCACATAGCCTACCTTGTTTTTGTCCTTGCATGCATTAATTGGCTTTATTAACTTGCATAGAGTCAATTGAAAGATTTCTTGTGTTTGAAAGCTTATAAAGGGATATATATTGCATTGATTGTCTAGTTGCATACTTGCTAATTGCTTGAACTGCATATTTTCCTTTATCTATCATTAGAACACCATATCTACACGTTTACTCCCTCATTTCAACCCAAAAACTGAATAAGTTGATTGGATTGCTTTGAGGCAAGTTTTGGCTTGATTAAGGTGTGGTATTGCTTGTTCGGTTTGCTTTTAGAACACACTACTCTCTCGTTTTCTTGCTTTGTTTTCAGGATAACAATGGTGGTCCCAAACGAGCCTAACCCGGCTGAATTGAATCTTACTGACTCGACTAAAATCGTTTTTTCCAAGATCAAAGATAAATAACTCTAAACTAACAACTAGTATAGTGTGCAAGTAAGGGCTCGAACCCAAGAGAATCGGGATTCTGATCAATCAACAAAGAGTAAAGACAGGGGTTTTGGAGTTCGGGCAAGCAAACAAATAAGCAAATATTGTTGAGATTAAATCAAGTGAAGGAAAGCAGAGTTCATTCAATCAATTCCACCTTTTTAATCATTCGATCATTGATTCATCCACTTTTCTATTAATTCCCAGGTTAATTCCAATCCTTATAAAAGATTTCCGCTTGTCCACGGTCCAAGCGGATTTATGATATGAACAAGAACGCTTAATTCAAATCATACAAAATATTAAGGATAGAAGGATATTAATTCATGCAATCAAGCTACGAGTCTCATGCATAAAATAACAATCAAACACTCTTTCTCAATTCTAGTCCACGGTCCTAGAAAAGAGTTGTTTCAAGGATAAATAAGATTGCACAGACAACAATCAAACTAATCCAAACAGTAGAATATCAATCAAATCCAACAAGTTGCGCACCAAGAGAAATCAATTGATAATCATGAAATTAAGCACAAGAGTTTTGATATTAACCAAGGGATTGAAAAGTTACCAGAATCTCACGAAATACATAAAAAGGCTTCCCTGATTAAACAAACTCCAATGGGAAATTAGTTCTCCATAATACTGAAATAAAAACCTAAGAGTAAAAGTATGCTAGAATTGTTCTCTATTGTGTCCCTAAATTCTCTCTTTCGAAAATACGAAACTAAACATAAATAGTCGAAAATAAACCTCAAAGATAAAATAATAAAAGATAGAATAAAACGAGGTGAAAACGGCGGCGCTGAAACCCTCGATCCGCGAGCGCAGAAATAATCTGTGGTCGCGGATCCATCCTCTACCCTCGGCCGCGAAATCCCATCGATCCGCGAGCGCGGAAATAATCAGCGGTCGCGGATCCAGCCTTCCTCGCCCTCGGATGCTTCACTTCATCATCGGCACCGCGGGCTCGGATCTAATCCGAGGGCGCGGATCTTGACTCCTGAAGCTCTTCAATTTCGAATTAGGACTTCTGTCTTCCAAATCTTCAACTGTAGGCTTCTGCTGATATTACAGATAATCATCCTAATCTAGCCTAAAACACTCAGAAAATCCTAATAAAAATACAGAATTACGCTGTACTAAAACCAGCGTATCAAATTCCCCCATACTTAGATCTTGCTCGTCCTCGAGTAAGCTCAAAAAATAAATCTAACAATCAATCCTTTCAAAGATCCAAAGGAAGTAAAGGGAAATATAAAAAAAATCTACTCTCAACTCACAACCCAGACCCATGTAGAGAAATAGTGAGCAAAAAAACATGAAAGCTCAAATCACACACCTCACAAATACAAGATATAGCACTCAAGCTCCAAAAAGTGTAGAGCAACCTAGGGTCTACCCAACATCTAAAATGTAATCCCCAAGCCCCAAAGTAGAATATAATCCTAATCACTCTGATTTTACCACTCATTCTACTTAGGCGCCCTTTCGGGTTTTCACCTAATCACTCTTTTCATTTTTCTTAGGTGTGCTCACAAATACTCACATCTCTCATAAACGTCATATTACCCCAGCCTAATGCTGGTCCGGGTTACCTGCTTATTACCTGAGCCGCCCTTTCGGGTTTTCAACTCATCCCAGGATTTTATATGCCTTTTTCTCTATTTTTATGGCTTTTTTCATTTTTTTTAATTATTGAATCAAATTGAATCAAATGACAGAAATAGAATGCAACTGTACATATGATACAAATATAGCAGTGTATCCCTTCCCCCATACTTAAACCCTTCATTGTCCCCAATGAAGCTAAGAAATAAAGAACAAAGTACAGAAGAAGGAATCAGAAGACTCACTGCTTATCTGATGGAGGGAATGATGGATAACCCGGCCATTGTGTCCGCCAGAAAAGAGTTGCCTGCCTCTGATGCTCATACAATGTCTCCAATGACCGATCCATAGCATCGTGACGAAGAGACAAGTGTTGCATCCCACTCAACATACGATCCTCAAAACTCATACCATCTGTCCATGGCAAACTAGAGGAAGCAGAAGTAGATGCATGAGTAGATGGGGGAGGTGCACCCCAACCAGCTGCAATCTGTGGACCAGGAACCCATCCAGATGGCTTAGAAAAAAATCTAGCATGAAACGCCTCAGCCTGCTCATCCCATCCTCCACCATCACCCTCATAATCGTCTCCAATATCCACTACATGAGCGTCTACATCTGGCTGTAAATGAAATGAATACACAGAATCTCCATACTATAAATGTGCAGGTAGACGCAGAAAAGTTGTAGCAGGATGCCCATGTAACCAAGTCCACCCTCCATCAACGGAACCTCTCAAGAAATTGGCCCTAACTAAAGCCTGATGTGTATATCTGTACCCATCAGTCAAATGTCCTCCAAACTGGGCCTCAATCTGCTCTCTCGAAACAAATCTGGTGGCTAAAAGAGTAACCATACCACCCAATCCAATCGACCCCTCTTATCTGGATACTTCTCAGCAAACTGAATAAATAATCCTAACCAATCCGGGCAGTGAGACGGAAAAGGAAACAAGCATCTTAGAATCCTCAAATCGCGTGCAGGAAGCTTGTTTGGCTCTCCCTGAGCGAAGAATGCCATGGCCAGGACCTTGTGACACAGACGGACACAAGGGTGGGGAATCCTACTGTTAAGCTCCCCAGAACGAGTGTTAAAAGGGGAGCCAGTAAGTGTATACCAAAAATCATAAATCGTGGCATCAGACAATATACTCGCCCACCCATCAGTAGGTGGTGAAGTGATCCCAAAAGTAAGAGAGGCCTCCTCACGGGTTAAACTACATAGTCTATCACAAGCATGAAAACTCAAGACCCCATCAGCAAAGCGGAACGTTGATAAAAACTCCATAGTGAGACCTCTATATGTAGGCATAGCTAGAGCAGATAAATTACCCAAACCCCCAGTCTCCAGTAACTTCTCTGTACACTCTCTAAGTCCCAAATTAATCAGTGTAGGGACATAAAAAAATTTTGTACTGACAAACTCCCTATCCTCATACTTATCCCAAAGCTCCCTCTGTCCCTCACTCAGATGTTGTAAACCATAATATGCCATAACTGATAAAACAGAATCGAATCAAGCTAGAAAATTACCCGGAATATGCTGAGTTTCGCGGCCTCAGACAGAAACACAGAGACTGCGAACTGGAAAGAACAATCCGCGAGCTCGAATTGGATCTGCGAGCGCGGACAGGTTCGGTAGATCCGTGGGCGCGGAAAATTTCCTCGGGCGCGGATCTGGATTTTTCCAGATCTGAAGCTTTTCGTCAATGGAGAACTCCGACACTCTTATATCGCATCAATATCGGCTCAAACCACAGCAAATCGACCCCCAAACACAAGAATCCACTCCAAAGACAAGATTTGGAACTAACCTTATGGATCTGGCCGACTTTTGCTCCAAACTTCCAATCCACTCAAACTCGAACTTCAATCGAACTGTTGCACAAGGACGGCTTGAGGACGAGCATCCGCGGGCGAGGAATGGTTCCGCGGGCGCGGATATTCTAGGGGCGCGGATGGACGGTTCGATTCGCGGATCTTGGTGGTGGTGTGGTGGTTGAAGGTTGGTGGTGGTTGATAATGGAGTTTTTGTAAGGGAGTGTTTGGTGAGGAGTAAAGAATGGAACTCTGCAAGGTGTTTATTTGGATCTTCCCCACTCAGCCCATGGAACTTAGGCAAATAGTGGAGAAGACCAGACTTAAGCTCAAACTTCACTCCTTCTCCAGGGCGGGAAACTGAAGACCAAGCTGTTGCTGCTCTAAATTAGGCGCAGTAAGTTGCCTAATAGTGCGATCTGCCATGGTTACTAGTTGTTCTTCAACCTCTGAATCAGACGAAGACGAAGAAGAAGAAACTGGATCAAACTGTATGCCTAGAACTTGAGCCTGAATTTGACGTCTCAACTGTCTCAGAGTCCTGTTAATTTCTGGATCAAACGGAACCCCACAAGAAAATTATCAGTAGAACGGGTAAGAACCATAAGATAGGTTCTCACTGATTCAGGGGATCTGGATGAACCGATCCACGGGCACGGAAAAATTCCGAGGTCGCGAATTTTTCGCGGGCGCGGAAAAATTCCGAGGTCGCGGTTTTGTCAGAAACGCCGATTAAACAAAAAAATTAAAAACCGATTCCCCGGCAACGGCGCCAAAATTTGACTCGGCTAAAATCGTTGTTGCCAAGATCAAAGATAAATAACCCTAAACTAACAACTAGTATAGTGTGCAAGTAAGGGGTCGAACCCAAGAGAATCGGGATTCTGATCAATCAGCAAAGAGTAAAGACAGGGGTTTTGGAGTTCAGGCAAACAAACAAATAAGCAAATATTGTTGAGATTAAATCAAGTGAAGGAAAGCAGAGTTCATTCAATCAATTCCACCTTTTGAATCATTTGATCATTGATTCATCCACTTTTCTATTAATTCCCAGGTTAATTCCAATCCTTATAAAAGATTTCCGCTTGTCCACGGTCTAAGCGGATTTATGATATGAACAAGAACGCTTAATTCAAATCATACAAAATATTAAGGATAGAAGGATATTAATTCATGCAATCAAGCTACGAGTCTCATGCATAAAATAACAATCAAACACTCTTTCTCAATTCTAGTCCATGGTCCTAGAAAAGAGTTTTTTCAAGGATAAATAAGATTGCACAGACAACAATCAAACTAATCCAAACAGTAGAATATCAATCAAATCCAACAAGTTGCGCACCAAGAGAAATCAATTGATAATCATGAAGTTAAGCACAAGAGTTTTGATATTAACCAAGGGATTGAAAAGTTACCAGAATCTCACGAAATACATAAAAAGGCTTCCCTGATTAAACAAACTCCAATGGGAAATTAGTTCTCCATAATACTGAAATAAAAACCTAAAAGTAAAAGTATGCTAGAATTGTTCTCTATTGTGTCCCTAAACTCTCTCTTTCGAAAATACGAAAATAAACATAACTAGTCAAAAATAAACCTCAAAGATAAAATAATAAAAGATAGAATAAAACGAGATGAAAACGGCGGCGCTGAAACCCTCGATCCGCGAGCGCGGAAATAATCCGCGGTCGCGGATCCATCCTCTACCTCGGCCGCGGAATCCCATCGATCCGCGAGCGCGGAAATAATCCGCGGTCGCGGATCCAGCCTTCCTCGCCCTCGGATGCTTCACTTCATCATCGGTACCGCGGGCTCGGATGTAATCCGAGGGCGCGGATCTTGACTCCTTAAGCTCTTCAATTTCAAATTAGGACTTCTGTCTTCCAAATCTTCAACTGTAGGCTTCTGCTGATATTACAGATAATCATCCTAATCTAGCCTAAAACACTCAGAAAATCCTAATAAAAATACAGAATTACACTGTACTAAAACCAGCGTATCACTTACTAAGGAGGCAATCGATTTCATTAGGTTGTCCATTAGTGAAAGTATAAGAGATCGTCATCAACGAGCTGCAGATGTTGCAACTACGGCGTTGAACTCGAGAATGCAGCTTATAGAGGAGGAACTTGCAACCATAATAGAAGCCTCTCAAGCAAGTCAAAAAGTTGCCGCTTCAATTACACTTCAAGATGACCCGAATCATGCCTCAACTAGCGACAAGGGCAAACAACATGTAAAAGATGAAGAGCATGATGTGCTTGCTAGCTACAATAGAGAAAATGATCTACATGGCCAATATTCTCCAAATGGTGGCCGAGGTAGAGGAAGAGGCAACGGAATGAGGCAGCCTCCGGTTACACATCAACAATTCTATACTCAACAATCGGCACGATTTCCTCAAGCCACTCATCATCAACAACAACAATTCAACAATCCTTATGATGATGTGACATATGGCTATCCCAGGGAAGAAAGACGCCCATGGCATCTTCCCCTTGATAATTTCTACAATCAAGCTGAGGTTGTAGAAGAGATTCCACCGGCTTATGGAGTACAACGGCCAGCCAACAACAACGCCAACCAGAATGTTGCTCAAATTGGCAAACGAGACATCAAGATCAAAATCGAGCCATTCAGCGGAGAGCTCAATCCGGAGAAGTATCTAGAATGGGAGCAATCTACAAACTTCATTCTAGATCACATGGGTTATGAAGAATGGGAGAAAGTTGTTGTTGTGGTTATTCACTTTCTTGGAACCGCTAGAAATTGGTGGTTCAGAATGAAGGAAGATAGAGCTCGAAAGGCCTTGCCACCGATTGAAACTTAGGGCCAACTGAAGTTTGTCATGAGAAAGAAGTATGTGCCAGAAGAACACACCGAGCACATGAGGCTTAAAGTTGTCACATGCAAACAAGGAACCTAGTCACCAACGGAGTACTTCAATGAACTTGAAGATTTGAGCTTCAAGGATGGAATTCATCATTCTCAGAGGTCTTTAAGGACCCAATTCATGGCTGGACTGAATCAAGCTATTAAAGACACACTTGAGATTCAACAAATCAAGGATCTCAATGCATTAGTGCATTCAACCCAACTAATCTATGAGCAACATCAAAGGAAGAAGAAAGAAGCATGGAATGCGCCCAAAAGGTATACTCCTAACTCTAGTTCAAATTCCAATTCTTATTCTTCTAATCCTTCTATACAGCAAAAAGAAGCTTTTAGCTCACCTAAACCAGGTACACAAGGCCCTTGACGTCCCACGAATGCACCTCAAACGCAACAAAGGACACGTGACATAATTTATTACAAATGTCAAGGACGAGGTCATTATGCTAAGCATTGTCCAAACCAAAAGCAAGTGCTCCTTACTACTAATGGTGGTTATCTGAGTGATGAAGAAATACCTCCAAATCAAGTGGAGGAGGAGAATAATGGACAAGAAATACCCGAGGTTTAATGTTGGCGACATAGGCCGATGTTGTAAATACTGGCGACAGAGGCCGATGTTGTTAGCACTGGCGACAGAGGCCGATGTTGTAAGTGTTTGGCTACAAAGGCTTATAAGTGTTTGGCTACAAAGGCCGATGTTGTAAGTACTGGCGATAGAGGCCGACGTTGTAATTGTTGTAGCGCGCATAATTAAGACTGTACTAAGGGAGTTTTTTGTATATGTAGTGTGATGACACAAATGACAAATGTAATATGCACGTACATTGTTACATGTCATTTGCGCTTAAGGGCTCCCCTTGCTCTAGAGCGCCTTAAGTGTGTACTCCACCTTAGCATCTTTGACCGGTCATGTGTGCACAGCGTTCGCATGATTATAAGGCGGGGGCCCATGTTTTGGCATGTAACGTCACAAGGCGTCCCTTGCTAGTTTTTGTTTGATGTTATACGTGTTGGCTACAAAGGCCGATGTTTCATGTACTGGCGACTAAGGCCGATGCTGTACGTGTTGGCTACAGAGGCCGATGTGTAGTATGTAAAGAATGTATTGACATATGTAAAAATGAATGGTGAAGTACCTTTGACCTAAAGTTTATGTTGCTAACTCTTAACGCGTTCATGATAATGAATCTTTGTGTGTTACATCTTGATTTGAAATAAGTGCCTCATATTCCACTTTCGTTGCTCGTTTGAAAGTACGTCGCATGACTTGGGCTACCCCCAATGGTGATCTCAATGCCACCCCCAGTATAACGCCTCCTTGATTTGATGCGCCATTAGTATGTAATGACCGCCTTCCTGATTGTAACTTGTTGTCTACTTGCGTTGTTTCTTGTAAGGTGTCATCAGGTTGGATAGGAATGAAGTCGACCATAAAATTATTTTGTAACACGTCCTGATAATTCTGGTATTGGCATTGTACTCTTCATAGAAAAGTTAGTGCACACTTTATGAAATGACTTTCAAAGTAAAGATGTAACGTGATAGAATTCATAACTAGTACACATACCAAATTTTTGATAGAAGAATACCTAGTTCTAGCATAAAGTAAAGTTTTGCTTACATGGTAGATTGATAACTTGTTTATATTTTATTTCCTTACGAGTTTAATGATGAAAACACCTTTGCAACGCGTTCCCGAGCTCTTCCATTTATTCGAACGTCATGCCCTTTCTCAAGGGTATGGACGATACCTTGACTCGCGTTTCCCATGCCTCCGATCTAATCGTAGTACTTCACTCGTGTCAGCGACAAAGAGGTCATCCTCTTCTAGTCGAATGTGTGCTAACGCCTTTGCCTGTACTTCATCAAAGTTGGAGCAAGGATACTTAGTTAATTCCTCATAAAGTTCGGGGTTGTTTGTGGATATCCCTCTTCGAAATGCTTCTACCGAAGTTGCGGCATCGCAATCTTCAATGGAGACGAGTTCCTCATTGTACCTATTTAGAAACTTCTTCAAAGATTCTCCAGATTTTTGTACCAAACGATACAACTCGCTTGAACGTTTCTTGGTGCGTCGACTACTTGCAAACCTGAGTCTAAACTTGTCAACTAGTTCAGCAAATGATGAAATACTTCCAAGTGGGAAGTGAGAATGCCGGTTTAGTGCCGGTCCAGACAACGTGTTACCGAACCAACGACACATTACCACTTCCTTCATTTCGAATGGGACAGTGCTAATGTTCATCGCTTGTTTGAAAGTCGTAACATGTTGGTCTGGATCAGTCATTCCTTCGTACTTTGGTACATCGGGAACGTGATACTTTTTCAAAATATCAACTCTCGCAATAGCCGGGATGAAGGGGGAGTCGGTATAACCATCTCGCCTTTCCGCGACTATTGGTTGAGGTGCCCCGGGAACCTGATTGAATCGGTCCTCAAGGGCTTTAAGCCACTCTTTTAAAGCTACGACTTCTGCATCCTCATGGACAGCATGAAGCGTGTTACCACTTACCGGATAACGTGTTACCTGCCTTTCGTTAATCGATGTGACGTGATTAGGTTCATCAAGATCCGATTTTCGTGCAACTCCACGATCCATTGCTCCCAAGACCCTTGGTCGACTTGGACCTGATTGTTCTTGTGATTGAACCTGAGATTGAAGATTTTTTTTTCATGAGTTAGAGATTCAATTTGTCTTTCATAAACTTCTATAAATCGGTGGTGTGCCTCCTTTTGCTCTTCCAGATCCTTTTGCAAGGCAAGCATAGTGGCCCTGAGTTCGGCTATGACAACCGAGTCGGATGCGACCTCCAGTTCTGGTAACGCGTTAGGGTCATTTGGCCTGAGAGTTTGGTCGGTGGATGTGTTGGTTCGATTATCGGTGGGAATAGTAGGAGGTATGATTTGTGGCTGATTGATTTTGAGGAGGTTAGCTTCTTGGTTTCCATGTCCGCCAGAGGGACTAGTGTTGGAAGTTTGGTCGTTGGTCATTTTGGTAGTGAGGTGGTGGTAACGTGTTTAGCAAGATGGTAACGTGTTTGATGAGATTTTTGGGTAAAGGCCCCACGGTGGGCGCCAATTGTTTTGGGCAGATTTAACACGTAAACGCGTTATCTGCTATAATGAGGGAACTCTAGTAAAAAATCAGTTTAAACACGTTAGTTCGCAAATAGTAAGTGATTAACGAAGAGAAATAGCAAATGAACTAGTAAACAAGTAGAGAAAAAGATATGAGTCTAGAATAGTGAAATAAGATTGCTATTACACTGTTGCGAGTTATTCCTTATAATTCAAGATAGCAATGATAAGTAGTAGACACGTTAATTGGTAAAATAATAGATATCGAAATAAATAGACAAAAATATAGAATAACGAAGGTAAACTTCACTATGATTCCATTCAGATGTAGAATAACAATTGATGAGTATGCCAGAGAGAAGATGAAGAGCAAAATAGCTTTTTAGATCGTGGATGAATAATCGAAGAATAAAAATACAATTGTATGTAGATTGCTTTGTTATAGAGAGAGCGTATGAGAGTGAGTCCGAGAGAATAAGAGTCCCTTTGTTGATCTTATTCTTCCCCTTTTATAGGCTCAATTCTGGTCATTTATGAGTAAATCCCGAGAGTCTCGCCTAGTTATTAATGCTTTCCAACAGCTAGTTTTGACCAGTTACTGCTTCTGCTGAATCACTAACGCGTTAGCATTTAAGGCGTCCGTGATTTTCGCCCATGTAGTTAATGCGTTCCAACAGCTCCTTTATATGCTCCTTGATTTCCTCCATGCAATTTAATGCGTTATTGATGGTGAATAATATCTTTAATTGCGTACGATCTCCTCATATTAATGTGGCCCCACCTCATAATTTAGCCTGATATTTTAGGGACCAACATCAACCTCTATCTAAAATCTTGCATCAGTATGTATATCTCCTACCTCTGCCTTATTTTCTCTAGTAAGGTTGACTAACACATCCATAAAATTCAATTTACTTTAATATCATTGAATATGCACCTTAATCTTATACCTCATCCGTTCTTTCTATAACTCTGATTGTACAATCATATAAACTAAAATACATTCTTAAAATGTCCTCCTGCTAAGAGCATAAATGATTACATCCTCTTTTCTAGGATGCTAAAGGATCTCTAAATTATAATCCTCTACAACTCATGCCATCTTTGCTGCCTCTTACTTAGTTCCTACTGCATAAAGATATAACATTTCTAATCTATCATCACCTTGCATGTATTTCCTTACTAACAATGACACCAATCTTCTAAGCATGCACCACTACTACTAATTCCAGATCATGCTTTAATTAATTTAACTCATTTGGCTTCAACTGTCTAGAAGCATAAACACTAACTTTATCCCTTTGCAACAACAGACAATCGAGCTCTACCCTTGAGACATCACTATATTATTCCCTCTTTTTTTTTGCAACTTAACTTATATCATCAAGGTCCACTTTAACTCCTTTTGCGGACATGACATGTCCTAGTAAAGTAAGTTCTGATTATCAGAAATCCTACTTGTATCACTTGGAAACTTGTTGTCTAAATACTCCTTATACTAATCTGAGATGCTCAACGTGATCCTTTTGACTATGAGAGTAAATCAGAATGTCATCAATAAAAATCACCATGAACCTATCCAAGTAGTCAATGAACACCTAGTTCATCATACCATAACCACTATAGGGCATTAATCCATGAAAACGACATCACTACCCATTTATAATGCTCATATCTTGCTCAAAAAGCCATCTTAGGAATGTCTTATCTTCAACTAGTGATAACCTGATCTCAAATCCACTTCTGAAACACCATGGCTCCTTGCAATTGGTCCAACAAGTCATCATTATAGGACAATAAGTTCTTGAGCATAATAATCACTTAGTTCAACTCTCAATAATCTATACAACATCATAAGAAAATATCCTTCCTCGGAACTATACGATTCAAAACTTTTGATATTGGTCTCATCCCCAATTTCAATTCACTAATAATAATTTACCCAACTATAAGGTGGTAATTTTGAAAGCTAATCCCGGAATAACATTCGCAACTTACAAACATTAGGTATATTCTAAATGCGTAATCCTTCCTTGTCCTCTTGAAAAGCAAGTCACTAGTAATCCATATATCCATCACTGCACAACTTGGCAGTCTTTTCCACACTTATTACTAACCTAACTCCTTTGACCTTACTTCTTTGACATACAATCAACTACCTTTGATCTCAATTGCCTTTGCAATTCCCCAAACTAACCCAGATGCTCTACAACATCATTTTCATTAGGCACAACTCCCGTGCCCCTCAAATTCAGAAGAAATCCCACCCAGATGGCTCGAATAACAATAACAATATCTAGTGGTACTTCAAACTATGGCACCACTACAGGTCCACAAACTCTTCCTCCAATAGAAGCATCTTTGTCCTAGAGTTTTACATCTTCCACTCCCCACATTAGCACACCCAATGATATGTCCCAACCTAGGCCACATCATGATTTAACGCCACCTCTTCTTGGTCCCATTACAAGAAGCCGTGCTAGACTCCTCAGGGACCACCTCAAAGCTGGATTAGCCACCATGGCTGCGCCACCAAGCCACCAAGAGACCGTGATCACGTTGCTTCAAGTTACTGGCTCGCTTGGTGCATTTAATGCACTCAAGGACCCCTTCCAAGTGGAGCCATTACTCAGCCATAATAAAAGCTCATCTTCCATTAATGCAAGCAGCCTAGAAACTGATCAAAACTGTTCATAATTTAGCCATCTCTTCACCTACTCCAATCAAGTGAAGACTCTTCATTTTCTCCTCTTAATGGCCGAATTTAAGAGACCTTTTTGCTGGCATTTTGAGGCTTATATAAGGCCATAATTCTTTTGCATTTTCAAATTACCTTTGTTTTAAAACTCGAGAGCTAAAGTCGAGTCTATGGCTTGCAACTCTTGCTTGGGGCGTCTAACCAAGTGACCCTTCTTCCTTTGTGTGTTTATCAAAGGATTGGCCAGATTCGGTGGGTGTGTTTATCCCATCCGAGTTTGGTTTTGTTTGGTTTTTGTTTGGTGAGTTTATCCACACAAATATCGAACACTTATCCTATCAATAAAACTACAAGAAATCAGTTTGTTTTATCTTTGAGTTTGCTGAATTTTACAACCATCAACAACACCTTTCACTTTTTCGAACCTGGAACAATCAAAAGAGGCAATTCCATCTTCACATCCACTCATTCGAACCAGTTGCAAGACAATCCAAGTCAGGACTCCTCACACAATGTCATTACTTTATCGATATATCTATAAAGTTGTCTCAACTTGTTAGTTAACCACTTTGACAAAGATATTTCCAATGCTAGTTCATGCCCTAGACAATACTGAGCCCTTCCTCTTCTACTTTTCCTTAAATGACTTTGCAGCATATGACATCAAAGTTGACACTCAGATTTTCTCAATCATGTTGTCCATGTATGCAATCACTGTATAGCTCAGCCTTGTCAAGTCTTTTGCCTAATCATATCTGATACTCTTCCTATGATCAACTTCAAAGAAGTTTAACTACTTCTCTTCCTATTCTCCACTCTGCATCCTCAGTTCATTTCCTAAAACAATGCTATAGTTTTCTCAAGTCGAACATCATTCATCTTCAATCCTCATTCTTAACTCAAATATGAGCACCATTAGTCTGGAATCTTAAGTGCTTAAGAAGAATTCACTCTAGAATTACCTTACCCCTCTTGTTTTAACAACTTCTTTTACCCTTTTACACTAGGTTCATTCACTTGATCACCTATTAGACCAATACCAAATATTCATGAGAAAACATATCACCAACATATTACTCTTCTGGAAAAGAACATTCTGTGGTTCTCCAACAACATGAGTCCCTCTTTTAACCTCAACTTGGCCCTACCATGGTCTTGACTATGATTCCTCTTTTACCATCTTTGTGTGATTCAACTATAGTCTATGGAACTATCCTAAAACAAAACTCTTACAATTAGAATCTACTTTTATCTAAAGTTAGCAACTTAACTTACTATTTTACATAAGGTCCTCGGTTGATGGCGGCGAAGTCGTTGCGTGTCATTTACCCACATACATGCAAAATGACTACCCATTAGAAAACATTAAAATCACTGGCCAGTTTTTATTTTAAGTTGGACCTCGAGTACACTTATTGGTCAGTTCCATATGCTCTTGTTGTCAACCTCGCTTTGATACCAATTTGTAATGCCCTGACTTTATACCGGGGCACTACTCGGTAGTAGACAACACATGGGTCCACATGAGCTAACCTGACAACGAGTTCACGCGGATCTTACAACTCGGGCACGGCGAGAAATACAAAGAAAACATCCAACTTGTATTTATAAAATTAATGTATCGAAAACATGCATGAATTTCCCAATCGACATAAACACCACCACCACTTGTGAGAACTTTATTGACATCGTAATATCCTTTCCTTAACAAATTCAAACATTATGCAAAATAAGTAACCACCATTTCACTCATCTGAACCCAATCCTAATGACACGGTCTTCAACGACTCGCACCATTATTTTGCCGAGGTTCCATCATGGGTCTCTTGTACCTAATCCTTACCTGGAACTGAAAAACAAATCCCCGAAGGGTTAGCTAACAATTCCCATATGCACCAAATAGTAAACACAATATGCAATAGTAAAATCAATATATCAAATTACATAACAAGAATAGTATTAGAATAGTTCACCTATAGTATTCACAATAGCAGACAAATGCACAACATTACATATAATCATAAGATGCACATAATAATACCTATAGCCATACGATGCATACTAATAATAGCACATCATTTCACTTAAGTATCACCTCAACCACTTTTCGTCTCAATAATTGTTCAATCACAACTCATCATTTCTCAATCGACATAATTTATTAAACAAGCATGGCATCCTCCAGCCTTACGTGGAGTAGTGGACGGCGGCCTCCACCGTTTATCCGAACCACTCACACCCTCATCATTCACCTTATTACCCCTGGTCAAGCCTCCTTGGGAGCACTCGCCAAAACATTTTATTATAATTTTGAAGGGGCCCTCTTTGACATACAACTAATTTACGGATGTCTCCGCCTTCCCGACTATCCCTAATCATAGTCGTATCGGTTAGATGCCAATGCTTAGAAATCCGAATAAAATAAAGAATAGTATTCATCTATTATATTTTCCAAAATAACGAATTGCTTTCAAATAGACATATAAAATATATAGGAATGAATCCCAAAATACAACTTTGCACATCATATCTACACATCTAGCACATATCAAAACTGATAACTAAGTAAGTCTAGGCGACTTACCTCTTGACTGGGAATTCAAACTCTTGAATGGAACAAGGAATTGTCAAAATGATTTCCTAAACCATGATATAAGGTATTGTAAATAACATGAAGTTTGAGACTCAAAAGAATACGATCAAGGTTTAAAACTCGAAATCTCTCTAACCCTTTGATAATTTAACCCGACAACTCGCATGGACATAAACTTTGAACACACAATCAACCTCTTACTCGAAGTTACTACAAAATAACCCATCTAAAGACATTAAAACTAATAATAACGTTCACCAAAACTCAGCCCCTTTATTGAGTCTTTAACTCACGCCTTTAAGCATAGAACTACACTTTACCAATCCATTTTTCTACACCATCTTCCAACATCAAAATTCACCATAAAATCAACCATAAAAACTTCCTTACTATACCCACAACTCACATCATCCAACAAGAAAGAACAACTCACCAAAGAGGAGGAAAAGGATGCGCCTTGTCTTCCGATGGAAGGGGCGATCAACAACAAGGAAGAAGGTCGTGAAGGAGCATGACAACGAGAGGAAGAGAGGGAGGCGAAAAATGGAAGGGAAGACATGGCTTTATATAGGAGAAATGGAAGAAGACAAATTCAATTCAGCTTGTATAAGAGATAAAGATCATGGCACACAAATCTAGAAGATATAGCACGAATATTGAGGGAGAAAGAGAAGCATGGAACACAAATCTAGAAGATTAGATAACATGGCACAAATATCTATGAAAACGGATAAGATCAAAACTTTTACAAGTCTATATTTATTCCACTAAGAAACGGGATTACTTAAAAACTAAGAAACAAACTTATCCGATCTTACTTACAAGCGAAGTAACCTAGACACGTTTTTCGAGACGCATCAAAATTACCCATTTACATCCAAATATCACTTAATTCGAGCACGTTTTTCCAAGCATATATTGTTTTAAGGTCTTCCCGAGATTACTTAATAGCTAAGCAATCCCAACACGAATTTCGAGAAACATTAAATTATCCAAAATTTTCCTGAGTATTACAGTCCATGCGCGGTTCCGGTGATATTGGTGCCAAAGAAGGATGTCACTTGGAGAATGTGTGTTGATTGTAGGGCGATCAACCAAATAACAATTAAGTACCACCATCCCATTCCTAGATTAGATGATATGCTTGATGAGTTGCATGGTGCTAATTTCTTTTCAAAAATTGATTTAAGAAGTGGGTACCATCAAATTAGAATGAGGGAAGGGGATGAGTGGAAAACTGCTTTTAAAACTAAGTATGGATTATATGAATGGCTAGTAATGCCTTTTGGATTAACTAATGCACTTAGTACTTTCATGAGGCTTATGAACCATGTTTTAAGAACATACTTAGGAAAATTTGTAGTTGTCTACTTTGATGATATCTTAGTTTATAGCAAACCTTTACATGAATATGTAGATCATCTTAGGGCTGTTTTGGACACTTTGAGATTAGAAAAGCTTTATGTTAATTTAAAGAAGTGTTCTTTTTTCTCGGAGTCTACTGTTTTTATTGGTTTTGTTGTGTCTAAAGGTGGATTGAAGGTAGATGAAGACAAAATCAAGGCTATCAAGGAGTGGCCACAACCGACTACACCTACTATGGTTCGATCCTTCCTCGGCTTGGCTGGCTTCTATAGATGGTTTGTGCGTGATTTCAGCCCAATTGCAGCCCCTCTCCATGAGCTTACAAAGAAGGATACATCATTCAAATGGAGAGAGTAACAAGAGAACGCCTACAACACCTTGAAGGAAAGGTTGTGCAACGCCCCAGTGCTCCAGCTCCCTGATTTCTCAAAAGCATTCAAGATTGAGGTGGATGCATCAGGCCATGGCATAGGAGGCGTCCTCTTGCAAGACAAGAAACCCATAGCTTATTTCAGTGAAAAGCATAGTGAGTTTGAGTTGAATTGCCCTACATATGATAATAACTTTATGCTTTAATTAGTGTTTTGAAAACTGTGTCTCATTATTTGTGGCCTAAAGAGTTTGTAATTCATTCTGATCATGAGGCCTTGAAGTATTTGAAGGGCCAATCCAGACTCAGTAGGCGACATGCAAGATGGGTTGAATTCATGGAGACATTTCCTTATTTTGTAAAGCATAAGAAAGGCAAAGAGAATGTGGTAGCTGACGCCCTTTCTCGCAGGTACATTTTCTTGAACCAATGTGATGTGAAAATCCTTGGATTTGCAATGATTAAAGAATTGTATGCTAGTGATCTTCACTTTGCTGAAATTTATAAGAGTTGCATGTCTAGGGGAGAAGTTGATTACTACTTTATTGATGATGGTTATTTGTTTAAAGCTGGAAAATTGTGCATAACTTCATCTAGTATTCGTAGGCTTTTAACTAAAGAGGTTCATGAATCAAGAGGACATAGAGGGTTAGATAAAACTTTAGAAGGCTTAAAAGAACACTACTATTGGCCAAAAATGAGTAATTATGTGCTTAGGTTTGTCAAAAGTTGTGTTGTGTGTGCTAAAGCCAAATCTAGATTAAAACCTTATGGCTTGTACCAGCCCTTGCCTATTCCTAGTTCACCTTGGGAGGACATTTCTATGGACTTCATTGTTGGATTGCCTAGAACTAGGAAAGGTAGAGACTCAATATTTGTGGTTGTAGAACGTTTTTCTAAAATGGCTCATTTTATTCCATGTCACACAACTGATGGTGCTGTGCATATTGTTGATCTGTTCTTTAGAGAAGTTGTTAGATTGCATGGCATTCCTTGTTCTATAGTTTCAGATCGTGATGCTAAGTTTTTGAGTTATTTTTGGAAAAGTTTATGGTCTAAGTTGGGAACTAAGCTGTTATTTTCTACCTTATGTCATCCACAAACTGATGGGAAAACTGAAGTTACTAATTGAACGTTAGGGGTTTTATTAAGAACTATGCTTAAAGCTTACCTCAAACGTTGGGAAGACGTTTTGCCTTTTGTGGAGTTTGCTTATAACAGGTCAATCCATTCAGCTACAAAAATGACCCCTTTTGAGGTTGTTTATGAGCTGAATTCAAGGACGCTAGTGGACTTGACGCCTCAGCCATACAAGGGAAACGAGAGCTTTGAAGCTGACAAGAGGGATGAGTTTGTGAAGAAGCTACATGAGAGAACTAAGATGCACTTGGAGAGGAAATCCATGAAGTACAAGGCCCATGCGGACAAGGGGCGAAAACAAGTGATCTTTGAAGAAGGTGATCTTGTTTGGGTGCATCTTAGGAAGGAGAGGTTCCCACATCAAAGAAAGAACAAGCTAGATCAGCGTGGAGATGTACCGTTTAAAATACTCAGAAGAATCGACCCTAATGCTTATCCAATCGACATGCCTGGTGAGTATAATGTCCATCCGACGTTTAATGTAGCTGATCTATGTCTTTATGTGCCAGATTTTGATTCCGACGTCGAATTAGAGACGATTCGAGCTCAAGTGGAGGAGAATGATGCAGTGAAGTCAGCCATGTCTTCTATCGACGTCGATGAGTTGATTCGAGTGCCATCTGATGGACCAATTACTAGGAGTCAGGGTAAGAAGATTGCTCAAGGGACGACAACGATCTTAGTTCGATTAGCAACCATTGTTGAAGGGTCCAGCAAGACGAGATGAGTTACTTGCATTCGGCATCAACTAAGCCCATATTCAATGGACTAATTCAATTGGACGAGTTTCACACCTATTTCCTTATTTAGAAACATTAAATAGCTTGTCTCACTTTAGGGCTGAATTTAGTAAGTGACCGGGTGAGATGAGTTGTTACATGGGTCAAAGTCAATCCTTTGACTTGACTAATCTAAATATGGAAAATATCTTTATTGCTTTTATTTATAGAACATTATAATTTCAGTTTTATATGATGGAGATTTCGGCCATAGGCATATTGTTAGTGGTTGATAATCTCTATCCTATGTTTTATTCTATCTTTTAGATATTTTAAGTTTGTTAGGATATTTTCTTTAAATAAATAAATAAGCTTTGATTTATTTAATTAAGGGAGATCTACTCTGTTATAGGATTAGATATTTTATTATATCTTTGGAAGCAAGACATGGGGCCTATTTCTCTCTCATAGGGCCGATCACATGGTTGCTTGCTTTCCAAGGATCAACTTTTGTATTTCCTTTAAATACTTTGCAATTTCATTAATAAAAATCAGCTTGAGAGAGATTAAACCCAAATTGGTTTAATCTATCTCTTGGGCTCCAAAAAACACACACGTGTGATTCAGCTTGCAAGTTCATTCAATCGATCAACATCATCATCCTCAATCTGCGATCTTCATCCCCTCGATCTCTTTTGTTTGTTTGTTAATTTTGGTTGATTGATTAGTCAATTGTGGTTGTTCTAGATTTGATTGTTAAAGATCGATCTAGTTTATCAATCAGATCTAGCGTTAGAGCCAATCTGATTGAACTATCTAAATTGATTGATTCAATTTATCAAAATCAGTTCGTTGTTCATTAATATTCAATTCGTTCTCTTTACTTGTGACGCAATACATTAATCAAGTTAAGTAATTTCAGGTTCGAACAAGATTATTAGGCAAGATCAGGACTTGTGTGGGTTACATACGAGGTTTCTATGGAGCAATCCGAGGCAATCACGTATCACATACTCTCCAGAAAAAGGCTCAATCTTGAGAGGTCTTTGTACCTTGGAGTTGGTGGAATATCATCATAGGGATCACCCCAATATTGTGAGCAATACATCTTAACCCTGAAACACAAGCAAACCTCAAAAGCACAAGAGATCACAAGTAGTGCAAAACACAAGATGTAGCAAGCCTTTGCAACAAGTTTTTCATGTAATTCCCAGCAAATAATCAAGAATTTGAAAGCTTAAGACAAGTCTGTAAGAACAAAGAAAATTGTAGCAAATGGTTTTGTAATCAATCCCAAAAGACTAGGGTTTTGGCCGCAAGTGGAGGGGCTAAACAATCGCACACAGTTGAGTTTTTGGGGCTTTTTAGGGGTCAAACGATGTCCAATTTTGATGAATTTTATATGGACGGACTCGTATTGAAAAGTACTATAAGAATTTCTAACTGAAATCAGCAAACAAAGAGAGAGAAAATTCGAACTTCTGGGTTATTGGAGTTTGAGTTTTGTGTAGTTTTTCGGTGTTTTTAGTTTGTGTTTAAGACTGCAAGCAATGTTAATTGCTAGAAAACATAAAGAAGAACTTGAAAACAAAGAAAAGAACTTGCTTACAACTTTGTGCTCTGATACCAATTGATATGTGACTCAATAGGCTCAAGTCTCGTTTGATTGCGGTCCCGATCTTCCACAAGTCTTCTCAATGTTCCTTTGTTATTTCCAGCACCAATTTGAAGAATTTATGTAGGAAAATAATCTCTCTTTTCTCTACTTAACAAAATCAAATGATGGAGGATTCAATTATAAGAACACACGAATTGGAATCACTCAATTTGGAGTTGAATTGCAAAAGTTATGAAGATTACAAGACACGAATGTTATTTTCGACCAAAGACTCGAGAATAACTATGCCAAGTTATTCTCCAAGTCTGATCTAACTTTTATTAAATGAAAAAGCTTAGTTTAAATAGAGAATACAAACTAGGATATCCTTGGAGCACAAGGAAACATCATAGCCTTCCTTGCTCTCCAAGATATATTAAATATAATACTAAAACAACTATCTAAGTTTCCTTATCTAAATAAATCAAATAAATAATTATCCAAATTATAAGATAAGAAAACTAAACCTAACAAATCAAAAGATATTAATAATAATAAAGCAAGACAATTCATCCATCTAACAAAATCCTATGGCCGAAATTATGCATAAATAAAATATCTATTTAAAGATAGAATTAAAACTAAAGATAAGATTCACGTAAGACTTGAACTGCTCTCAGTAAATCGAATTTGATCGGTGCTCCATGGACCAAGAGACCACCTTGCCGCTGGCTTATGTGTCCGGGCCATGGGCATCGGCAACACCAAGGGGTGATGGACACTCTTCGTCTTGCATAGGTTCTTGAGCAGCGAGATCACCCTCCAAGTTATCTTTCATGGTCGTGAGCGGCTCGGAAGGGTCGGTACCGAGGTCGGTACCGTGGGTGGCTTGGCCTTGCTTAGCCGTGGTGCGCTTGGGTGGCTCGGTACAGAAGGCGGATGGGTCGGTACCGTGGGCTGGTAGCTTGATACCGACGGTGTCTGGGCCATGATGTGGCACGTGAGGCATGGTCACATCTAGTCCTTGCGCTGTCCCGGTCATTCTAGTTTCTAAGAAGGATGGATCTTGGCGTATGTGTGTGGATTGCCATGCCATCAACCAAATTATGGTAAAGTATCATCACCCTATACCTCATTTGGATGATATGCTTGATGAATTACATGGTTCTGTTTTCTTTACCAAGATAGATCTTAGAAGTGGTTATCATCAAATTAGAATGAAAGAGGGTGATGAATGGAAAACTACTTTTAAAAGAAAATATGGTTTATATGAGTGGCTTGTCATGCCTTTTGGATTGACTAATGCCCCTAGCACTTTCATGAGATTAATGAACCATGTTTTGCGTCCTTACTTGGGAAAATTTGTTGTTGTTTAATTTCATGACATCTTGGTTTATAGCAAGTAGTTACATGAGCATGTCGAGCATCTTAGGGTTGTTTTTGAATGTCTTAGGTGATAGCTCGCATATAGGAGTAGTTTAGATGCATGTTTTATATATGTTTTAGTTAGTTTTAGGTTAGTTTTTATGTAGTTTTTAGGTTTTTGTGTTATCGGGTATTATGCGCTGGTTTGCTCGGTTTTACAGGTTTTTAGGTTAAGGAGCAACAGCGGGGCGAGTACAGATGGATCATGGTGGTGATGGACGAGGCAAAGGAGCCAAGAGAGCTAGGACATGCTAGGAGAAGGGCCAAGGCAAGGAGAAAGACAAGCCAAGTGCTCGGGATGAAGCCGAGCAACGAAGCCGCGCAATCCCAACTGAAAGGGGAAAGCGCGGGGTTGCAAGAGAAAGCACGGTCGCGCTTTATGGTGTCGAAGTCGCGCATTCGGGATTTTACACGGAGCAAGTGCTTTGGGCCGAGATTGGTTTTGGGCTTTGGAATGTTGATTTTTGGGCTTGTGTTATCCGAGTATGAGGTTTAAGATGTAGTGTTTGAGGATATTTTTAGGAGCATATAAATACTTTATGATAGATTATTTTCTCAAAACTTTTGATCATACTTTTGGAGGCTAGGGTTTTTCTCTCAAGGAAGACTTTGAAACCTTTGTAAGTTTGATTTTAATTCAATTATGCATTGCTAATTTTCCTTTGTGTTTGGCTAGTTATTGAAGTCATGATTTGTATGTAGTTGTGAGGTTTAATTGATTCTCAACAAACTTGAATAGAAATTATTCCCTGTGCTTAACTGAATCTGAATTATTCTAGGGTTTTGTTAGATTGATCACCTAATAGAATTTCTAGATTGATTTACAACTGAATCTGATTAATTACCGGTCGGAGTTAATTTGATCAAGAGTAGACTTTAATTAATTTAGTACCGGTCGGACAAGTTGATTAAAGAAGGGAATAAATTCACAATTCACTTAGATGTCTGGTTGCTCTAAGTGTTTGTTTCTATTGATAACTTGAATCGTCATGCTGTTATTTAATTGAATCTAGAAGGTCTTCTAGGTTATTATTTAATTAGGGTTGTTAGACTGGTTGTTCTATCAACTATATATGAAGTTCGGGTTTTAATCCTTAGTAGGGTCATTATCCACAATAGATTATTCAAGTGAGAAGAGAATCAAGAGAATCGATGATCAATGAATCAATATCATGATGGATCTAACTAGTTGAACACGTTTGTTTCTCATATATTCAAATCATCTTTGCATTCATAATTAGTTTTATTCTTGCATATTAGTTTAGATAATCTTTCTGAAAACCCCCCTTTAGTTACTTGGCACACAAGTAATAACATTAATACACGAGTCTCTGTGGGATCGACCCTTGCTTACCATTCTACTCAGATTGGTTAAGTTAGGATTCTTTGATAGGTAAAACGACTGAAAAATACCTCATCAAATTTGGCGCCGTTGTCGGGGACTCGTCGCTATTTGTGTTTATTACTTCTGTGCTGTTTTGGGTGTGAACCTGTTATATGGTTCATACCCGTGCTACTAACTCATCTCCCTTGTTGTTTGATCCAGATATTGACAGGACACTCTTCAAGCTAAGGAAGGAAATCCGGAATCACTTTCAGGCATTGCCATTCTTTCTTGAAGACTCTGACTCGGAATCTGAACCTGCTGAATCTGTCGAGATGGGTGACCGAACATTGAGAGAGTTGACTGCACCAAATCTGGCACAACAACCGTTGGCGGTGCAATTCCCTGCTCTTGCTGAAGGAGTCAAGTTTGAGCTGAAATCCGAGTTGATCCACCTTTTGCCTTCATTCCATGGGCATAGTGGTGAGGACCCCAACAAACATCTTTCTGAATTCCATGCTGTGTGCTCAAGCATGAAGCCTGCTGATGTAACTCATGACCAGATCGTGCTGAGAGCCTTTCCTTTTTCTCTCAAGGATCAGGCTAAAGACTGGTTTTACTACTTTGCTCCGGGAAGTATTGATACATGGGCTAAGATGAAAGAAGCTTTTCTGGAGAAGTACTTCCTGCTACAAGGCTCAATGATCTGAAGAAGCGAATCAGTAATATTGAACAAGAAGCAAGTGAGTCCTTGTGCGAATACTATGAGAGATTCAAGAGGTTGATAGCCAGCTGTCCTTTTCATGGCTACACTGACCAAGACCTGATCTTATATCTGTTTAATGGCCTCTTGGATGATGAGAGAAGAATGGTCAATGCAGCTTGCCAAGGTCACATTCTCAACAAAACTCCTGCTGTTGCGTTTGACCTGTTCGCACAACTGTCTGAGGGCACAAGACAGTTCAAAAGAGAGACTAGCTCGAAAGCTACAAACTCTGTGGTGGCTAATACAAGGATCCAAGATGAAGTCACTGAGTTGAAAATGATGATGAAGCAGATGTTGCAGCAAGGTGGTAGACAACAGGTGAAGTCCTGTGAAATTTGTTTTGATAACATGCATCCCACTGATTCCTGCCCTACACTTCAAGATCAGAATGCTGAGGTAAATGCAGTGGGAGGATATGGACCACCTAGGCCGAGGTATGACCCCTTCTCCAACACCTACAATCTAGGCTGGAAGGATCATCCTAATCTGAGGTATGGAAATTCCAACAATCAGCAGTTCAACCATCAAGGTGACCAAGCTCAGTACAGACCGCCTTTCCAACCTCATCAGGGAGTGAATCAGAATGCTATGTCCAAAGAGGAGATGGTCCGACAGTTGACTCAATCAGTTTCTACAATGCATGGTTCTCTAACTCAGCTTCAACAGGAAACCAAGTCCAGTATAAAGAATTTAGAGAACCAAGTCAGTCAGATTGCTGAGGCAGTGAGTAAACTGGAAGCTAGAGATTCAAGTAAGCTACCGTCTCAGACAGAACTTAACCCGAGGGCAAATGTCAGTTTTATCTCCATCTATGGTGGTTCTGAGGCGGAACAAGTATATCAGCTGAGCAAGGTTACGGAAACCGAGGAACAGAACGAAGACCGATTGCTCGGCCTGGCTGCTAAAAGCGCGGCCGAGCAATGTGCATCCCGCGCAATACAGTCCCAGTTGGGATTGCGCGGGATCGAGGAGAAAAGCGCGGTCGCGCATTTGGATGCGAAGCCGCGCATTCTGGGCGAGTTGGAAGATTCGTCTGCACCTCTTCTGAAAGCTTATGTACCTGTTCCACCCTTCCCAGAAGCCTTGAAAGAAACCCGGAAATTGAAGAATGATAAAGAGATGTTCGAGGTCTTCAATACATGCAGAGTTAATGTCCCATTGCTGAATCTGATCAAGAGTGTACCTCGGTATGCTAAGCTTTTGAAAGAGTTGTGCACTCTAAAAAGGGGACATAAGGAGAAATGTCAGAAGCAAGTTAAAGAGAAAGAACATGTGTTCGCTGTGTTTCAGAAGCGTCTGCCTGAGAAGTGCAGTGACCCTGGCATGTTCACCATTCCTTGCATGATTGAAAGCACCAAGGTGAATGAAGCTTAAATTGATTTAGGTGCATCTGTCAATGTGATTTCTTCATCCTTATATGAGAAGCTCGGTATGGGACCATTGAAAGAGACACGAACCATAGTGGAGTTGGTTGATCATTCCACTGTAAGGCCCAAAGGGAAACTTGAAGATGTATGGGTTACAGTGGATTCCCTGCAATTTCCGGCTGATTTTCTAGTGATGGACATGGGATCGGGAGCTGGAAAGATGTCTATGTTGCTAGGACGACCATTCTTGAAGACTGCAAATACAAGAATTGACATACCGCAAGGCACACTGAAGATGGGATTCGATGGGAAGGAGATCGAATTCCATAGCTCGTATCCTTCTTGATATCCTTTTTCCGTCAAGCTAAAGACGTTAAACAAGCGCTTCTTGGGAGGCAACCCATGTTTTAGGATAGATTTGCTTTGATTTTTGCTTTCTGTTTTACAGTTTTTGTTTTTATTAGTTAGTTTAGATAGAAATAATCCTCAAAAATTTCAGATAACTCGGGCAATTACAGAATAACAGGGCTAAAATAACTCGAGCCTGCAAAGCTCGGGATCGATCCCGAGCAATGCAGGCCCAGTCGAGAAAGCGCGGCTTGGGCAAGGGAAAGCGCGGCCGCGCAATCCAAGCCCCAATGCCGCGCAATCTCGACTGAGGGCACATTGCGCGGGATCGCAAATGCGCGGCCGCGCATTCCCGTGCAATCCCGCGCATTGGGCCGCTTTTCAGCGACGTCCTTTTATTAAAACCGAAACCCTTCTTTTTCCCCTTCCCCATTCTTATGCCCTCCTTCTCCTTCCTCACCTCTTCCTCCATTAAAGCTCAAGAGCTCAAGCTTCACCAAGCCATTCAAGTCGGATTTTCAAGCAAATTCAAGCAAGGAACTCACATTCAAGCGGAATTCAAGTAAGTTTTTCACAATCTCCTCTTAAAATTCGGTCTTAGTCGAATTAAATCTAGATCTAGGTTTGATTAGAAAAACCCGAATTTGACCCCTTTAGGCTCGGATTTAGGCTTAAGACCTTTACAAAAGTTCGTTTATTGCATGATTCTAGGCTAGATTCGTGTTTTATTTGAACTTTGCATGCAAATCCGAAAATTACCTAGAAATTAATTAGAATTTGATTAAATTTTGATTAATTTGTCCTAGGTAGTGGGGGAAGAGAGCGTTTGAGTGATTATCTGTGAAATATTGTTGTGGTTGTCCTTGCCGAGACAACGGAATTGCTCTTGCTTGTTTGTTGTGTGGTGTTTGTGCAGGTTTACTTGAAATTTTGATATCATGGGTAACAAGAGAGGCCGAACTGATGGATCTTCATCATCCCGAGCCGCTTTAGCTCCCCCTGCTGTAGTGGGGGAGGTCACCCAAGAGACTTTTGGGATCACTTTGACCAAAGACAGTCATGTGATTAGGTTTGAGCTTCTGAAAGATAGAGAGTGGAAAGCAACTCGGTTCATTGACTGGGATCTCATGAACCAGATTGGGATAGCTCATCTGTTGAATGAAATAGGAGCGTATCTGCACATGCGTGAGTTCTTAAAGCTGTGTGAACCGACCTTTAAGGGGTTAACTTTGGAGTTTTTGAGCACCTTGTCCACCAATTTTAAAGGATAAGGGGAGATTAAGTTTTGGCTAGGGGGCGTGAGAAGGAAGATGACCTTGAAAGAGGTCAACCGAGTGTTTGGGTTCTGTAATTTCCCTATCAATAGAGATTTGGTGCTTACAGAGGCAGGTGCTACATGGGCTGACAGACACTTCTGGAAAGCCATCACAGGGAGATCTCAGTACAATCCGTCTAGAGAAAAGGCCTCTCCCATCACTCATCCCGCTATTAAGGTGTTCCAGCGGTTCATTGCTAGCACTCTGAATGGGAGAGGTGATGGGGAAAACAATTGTCCCAAGAAAGACGTCACTGTATTGGCTGCAAGCTTGAAGAGGAAACCGTTGAACTTGGGTGCTATGTTGATGCACCACATGGCTCATGTTGGGAACAAAGGCGGTGGAACCATTTGTATTGGCGGGATTGTGACCTTCCTAGCCAAGCATTTTGGTATCGATCTTAGCAAGTTACATGTTGATATTCTGCCTTCACCTATTGACTTCATCATGTTGAAGAAAATGGGCGCTCTCTACAAGTACAGAAACTCTTACTTCTGGGCGATTGGTGATTCTGGGAGAGCAATGAAGCTTCCTGATGGACATCGAGTGCAGATTGGGGATAGTCCAACTAACTGGTTCATCAAGGTTCAGGCTGGAGACTTGGATGTGGCTACCGTTAAGGGCCCGGTTAGGGGTAAGAAGGCGGTTTCAGTTCCTATTTTGGTGGATTCTGATGAAGAGGAGATGGATGAAGATTTCACCATGGCTGAAGAAGAAGAAGAAGAGGAAGAATCTGCTGAAGATGCTGACACTGATGAGGATGATGAGTATGAGGAGGAGGATCAGCAGAGGCAGTTTGATCCGTCTCGACCGGCTGGAGGTGTACAGTACTCTGATGCTCAGTATAACCAAATGATGGAGATGATGAGACAGATGCAGCTGGACAACACGCAACGATACAATGATATGTCTTCTCACATCGATCAGAGCTTTCAGGGCATGAGAGGTTATGTGGATCAACCGTTCACATCATTTCAGACTCATCATGATCAACAGCTTGCTGCTTTTCAGGCTCGCCAGGATGAGCAGTTCAGACTGCTCAACACCAGATTGGATGGATGGAGCTCAGCAGGCTATCCACCTCATCCGTCGTATCCTCAGTATGCTTTCCCAGATCCGTCGTATCCTCAGTTTCCGCCATACAAGCCACCGCCGGCACAGGAGATCCCACCGTACCATCCCCAGTCAGAGTATCCACCGGAGTACCAGCCACCGCCACCACAAGATTTTCCGCCTTACTACCCGAACAACTAGAGTTTTGTGAGTTTTTCTCTTTTCCTTACCTTTTTACTATACTTTGGGGACAAAGTATGTTTTAAGCATGGGGGAAGGGAATTACTTTTGCATTGCATGTAGTTGCATTAGTTTAGGTCATATTTAAAATTTTTGCATGCATTGATTAAAATCTTTAAAAAAATCAGAAAAATTTGAAAAGCACAAAAATATTGCATTTAGGTTCTTATTTCCCCATTGTTTGATTCCTCTTGTTTTTCAATGCTAAGTATAAATTATAACCCATGATTTACTGAAGTTGATATGATATAAGCATGATCATTGATTGATTACCTTGATTATAGGACTGAGCATGTATTTAGCTTGAGTATTTGATTCATTCTGAAGTTCTAGACAACAATTAGCCTTGTGAGATGTTCTTGGACTTTCATGATATATTTGTTCTCTACATTCTTGAGTGTATCACCATGATTATCTAGCTCTAGAACTTGCGTTAATACTCTTTTTCAAGACTGCTTTATATGATTGAATGCATGACATTAAAATGATTGAGGCAATATTTCTTTTAAGCCTATTATTTCCCTTCCTACCCTACAAGATCCATGTTTTTGACACCCCACTTATTTTAGCTTTAAGCCTATTTTTATGAGCTCCACAAAATGATTCCTAGCCTAATAAGCTTGACCCATAATTCGGGATTTAGGACTTTAGGTTGTGTTTTTACTTTTTGTGAGTTTGATGTAAGTATGGGGGAGTTGGGATAAAAGGAGGAAAAGAGGAAATAAAACTCTTAGGTTTCAAAGTGAAAAAAAATGAAGATGAATTATGTTGCAAAGCAAAAGAAAAAAATTGCTTGAATTGTGTGTAGTCTTCATTAGCAAAGAGAGAAAAGAGTTGAAGAAAAGAAAAAGAAAAAAAGAAGCAAAGTGCTTAAGAGTAGATGTAAGGAGTTGGTAGAGTAATGTTGGAAGTGTTATGAAAAAGTGTTGAGTTTTGGGTTTAGGTTAGTTCTTTATCCCGGATTTAGCACCACAAGCCAAATGTTATCCCTTCCTAATTTCTCTTTACCTTGGCCCCATTACAAGCCGGAAAAAGACCTCTTGATTTTTGTCATGTGTTTGATCCCTAGCGGTGGAGATTTTGAACTCTGATGCAAGCATATGGTAGTCTAGTTTTCATGGTTGATTTTGAGTGAAGCACGTCCTTAAACACTTGAGAGTTTGAGTGCAAACACAATAACCTTGGTGAGGTCTAGAATGAATGAATGGTCTTTACTTTTTGCTTATCATAATGCATGATAGGAAGTCTTGGTTGGGTTTTTGATTATATGTGAAATGCTTGTTTGACTTGAGATGGATGTATGATTGCATTTCTATGGCGTGATTTGGATTTATGTCTTGCTTGAGGACAAGCAAGGGTTAAGCATGGGGGAATTTGATAGCTCGCATATAGGAGTAGTTTAGATGCATGTTTTATATATGTTTTAGTTAGTTTTAGGTTAGTTTTTATGTAGTTTTTAGGTTTTTGTGTTATCGGGTATTATGCGCTGGTTTGCTCGGTTTTACAGGTTTTTAGGTTAAGGAGCAACAGCGGGGCGAGTACAGATGGATCATGGTGGTGATGGACGAGGAAAAGGAGCCAAGAGAGCTAGAACATGCTAGGAGAAGGGCCAAGGCAAGGAGAAAGACAAGCCAAGTGCTCGGGATGAAGCCGAGCAACGAAGCCGCGCAATCCCAACTGAAAGGGGAAAGCGCGGGGTTGCAAGAGAAAGCGCGGCCGCGCTTTATGGTGTCGAAGCCGCGCATTCGGGATTTTACACGGAGCAAGTGCTTTGGGCCGAGATTGGTTTTGGGCTTTGGAATGTTGATTTTTGGGCTTGTGTTATCCGAGTATGAGGTTTAAGATGTAGTGTTTGAGGATATTTTTAGGAGCATATAAATACTTTATGATAGATTATTTTCTCAAAACTTTTGATCATACTTTTGGAGGCTAGGGTTTTTCTCTCAAGGAAGACTTTGAAACCTTTGTAAGTTTGATTTTAATTCAATTATGCATTGCTAATTTTCCTTTGTGTTTGGCTAGTTATTGAAGTCATGATTTGTATGTAGTTGTGAGGTTTAATTGATTCTCAACAAACTTGAATAGAAATTATTCCCCGTGCTTAACTGAATCTGAATTATTCTAGGGTTTTGTTAGATTGATCACCTAATAGAATTTCTAGATTGATTTACAACTGAATCTGATTAATTACCGGTCGGAGTTAATTTGATCAAGAGTAGACTTTAATTAATTTAGTACCGGTCGGACAAGTTGATTAAAGAAGGGAATAAATTCACAATTCACTTAGATGTCTGGTTGCTCTAAGTGTTTGTTTCTATTGATAACTTGAATCGTCATGCTGTTATTTAATTGAATCTAGAAGGTCTTCTAGGTTATTATTTAATTAGGGTTGTTAGACTGGTTGTTCTATCAACTATATATGAAGTTCGGGTTTTAATCCTTAGTAGGGTCATTATCCACAATAGATTATTCAAGTGAGAAGAGAATCAAGAGAATCGATGATCAACGAATCAATATCATGCTGGATCTAACTAGTTGAACACGTTTGTTTCTCATATATTCAAATCATCTTTGCATTCATAATTAGTTTTATTCTTGCATATTAGTTTAGATAATCATTTTGAAAACCCCCCTTTAGTTACTTGGCACACAAGTAATAACATTAATACACGAGTCACTGTGGGATCAACCCTTGCTTACCATTCTACTCAGATTGGTTAAGTTAGGATTCTTTGATAGGTAAAACAACTGAAAAATACCTCATCATTAGGCCAGAGAAGTTGTATGCTAATCATGCCAAATGTGATTTTTACTCTAATTCAACTATCTTTCTTGGCTTTGTTGTTTCTAAAGATGGGTTAAGTGTAGATGACTACAAAGTTAAAGCCACACTTGAGTGGCCTCAACTGACCACTCCTACTATGGTGCGTTCTTTTCTTGGTTTAGCTGGGTTTTATAGGAGCTTTGTGCGTGATTTCTGTTGAGTTGATGTTAGGAACTCACATTCATTAACAATGGAACAACATCCTCAATTTTGATAATGACAAACATCATGGGAACTAACGCCGATTCCATGTATTTTTGTATAACATGTTGCGCGTCGCAAAGCAAAACACAGAGCAACAAGTTCCCAAAGCATGGGAACCAAAGCGACGAAACTCAGAAGAGAACAAAGTTCCCACAAGATGGGAACTCAGTGAACCAAAGTTCCCACATGATGGGAACTGAATACGAAGAACATGAATCCCTCAAAGTCAAGAAGAGTTCCCAAGACAAGGGAACAAAGAACATGAGAGTTCCCTTTGGATGGGAACTGGTGCATGCGCGAAAGCGACATCTCAGCGCATTTTGAGGGATCTTGTCTATCCTAGACAAAAAGGCATCTCAGACTTTTAGAGATGCAGCGGAACGACGACGACCATCCAACGGTCCGATGAGATCCGAGAGTTGTCAATTCAAATTCAAATGAAAGTCACATGTCAACCTTAGGGATCATACTTGGAGAGCAAGGCAAAAAGGATATTTAGGACAGATATCTCAAATGGACAACGGTTTCTCATCACGCCTATTTAAACCCTTCAATAGTGACCTTGTTGCTCATTCTTCACAAATCACAAACTCCAATCACAGAGAGAGAAAAAGCTAATGAGCTACTCAGGTGAAGATCATCAAGTCGGTGAAAAGTCCTTGACGCTGAGCTAATCTCGATGACGGTGAAGAAGGAAAGAGTTCCTAGGTCCAGGGAAAATCTGGTATATAGACAATAGGAGAAAGAGAGAGGTTTGAGTTTCGCTTTGTCTTTGATTGTAAGCGTTCACATGGTTAGGGTTGAGAGAATGCATTAGTGTTACCATTCCTTGAGGATTAAGGGTTTGTTTCCATCCATTAACCATGGTCCTCTACTTAGCACCCATTAGCAATAGGACCCTACTAGCCCATCCAAGCCAAAAAATTGGAAAAAACTCGCAAAAGTTCTGGTACGAAAATCTTCGTACCATTCAAGCCTCAAACCGAAACCCTCCTAGAAAATGCCCTAAACGGTTGTACGGTCGAATGTGTCTTTACAAAATATTTTTCTTCGGCCACTACTAGCCCATCCAAGCCAAAAAAAGGGAAAAAACTTGGAAAAGTTCTGGTACGAAAATCTTCGTATCATTCAACCTCAAACCGAAACCCTCCCCCAAAATACCCTAAATGGTTGAACGGTCGAATGTGTCTTTACAAAATGGTTTTCTTAGGCCCCTACTAGCCCATCCAAGCCAAAAAATGGAAAAAAATCGCAAAAGTTTTGGTACAAAAATTTTCGTACCATTCAGCCTCAAACCGAAATCCTCCCCGAAAATGCCATAAACGGTTGAAATTTGAATGTGTCTTTAGAAAATGTTTTTCTTAGGCCCCTACAAGTCCATCTAAGCCAAAAAAAAGAGCAAAAACTCACAAAAGTTCTGGTACAAAAATCTTCGTACCATTCAGCCTCAAACCGAAACCCTCCCCGAAAATGCCCTAAACGGTTGAATGGTCGAATGTGTCTTTACAAAATGTTTTTCTTAGGCCCCTACTAGCTCGAAATGTGGTAAATATATAGAAAGAGGGGGGGGGGGGGGGGGGGGGAGGAAAACAAATACAAAACACACTTGGCCTAGTGGCCAAGGTGATAAAACCAACAACTCCAGACTCGGATGTGCCATCCGATCAAAACTGCCCTACGGGCCTAACAATCACGGGTCTAGGACCCCGACAACCAAAAAAAACCTATCAAACAATGTCAGTGACCCCATGAAGACGTAACCAAAAAGTCCTACAAACCAAGCCCAAGACCCTCACCATGCTATGTTAAGGGTGGACCAAACTAACCTAGCCGTCTAGACCATCAAATCCATACCAAAAACTTATTCTTGTCCCCATAGAAGAGACTCCAAATCAGCCTGCATCACCAATGGGTGCGAAAAAATTATGATCTTTGCCTCTCCATTCGATCTGGGTTTACTCTCCTCAAGTGGTCTCCATCTTTGCCTTGGTCTCTATTTTGGTTCTGTCCATTCTTCTACAACCTTTTCTTTTCCTTTCTCAACTCTAGAAATTAGTGGCCTCTCACTTGAAACCTTGTTAAGCTTCAGCTAAGGAAAGTTCTCCTTATTCTTCTCCAAGATCTTTGATATGGCATTCCCCTTGGTTATATTGTCATATGTTTGTTCTTCTGGAGTTTGTTGCGCATGCTTTAATCTCCAAATCTTTGCCTGTGGAGCTACTTTTTTAGTGCCTCCCTGAGCTAAGTTATCTCCTACCCCTCGTCCTTCTACACCACTACCAATTGTTGCGCTTTTATAAGACTTGGACTGTCCAGTTGCAGCCCTTTGAGCGGGCTCATCTTGTGACCTTTCACGTGCACCCATCCTCCAATTCTGCCCACAGAAGAAAGTTGAGTGTCCAAAGAGTTGTCAATGCTCACAAAACCATGGAGTCCATTCAAATTCGACCCTATGCTTATAGATGGTTCCATTGTAGCTTTCAAGAACCACTTTTGTCCTTATCTCTTCTTGTGTGACTTCAACTAGTATACGAGCATAGGATAGTTTCGCCACATCATAAGTAATTCTGTCCATACTAATAGGTTTCCCTATCATATTTTTCGCCACATCATAAGTAATTCTGTCCATACTAATAGGTTTCCCTATCATATTTCCTATTACGTCAATCATATGGTTGGATGATAGGAAAATCAGATCAATGGATTTAAAGCTGGACCAATCAATGGGCATTTCGGTTTGCCATTCTTTCACTATTAAAGTACAATTCCCTTTAATTTGCCACGACCCATTTTCTAGAACCCACATTTTATCTTCCATTGAACCAAACTTGAACACCATCACCCCATTCTCTTTGAAGTAGAGCTTTGGTTGGGATACTTGCCATTTTTCATTCATGAACACAACCATGGTATCATGATGAATTCTGCCCCCAACTATCACACCAATGAGAGTCGCCTTACAATCCTCTTCTGCCTCCGCTACCTCATCCAGAGAAAACTTGTAAACGTCCTTGGCCATATTAGGGAGTTCACTCAGCCGGACATCCGCTGTAATTGTTCTGTTTCTTTGTAGACGTTCTGTTTTTGCATGTGTGAGGCTTGGGCAGTATTGGTGTGAATTCTCACAGACTTTGGAACATCATTTATCTCAATCCTAAGGATCTCAACCACTGTTGCATTTTTGTCTACAGCCTGGTGTCTAGAATCAGCAAGCTGCTTCTGCTGTTGTTCATCATTGTTAAAAGATTGTTGCAGCTGGTTAGATTGATTTATTAGTGCAGTCCTTGAGAGCTTGCTTTGTTGTTGCGGCTCAGTTGTCAAAACCAGCTGTTGGTTAGGCTCCACTGTTAACACCACACCAGCAGGTTCTATGTTTTCCAAATATTCAGCAGCAACAATCACATAGTTGGACATCGAATTTTTTCTTAAAATAACTTCAGCACAGTCTGAGCTAGAGGGCTCTTCTGCAGCATGCGAAACAGCCATACACAAATCACCTACCTTGTCCTCGGTTTTCCATTGCATAACTGCAACCATAGCTTCTGTTCCAGCAACTTGAGCATGCTTTTCATGATATGTTTTAGATTCTAAACATGAACTCAGTTGTATATATTGTTTCCCATATGATGCTCAGAAAGAACTCCTGAAGCAGGCTCAACTAAAACTGGTTCAGCTGGATTATTTGTGACAACAACTCTGGTAGCACCCTCGAAAGTGACAACAACAGCATTCGTAGAAACAACAGGAAAAAAAATCAGCATTTTTCCTCATATCAGTAGAACACAAACTAAACAGATTAATTGAACCTGAAGCTGGTTCACTCTTTTGATTATTCTCACCAACACCTACTACAACAACATCATTCATATAAACACCAGCAGGAAAATTCACCATATTTCCCCACATCAGTAGAACACAAACTAGACAAATTAATAGAACCTGCAGCTGGTACACTCTTTTGGGTATTTTCACCAGCACACACTACAACAGCAGCAACTACTACCCTAACAGAACCATCCATAACACCATGACCACCACCAAGCTGGCCCTTTTCATCTCGATGTTTTACCAAAGAATTAGTAGCGTCAAGGTCACAATGGAAATTATCATTGAAAGATTGCTCAGCCTCTTCAGCATAAGTTTCGTGGGACATGAGTTCAGTTTCAATCTCAACATCCTAGTTTTCTTGGTTCAGCAAAGCTCTTCGCCCCGCATCTGATATAAATTGTGAGAGTGATGTAACAATGAGCATACCGGGTGAAGAAATCGAACCTCCCAAATAAGTCGATGTTGCCTCTGGTACCGTGGGGCCACTCGCGGATCTCCCACCCAGATTCGTGTCGAGGGACCCCTGCTCAGTTTCGTGCTCACTTAGATCTGGGCTTTGGTCGTCAAAATCAGACTCCTCCGGGGGTTCTTCCGCCCACGCCGGATCTGCACAGTGGTTATGAGCGAATTAACTCAAATACTCCTTCAAAGCATCACCACCTAATGCGTCTAACCCTTCGAGGTATTCTCGAGCTGGAGGACCATATGCTCTCAAGAGATTTTCCAAACTCTTTAGGTTTTTCGTTCTGACCAATGGATTCATGCTACCTCTCCGTTTCAGATCTGGATCTGGTTTTTGCTTTTGGGGATTTCGTGAAATCTGTTCATAATCCGACTCTCCTAGTTGGAACCCTTTAATGTGCGAATTGGATCTTCTTCTGGCCTTCGATTTCCGCACTCAACATATAGTCTTGTTCGCCGGAGTAAGTGGAGGCCAGCCAGCTGATGCAGGGTTATTACTTCTTTCTAATAATTCTTTTATGAAACCCTACCCAGTTTACCCGGTTCTCTAAAACTTTATTGCTCAGCCGGTTTGTCCCGGTCTACTTGGCAGTTATGCCCCTTTGCGGCTTTGCCTTGTACTTAAGCTTTTGCTAGCTCCTTCGAGTATCAATTCAAAAATCCAATTTCCCAACCTCTCAAAAATATCTCCCAAACTATCTCTCTCTCGTTTCACTAGCTCGACTCAATTGATCGTCGAACTTTGGACTTGAGAATCTTTGAATCCAGATCGTAATCGATCTCTTTCGAAGTTAAATCGCTAGGTTCCGCATTATTGGTATCAGAGCAAATTTCCTGAATCAACGATGGCGGAAGGAACTCGTCTTTAGGAATTGAGTCGCCAATTTGAGGAGTCCAAGCAAACCCAAGCGCAAGCGCAAGCTGACAACGAGCACCGACTAATGGAGAATGATCGCAAGCTTGAATCGATGCCGAAACAGATGTCGGAATTGAACCAGCTCATGTCCAGGCTTTCTATGCGACATTAACCTCCGAACGCACCCCTGCAGGCTTCTGAAATTAGTAATTCTTCTTTTCATGATCCAAATAAGTCGATATTAGACCCCGATCCACCCGATTTGGCTAGATCTAATAGTGTATTGACACATAGAGGTCCGATTATTACTTTTGCTGGCAACTCCGCATTCCCTGGTGGATTAGCAGCTAGGTTAGCCAAAATTGAGTTCCCGAAGTTTGGTGGAACTCGGTTGAAAGAATGGCCCTACAAGTGTGAGGAATTCTTTGCGTTGGATAATACTGTGCATGAACTTAAGGTTCGATTAGCCTCACTTCACCTAGAAGATCGAGCACTGCAATGGCATCATAATTATACAAGGGGAAAATAAGGTGAATTTCCTTCTTGGCCAGAATATGTTGTTGATATTACTGCTAGGTTTGGGGGATCTCTATGAGGATCCTTTAGCTGAACTGGTGAATCTGAAACAAACTGAGACCACTGACAAATATTTAGATCAGTTTGAATGCGCTTTGACACGAATGCCTTGAGTATTTTCTTTGCTAATATGAACCCACACTTGCAATTTCATGTAAGACAGTTCAAGCCTCCAAATATAACAGAAGCGGTGAGGTTAGCAAAGTTATATGAATCCTCTCTCACCTACATGCCAACAAAAACTAGCACCACTATAATGGCCTCAACCACAGAAGTTCCCTTTCCACAATCCCAAATTCCCAACAAAGCACCTCTCCTACCTAGTCCTGAGCCTCAAAAATTCCCACAGCTCAAGCAACTCACCTTACCATCGCCTCTCAATCAAACTAACCTAAACAATCCACCCAAACCAACTAGGCGGTTTACAATTGATGAGATGGAGGAAAGAAAAGCTAGAGGAATGTGTATGTATTGTGATGAACCATATACAGCGGGACATCAGTACACACACAGAAGGGCTCAAATCTTTATGATGGAGGGAGATGATTTATTAGATTTTGATGTTAACAAGGAGAACAAGATTGAGGATCCCGGGGAAACAGAAAACGGTCAGGTATATCAGCTCTCTATCAATGCTATAAGTGGTTCAATTGCCTATAATTGCATGAGGATCACAAGTAGTTATGGAAATAAGCAAATCAGTATGCTGATTGATCTAGTGAGTTCTCACAACTTCATCAATTTGCACATTGCTAAGCACCTTGGGTGCTATCTTGAACCTGCTTCTCCATTATTAGTCAAAGCAGCAGCTGGAGGTGAGCTTCTATCTCAATATAAGTGTACTAATTTCACTTGGAAGCTCCAGGGAATTGAGTTCATAGCTGAAGTTAGGACAATCCCTTTGGAATGCTTTGATTTAATCTTGGGGGTCCAATGGCTCATTACAATTAGTCTTGTATGGTGGGATTACTTGAATATGAAGATGAAGTTCAACTTCAATGGTAAGCCTTGCACTTTAAGAGGGGCAAGTAACTCAAATTGTAAGGTAATTAAGGGCAGCTCCCTAGGCAAAACATGTCATCATAATGCTCAATTAACTTTCTTGCACGTAAGGGCATCAAGTTATCCCTCTCCAAAACCAACTTTGTGTCACATATTAGCTTTGCACTCAGAAGTTAGGCACGATGATGTAGCTCTAAACAACCTCTGGACTGAATATTCTAATTTGTTTGAGACTCTGCTGGAATTGCCTCCATTCAGGGAGGGGTTTAATCACCAAATACCACTCATAACTGGAACCGTGCCAATCTGTAAAAGGCCCGACAAATATTCACTGTTACAAAAGGATGCTATTGAAGGTATAGTGAAGGACATGATGGAGCAAGGCCTAATCAAATATAGCACTAGTCCATTTGCTTCACCCGTTGTGCTTGTGAAGAAAAAAGATGGAACTTGGCACCTTTGTGTTGATTACAGAGATTTAAATCAGCACACAGTAAAGGATAAATATCCTATTCCTTTACTTGAAGACTTACTTGATGAATTAGGAAAGGCTTGCATATTTTCTAAGCTGGATTTAAGGTCAGGATTCCGTCAAATCAGGATGCATCCTCCCGATATCTACAAAATAGCTTTTAAGACCCATTCCGGGCATCATGAGTATCTTGTAATGCCTTTTGGCCTTACTAATGCTCCAAGTACCTTCCAAGGCTTAATGAATCATATATTTCGAGATATCGCAAGGCAATACGTGCTGGTGTTTTTCGATGACATCCTAGTGCATAGTTCTAATTGGGATTATCACCTTTTCCATCTCAGATCAGTTTTCAACATTCTCAATGGACACCATCTCTTCCTCAAAACAAGAAAATGCACTTTCGGGGCTTCTACAATTGAATATCTGAGTCGTTTTATCTCAGCTCAAGGCGTTATCACTGACTCGACCAAGATAAAGGCAATTCAGGAATGGCCAATTCCAATTAATCAGAAACAGCTCCGCGGCTTCCTTGGTCTTGCTAATTACTACCGACATTTTATTCAGGGATACAGCTCCATTGCCAAACCCCTCATTGAATTACTGAAAAAGGGACAGTTTCAACTGGTCTAATGAATCTTCTATTGCTTTCCAATCTCTAAAAGATGCTCTTGCTTCAGCACCTGTCCTTGCTCTTCCAAATTTTGAGCTCCCTTTCATACTTAAAACTGATGCATCCAACTCTGGGGTAGGGGCAGTTTTGATGCAAAACCACCATCCCATAGGCTACTTGAGCAGAACCTTAGGTCCAAGACATCAGGCTCTTTCTATATATGCAAAAGAGCTTCTCGCCGTGGTGTTTGTTGTGCAACACTGGGGATCATATCTATTACATCGACCATTTATTATCAAAGCATATCAAAAGAGTTTGAAATACCTTCTTGAACAGAAAGTCAATACTCCTTTTCAGCAAATGTGGCTCTCTAAACTCCTTGGTTATGATTGTACCATAGAGTACAAGCAAGGGAGAGACAATGTCGCAGCTGATGCACTCTCTCGGGTCAGTGGTGCCCAACTTATGAAAGTTACTGTCACTAATGTACATCCAGATATGTACAACTCTATCATAGCCTCTTGGGATTCTGATCCATACTTTCTGGGTATCATCGCTGATATGAAAATTGCACCTTCCACATATCCACCATTCAGCTTTGTCAACAATGAGCTAAGAAGAAGAGGCAAGCTGGTTGTGGGAAATTATGAAACACTCAAACTTCAAATACTCAATTGGATGCATGACTCGGCCTTGGGAGGTCATTCAGGAAGGGACTCTACGCTTAAAAGGGTCAAGTCCTTATTCTATTGGCCTAGAATGTCGAAAGAAGTGCAGAATTATGTTCGAAATTGCCAAATTTGTCAAAGGTTCAAGTATGATGCCTCTGCTTCTCCGGATTTACTACAACCCCTTCCAATTCCAGAAGGTGTATGGAGTTCCATAAGCATGGATTTCATTGAAGGTTTACCACCTTCCCTTTGCAAACATACAATTCTAGTCGTGGTAGATCGGTTGAGCAAATATGCTCATTTTTTGGCCTTGTCTCATCCGTACACCGCCTTGACAATAGCCTAGTTATTCCTTGACCAGGTGTTTAAACTCCATGGCTGGCCACACACCATCATCAGTGATCGGGAACCCATTTTTCTAAGTGAAGTTTGGCAAGAAATATTTAGAGTGCAAGGGGTGGACCTTAATTTTTCTTCGGCATACCATCCCCAAAGCGACGGCTAGACAGAAGTTACTAATCACACTCTTCAGACTTACCTAAGATGTATGTGCGCTAACGCCCCGCATACATGGAGCAAATGGTTACCATTAGCTCAATGGTGGTATAACACAAGTCATCACTCCTCAATTCAGTCCACTCCCTTTGAGATTCTGTTTGGATATCCACCTCCGCATCACTTGCCATATTTCCCAAGGGAAAGCAAGTCACAACGGGTGGGCAGGAGTTTCCAGAAAAGAGAGGAAGTGATCTCTATGCTGAAGTTCCACTTGTTACATGGCCAAAATCGGATGAAGCAACTCTCTAATAAACATAGGTCACACAAAGAGGTTCAATTGGGGGATTGGGCTTACTTGAAATTCCACCCGTACCGACAAAATACTCTCAAGGCTAAGCACCCACACAAGCTCTCTCCTAAATTCTATGGACCTTTCTTGGTCATTGATAAGATAGGTTTCGTGGTGTACAAGCTAGAATTACCCGCTTCAGCATCTATTCACAATGTTTTTCATGTAAGTCAACTGAAGAAATGTCCCAATCCTCCCACTCAAGCTATTGCTCTGCCTCAATTTATGATGGATGTGGGAACAACCAAAGAACCAGAGGCCATCCTGGAGAGGAAAATTGCCAAACGAAAGAATGCTATGGCGACAAAGGTATTGGTGCAGTGGAGGGGTGAACCTGTTTTCTTGGGAGTTCTTTTCCGATTTCGTCGCTCGATTCCCAGATTTTGATCATTGAGGCCAAGGATCGCTTGAAGGAAGGAGTATTGATGCAGAGTTATTACTTCTTTCTAATAATTCTTTTTATGAAACTTTACCAGGTTTACCCGGTTCTCTAAAACTTTGTTGCTCAGCCGGTTTGTCCCGGTCTACTTGGCAGTTATGCCCCTTTGCCTTGTACTTAAGCTTTTGCTAGCTCCTTCGAGAATCAATTTGAAAATCCAATTTCCCAATCCCTCAAAAATATCTCTCAAACTATGTCTCTCTCGTTTCACCAGCTCGACTCATTTGATCGTCAAACTCTGGACTTGAGAATCTCTGAATCCAGATCGTAATCGATCTCTTTCGGAGTTAAATCACTAGCTTCCGTATTACCAGCCGCCGACCTGGAGGGCCAACGTCGGGGACTACGACCTAGCCCTAAAAACCCCTTACCTAGATTCTAGAGAGAAGTTGGAGCTCCTCTCTCTAGCCACTTCCCCATCCAGCCAACAAACAAGAGTAGGCCCCTACTAGCCCATCCAAGCCAAAAAATGGAAAAAAACTCGCAATATTTCTAGTACGAAAATCTTCGTACCATTCAAGCCTCAAACCGAAACCCTCCTCGAAAATGCCCTAAACGGTTGAACGGTCGAATTTGTCTTTACAAAATGGTTTTCTTAGGCCCCTACTAGCCCATCCAAGCCAAAAAAAATGGAAAACACTTGCAAAAGTTCTGGTACGAAATGATTCGTACCATTTAGCCTCAAACCGAAACCCTCCTCGAAAATGTCCTAAACGGTTGAACGGTCGAATCTGTCTTCACAAAATGTTTTTCTTAGACCCTACTAGCTCGAAACGTGGTAAATATATAGAAAAGAGGGGGGAAAGTACAAAAACACCCTTGAGTGTAGAAAAGGTCAAGGTGAAAAACTACACCCTAAAAATGGGTCTAAGACCCCCAACCAAAAAACCAACAAATCAAACAACCATCAAAAAACCGTTCAACAACCTAAAAACCGACCCTGAAGACAAGCCTAAAAAGACTTATTTACCAATAAGACCAAAAACACGACCATACCCTAGACTTAAGCTTGTCCTTGCATCGAGAGTTTAAAATCAACCTGGGTCTTCTAGAGGTGCGTAGGAATTAAAATTCCTTCTTCCTACATTCGATATGGGTGTGGTCTCTTCATGTGGCCTCAATCTTGTCTTCTGCTTTTGTTTTGGTTCAGTCCACTCTTCCTCTGCCTTATCCTTGCCTTTCTCATGTCATGATAATCTTGTCCCCTCCTTAACAATCTTGTACAGTTCTAGTTGAGGGAAATTGTCATCCTTTCTCTCCAAGCTCATTGTTCAATCATTCTTCTAGATGCTGTAACTATTCAGCTGAGCTTCTAGGTTTTGCTGACCATTTTTTACTCTCCATATCCTTGCCCGTGTGGCTGTTTTTCTTGTGGCTTCTTGAGATATTTTATTTCCAACCCTTCGTCCTTCAGTTTCCCTTCCAATAGCTGCACTTTTGTAGGACTTAGACCTCTCGACTGTAGCCCCTTGAATGTCTTGTGGTCTAGCATATACATGTGGCATCCAATTTTTACCACAAAAAGAAATTGAATGTCCAAAAAGTTGACACTTCTCACAGAACCATGGTGTCCATTCGAATTCAATCTTATACTTGTAGATAGTTCCATTGTAGCTTGAAACGGGGTAAATATATAGAAAAGAGGGGGGAACACAAATACAAACCACACTTGACCTAAAAAAAGTCAAGGTGAAAAAACGAACAACTCCACACACGAATCTACGATCCGATCAAAACTGCCCTGCGGGCCTAACAAAACTGGGTCTAAGACCCTGCAACCCAAAAAATAGACGCAACTATCACATACAGATAATAAACCAACATGCTAAACTCAAGAAGCCCCTATCCCCAAGTGCCAAGGTAACAAAACAAAACCAACAAAGTATCTAGCAAAAGCCCGGCCAACATCATACCCTCTACCTTAAGCCTCGACCAATGTCGGGTTCCATGCCAACTAGTCCCCAAGAGGTTCGAAGGGGTTATCATTCTCTAACATGCCATTTGTATGGGTCCCTCCTTCCTTCGATGAGCTCACTGTCTTCCTAGCTTTGTATCTTGGAACCAACCAATCACCTTCCATTTTATCCTTGCCCTTACATTGTGATATAGAATTCAGCCCTATTTCATGGCCATTGTGTCTCCCATTGCCCTCTTGTTTTTCCATCTCAGGCGGTTGTTGAGTTTTGGGCTCTTGAAAACACCCTTTCTCCCTCCATATGGTAGTTGTCTGAAGTTTTGTAGTCACCCCTTGTCCATTTGTTTGTCTCTCTAAATCCTCCCGACTCAACTTGGTATCCAATCCTTCTTGGAGCTGTTGTGTAATCCCAGTTGGTCTATTATCTGCCACTTGTACCCAGGTTTTTGAAGTTTGTGGATTTCCATTAGTGGTTGGACGGGGTCTAGCTCTCTCTAACTCCTTCTCATACGTCCATCCTTCCTCTCTAGCAGCCCTCTTTGTTTGGCAAAACTGTGTAGAGTGCCCAAAGGTCTTACAAACATCACACATGCATGGAAGCCATTCAAACTATACCTTGTGTTTATAAATCATTCCATTGTAGCTTTCAAGCACCACCTCTCTCCTTCTAGCTTCATCTATTGTGACCTCCACTAGCATACAAGCATAAGAGAGTTTCTCTACTCCATTGGTGATGTGGTCCTTACTTATTGGTCTACCAATCACATTGCCTATAACTTCAAGCATGGATTTGAGGATAGAAAGATGGGGTCTATATCTAAAATTTTTACCCATACTGGCACAGAGTCAAAATTGCTCCAATCAATCTTCATGTCGGTATGCCATTCTTTGAGAATGAGAGGTTTGTTGCCCTCCAACAACCATGGTCCCCTATTTAAAACCCATTGATGATCCTCCACCCTCTTGAATTTGAAGACCATTACCCCATTATATTTAAAGAATATTCTTAGTGCTTCGACTTTCCAATTTTCAGCCACAAATGCATGCATTGCCTCCGAAGTCACAAATCTTCCAACGAGTACGCCAATAAGGGTAGCACTCCATTCTAATTTTGCGTATGCAATTTCTTCTACGGAGAATTTATAGACGTCTTTTGGGATATTAGGTAGAGTTCCATTGTAGCTCTCTAGCACCACTTCTTTCCTTTTTAACTCTTCTGATGTGACTTCTACTAGAATACGAACATAAGATATTTTTATCACATCATGAGTTATTCTGTCCATACTTATGGGCTTCCCAATCATATTACCTATCACCTCAATCATATGGTTGGTAGCCAGGAAAATTGGATCAATATCCATAACTTTGACCCAAACCGGAATGGATTTGAAACTTGACCAATCAATAGGCATACCGGTTTGCCATTCTTTCACAATAAACAGATGATTCCCTTCGATTAGCCACGGTCCATTCTCTAGGACCCACATTCTATCTTCCATTAAGCAGAATTTAAACACTATCACCCCATTTTCTTTCCAGAAAAGCTTTGGTTGGGGAATTTTCCATTTTTCATTCATGAAGTCCACCATTGTCTCATGCTGTAATCTGCTCCCAGCCAAAACACCAATGAGGGTTGCATTCCAATCTGCTTCAGCCTCTGCAACCTCTTCCTTGGAGAATTTATATACATCTTTTGCGATTTCTAGAAGTACATTCAAACGAACATCTTTTGTGATTGTCCTATTTCTTGGTGCAACCTGTTTTTGAAATCTGTGCTGGATTCCCAACCGTGCACTGTGCTGCTCGTTTCTTGCCCTTTCTTTAAAAAATTCGGTGTGTGTATTAATTTGTTGTGGTGACATATCTGAGCTCATCTGATTTTTAGCAAAATTCGGACTCTCAAGCAATTCTAACCCAATGAGATCAACCATTGTCGCATTAGAACCATTTGCATGCTGTCTAGGATCCATGGGCTGTTTTAGTAACATATCAGAACGTGTAGAAGCTTGCAGCAGTTGGTTGGCTTGGTTCAATGGTGAGACCCCTTGTTTTTGTGTACTAGGAGCCACACCATTTGCAGCAGCTGTTGCATCATGTTTCTCCTGTTCAGCATTTGGGATTGTGGCCAGGTTCAGTTGTGATCCAAGTGTTCCACTCGCACCATTGACACATGCACTTGAAATTGGCTCAGTTGGGGTGGATTCAGCAAAATTCTCCACCTAATTGACACCATACACATCAACAGATGTACCAGCTAAGACACCAGCCGAGTTTTCTGCATTGGCTCCTCGAATATTGTCATCCAAATATCAACAACTCCAGAAGACTCTTTTGCTGGATTAATGACAGACCTAATTTCCACTGAATTCGCCCTTTGATGTTGTGTCTTAGTTGGCTAAACCAGCAGCTGGTTATGAGCCCTATGTAAATCCACACCAACAGGTTCTGGTAAATCAGTATGTTCAGCAGCAACATATACACGACTAGCCAACGAATTTTTTCCTAAAATAAAATCATCAACTTTAGCACCTTTTGGATTTGAGGCTATGGCAAGAACCTGCTGATATGAGCTAAGTTCTTCTCTAATCTTACATTGTTGCAAGCCAATAGAACCTCCCGATGCTGCAACCAAAGCATTAATGACAGTAGTATCTCGTTCTTCCCCCTCAACAGCGATAATTTCTGGTGGTTTGTCAACAGATCTATCTGTGTCTGAATTCTTAACGCCAGCATCCAAATCAGCAGCACCATACACGGTGGAAGCCACAATGTTATCCCTTCCATTAGCCACTGATGTAGTGAAGCCAACTATGTCTCCTACCGACGTCGACGAGTTCATTCGAGTGCCATCTGATGGACCAATTACAAGGAGTCGAGCTAAGAAGATTGCTCAAGGGACGACAACGATCTTAGTTCGATTGGTAGCTATAGTTGAAGGGTCCAACAAGATGAGATGGGTTACTTGCATTCAACATCAGCTGAGCCTGGATTCTATGGATTAATTTAATTGGACCGAGTTTCACATTGAATGTGGTGCCATTTGTTATTTTGGAGCCTTGTTCACTTTTATTTCCTTATTTAGATACATGGAATAACTTGTCTCACTTTAGGGCTAAATTTAGTAAGTGACCGTGTGAGATGAGTTATCACATGGGTAAAAGTCAACCCTTTGACTTGACCAATCTAAATATGGAAAATATCTTTATTGCTTTTAATTTATGGAACAATATTATTTCAGTTTAATAATGAGAATTTCGGCCATCTAGAGTGATGTTTGTTGGTTGATTATTCTCTCCCCTATCTTTAAGATATTTATAGTTGTTAGGATAGTTTCCTTAATTAAATAAGTTAGATAAATCTTTATTTGATTTATTTAATTTAAGGGGATCTAGTTTGTTAGAGACTAGATATTTTATTATTATCTTGGAAAGCAAGACAATGGGCCTTTTAACCCTAGCTAGGACCGACCATGGGATGTGCCTTTCTCTCCAAGGATCAACTTCGTACTCCTTTAAATACTCTTGTTTTGTCATTCAATAAAATTATCTTGAGATTAGATAAACCCTAGAAATGGTTTATCTAGTCTTTGGGCCAAAATACACGTGTGTTATGCTTGCAAATCTGATCGATCATCATCCTCCTTCATCTGAATTCTCTCTCTCGTTTGATTCATTCACTCAAATTTGTGTTAATAAGTTGTTCAATTAGTTTAGTTCTAGATTGACTATTAAAGATCAATACTAGTTCATCAATTGAATTTAGCGTTAAAGCCAATTCAGTTGAACTATCTATTTGGATCTCATATTAATTCGAATCCCATTGTTCTACTTCTTTAATTCAGTTCTGATTACTTGCGCATCAAGTTATTGACATTGAAAGTGTTTTAGGTTTTAAAAGTCGATTACAAGCCAAGATCAGGTCCCGTGACGTCATATACTTGGTCAACGAGGAGTAATCCGAGGAGATCACGTATCAAGTGGTATCATTCATCCATCGTCTCGCCAAGTAATTTTTCTTACCTTAATTTGCTTTCTAGTCAATTTAATTCAGTTTTGATCCTAAAGCCTATACCTTTATCCATATTTCTATACTTTGGGACCAAAATCTGATTTTTCCCTACAAAACCACCATAATTCCGCAACCACCACCATACCCCACTGTTGACAACCACCTGGTGTCGCTCCATCAAGCCGCACCCTCTATGATATGAATCCTTCCCATCGAGATCTCACCGAGCCAAGTAGAGACACCAAGGAGGACACCGAGGACGAGAAGCAAGAGCAAGAGGAGCCGGTGATGCATATTACTCGTTCCATGGCGAAGACGCTGCACCGTCAAATCCAGGCGGCTCTCGCTACAGAGCCAATTATCCTCCGTACCGACCCTTAGGGTTAGGTACCGAGCTGGCGAACTTTGTTACGGTGCCAGCGCCGGGTTCTCCTCTTCAGCTTCCTCGGTACCAACCTGCGGGCCTCGGTACTGATCTGTGTTTGAAGGCCAAGAGTTGTGTGTCGTGTGAATAGACATATTTATTGCAGTTTTAATTGCTTTGAGTTAATTTCATGTTTAATGTTTTAGAAGGGGAACGGCCTTAGGTGTTTAAAAAGGTCCTCCCTTGTGTTGCTTGGTTTTCCACCTTTGAATTTGATGAAAAACTCTCTTTTGCTGAATGCAAAGACACATCTCTTTCAAGGTCTTGTTCTTGATTGGATTGTGAGTAATATCGATCTTTCAAGAGCACTTGGTGTGTAACATCCAAGCCCCTAGTTCTCTCAAATGCCGGTGAGTTATATCCGTCTTTGAGAGTCCATATCCCTGTCAATCTTCCACCAAAATCGTTCATCTTCTTCATCCAAGTCTTTTCGAATCCCCTCGGTACCGACCCTGCAAACTCGGTATCGACCCTGCGCCGAATTGTCCGAGTTGTGAACAAATCGACTAATCGAGGTTGACATTTTCTTGGAGTCGCTCGCTCGCATCGTGAACCAAGTAAGACGATCGTATCATGTGGTATCAGAGCCACACGAGGTTTGACTTCTAAAACTTGATTGTTAAGTACGTAGAAATTGGTTTCCTTCACCTATTGTTTTTCCCTGCGTTTCGTTGCCCAAAAGCTGATCCGAGTTTGTTGTTTGAATTGCCTACGAGTCTGTTGGAGCCTTGAGGCTGAAGCCAAATCATCTCTATCCAAAAAAAACATGTTACCTTTTTGCTTCATAAACTCCACCTTCGTTAGCCAACCCTTTATATTCCTAGAGTTAATTCCTATCTTTTAAGTGAGTTTGGCATGCCAAAGGTTGTGTGTAGTTCACATGAAGGCTTAAAGGATTAAGGGAACGAAAAATTAAAAAAAAAGAGTCACGTATTATTTACTTGAGTGTAGTAGGAGAAGATTTTGTTAGCCCATCCTCCTTCAAAGTGTCAAGACGCTAAGAGAGAGTTCTTGGTATTGAACCCAACATCTCCTAGCTCAACCCTTGAGAAAAAAAGGGGTTGTTCTTAGAAAGATCCGGTCACCGATAAAACAAGAGGAGTGATCGAGAAAAAGTAAGGCAACACAAGGGTGACACCTACACCTGTTGGTCACGTGATATTTGCTTTAATGTATTAAAAAAAATTCAAGTACCTTTCCTTATGTTTTGTGCGTTGCACATCTCGAAGTGTGTCGAGCTTGCTTGTTTATTTCATTTTTCTAGTTACTTTGATTCCTTGCCTTGAGTCCTTTCTCAACCGTCTTGTAACCAATTTTATTTGCTTAAGGATCGGTTTAAGGACCCTTGCATGTGTGGGATCCATTGACAAGTTTTTCCTAGTTGTGTGTGTTGAGTTTTGTGCTGTAGGAACACTATGAACGACCTTAACAACAAAAACAAGGGAGTTATCGAGGGAGAGGTGACTTCTTCCGCCATTACCATGGAAGATTTGTTTCGAGCCATTCAAGGGCTTAAAACGAAGAATGAGGAAAGAGTGCAACAACAACAACGGGAGGTGGAAGCCTTTAAGATTTCCATGGAGGCTCGGATGGGTGCATTTCAAGTGGGGAACCTTGGCGGAAATCAAACGAGCTTGAACTCCTCGTTACCGAGCGAGGGCCTTCTAACGAGCTTTGAAGAAGGAGCGACGTCGGGCTAGGTGATGTACACGTCGGTACCAAGTTTAAGCACCTCGGTACCGAGTCTGCACACCTCGGTAACGACCCTTTCGACGACGTCAACGACTTCCTATCGCCCTCTCCCGAGTACCCACCGAGAAGAATCTGGTACGCACTCTGCCTATTCTTTTCCTTATTCTAGCTATCCTACTATACCTTTGCCTTCGGGCCCCACTAAATTTTCAAGTCAAGAATATGTTGGAGATTTCCAACCGAGGGCACTAATGGCCCCATGGCAACCAAGGCGTCCCGCTGGAGGTCGAGGCGTGGGGCGATTGAATCATCAAGCGGTCAGGCAACTTCCACAACCCATGCGAGGATACCAAGGTCAAGACATGGACCAAGGATATGGAAGAGGGCCTAACGTGAAGCTGGAAGTGCAACCCTTTGGAGGGTCTACCGAGGCTGAGTCCTACTTGGAATGGGAGCATAAGACGGAGCAAGTCTTTGACTTCTACTAATATAGGGACGCTCAAAAGGTAGCCATTGCCACCATTAAGTCTATTGATTTCGCTTACCATTGGTGGATAGAGGACATGGAAGAAAAGGAATACAATGGCTATCCGGCTATCGACACTTGGGAAGAGTTAAAGGCTGCGCTAAGGCCCCGGTTTATGCCTGAAGACTTCACTGCCTGATTACATGCTAGGCTAGAGCAATTGAAGCAAGGAACCAAGCGCCGGATGAGTACTACAAAGAGCTCAAGATTCTTGTCTATAGATCCGGCCTACGATTTCCCGAGGGATATATTATCTCTAAGTTCATTAATGGTTTAAATGCTGACCTTAAGTCTATTGTGAGTACGCAACATTTTGTTATGAGCAACACTATTGAGGAGGTTTTGCACTACACCAATCACATCTATCAAAACTTGCCTCAACGGAGGAGTTATCCATCTACCACTAAACCGTGGAATGCTTAAGGTGGGGGCTCTTCTAGTCAACAAACTCGGCGTCCGAAAAACAAGCAAGACGTCGGTACCGTGCCTACGCGGCATGAGCCATCTAGGACTCCACAAGGAGGAAGGCGTGAAGGAGAGCAACGCTCGAGTGAGATCAAGTGTTTCAAGTGCTTAGGGCGTGGACACATTGCTTGGGATTGCCCTTCTAAGAGCCAAGTTTTACTCAACACCATTGGGGAATATGAGTCGGATGAAGAGGACGAGGTTGAGGAGCCACAAGATGGTGATGGATAGGTGGCGGAGTTGCTTGTTGTGGCCGAGACTAATGGGGAGTGCTTCGTGGTCAAGCGATCACTTTTCGCCAATGAAGCTCTGGTCCCATCTAACCAAAGGGAGACAATTTTCCATACAAGATGCCTCATTCAAGGTAAACTTTGCAATCTTATAATTGATGGAGGATCTTGTTGCAACATCATAGACCAAGAAGTGGTCAAAAGGTTTGCCCTTAAAACTACTCCTCATGTATTACCCTATACTTTATGTTGGTTAAACTCTAACACACCTCTTGAGGTGAATGAGCAAGCTTGTATCAAGTTTTCTATAGGGGGTACGCTGATGAGGTGATTTGTGACGTGGTCCCTATGAGGGCTGTCATATTCTACTGGGATAGCCGTGGCAATATGACCGTAGTGTTATTCAGCAAGGCGTCACGAACGAGTATTACTTTCTCCTCAATGGTAAGAGGAAGCAGCGGCGTGAACCCTAAGGGTCGGTACCGAGCTGGCGGACTTCGTTACGGTGCTAGTGTCGGGTTCTCCTCTTTAGCTTCCTCGGTATCAAGCTGCGGGCCTCGGTAGCGATCTATGTTTGAAAGCCAAGAGTTGTGTGTCGTGTGAATAGACATCTTTATGGCAGTTTTAATTGCTTTGAGTTGATTTCATGCTTAATGTTTTAGAAGGGGAATGGCCTTAGGTGTTTAAAAAGGTCCTCCCTTGTGTTGCTTGGTTTTCCACCTTTGAATTTGATGAAAAAATCTCTTTTGCTGAATGCAAAGAGACATATCTTTGAAGGTCTTGTTTTTTATTGGATTGTGAGTAATATCGATCTTTCAAGAGCACTTGGTGTGTAACATCTAAGCCCCTAGTTCTCTCAAATGCTGGTGAGTTATATCCGTCTTTGAGAGTCCATATCCCTGTCAATCTTCCATCCAAATCGTCCATCTTCTTAATCGAAGTCTTTTCGAATCCCCTCGGTACCGACCCTGCATACTCGTTATCGACTTGCGCCGAATTGTTCGAGTTGTGAAGAAATCGACTAATCGAGGCTGTCAGTTTCTTGGAGTCGCTCGCTCGCACCGTGAACCAAGTAAGGACGATCGTATAACTCCACCACCACTCTCTGATTAGTCCGCCACCATAACCATCCTAATCGGACCACCACAAAACCCAAATCGCCACCACCCAACCCGAAATCCTAACCCTAGCGCGCGGCCAAACCCTAAATTCCCCCTTGTTTGTTGCTTACCCCCCAAGTAACTAACAACCTAGGAGATATTTAAGGGATTTTATGCATGTTTATGGTTAATTGGTTGAGTTTAATTGCAAATTCATATTAGCATATTGCTTTCCTATAGTTTTATGAGTTTTCAATTAACATTGCATGATTGATTGAGATTCATATTGCTTCATTAGTGTTTGCTGATTTTTGTTATTGCATCCCATAAATTCGACCATACCTTCTCTTCTTTGTTTAGTTTGGCTTATAGATGGTTTCATTGGTAGTAAAATCACTTAGTGAAAAAAAATCAGTTCGTTAATTCTGCCTTATTTGCTTTAGTTGCTTGTTTGCTTGTTACATTCAGCACAAGAGTAGTTTGTGCATAAATAAAAAAAAAGAAGTGATCTACCCCAACTAGTTTCAAGCCACTTTCACCCCTAGTGATTGCTTGCAAGAAAAGTAGTTAGTAATCACTTTGTAGCAAAAGTGTGACAAAAAAAAGTCACAAAGACTACCTTTTTCTGTCCTTGCATACTATAATTGGCATTATTTCTCTTGCATAGGATCAATTGAGAGATTCCATGTTCTTGAAAGCTTATAAAGGGAAATTGCGCATTTCTTTTCTAGTTGCATACTTGCTAAATGCTTAAGCTGCATTTTTCCTTTATTTATTATTAGAACACCATATCCACACCTTTTGATAGGATCGTCCTTGGTTGATTCACGATGCGAGAGATTGGCTCCAAGTAACCGACAACCTCGATGGGATGGATTGGCTTTAATTCAGAAAAACCAGCACAGGGTTGGTACTGAGTATGTTGGTTCGGTACCGAGGGGATTCGAACGGTTGAGGCGGAAGAAGATGGACGGTTTTGATGGGGAATTCGAGGGGATATGGACTCTCAAAGTTCGATATAACTCACCAACGTTGAGAGAACTGGGGGATTTGGATTTGACACACCAAGTGTTCTTGATCGTTTGATATCACATACAAATTAGATCAAGAAAGCGATCTTCAAAGAGATATAGTTTTTGCATTCAGCAAAAGAGAGGTTTTCTTATCAAATTCAAAGGTGAATCCGAAACAACACAAGAGAGGGCTTTTTAAGCTCCTAGGGTCGTCCCACCACTAAAGCATTAAACATAGTGTTAATTCAAAGCATTCATAACTGTAATAAAGATGTCTATCCCACAATACGCAACTCTTAGCATTCAAACATAGATTGGTACCGAGGTCTGCAGTTCGGTACCGAGGTAGCTGAAGAGGAGAAACCGGCACTGGCACCGTAATGAAATCCGCCAGCTCGGTACCGAACTCTAAGGGTTGGTACCGAGGATCATTGGCTCGGTAGCGAGGGCCGTCTGGACTTGACGGTGCAGTGTCTTCTCCATTGAATGAGTAATACGTATCATCGGCTCCTGGGGCTCTTGCTTCTCGTCCTTAGTGTCCTCCGTGTCGTCCCGGTTGGCTCGGTGAGATCTTGATGGGAAGGATTCACATCCTCCTCCCCCCTTTCAGAAGGATTTGACCTTGAACCTTGCATGTAGTCCTCTTCAGCGGAATCACCCACCAAGCAAGGCTAAAGGTCAGCCACATTAAACACATCATGGATACACATTTCCGGTGGAAGCTCCAAACGGTAAGCATTGTTGTTGATCTTCTGAAGTACTTGAAATGGTCCATCCACCCGTGGTTTTAACTTGGAGTTTCTATGTGAGGGAAACCGTTCCTTGTGGAGGTGCACCCACACCAAGTCACCAGGCTCTAAAATCAACTCCTTCGTCCCTTGTTGTGTTGTCGCTCATATTGCGTCGTGCACTTCTCAAGCTGCATCCTAGTGTCCTCGTGCAATCGCTTCACATAATCCGCTAACTCCTTTCCTTCAGGGCTAAAACCATCGAAAATGGGGTGAGCAATAAGGTCTAAAGGAGTGAGAGGATTCTTACCATAGGTGACTTCAAATGACGTCTTCCTGGTCGCCGAATGGGTAGTGCGGTTGTATGCAAACTCAATATAAGGAAGGTATTCTTCTCACCTGCGGAGGTTAGCTTTGAAAACAACACGGAGTAAGGTGCCAAGCGTTCTATTCATTACTTCAGTTTGACCATTCGTTTGCTGATGACAAGTAGTGGAATAAAGCAACTTGGTGCCTAACTTAGCCCACAAGGTCCTCCAAAAATGGATAAGGAATTTGATATCCCTATTCGACACTATAGTTTTGGGAAGACCATGTAGACGCACAACATGATTGAAAAACAAGGACGCCACATTCGTAGCATCATCGGTTTTATGACACGCAATGAAGTGTGCCATCTTACTAAACCGATCGATGACTACAAGAATTGAATCCCTTCCCCGTTTAGTCCCAGGAAGACCTAACACAAAATCCATAGATAAGTCTTCCCAAGGTTGTTAGGGAATGGGTAAAGGGGCATACAACCCTTGGGGGCTAGTCCTAGATTTAGCTTGTGCACAAATAGCACAAGAGGCACACAATTTTTCCACATCCCTAAGCATTCGCGGCCAATAGAAGTGTTCCTTCAAGGCTTGCAAAGTCTTAGGAATGCCGAAATGACCCATAACGCCACCACCATGTGCTTCTTGCACTAAAAGGCATCGGATTGTACCCCGAGGGATGTAGAGCTTAGCACCCTTCATAAGATATCCATCATAAACGAAAAATTCATCTTTACTTCCCATGGTACTACATTCCTCATAGATATCCTTGAAATGAAGGTCTACGGAATATAGTTCCTTAATGAAAGCAAATGCCAACATCCTAGCATCCACAGTGGAGATTAGGGCGTATCTTCGTGACAAAGCATCCACCACAATATTATCCTTTCCCTTTTTGTGTTTGATCACATAAGGGAAAGTCTCAAAAAATTCAACCCACTTAGCATGATCTTCATTCAATTTACTTTGACCTTTGAGGAATCTAAGCGCCTCATGGTCGGAGTGAATGACAAACTCTCTAGGGAGGAGATAGTGAGACCATACCTTATGCACCCTTACCAAAGCGAGAAGTTCCTTGTCATATGTTGGGTACTTGAGCTCGGCATCGTTCAACTTCTCATTATAGTAAGCAATCAGCCTCCCCCCTTGCATAAGCACGCCTCCATGTCCTACTCTTGAAGCATCACATTCTATCTCAAAAGTCTTGGAAAAATCCGGTAGAACTAGAATAGGTGCGTGAGTGAGCTTGTCCTTGAGGGTAGTGAAAGGTCGCTCTTGTTTTGGAACCCATTGGAAGACCACCTTTTTCTTAGTAAGCTCGGTGAGAGGAGTAGAAATGGAGCTGAAATCCTTAACAAAACGGCGGTGGAAACTGGCCAAGCCTAGGAAACTCCTCACTTGCGTCATGGTGGTTGGCACGGGCCACCCTTCAATCGCTTTCACCTTCTCCTTATCCACTTGAAGCCTTTCTTTGCTCACTACAAAACCAAGAAACACAACAATATCCGAACAAAAATGGCATTTCTTAAAGTTAGCAAAAAGCTTTTCTTTCCTCAAAACTTCTAGAACCATTCGAACATGCCTAATATGCTCGTGCAAGCTATGGCTATAAATCAAGATATCATCAGAATATACCTCCACAAACTTTCCTAAAAATTCTCGTAAGACATGGTTCATTAACCGCATGAATGTGCTAGGTGCGTTAGTGAGGCCAAATGGCATAACCAACCAATCATAATGATCGTACTTGGTCTTGAATGCGGTTTTCCATTCATCGCCTTCCTTCATTTGAATTTGGTGATAGCCACTTTTGAGATCCACTTTGGAAAATATGCATGACCCATAGAGCTAATCAACATATCATCAAGTCTAGGAATAGGATGCCTAAACTTGACGATAATGCTGTTTATAGCCCTACAATCCACACACATTCGCCAAGTCCCATCTTTCTTAGGAACTAAGATGACGGGAACAGAACATGGACTCAAATTTTCACGCACGTAACCCTTAGAAAGAAGTTCAACAACCTGTTTTTGTAGCTCCTCCGCATCCGTTGGATTGGCTCGGTAGGCCGGCTTGTTGGGAATGGAGGCGTCGGGCACGAAGTCGATTTGGTGCTCTATTCCTCGGGTTGGAGGCAACCCTTCCGGCATCTCCTCGGCAAACACATCAACGAACTCCTTTAACAACAAATAAATGGATGAAGGTAAGTCCTCAACATCCTTTTCATTAAGCAATATATCCTTAAATAACTAAAGATTGCAATTAGTACTCCCCTTCACAGCCTTTCGAGTCTCTCGTGCCTTGGCTAGAAGAAGATATATCAGCGGTGTTGTCGGTATCGATCTGCTGTCCCTCGGTACCGAGGTGTAAGCCTTCGGTACCGAGGTGTCTTCCTTCGGTACCGATCGCTTGGCATCGTTAGCAGCTTCACGCCGCTGCTTCCTTGCAATATGGTCGGCCATGATCTCGTGTGACGCCATTGGCATCAAAGTGATCCTCTTACCATTAAGGTGAAAAGAATACTCGTTTGTGACGCCTCGGTGAATAAAGCCACGGACATATTGCCACGGACGTCCAAGTAGAATATGGAACGCCGTCATAGGGACCACATCATAAATCACCTCATCAGCGTACCCCCCTATGGAAACTTGAAACAAGCTTGCTCATTAACCTCAAGAGGTGTGTTAGAATTTAACCAACACAAAGTATAGAGTAGTACATGAGGAGTAGTTTTAAGAGCAAACTATTTGACCACTTCTTGGTCTATAATGTTGCAACAAGATCCTGCATCAATTATAAGATTGCAAAGTTTACCTTGAATGAGGCATCTTGTATGAAAATGGTCTCTCTTTGATTAGATTGGACCGGAACATCATTGGTGAAGAGTGAACGCTTGACCACGAAGCACTCACCATTAGTCTATGCTACAACTTGTAACTCCACCACCTCTCCTTCACCATCTTGTGGCTCCTCAATCTCGGCCTCATCGTCCAACTCATATTCTCCAATGGTGTTGAGTAGAACTTGGCGCTTGGAAGGGCAATCCTGAGCCATGTGTCCACGCCCTAAGCATTTGAAGCACTTGATCTCACTCAAGCATTGCTCTCCTTCTCGCCTTCCTCCTTGTGGAGTCCGAGTTGGCTCACGCTGTTTGGGCACGATCGAGGCCTTGCTTGTTCTCCGGACGTCGGTTGGAATAGCTAGAAGAGCTCCCACTTTGAGCATTCCACGACTTAGTGGTAGATAGATAACTCTTCCGTTGAGGCAAGTTTTGATAGATGTGGTGAGTGTAGTGCAAAACCTCCTCAATAGTAGTGCCCCTAACAAAATGTTGCGTACTCACAATAGACTTAAGGTCAGCATTTAAACCATTAATGAATTTAGAAATGACATACTCATCGGGAAACCGTAGACCGGATCTATAGACAAGGATCTTGAGCTGCTTGTAGTACTCATCCGACGTCTTGGCTCCTTGCTTCAACTGCTCGATCCGGGCATGTAAACGAGCAGTGAAGTCCTCGGGCACAAACCGGTGCCTTAGTGCAGCCTTTAGCTCCTCCTAAGTGTCGATAGCCGGATAGCCATTGTACTCCCTTTCTTCCTTGTCCTCTAACCACCAATGGTAAGCAAAATCAATAAATTTAATGGTGGCAATGGCTACCTTTTGAGCATCTGTGTATTGGTAGAAGTCAAAGACTTACTCCGTCTTGTTCTCCCATTCCAAGTACACCTCGGAACAGCTTCCAAAGGGTTGCACTTCCAGCTTCACGTTAGGACCTCTTCCATGTCCTTGGTCCATTTCTTGACCTTGGTATCTCCTCATTGTGATGACAACCAAAAGAAGACATTGAAATTCTTATATGGGAATAGGCCACGACCGCCAAGGAAGAGAATGAAGTCTTGAAACTTCAAAAAATTAAGAAGCCCGTCAAATTAAAAACAGTGCTCAGTAAACAGGTCATACCTTGGGCTAGAAAATTGATATCAAGTTCGTTCAATATGTGTTGGAAAGATAATTAAAAGATCTACAACTTTGTAGTTTACATCAAATCAAGAATCCAACAGTAAAGGGGTGAAAAATCCAATTTACTGAGAGCTGTTCAAGTCTAGCGGGAATCTTATCTTTAGTTTATCTTTAGTTTAAGTCTCTATCTTTATTAGTTTAAGGCTCCGTTCGGCAACACTTATTTGGATACTTATAAGTACCCAATTACTTATATGGAAAAAATAAGCTTCGTTTTATGTGTTCGGCAAAATTTGCTTATTTGAAATAAGTTACTTATATCCGATACTTATCTGCTGAAAAAATAATCAACACCCCCTAACCTTATGTCAAATAAGCTAACTTATCTACCAAAATATAAGTAAGCGGGACCCACGTGATTTCCACTTAAATTTATTTTTTTATTTTTTTACTATTCATTAATCCATTTTTAGTAATTTTACACCTCTTGCATAAAATATCAGCAATTCAGTTTACCGAACACATTCCGAATTATTTGGAAAATAAACAACTCATATAAGCTAGTATCCCATATCAGCATCCACGATCAACATAAACAACCATAAGTATCAGCATCAACATCAACATCAACATCAACACCGATAAGTACCAATTTACCGAATGGAGCCTAATTATGGACGTTTTTATGGAAGGAATTTCAGCCTAGGATCATTGTTAGTTGGCTAGAATATTCTTTCCTATTTTATTAATATCTTTTGTCTTTGTTAGGAGTTTGTTAGGATAGTTTCCTTATCTATTAAGTCAGATATTTATCTATTTGATTTAATTAAGGTAAGGGGATTTAGATCGATATTTTTATATTATTATATATTATATTGAAAAACAAGAAAATGTCCTTTCTACCCTTCTAAGGCTGATCTCCGTGACTTATTCTCCAAGACAACTCTACCTTGTATTTTCTTTAAATAGCTTTGTTATTCATTCAATAAAAATCATCTTGAAGTAAGATTAAACCCCTTTGGTTTAGTCTTGCTTTTGGGCCCCAAAAACAACTTATGTTCATGCTTTTACATTCCATTGATCGTTCATTCAAGTTCTTCAAACACACTTCAGATTTCAAGAGTTTAGTATGATCAAATTGGTTTGTCTAGTTAGATTATTAAAGATCTTAACTAGTTAATCAATTGAGATAGCGTTAGAGCCTCTCAATTGAAAATTCAGTTTGTGAAGTACTATCCATTCGAATTTAGTCGTTCTTCATTGAATTTAGTGAGAGTCGAATTGTTTGCACCATAAGTAATTGAGTTCAAGCAATTTAGGTTGGAAAGAGAATTACTTGTCATGATCGGGCCAAAACAAGACCGAATTGTCATCATCGAGCAATCGAGAAGATAATTACGTATCACATTGGTTGTGGAAGTTGTCTAACCGCTTGATGATTCACTCGCCTCGCCCTAGGCCACCCGTTGGGCGTCTCGGTTACCATAGGGCCAAAGGCGCCCTTGGTTGGAAATCGCCCACATATTATTCACCTAGAAAGTTAGTGGGGCCCGAAGGCAAAGGCATAGTAGGGTAGTTAGAATAAGGAAAAGAATGGGCAGAGTGCATACCTAATTCTTCTCGGTGGGTACTCGGGAGAGGTCGATAGGAAATCGTTGGAGTCGTCGATAGGGTCGTTACCGAGGTATTCAGACTCGGTAACGAGGTATGCAGGCTCGGTATCGAGGTGTTTAGACTCGCTAACGGAGTGTTGTACAACACCTGGCCCGAACACGCACCTTTTTCATGGCTCATTAGAAGGCCCTCGCTCGGTAACGAGGCGTTCAGGCTCGGTTGATTTCCACCAAGGTTTCCCATTTGAAATGCACCCATCCGAGCCTCCATCGAGAGCTTAAAGGCTTCCATCTCCCTTCGTTGTTGTTGCATCCTTTCCTCATTCTCCGTTTTAAGCCCTTGAATGGCTCGAAACAAATCTTCCATGGTAATGGCGGAAGAAGTCACTTCTCCCTCAATAACTCCCTTGTTCTTGTTGTTAGGGTCGTGCATAGTGTTCCTAAAGCACAAAACTCAACACACACAACTAGGACAAACTTGTCAATGGATCCCACACATACAAGGGTCCTTAAACCGATCCTTAAGCAATAAAAAATTGGTTACAAGACGGTTGAGAAAGGATTCAAGGCAAGGAATCAAAGTAAAGCATGAAAATGAAGAAAGACAAGCAAGCTCAACACACTCCAAGATGTGCAATACACAAAGTAAAAGGAAAGGTACTTGAATTTTTTTTAATAATTATACATGAAACAAAGAGGTGTAGGTGTCACCCTTGTGTTGCCTTACTTTTTCTCGGTCACTCCTCTTGTTTTACCGGTGACCGGATCTTTCTAAGAACAACCACTTTTTTCTCAAGGGTTGAGCCAGGAGATGTTGGGTTCAATACCAAGATCTCTCTCCTAGCGTCTTGACACTTTGAAGGAGGATGGGCTAACCAAATCTTCTCCTACTACACTCTAGTCTATTCAAGCAAGTCACTTTTTTTTAAATAAATTAACGTCATTCCCTTAATCCTTTAACTCTTCATGTGCATTACACACAACTTTTCGTATGCCAAACTCACTCAAAGATTAAAATAAGGGCTTTAGAATTCAAGGGTTGGTGTTGGACAACGAAGTGTCTCGACCTCACAAGGACAAATCAGTTTTTTTCCCAAGCACAAGAGATCCATTCAAGGACAAGAAAACAAAAGCAAAAATTTCCCGTTCGTATACTAATCTTTATGTGCTTAAAGTCGAGTTTTAGGAGTCAAACCTCGCGTGGCTCTGATACCACATGATAGGATCGTCCTTGGTTGATTCACGGTGCGAGAGATTGGCTCCAAGTAACCGGCAACCTTGATGGGATGAATTGGCTTCAATTCGGAAAAACCATCACAGGGTCGGTACCGAGTATGTTGGTTCGGTACCGAGGGGATTCAAATGGTTGAGGCGGATGAAGATGGGCGGTTTTGATGGGAAATTCAAGGGGATATGGACTCACAAAGTTGGATATAACTCACCAACATTGAGAGAACTAGGGGAATTGGATACGATGCATCAAGTATTCTTGATCGATTGATATCACACACAATCTAGCTCAAGAAAGTGACCTTCAAAGAGATATAGTTTTTGCATTCAGCAAAAGAGAGTTTTTCTTATCAAATTAAAAGGTGAATCCGAAACAACACAAGAGAGGGCCTTTTAAGCTCATAAGGTCGTCCCACCACTAAAGCATTAAACATAAAGTTAATTCAAAGCATTCAAAACTGTAATAAAGATGTCAATCCCACAATACGCAACTCTTGGCATTCAAACACAGATCGGTACCGAGGCCTGTAGTTCGGTACCAAGGAAACTGAAGAGGAGAAACCGGCGCTGGAACCGTAACAAAATCCGCCAACTCGGTACCAAACCCTAAGGGTCGGTACCGAGGATCATTGACTCGGTAGCGAGGGCCGTCTAGACTTGACGGTGCAGCGTCTTCGACATGGAATGACTAATACGCATCACCGGCTCCTCGGGCTCTTGCTTCTCGTCCTTGGTGTCCTCCGTGTCGTCCCGGCTTGGATCGGTGAGATCTTGATGGGAAGGATTCACATCACCTTTACTCCCTCAATTCAACCCAAAAACTGAATTGGTTGATTGGATTGCTTTGAGGAAGTGTTGGCTTGATAACAATGTGATATTGCTTGTTCGTTTTTCTTTTGGAACACACTAATCTCTCGTTTTATTGTTTTGTTTTTAGGATAAAAATGATGATCCCAAACGAGCCTAACCCGGCTGAATTAAATCTCACTAAGGAGGCGATCGATTTCATTAGATTGTCCATTAGTGAGAGTGTGAAAGAGGGTCAAAGGGCCGTTGAAATTGAGAATGTTGTAGTGAACCCGAGAATGCAGCGAATAGAGGAGCAACTTTTGGCCTTAATAGAGGCCTCACAATCAAGTCAAAAGGCTAATCCTTCATTACAACAACAGGTTGACCTGAATCAAGCTTCCGGTAGCAAGAAAGGCAAGAAACAAGTAGAAGACGAAGAGCATGATCTACTTGCCAATTATCCCTGAGACCACGACCTCCAAGGCCATTACTCACCTACTGGTTGTTGACGACGAGGCCGTGGCAATGTTTCTAGGCAGCCGCCGATGACCCACCAGCCTCAATACACTCGACAATCGGCATATGGCCATCAAGCCACCCATCGTCAACAACAACAATTTAACAATCCTTATGACGATGTGACTTATGGCTATCTCGGGGAAGAACGTCAACCATTCCATCCTCCCCTTGATGATTTCTACAACCAAGATGAAGATGTAGAAGAAATTCCACCGGCTTATGAAGTAGGGAGGTCGAACTTCAACAACAACCAGCAAGTGGCTCAAATTAGAAAACGGGATATAAAGATCAAAATTTAATCGTTCAGTGGAGAACTTAATCCCGAGAAGTATCTAGAATGGGAGCAAGCTACTAGCTTCATTTTAGATCATATGGGCTATGAACAATGGGACAAAGTTGTTGTTTTTGTGATTCACTTTGTTGGAATCGCTAGAAATTGGTGGTTTCGAATGAAGGAAGATAGAGCCCGAAAGGCTTTGGCACCCATTGAGACTTGGAGCCAGCTGAAGTTTGTCATGAGAAAGAAGTATGTAATGGAAAAACATATCGAGCACATGAGGCTTAAAGTTGTCACGTGCAAACAAGGAACCAATTCACCAACTGAGTACTTCAATGAGCTTGAAGATTTGAGCTTCAAGGTTGGAATTCATCATTCTCAAAGGTCTTTAAGGACCCAATTTATGGCTGGACTGAATCAATCAATGAAAGACACACTTGAGATTCAACAAATCAAGGATCTTAATGCATTAGTACATTTAGCCCAACTACTCTATGAGCAACATCAAAGGAAGAAGAAAGAAGCTTGGAATGCACCAAAAGGTATCTTTCTAACTCTAGTTCAAATTCCAATTCTTATTCTTCTAATCCTTCCATGCAGCAAAAAGGAACTTTTAGCTCACCTAAACCAGGTACAATGACGCCTAGACGTCCCACAAATGGTCCTCAAAATCAGCCAAGGACAAGAGACATTATGTGCTACAAGTGTCTAGGAAGAGGCCATTTAGTTAAAGATTGTCCAAACCAAAAGCAAGAGCTCCTTACCACTAATGGTGGTTATGTGAGTGATGAAGAAATACCTTCAACTCAAGTGGAGGAGGAGAATATTGGACAAGAAGGGGACGAAGTAGAGGCCATAGAACCCGATTGCATCGAACAGTCCTTAACTTTAGTAACCATGCGTACTCTTACTTTACAAGAAACACCTAGGCTAGATCAAAGGGAAAACATTTATTAATGATAATTGATAGTGGTAGTTGTTGTGACATTATGAATGGAATAAATGATTAAGATGGTCCTAATCTAGTTATATGCATGATAATTGATAGTGGTAGTTGTTGTAACATTATTAATGCCAAAGTAGTTGATCATTTGCAATTAAAAACTCAACCTAGGGCTACTAGTTATGGTCTTAATGGAATAAATGATTAAGATGGTCCTAATCTAGTTACTAATCTGTGCTTAGTACGTGTTTCCATTGGTAATTATGTTGATGATATCATGTGTGATTTGGTAAACATGGAATGCACTCATATCTTGTTAGGAAGGCCATGGTTATTGATACGTGATTGCCTCGGATTGCTCCTTAGAAACCTCGTATGTAATGCATACAAGTCCCGCTCTTGCCTTGTAACTGAATTTCGAACCTACAATTGCTTAATTCGATTAGTATCTTGTTGCGCAATTAACCAAACTGAAACGAATGTGAATGAATTGGAACGAGTTGGATAAATTGGAAGAATCAACTTTTGATAGTTCAATTGAATTGGCTCTAATGCTAAATCCAATTGACTAACTAGAATGATATTTAACAATCAATTTTAGAACAATCTCAATTGACTAGATCAATCAAACCAAACTTAAAACACACACAAAGAGTGAGAGATCGAGTGAATATAGATCATAAATTGATGATGATGATGTTGATCAAATGAATGAACTTGCAAGCACAAATCACACGTGTTGTTTTGGACCCAAGAGATAGATTAAACCAATTAGGGTTTAATGTCTCTCAAGCTGATTTTATTAAACTGAAATCGCAAAGTATTTAAAGGCAATACAAACTGAATCTTGGAGAGCAAGTAACAAAGCATGGCCGGCCCTAGAGGGGTATAAAAGGCCTTTACTTGCTTCCTAAGATATAATAAAATATCTATCTCTAACAAACTAGATCTCCCTTAAATAAAATAAATCAAAGCTGATTTATTAATTTAAGGAAAATATCCAAAAAAACTTAAAATATCTAAAAGATAGAATAAAACATAGGAGAGAGATTATCAACCAACTAACATAAGCCTATTGGTCGAAAATATCTCTTAACATAATATAATAAAAACGTCCAACTTAATAAAATAAATAAACTGACATTTTCCATTATTTAGATTGGTCAAGTTAAAGGGTTGACTTTGACCCATGTAACAACTAATCTCACCCGGTCACTTACTAAATTCAGCCCTAAAGTGAGACAAGCTATTTCATGTTTCTAAATAAGGAAATAGGTGTGAAACTCGCCCAATTGAATTAGTCCATTGAATCTGGGCTTAGCTGATGTCGAATGCAAGTGACCCATCTCGTCTTACTGGACCGTTCAACAATAGCTTCCAATTGAACTAAGATCGCCGTCGTCCCTTGAGCAATCTTCTTAGCCCGACTCCTAGTAATTGGTCCATCAGAAGGCACTCGAAACAACTCATCGACGTCGGTAGGAGACATGGCTGGCTTCACTGCATCATTCTCCTCCACTTGAGCTCGAATCGTCTCTGATTCGACGTCGGAATCAAAATCTGGCACATAAAGAGAAAGATCAGCCACATTAAACATTGGATGGACATTATACTCACCAGGCATGTCGACTTAATAAGCATTAGGGTCGATTCTTCTGAGTATTTTGAACGGTCCATCTCCACGCTGATCTAGCTTGTTCTTCCTTTGCTGTGGGAACCTCTCCTTCCTAAGATGCACTTAAACAAGATCACTTTCTTCAAAGATCACTTGTTTTCGCCCCTTGTCGGCATGAGCCTTGTACTTCATGGATTTTCTCTCCAAGTGCATCTTAATTCTCTCATGTAGCTTGTTCACAAACTCAGCCCTCTTGTTAGCTTCAAAGCTCTCCTTTCCTTTGTATGGCTGAGGCGTCAAGTCCACTAGCGTCCTTGGATTCAGCCCATAAACAACCTCAAAAGGGGTCATTTTTGTAGCTGAATGTATTGACCTATTATAAGCAAACTCCACAAAAGGCAAAACATCTTCCCAACGTTTGAGGTTAGCTTTAAGCATAGTTCTTAATAAAACCCCTAACGTTCTATTAGTAACTTCAGTTTGCCCATCAGTTTGTGGATGACATGAGGTAGAAAATAACAGCTTAGTTCCCAACTTAGACCATAAACTTTTCCAAAAATAACTCAAAAACTTAGCATCACGATCTGAAACTATATAAAAAGGAATGCCATGCAATCTGACAACTTCTCTAAAGAACAAATCAACAATATACACAGCATCATCAGTCGTGTGACATGGAATAAAATGAGCCATTTTAGAAAAACGGTCTACAACCACAAAAATTGAATCTCTACCTTTCCTAGTTCTAGGCAATCCAACAATGAAGTCCATAGAAATGTCCTCCCAAAGTGAACTAGGAATAGGCAAGGGCTGGTACAAGCCATGAGGGTTTAATCTATATTTGGCTTTAGCACACACAACACAGGTTTTGACAAACCTAAGCACATAATTACTCATTTTTGTCCAATAGTAGTGTTCTTTTAAGCCTTCTAAAGTTTTCTCTAACTCTTTATGTCCTCTTGATTCATGCACTTCTTTAGTTATAAGCCTACGAATACTAGATGAAGGTATGCACAATTTTGCAGCTTTAAATAAATAACCATCATCAATAAAGTAGGAATCAACTTCTCCCCTATACATGCAATTCTTATAAATTTCAGCAAAGTGAGGATCACTAGCATACAATTCCTTAATCATTGCAAATCCAAGGATTTTTACATCACATTGGTTCAAGAGAACGTACCTGCGAGAAAGGGCGTCAGCTACCACATTCTCTTTTACTTTCTTATGCTTAACAACATAAGGAAAGGTCTCCATGAATTCAACCCATCTTGCATGTCGCCTATTGAGTTTGGATTGGCCCTTCAAATACTTCAAGGCCTTATGATCAAAATGAATTACAAACTCTTTAGGCCACAAATAATGAGACCAAGTTTTCAAAACCCTAATTAAAGCATAAAGTTCTTTATCATATGTAGGGTAATTCAACTCAGCCCCACTAAGCTTTTCACTGAAATAAGCTATGGGTTTCTTGTCTTGCAAGAGGACGCCTCCTATGCCATGGCCTGATGCATCCACCTCAACCTCGAATGCTTTAGAGAAATCAGGGAGTTGGAGCACTGGTGCGTTGCACAACTGTCCTTCAAAGTGTTGAAGGCGTTCTCTTATTGCTCTCTCCATTTGAATGATGTATCCTTCTTTGTAAGCTCATGGAGAGGGGCTGTAATTGTGCTGAAATCACGCACAAAAAGCCTATAGAAGCCAGCAAAGCCGAGGAATGAACGAACCATTGTAGGCGTCATCGGCTGTGGCCACTCCTTGATAGCCTTGATTTTGTCTATGTCTACCTTTAATCCACCTTTAGACACAACAAAACCAAGAAAAACAGTAGACTCTGAGCAAAAAGAACACTTCTTTAAATAAACAAAAAGCTTTTCTAATCTCAAGGTGCCCAAAACAGCCCTAAGATGATCTACATGTTCATGCAAAGTTTTGCTATAAACTAAGATGTCATCAAAGTAGACTACAACAAATTTTCCTAAGTATATTCTTAAAACATGGTTCATAAGCCTCATGAATTTAAAGTATTAGGTGCATTAGTTAATCCAAAATGCATTACTAACCATTCATATAAACCATACTTAGTCTTAAAAGCAGTTTTCCACTCATCCCCTTCCCTCATTCTAATTTGATGGTACCCATGATACAAATCAAGGGAGGATCCAAACGAATGATTCATTGAAGACGAATGGAGGACAAAGACCAAGACCGTTACTAAGGTCCCGATCATTTAAGTTTAAGAAGGTGTTCATGGATCTGATATTATCTCTTAAAAATATCCATCCATGGCATTCAAGGCCTCCAAGAAAGAGAATTACTTGTCAAGATCGGGCCAAAACAAGACCTAATTGTCATCATCGAGCAATCGAGGAGATAATTCCGTATCAATTGGTATCAATTATCCAGGTTTAGACAAGTTTCATTCTTTGATTTTTCATATTGATCTTCAATGTATGTTAGTGCGGATTTTTATCAACGCCTTCAACTTCACTTGGCGATTTTGGAAAGCATCGAACCCGAAATTTTCTCTGATGTGTGCCCAATCGAAGATAATGACGAGTGCTCTTCAATTTTCATCAATCTTTTCACATATTCCAGCCATATGGGGGAGGAAAATTGTGATTTTAATGAGTACAGAAAGGAAGAGGAACCGCCAAATTTGCTTTCTTTGGATCATGTTGAAGATTCTATTGCTTGGCCAATGTTGTCATCATCAACACCGATCCTTGCACCTCCTAGATTAGCCCCAACATGGGTCAATGTGAAACCTAAGGAGGTACCAAAGGCAACCCCACTTATGGCCATGGTTGAGGACGAAGAAGATTTATCAACAAACGACACAACTATGGTATGCTCGAGTGATGAAGTATTTTCAGTGGTCGTTAATACCTATCAAAGAAACCTTAGCTTTACCAACTCAATAGAGCGGCAAGTAAGGGTCGATCCCACAAGGACTCTCTTGATTCATCATGATATTGCTTTGTTGATCATTGATTCTCTTGATTCTCTTATCACTTGAATAATCTATTGTGGAATATGACCCTACTAAGGATTAAAACCCAAACTTTAGATTTATTTGATAGAACTACAAGTCTAACAACCCTAATTATCTAACAACCTAGAAGACCTTCTAGATTCAATTAAACAACAGCATAACGATTCAAGTTATCAATAGAAACAAACACTTAGAGCAACCAGACATCTAAGTGACTTGTGAATTTATTCCCTTCTTCAACCAACTTGTCCAACCAGTACTAATTGATTAAAGTATACTCTTGATCAAATATAACTCCGACAGGTAATTAATCAGATTCAGTTATAACTAGAAATTCAATTATGTAGCTAATCTAACAAAACCCTAGTTAGATTCAATTAAGCACATGGAATAAACTCTATTCAAGTTTGTTGAGAATCAATCAAACCTCACAACTATGTGCAAATCATGACTTCAATAACTAGCCAAACACAATAAATTTAGCAATGCATAATTGAATTGAAAAAAAACTTCCAAGAGTTTCAAAGTTGCTCTCTTGAGAGAAAAACCTAGCCTCCAAAAGACTGATAAAAGTTCTCATAAAAATAAACTAACAAAAGCTTATATATGTCTTTCAAAACACTCCTCAAAATTCCTATCACTAAGCATAATCTCGGACAAGATATAATTCTTGGCCAAAAAGTCAAGCCCACAAGTCGTCGGCCCATTGTCGCGTGAGATCCCAGATTGTGCGATTTTGCTCCTCTTTTGTTCTTCACTTTTACTTCTTCAAGCTCCTTTGTACCACCTCCTCACTTCCTTTAACTCATCTACCACCGCCCTGGTCCACTAAGACTCGTCCCGTTGTTGCTCATAAACCTAAAAACCTGCAAAACCGAGCAAACAAGCGCAATCTACCCGACTACACCACATGCAACCAGGCAATCGAGTTTAGGAGTCCTAAAAACTAGATAAAAACCAACCTAGAACTAGCTAAAACACATATAAAATATGCATCTAAACTACTCCTATATCCAAGCTATCAAATTCCCCCATGCTTAACCCTTGCTTGTCCTCAAGCAAGTTATAAATCCAAATCACACCACAGAAATGCAAGCATACATCCATCTCATAATCAAACAAACATTTCACATATAATCAAAAACCCGACCAAGACTTCCTAGCATGCATTATAACAAGCAAAGAGCAAAGATCATTCATTCATTCTAGACCTCACCAAGGTAAATTGTGTTTGCACTCAAACTCTCAAGTGTTTAAGGGTATGTGTTTCACTCAAAATCAACCATGAAAACTAGACTACCATAAGCTTGCATCAGAGTTCTAAATCTCCACCGTTGGGGATGAAAAAAATAACAAAAATCATGAGGTCTTTTTAAGGGTTGTAATGGGTTCAAGGTAAAGAGAGATTTGGAAGGGATCATATTTGGCTTGTGGTGCTAAATCCGGGATAAAGAACTAATCCTAAATCCAAAATTCAACACTTTCTTTTCTTACTTCTCCCAAACTTTCTTTTTCAACTCCATACACTCTCATTCAAGCACTTGTTTCTTTTTTTTCACTTTTTTTTTCCTTTGCCTCTTCTTCAACTCTTTTTCTTTTACACTTATGAAGATTACTAATATTTGTACTCAACTTTTTCTTGGCTTTGCAACATACTTTTCATCTTCATTTTTTCTTCACTTACACACAATAGTTTTATTTCCTCTTTTCCACCTTTTTCTTCAACCTCCCCCATACTTATACAAAACTCACACAAAACAAAAACACAACCTAAAGTCCTAAATCTCGGATGGGTCAAGCTTATTAGGCTTTGGAAAGTTATGTGGAGCTAATAAAAATAGGCTTAAAGCTCAAAAGAAATAGGGGTGTCAAAATATGGATCTTGTAAGGTAGGAAGGGAAATAATAGGCTTATAAGAAACATTGCATCAATCATTTTAATGTCATGCATTCAATCATATAAAGCAGCCTTGCAAAAGAGTCATAACGCAAGTTCTAGAGCTAGATAATTATGGTGATACACTCAATAAATAGAGAACAAATATAATCATGAAAGGCCAAAAAAAATCTCACAAGGCAAATTTTTGTCTAGAACTTAAAAATGAATCAAATACTCAAGCTATATACATGCTCAGTTCTATAATCAAGATAATCAATCAATGATCATGCTCATGTCATATAAACTTCAGCATATCATGCAAATCATGGGTTAGGACTTATACTTAGCATAGAAAAACAAGCGGTATCAAACAATGGGGAAATAAGAACCTAAATGCAATATATATACATATATATATATATATATTTTGAATTTTTTCAGATTTGTTTTTCATTTTTCAAGATTTAATCAATGCATGCAAAAATTTAAATATGACCTAACTAATGCAACTATATGCAATGCAAAAGTAATTCTCTTCCCCCATGCTTAAAACATAATTTGTCCCCAAATTATAGTAAAAAGTAAAGAGAAGAGAAATACTCACAAAGATCTAACTGTCAGGGTAGTGTGGCGGGAAACCCTGTGGTGGTGGTGGCGGTGGATACTCAGTAGGAGGAGGCATATAAGCTGGAAACTGAGGATATGGCGGGTTTGGAAAAGCGTACTGAGGATTGGACTGATATGGTGGATAGCCGTTAGAACTGCATCCATCTAATCTAGCATTGAGCAGCCTAAACTGCCTATCCTCAGACTCATCCTCCTCCTCCTCAGACTCATCCTCAGACTCATCCTCCTCCTCCTCAGATTCTTCAGATTCTTCATCCCCTTCAGCCATCACAAAATCCTCATCATTTCCCTCTTCTTCATTTGATTCTTCTTGGATTGCAACAAGAGTCTTCTTCTTACCCCGAACAGGGCCTCTCACATCACTCAAATCTAGGTCGACATCATGTACTTCAATAAACCAGTTTCCCGAGTTGTTTCCAAGCTTTACTCTCCTTTCATCAAGGAGCTTCATCACCCTCTTAGAATCCCTAATCACCCAAAAGAAAGAATTTATGTACTTGTATAAAGCACCCATCCTACTAAACATGGTGAAATCCATAGCCAAAGGTGGGATATCAACCATCCCCTGAGTAAGATCCACTCTGAAATGCTTGGCTAAATGCGTCACAATCCCTCCAATACAAATGGATCCACCCCCCTTGTTTCCAACATGAGCCAAATGGTGCATCAATATTGCACCCATGTTAAGCTTCTTCTTTTTCAGACAGGCACCCAACACAGTAACATCCTTCTTTGGGCAGTTCTTTCCACCGTCACCCCTCCCATTAAGAGTGCAGGCTATGAATCTCTGAAAGACTCTAATGGCGGGGTGAGTAATAGGAGACGTCTTTTCTTTAGTAGGCTCATAGGTGGATCTCCCTGTTATGGATTTCCAAAAAATTTTATCAGCCCATCCAGCTCCATTTTCATTCAGCACAACGTCATGGCCCGGAAAATTACAGAACCCGAACACATCATTAACCTGCTTCAATGTCGTCTTCCTCCTTGTACCTCCCAACAGAATTTACACTCCCCTTCACCTCTAAAATCTGTCTCCAAAGAGATCAAAAACTCAAGTGTTAAGCCCTTGAAATTGGGTTCACACAATTGTAAGAATTGCCCCATCCTCAGAAATGTAGCCATCTCCCGTAGAAGAGGTGACAAACTGAGGGCATCCATCAAATCCCAGTCAAGATACCTAGTAGCTTTCCACTCTCTATCCTTCAACATATCAAACCTGATTATGTGGTTAAGCTTGGTCAGACTGAAACCAAAAGTCTCTAGAGTGCTCTCTCCCTCCAGAGTAGGAGGAACCAAATGTACACCCTGACTAGCAGCTCGGGATGACGATGCACCATCAGCTCTATCTCTTTTACGACCCATAATTTCAGAAATTCAACAAGTTCCTACACAAGAACCACAAAAACAAACCAAGCACAATTTCGTTGTCCCGGCAAGGACAACCACATCAATATATGTAGAATTAAGCAACTAAATCACTCAATCACGCTCTTCCCCCACTACCTAGAATAATTAAATCAAAATTAATCCCTAATCTAGGTTAATCTCGGGTTTTTTTAACAAAAGTTCAAATAAAACACAAATTTGGGCTAGAATCATGTCATAAACAAAATTTTCTAAAGGAACTAAGCACAAATCCGAGCCTAAATGGAGAAATTTCGGATTTTTAAACTAAAATCTAGATCTAGATTTAGCATATAAAAACCGAAATTGAAGAGAGATTTGAGAAAAACATACTTGAATCCCGCTTGATTGGAGTTCCTTGCTTGATTTGGGTTGAAAATCCGAGTTTGAAGAGGCTTGAATGGAGGTTTAGAGAGGAGGGGAGCGGCGAAATAGAATGAGGAAGGAAGAAGAGGGCTCAGGGTTTTTTATTTAGGTTCGCCGAATTTGGTTAAATGCGCGGGTTACATACGGATAACGCGGCCGCGCAATTTACAACCCGCGTAGTTACCCTCAGTCGATATTGGTCGGATTGCAACCTAAATTGTGCAACCGCGCATTTAGCAAGCAACCCGCACAATTTGGCTTAAGCTGAGGTTGCTCGTTGTTGACGGGCCTTTACACTGGACAACAAATAAATTTATAAGTCAAGACCCCACTGAGTATAGGGGAGTCAGGATCGTTCCACGAGAAGCACGGTTTGTTTATCTATCGACTACTAATAATGAAAATCAAACAAAAACAAGCAAAATACTCACGACCAGCCTCGTTAACGACTTTGTTAGGGTCGTTAATGAACCTGCCTAGACTACTAACTAACACTAACGACCTAAAACAAGTTCGGTACCGAGGCTTACGAGCTCAGTAACGAATACGATCTAGGAGAATTCAAATAAAAACAAATATCTAGGACATGGGTCACCACAACATAGTCATGCATATAAACTTGTAAGAAGATAAAGATCATTCCATTAAATAGATAAATTCATCAACTTTCATTGACTAGTAAGTAAGTTAATCTACTCTCATAAATTAATTCACTCAATCACTTGTTTTGGATCTAAAGCTTGAAACTTTCGTATTTAAACAATATCAACCTTCAAGTTTCTAACTTTCTCTCTCGATCAAGTTAAGACTCAAATTACCTTGATTTTCATCTAGGTATAAACACAACAAGCAATCTCAAAAATAGATATAAGGCATCAACACATCATCTTACTCATCAAACCATGCATAACTATGCCGGGTTTAACCCCGACCCTAGATAAGAAAACTACTCACTACTCATAATTATGAAATAAACAACTTCTATACAAGAGAACATTGAAAACAAAGCAACTACTTCAAATTAATAAGAAAATATCGTCTTACAAAATTCAGAAGAAACCGAAAAACAAACAAGACCGAATCGATACTCGTGATTAACGACCTCGGCTAACTCTCGTTCCACCGTGGCTTGATCTCTATCTCCGACTCTTCTCTCTCTCTCTCTCTCTCGGCTCTTCCAAATTCATCTCCTACTTTCTCTCTACTTGCCACCCCTTTTCTAGGCTATAAAGAAGGTTATCTATACTAATAAAGCTAGAAAATAAAAAGGCTAGAAGATAAAAACTTTTCTAAAAGATAGAAACTAACTCTGAAAAGATAGAAATAAAATCTAGAAAGATAACAAGACTTAAAATGAAATATAATAACCCTAAAACTCATCAAAAACACTCTACCGACACGAAAATAAATTCTCGCACAGGATCGGTAATCATAAGATCGAACACTCGAAAAACTCTATTTCGTAGCCTCGTTAACGACCCTGCATAGCCTCGTTAACGAGCCTGAATTTGTTTTTTTTTCAATACTTCTTCTCTAAAAGCTTAACTTCGACTTCTTCATCTCGTATTCTTCCGTCCTTCACCATAGCATTCCAAATTCAGCTCCAAAAAGCACCGTTTTCTTGCTAAAACCTAAAAAAAGACACAAAACGGAGTAGCTTCCATACTTTTCACAATATATGCAAAACCATCCAAAAACACATAAAACTAACCCTAAACTTATCAAAACTAAACCTAACAAACTAAGAAAACAGACTAAAAACTATGCCAAAAAACACTAACATCAAAATACCCCATACTTAGACTTGCTTGTCCTCAAGCAATCACTAAACAATAATCAAAACCAAACAACAATACTCATCAACTATAGCCATCATCTAAAAAGCAACATCCAAACATATAGAAGAAAAACAGCAAATGATTATTAATTTCGTCACACATATATTCACCAAATAGACATAAGCAAATACAATCCAACCTCTCAAGGGCTATATGTGTTTCACTCAACTCTCAAGTGTTTAGGCTTAGAAATTCAACTCTCAACTCATCCTATATACAAAAACTCATAGTAATTGGAACTTATATCACCAAACTCTCCACCAAAGATTTGTCAAAACAAGCAAAAATCATCAAGAGAACTTAGGGGGCTCAATGAAAAACTTCATAGAAGCTTCCATTCGGCCGGGTTGTAATGGGGCTTGGTAAAGACAAATAAGGCGTGGAAAATATTTTGGTCATGTGGTGCTAATAATATCCGGGAATCAAAGACTCCTAAAAACTCACACATGTATCCAAAAACTCTCATAAAAGATAAACCAAACTCTTTCTTCATTATGCAGTTATTCTCACTCACCCAATATATCCTAGAAAGTCTCATAAAAATAACCCAAAAGAATCACTGGTTTATCTATCAAACACACATGCACTTCTTACTTCTTCTTTCTACTTCATATTTTCTTTCAGCTCGTTTTTTTTCCTTTTTCTCACTGCCTCGTTAACGAGCCAATCATGGTCGTTACCGAGCTTCACCGTGTACTCATCCTCTTTCTCTCTTTTGTGCATCTTTTACTATCAAGTGATCTTTCTTTTATAAACAATTTAAGCAACAGACTTCCAATCTACCCTTCCCAACAATCCCTCAAATTTCAAACCAAACATAACATTGCACTCCTTTCTTTTTACACTCAACAAAACAATCCTTTCCAAACTAAGTCCTAATCCCCGAATAGGGTCAAGCTTATCTCGGCTAGGGAAAATTTTTTGTGGAGCTACAAATAAAAGGCTTCAGGCTCAAATTAGTTGTCTAAAAGAAGGATCATGTAAGGGTGGATAGGGATTAATAGGGCTTATGAAAAAGTTCTCTATCATCTGATTTCCACAAGTAATGAACTATAAATCTCATATAGGTCTCATGTAATAGATAACCATCACAATTCCAGGAGATAATATGCATATAGAGAGTAAATCACACAAGAAAAGAAGAGGAAAAATTTTATGTTCTCCCTATAAGGCCAAAAACAACTCACAAGCCAAATTTTTTTGTCGGATTGCATCACTTATGCTATAAAGTATACGTGCTCAATTTCATCAAATGCTATTCCTTCCTAAAAACAACTTTAAAAACAAGAATCCGGCTATACTATCAAAGACATGCTTGCGAGGAATTATATGATTGTTAGCAATTAACTATCATAGAACATAAGAAAGGGATATCTATCAATTTTTTTTAAAAAAATTTCCATGGAATAAAGAACTACTCAAAACACATAAAACACATAAGGTAAAACACAAGACAACAAATTTTTCTACTTTCTCCCACCCCATACTTAAAATTACAGTGTCGCCACTATAAGAAAAATAAGAAGGAAAGAAATAGAAAAGAAAAAGAAAAGAAAACAAGAAAAGAGAAAACAAAAAAACTTACAAAGTCATGAAGCATAAAACAAGAAAAACTTCTTCAAGCTGAATCAACGGTTTGGTGGAGGAAAGTAATGCTCGAAGTTTCCCATGAAGTCATACATCTTCCTCCAGCACTCTGCATCATCCACCTCTCTCTGGCGATGCCTCTTATCCTCAAGTGTCGTGCGAGCGGAATAGACACTCTCCCATCTATCCATCCTCCTATGAATATGGTTCTGTTGAAGGTGAAGCTGTTGCATCTGAGCAGAAAGATCGTCAGCCCATGGAGGTGGGATACTTGATCTAGTGTACTCGGGCTGAGGAGGTGGTTGGTAGTGAGGCCGGAAGTGGTCTTGGTAAGGCACCGGGTTGTATGGCATGATTCCATAAGAATGAGGGTCGATAGGAGGCTGCGGGGGGTCGGTAGATGCTCTCGGCGGGTCGTTATCGAAGTTGTGGGCCTCGGTAGGAGCATCGTTAGAAGCCTCGAAGTGGTCGTTAACGACCCTGGTGGGCTCGTTAACAAAGACATTGGTGCCCAGAATTTCTGTATCGAGGTCTTCGTCCTCGAGGTGGAGGCGCAGGTCGTCTATCCGGTGGAGGCGCTGCATATCTTGGATGTGGATTTTGATTGCCCCACATCTGATAGTTATTCGACCTGTCAAAATTACTAGGCTGGTTCCTGTATGGGCCTCTCGTGTAATTCACTTCAGCAATTGTCTCAGCGGCTCTTACCTGCTCTATGTTAGTGCAAGCAGAAGTACTATGGGTAGAAGAGCCACACTCTTCACAGGATTGAGAGGACTTCAGAAAACTTACCTGCTTCTTCAGGCGACTAACCTCGTCTTGTAGAAATTGACTTTTAACATCTGGGTCAACCTCTTCTCGGTTAGGCACGTAGAGACGCTTCTAGGGCTGGGGAGTTTGTTGGGTTCCATACATGGCATCATAATTGGACAGCTTATCTAGCAATTCCCATGCAGCCGTAGGGTCCATCTCTATAAAACCGTACGCTGTATGCGTGTTGATGCGGTTCTTGGTCTCGGCGTTGATACCCTGGAAAAAGATTTCTTGAAGAACATATAAAGGTTGCCCATGAGTGGGGCACTGTCTAAGCATCTCTTTAAATCTTTCCCACGTTTCAACAAAAGTGTCATTAGGCAGCTGGTGATAGGAGATGATGTGCTTCCTCAGCTCCGTTGTCTTGGCAGGAGGGAAGAATTTTGTAAGAAATTGATCATACAAGTTCTTCCAAGTCTTGATAGATTTAGGAGGTAAGCTCTCCAACCAACTCAGGGCCTTTCCAGCAAGAGACCACCTGAAAGCTTTTAACAGAACATATTCAAGTGAAACACCTTCAGCAGCTATGGTGTCACATAAGTCAAGAAAATTTCTAATATGTTCCATAGGGCACTCAATAGGTTTCCCTTCAAACTGAGCCCGCTTAATCAAGGATATAAATTGAGACTTAATCTCAAAGGGTTTCTCTATCTCCGGAAGCACAATTGGGGATTCTGGCATCCTCAGTTCCGGATGCATGTATTGTTAGGCGTTCAGCTCTTCTTGTAGACGAGCATTGTTAGCTCGTTGACGCTCGGCCTGAGCATCATCGTCTTCTTTCTTGGTTTTCAATGCCTCCATTTGGTTTTGGAGGATTTACAACTGACGATCCATCTCTTCAGGTGTGGCCATGGCTCGGTTCTCTCAGTGTCTTCGGTGCAGGGAACGTTCAGGTTCTGAATAATAACCAGCGTTGTCAAATTCGAGCCTTCGACGTCCTATCGGCATACGTTGAGAAAACAGACAAAGAAAACAAAAATTAAAAACAAAAACGGGGTCGGGCTATTCCCAGACCCACAGATAAACAAACAAACTCGTTGCTTCCCCGACAATGGTGCCAATTTGTTAACGGGCCTTTACTTTGGACAACAAATAAATTTATAAGTCAAGACCCTGCTGAGTATAAGGGAGTCAGGATCATTCCACGAGAAGCATGGTTTGTTTATCTATCGACTACTAATAATGAAAATCAAACAAAAACAAGCAAAATACTCACGGCCAGCCTCGTTAACGACTTTGTCAGGGTCGTTAACGATCCTGCGTAGACTACTAACTAACACTAATGACCTAAAACAAGTTCGGTACCGAGGCTTACGAGCTCAGTAACGAATTACCTTTCTCTCTCGATCAAGTTAAGACTCAAATTACCTTGATTTTCATCTAGGTATAAACATAACAAGCAATCTCAAAAATAGATATAAGGCATCAACACATCATCTTACTCATCAAACCATGCATAACTATGCCGGGTTTATCTCCGACCCTGGATAAGAAAACTACTCACTACTCATAATTATGAAATAAACAACTTCTATAAAAGAGAACATTGAAAACAAAACAACTACTTTCAAATTAATAAGAAAATATCGTCTTACAAAATTCAGAAGAAACCGAAAAACAAACAAGACCGAATCGAAACTCGTGATTAACGACCTCGGCTAACTCTCGTTCCACCGTGGCTTGATCTCTATCTCCGACTCTTCTCTCTCTCTCTGCTCTTCCAAATTCGTCTCCTACTTTCTCTCTACTTGCCACCCCTTCTCTAGGCTATAAAGAAGGGTATTTATACTAATAAAGCTAGAAAATAAAAAGGTTAGAAGATAAAAAGTTTCCTAAAAGATAGAAACTAACTCTAAAAAGATAGAAATAAAATCTAGAAAGATAACAAGACTTAAAATGAAATATAATAACCCTAAAACTCATCAAAAACACTCTACCGACACGGAAATAAATTCCCGCACAGGATCGGTAATCATAAGATCGAACACTCGAAAAACTCTATCTCGTAGCCTCGTTAACGACCTTGCATAGCCTCGTTAACGACACTGGATTTGGTTTTTTTTTCAACACTTCTTCTCTAAAAGCTTAAATTTGACTTCTTCATCTCGTATTCTTCCGTCCTTCACCATAGCATTCCAAATTCAGCTCCAAAAAGCACCGTTTCCTTGCTAAAACCTACAAAAAGACACAAAACGGAGTAGCTTCCATACTTTTCACAAAATATACAAAACCATCCAAAAACACACAAAATTAACCATAAACTTATCAAAACTAAACCTAACAAACTAAGAAAACAGACTAAAAACTATACCAAAGACACTAACATCACTCCGGTTAGGGCCTAATTGCTTGGCCACTCTTTTAGTCCCTAATCCGAGATTTTAGCTACTGTTAAAAGTACTTGGACATGTTTTCCAATGCTTTCTCGATCTATTTGTAGGTTTGAGGATTATTTCTACCAATACTAATCAAAAACTAAAAACGAAAAGCAAAAACTTAAAAACACAAAAAAAATCAAAGCAAAACTAAACTAAACCTTGGGTTGCCTCCCAAGAAGCGCTTGTTTAACGTCATTAGCTTGACGTAAAAAGGATATTAAGGCTCTTGCTCCGGCTCTTGTAGAGTCGTTTCTTCCAAGGTGGCATTGTTGAATCCTTCATAGTATGGCTTCAGCCTCTGACCATTCACTTTAAAGACGGAATGAGTAGCCCGGTCATAGATGTCAACAACGCCATGTGGATATACACGTTCCACCACAAAAGGGCCTCTCCATCTTGATCTTAATTTTCCATGAAACAACTTGAGGTGGAATTGAATCAAAAGTACTTTGTCCCCAACTTTGAAATTCTTCCTCCATATATGCTTGTCATGCCACGCCTTTGTCTTTCCTTTGTATATTACTGCATTGTCATAAGACTCAAGCCTAATTTCTTCCAATTCTTGGAGTTGAGTTTCCTAAATTCTCCCACCTCATTTGCTTGCATGTTGCACTTCTTGACTGCCCAGTATGCTTTGTGTTGAATTTCCACCGGTAGGTGACATGCTTTACCAAACACCAAACTAAATGGTGACATCCCAATTGGCGTTTTAAAATCATCCATGTATGCCTAGAGTGCATCATCAAACCTAACACTCCAGTCTTTTCGGTTTGGTGCCACAGTCTTCTCCAGAATAGACTTAATTTCCTTGTGAGACACCTCTCCCTGGCCATTCGTCTGAGGGTGGTATGCTATAGAGACCTTGTGTGTGACATGATATTTTTTCAATAATACACTCACCATCCTATTACAGAAGTGGGATCCCTTGTCACTAACTAGAGCTCTAGGGACTCCAACTCTAGTCAAAATGTTGGTCTTCAAGAAACCTATCACCACTTTAGAATCCTCAGTTCTGGTGGCCTTCGCTTCCACCCATTTGGAAACGTATTCCACCGCAAGCAAGATATAATAATTCCCAAGAGAATTAGGAAATGGACCCATAAAGTCAATGCCCCATACATCAAAAATTTCATAGAAAATAATCGGAGATTGACGCATCTCATTCTTTTGGGATATATTCCCAACTCTTTGACATCGGGCACAGGATTTACAAAAGCCATGAGCATCCCTAAAAATGCTTGGCCAGTAAAATCCTGCATCCAATACCTTTCTAGCTGTTTTGTTAGAACTAAAATGGCCCCCACATGCATAATTATGACAAAAGGTTAAGAAAGAAGTTACCTCATTATTCGGGATACATCGTCGGATTACCTGATCAGCGCAATGCTTCCATAAATATGGATCATCCCAGATGTAGTATCTTGCTTCACTTCTTAACTTGTCCTTTTGAGCTTTTGTGAACGTTGGTGGAAACTCACCCATAACCAGGAAATTGACCAAGTGTGCATACCAAGGTTTTACAACCGTAATAGCAAACAAGGTATCATCAAGAAATTCCTCCTAAATAGGTGAACTCTTTGGGCTACTTTGTTCTTCCATCACCAGATGACTCAAATGATCAGCAACCACATTTTCAGCCCCCTTTTTGTCCTTGATCTCAATGTTGAACTCACTCAACAAAAAGATCCACCTGATTAACCTGGGCTTGGCCTCCTTTTTCGTCAACAGATAGCGGAGTGCTGCATGATATGTGTAGATAATCACTTTTGTTCACATTAAGTAAGAGAGAAATTTCTCCAATCTAAACACAACTTCCAGGAGCTCCTTCTCTGTGGTGTAGTAGTTCCTCTAAGCCTCATTTAATGTCATAGAGGCATAGTGAATCACATGAGATGCCCTGCCCTTCTTTTGTCCCAAAACAGCCCCCACTGCATAGTCACTAGCATCACACATGATCTCAAAGGGAAGAGACCAATCTGGGGCTTGAATAATGGGAGCTGTGGTGAGCCAGAGTTTTAGCTCATCAAACGCCGTCTTGCAAGCCTCACCGAACTCAAAATCTGCTTCTTTCTTCAACAACTCACATAAGGGAGAGGCAATTTTTGAGAAGTCTCTAATAAACCTACGATAAAACCGTGCATGGCCTAAAAAAGAACGCACTTCACGCACATTAGTAGGATAAGGAAAATATTGAATTACTTCAACCTTAGCCTTATCGACCTCAATACCCCTAGAAGACACAACATGACCTAATACTATACCTTGTTCTACCATAAAATGACATTTTTCATAATTAAGAACAAGATTAGTATCTTCATATCGTTTAAGCACAAGTGTCAAGTGAGTTAAGCATGAATCAAAATCATCCCCATGGATTGTGATATCATCCATAAATACCTCAATAAATTTCTCTATGTACTCAGAAAAGATACTAACCATACACCATTAGAATGTAGCTGGGGCGTTGCACAGTCCAAAAGGCATCCTTCGGTAAGTAAAGGTGCCAAAAGGACAAGTGAACGTTGTCGTCTCCTGATCCTCTGGTGCTATGGCTACCTGAAAATATCTAGAATACCCATCCAAGAAACAAAAGAATGAATGACCGGCAAGTCGTTCCAGCATTTGGTCAATGAAAGGTAATGGGAAATGGTCCTTTCGGGTTACTGCATTAAGCTTACGATAGTCAATACAAACTCACCACCTGGTTTGAACTCTAGTGGGAATGAGATCGCCCTTGTGATTCTCAACCACTGTGATGCCACCTTTTTTAGGGACAACCTGAGTTGGGCTGACCCATTTACTATCAGAATTTGGAAAGATCATACCTGCCTGAAGGAGCTTCAACACCTCCTTCTTTACCACCGCCATCATTGGGGGATTCAACCTTCTCTAGGGCTGTCTAGAACCTGTAGCTTCATCTTCCAATAGAATCCGATGCATACATGTCGAGGGATTAATCCCTTTAATGTCTGCAATGGTCCATCCTATGGCCGTCTTATGCTCCCTCAAAACTGCCACCAGTCTTCCTTCTAGCTCCTTGGTGAGCTTGTTGGATATAATTACCGGTAAAGTGTCCCCATCACCTAAGAAGGCATACTTGAGATGGTCTGGAAGTTGCTTCAATTCTACCACCGTTGCCTGCACAATAGATGGCAAAACCTTCTTGCTCGACAAGGTTAGTGGCATGGGCTTTGAGCCCGGTGGCATAAGTGGACGCTCAAAGTGAGCATTCAACTCAGCCACCACTTCATGCAGGTCAGTTCTTAAATTCAAATCTGAAGTATCATTCATAATAGCATTTTCCAAGGTGGATCTCAAAGCTTTAGATTCATGCATATTGAAGAATTCCTGAGCAAGTGGTTCTACAACATCTATTAAGCACAAAAAGGAATCTTCAGGAGGGTATTTCATTGCATCATAGATATTGTACTCTACCCTTTCCCCATGGAATTCCATAGTCAAAGAACCACTAGAAACATCTATTTTTGTCTTAGTTGTTTTTAAAAGAGGTCTACCTAGAAAAATAGGTACATCATTCTTATCATGGTCCATATCTAAGTATCAACCATAAACATAGATATCAGCAGGAAATATCAGAGTATCAACCATAACAAGCACATCTTCAACTATTCCTCTAGGGTAAGCATTTGATCTATCAGCTAGTTGTATTACAACGCCAATTTCTTGCAGAGGACCCAATTCAAGCATTTTATACACCGAGTAAGGCAAAACATTTATTGAAGCACCTAGATCTAGCATAGCTTTGTCAATTTTTTGTTTCACCAATTATGCAGGGAATAGTGAACATGCCAAGGTCACCACATTTCTGAGGCATGCGCCTTTGAAACACAATAGACACATGTTCACTCACAGAGATTTTCTGTTTCCCTTTAAGCTTTTTGGTTCTTTTTATGGTGCACAATTCCTTCAAAAACTTAGCATATCTAGGAATGCTCTTAATCAAGTTAAGGAATGTTTACCTCACATTTGCTGAATGTCTCAAACAATTCCTTGCCATTCTCTAGCTTCCGGGTCTCTTTTAATGCTTCTGGAAAGGGTGGAAAAGGTACATAGGCCTTCAGAGGTGTTTCAGACGAATCGTTGTCATCCCCAGATTGCTCGGGTTGGCCCCCGATTACACGGCCGCACTTTTAGCAGGCAACCCGCGCAATCCTGACTGAGAAGGAAAAGCGCGGTTTGCCAATTGCTTGGCCGCGCATTTAGTAGGCAGGCCGCGCAATTCGTCTTTGGACGAATTACGTGGACTGGCATTTGAAATTTTGATTTCCTCCTCAGTTACGTCCTTGGCTTCTTCTTCCACTCCCCTCTCGGATGATGTGTGCCCGTCCCTGGGCTCTACTTGAATCTCTCACCCGCTCCTTAACGTGATAGCATTCATGTTCTGTTTTGGGTTAAGCTCGGTCTGAGAAGGTAGCTTACTTGAATCTCTAGCTTCCAGCTTGCCTACAACGTTGGCAATTTGACTGACTTGAGTCTCTAAATTGTGGATGCTAGACTTGGTCTCTTGTTGAAATTGGCTCATTGAGCCTTGCATTGTAGTCACAGTTTATGCAAGAGTCCGAATCATATCTTCAATAGACATAGCATTCTGCTTGGCTCCTTGAGGACGGGGTTGAAAAGATGGCCTGTAAGGAGCTTGGCCACCCTGTTGATTGAACTGTTGATTGTTTGAATTTTCGTACCTCAGGTTAGGATGATCCCTCCAACCAGGATTGTAAGTGTTGGAGAAGGGGTCATATCATGGCCTAGGTGGTCCATAGCCTCCCAATGCATTCACCTCAGGCCATGCATTTACCTGTTGTCTTTCACCTTGATGTAAAAGTTGCCTCATCATTGTCTTTAGCTCAGTGACTTTGTCTTGGATTCTTGAAGTAGCCACCACAGAATTTGCAGCTTTCGAGCTAGTCTCTTTTCTGATCTGTCTTGTGCCCTCAGACAGTGTTGTAAATAGTTCAAATGCATCAGTAGGAGTCTTATTGAGAATATTGCCTTGACATGCTGCATTCACCATTCTTCTCTCATCATCCAAGAGGCCATTAAATAAGTATAAAATCAAGTGTTGATCAGTGTAGCCATGGAAAGCACAACTTGCTATCAACCTCTTGAATCCTCATAATATTCATACAAGGTGTCATTAGCTTCTTGTTCGATGTTGCTAATCCTCTTCTTCAGATCATTGAGCTTTGTAGCAAGGAAGTACTTTTCTAGAAAAGTTTGCTTCATTTGTGCCCATGTATCAATACTTCCCGGAGCCTGATCTAGAAAAGTAAACTTTTCTAGAAAAGTAAAACCAATCTTTAGCCTGATCCTTGAGAGAAAAAGGAAAGGCTCTCAGTGCAATTTGATCATGAGTCACATCAGCGGGTTTCATGCTTGAGCACACAACATGAAATTCAGAAAGAGGCTTGTTGGGATCCTCACCACTATGCCCATGGAATGAAGGCAGAACGTGAATCAACCCAGATTTCAGCTCGAACTTGACTCCTTCAGCAAGAGCAGAAAATTGCACCGCCAATGCTTGTTGTGCCAAATTTGGTGCAGTCAACTGTCTCAACGTTTGGTCAGCCATCTCAATAGATTCAGCAGATTCAGATTCAGATTCTTCAAGAAAGAATGGTAGAGCCCGAAAGTGATTCCGGATTTCCTTCCTTACCTTGATGAGTGTCCAGTCAATATCTAGATCAAAAAGCAGAGGAGAGGAGTTAGTAGCACGGGTATGAACCATATACTAGGTTCACACCAAAAACAGCACAAAAGTAAGGACAAAAATAGCGACGAGTCCCCGGCAACGGTGCCAAATTTGGAGAGGTATTTTTAGTGGTCGTTAATACCTATCAAAGAAACCTTAGCTTTACCAACTCAGTAGAGCGGCAAATAAGGGTTGATCCCACAAGGACTCGTGTATTTGTGCAATTACTTGGATGCCAAGTAACCAAAGAAGGGGGGTTTTTATAAATGATTATCTAAACTACTATCCAGAAATCAAAGTAAATATAAATGCAAAAGATGATTTAAATCAATAAGAGACAAGCGTGTTTAACTAGTTAAATCCATCATAATATTGCTTTGTTGATCATTGATTTTCTTGATTTTCTTCTCACTTGAATAATCTATTGTGGATTATGACCCTACTAAGGATTAAAACCCAAACTTTAGATTTATTTGATAGAACTACCAGTCTAACAACCCTAATTATCTAACAACCTAGAAGACCTTCTAGATTCAATTAAACAACAACATAACGATTCAAGTTATCAATAGAAACAAACACTTAGAGCAACCAGACATCTAAGTGACTTGTGAATTTATTCCCTTCTTCAACCAACTAGTCCAACTGGTACTAATTGATTAAAGTATACTCTTGATCAAATATAACTCCGACCGGTAATTAATCAGATTCAGTTATAACTAGAAATTCAATTATGTAGCTAATCTAACAAAACCCTAGTTAGATTCAATTAAGCACATGGAATAAACTCTATTCAAGTTTGTTGAGAATCAATCAAACCTCACAACTATGTGCAAATCATGACTTCAATAACTAGCCAAACACAATAAAGTTAGCAATGCATAATTGAATTGAAAACAAACTTACAAGAGTTTCAAAGTTGCTCTCTTGAGAGAAAAATCTAGCCTCCAAAAGTCTGATAAAAGTTCTCATAAAAATAAACTAACAAAAGCTTATATATGTCTTTCAAAACAATCCTCAAAAACCCTATCACTAAGCATAATCTCGGAAAAGATATAATTCTAGGCCCAAAAGTCAAGCCCACAAGTCGTTGGCTCATTGTTGCGTGAGATCCCAGATTGTGCGATTTAGCCTTTGAATTGAGCGGCCGAGCAATTTGCAACCCGCGCAATCTGCTTTCAGTTGGAATTGCTCGGGTTGCTCACCGAGTTGCAACCGACGCTTTTGCTCCTCTTTTGGTCTTCACTTTTACGTCTTCAAGCTCCTTTGTACCACCTCCTAGCTTCCTTTAACTCGTTAGCTTCCTTTAACTCGTCTACCACCACCCTGGTCTACTAAGACTCATCCCGCTATTGCTCATAAACCTAAAAACCTGCAAAACCGAGCAAACAAGCGCAATCTACCTGACAACACCAAGTCCTAAAAACTAGATTAAAACCAACCTAGAAACTAGCTAAAACACATATAAAACATGCATCTAAGCTACTCCTATGCGCAAGCTATCACCGAGCGTGCTTGAATTGGTGCCTATGCAATTCAATGAAGATCTTCTTTCTAAATTTGAGAATTCGTGCCATGTCCTTTTGTTCTTTACCAATGTCGCCTTGAGGACAAGTCGAATTCAAGTGGGGGAGAATGATACAAATCAAGCGAGGATCCAAACGAATGATTCGTTGAAGACGCATGAAGGCCAAAGACCAAGACCGTTACTAAGGTCCCGATCATTTAAGTTTAAGAAGGTGTTCATGGATCTGATATTATCTCTTAAAAATATCCATCCATTGTGTTCAAGGCCTCCAAGAAAGAGAATTACTTGTCAAGATCGGGCCAAAACAAGACCGAATTGTCATCATCGAGCAATCGAGGAGATAATTCTGTATGAACCCACTTCTTAAATCAATTTTTGAAAAGAAATTAGCACCATGCAATTCATCAAGCATATCATCTAGTCTAGGAATGGGATGGCGATACTTAACTATTATTTGGTTGATCGCCCTGCAATCAACACACATTCTCCAAGTGCCATCCTTCTTTGGCACCAATATCACCGGAACCGCGCATGGACTGAGTGATTCACGAACATAGCCTTTTTCCATGAGGTCTTGCACTTGTCTTTGAAGCTCATTAGTTTCCTCTGGACTTGCTCTATATGCTGCACGGTTTGGTAAAGAAGCTCCAAGCACCAAATTAATTTGATGCTCAATGCCTCTTATTGGTGGAAGGCCTTGTGGCACCTCTTCAGGAATAACATCTTCAAATTCTTATAAAAGATCCTAAATACACTTTGGAAGATGAGAGATGTCTTGATTTAGAATTAGTATTTCTTTCCTCATAAGAAGTAAACAAAAAGAAGTAGGGACAGAAGTACTAGACTGTGCTATTAGAGAAAGATTTTTGACACTGCCTTTTAAGCCGATTTTTAGCTCCTTTTGCAGGTGTTCTTCTTCCTGTTTTGTAGCTCTCTGAATTTCTGAATTGCTCCCAAAATTTGAGCCAAAACGCCCGAGTGGTTTGGGAGATAGCCCCGTTTTCGTCTCAACTTCATTCCTAGAAGTATGGCTCGACACTTTTGTCCCATTCAGTAGCTCCACTTGTTCTTGATGTTGGCCTAAAATTTGAGCCAGAACGCCCGGGTGAAGACTGGGAAACGCCGGTCTTGTTTGTGGCTGCGTCGGGCGCCGAGTGGTGCGCCGCAGCCTTGGCGTTTGCATCGGCCTCCTCTTTTTCTTCCTTGGCACGCCTTAGTGCCCTAGCTTGATCTGTTCGTACCTGGTCCTATAAAACTTGTTGGTGCGACAATGGTAGAAGAGAAACTATCCTCCCTTCATAGTTAAACGAATAGGTATTAAGCATGCCAACATAAATAACTCTCCTATCGAATAACTATGGCCTTTCTAACAAGATATGAGTGCATTCCATGTTTACGACGTCACACATGATATCATCAACATAATTACCAATGGAAACACGAACTAAGCATTGATGAGTAACAAGCTTAGGACTATCTGAATCATTTATGCCATTGAGACCATAACTAGTAGCCCTAGGTTGAGTTTTTAATTGTAAGTGATCAACTACTTTAGCATTAATAATGTTAGAGCAGCTACCACTATCAATTATCATGCATAAAACTTCTTCACAGTACACTTAGTATGAAAATATTTTCCCTTTGATCCAGCCTAGGTGTTTCTTGTAAAGTAAGAGTACGCATGGTTACCAAGGTTAAAGGTTGTTCGGTGCAATCAAGTTCTATGGCCTCCACGTCCTCCTCTTCCAATACTCTCCTCCACTTGATTTGGAGGTATTTCTTCATCACTCACATAACCACCATTAGTGGTAAGGAGCACTTGCTATTAGTTTGGACAATCCTTAGCATAATGACCTCGTCCTTGGCATTTGTAACAAAGTTTGTCACGTGTCCTTTGCTATGTTTGAGGTGCATTTGTGGGACGTCTAGGGCCTTGTGTACCTGATTTAGGTGAGCTAAAAGCTCCCTTTTGTTGCATAGAAGGGTTAGAAGCATAAGAATTGGAATTTGAACTAGAGTTAGGAGTATACCTTTTGGGCGCAATCCATGCTTCTTTCTTCTTCCTTTGATGTTGCTCATAGAGTAGCTGGGCTGAATGCACTAATGCATTGAGATCCTTGATTTTTTGAATCTCAAGTGTGTCTTTAATAGCTTAATTTAGTCCAACCAGGAATTGGGTCCTTAAAGACCTCTGAGAATGGTGAATTCCAGCCTTGAAGCTCAAATCTTCAAGTTCATTGAAGTACTGCGTTGGTGACTTGGTTCCTTGTTTGCATGTGACAACTTTAAGCCTCATGTTCTCGGTGTGTTCTTTTGGCACATACTTCTTTCTCATGACAAACTTCAGTTGGCCCCAAGTTTCAATCGGTGTCAAGGCCTTTCGAGCTCTATCTTCCTTCATTATGAACCACCAATTTCTAGTGGTTCCAACAAAGTGAATAACAACAACAACAACTTTCTCCCATTCTTCATAGATCGAAACGTGGTAAATATATATAAACCGAAAGACGTAGGTACAAAACACGCTTGACCATAAAAATTCAAGGTGGAAAACTACAACCCCATCCCGAATACGCAGATCCGGTACAAAAATGCCCTACGGGACTAACAAATACGGGTCTAAAACCCTATCCCAAAAGTATAGACAAAAGCCTATATATGTACACAAAAACTGAGTACCTCGGCAGCCCCCTCACTAGCCAAAAGGCCTAACAAGCAACCAATAACCGGGGGGCACGACGCCACACCCCACACATCAAACACCTCCAACAAAAGCCACAAGGCTCGTAAGGACCACCTACCATCAACCCAAACACAAAAACACCCTCGAAAGGGGATATGGGCGTTCAGCAAACTAGGCCAAAAAAGGTCTAAAGCAAAGTAAACAAGAGCACCCGAGGTTACTAACCTCAAAGGCCAAGTCTTCTACGAAGGGCTTCTCCTCTTCTCCCTTCAAACTTGCAAGTGACTTCCATTCTTCTTTTGCATTCTAACATGATTTCTTGGGCACATGAGTCAACATTCGGTACAACTCCATCATGTATGACTTCGTTCCTTAGCTTCCATGTGTAGTACACAACACCAAGGAAAGCCAAGAGCTTTGTCTTAAAAAGAGAGCTATCCCTCCCGGGTGAGTTTGCAAACCATTCCACCCAATCTCTTATAGTCTCCTTATGGGTAAAGATCCCTACCCACCTCCAAGTTTTTTCCATAACTCCTAGCACAAAAGGGCACGACCCCCAAAGGTGGTCAACGGTTTCGGGGTGTGTGTTACATAAGGGGCATAAATTGTGGCTAACACGTCCCCAAGCATAGAGGCGCTCCATGGTGGGAAGACGACCTCTATATGCTAACCAAAGGCGGAAACTCCACGTTCTTGCTCGAACCACCCCACAAACAATCTCACACCAACTCTCCCTTTCTCCTTTATCCCTCAAGACCTCATAAAGAGCCTTAGTGTCAAGACCCCCACTTGGCCTAGTAATGTCTAGGATGTCTACCTCCACCTCTTGATTCTCATCCTCCAACAACACTCTTCTCATAACCTCACGGGTTTTAAGCAAATTCCTCCATACCCAAGAATCGGTATTCATCTTCCTCACACTCCAAAACTCGGCTCTCCTAGTATGGTTATCTTCAACCCACATTGTCCACAAGTTTCTATTCCCGGTAATCACATCATGTCCTAACCGGAAGAAAATCGAGGTGTTCCAAGCTCCCACCTCTTTTATATTAAGCCCACCCTCCTCATAAGGCTTACACACAACCTCCCAAGCGACTAAAGCCTTGCGCCCCTCCAACCTTCCCGACCATAGGTAGCTCCTACAAAGGCTTTCAATCCTCCCAATAATCCCTTTAGGTAGAAGCACCAATTGAGCCCAAAAAGAGAGCACTCCCCCAACCACACATCTAACAATTTCCGCTCTCCCGACATAAGAAAGTGTGGGCACGCTACACCGTTGGAGGATCGTGGTAATTTTATTAAGAAGAGGCCCATAATCCGAGTCTTTATCTTTTTTGTGTGAAGAGGAAGCCCAAGATACCTTACCGGGAAACTCCCCAAAGGAAACCCAAGATCTCTCGCCACCCGCTCCCTCTCTCCCTCCAACACTCCCCCAAAAAAGAGATGGGTTTTTGTGGAACTAAGAACAAGCCCAGATTCCTCTCCAAACTCCCTCAAGCATTTTGTAACAATATTCAAAGAACCTCCCAACGGTTTACAAAAGACCAAAAGATCATCCGCAAAGGCTAAGTTTATGATACCTAGTCTCTTACATTTTGGGTGGAAAAAGAAACCCCCGGTGCTACTAGAACTCTTAAGCCTCCTACTTAAAACCTCCATGGCTAAGACAAAGAGGAACAGAGAGAGAGGGTCCCCTTGTCTTATCCCTCTTTTCCCCTCAAAGAAGCCTTTAGCCTCCCCATTCACCAAAATAGAAAATCGAGGTGTAGAAACACATACCATGATGAGGCGAATCAAATGTGGAGGGAAGTTGAGGTAGGCTAGCGTCCTCTCCAAGAAACCCCAATCCAAGCAATCATAGGCTTTAAGCAAGTCCGCCTTGATCACACACCTCTTCGAGACATCCCGATCCTCATAATTTGCAACTATCTCTTGCGCCACCGCCACATTATGGGCTAGGAGACGCCCCGGTACAAAGGCCCCTTGGTTCAAGCCTACAATCTTTCCAAGCAAAGGTCGTATCTTCTCCACCATGATTTTTGATACGGCCTTTTGGAACACATTACAACAAGCAATTGGCCTAAACTCCTTAACCATGAAAGGCTCTTCTACTTTCGGTACCAAGCTAACAAAAGTGTTATTCCAAAACCGGAGCAAATGTCCCGAGCTAAAAAACTCTCGGACCGCCGCTATAACACCCCCCTTGATAGTCTCCCAACACACCTTATAGAAATGACTCCCAAACCCATCCGGTCCGGGGGACTTGTTCACACCTATCTTGAAGAAGGCAATACGTATCTCCTCCTCCGTAGGGATAAAGTTAAGGTCTGCCACATCCTCCCCTTCTAGTGTAGGCCCACTTAATCCCTCAAACCCCCTCAGTTGACTCAATCCCGAGGTGCCAAAAAGGTTTTCAAAGTGACCCACAACCTCCTTGGTGATATTTTCCTCCCCTTCCACCTCTTGTCCCTCTTCATTCTTAAGCATGTGTAGTGTCTTGTTTACTTTCCTTGCCTTGATTCTATTAAAGAAAATAGACGACGTTTCTTCTCCAAACGAGAGCCAATCCATCTTTGCTCGTTGTTTGGTGGCACTAGTAAGCTTGCTCAAGTTACTCTCCAACTCAAGCTTTGCTTTCTTAACCTCTTCTTGTTTCTCCTCATTTGCTAAGTCCTCATTCAAGACCAAGTGTGCTTGATTAAGCTTTTCCACATTATCCTCCACTAATCCTTCAAGGGCCCTATGCTTGGATCTCAACCACCCCTTTAGCTCCCCCTTCACCTTTTGCAACTTTGTCATAAGTACAAATTGAGCCGTTCCTTCCACCCGGATATTCCATGCCCTTTCAACTACATTACTAAACTCCTCCTCCTCCGTCCAAAAGTTGTAGAACCGGAAAGGGTACTTTCTTCCTACAAGGGAAGGGTTGGCAAAAACGAGACCCGACGAATGGTCGGAAAGCCACGGATCCCCAAAGAAGGCATACGCCAGACTGAAATCCCTCTTCCACGCCTCATTAACAAGCACTCGGTCAATCTTAGTAGCCACCCTTTGTCTACCCAATTGTTCATTAGACCAAGTGAACTTTGCCCCGGAGAAGGCCAAATCCTCAAGTAAGCAACGATCTAACACTCCCGCAAGCTCCGTTGGCTCCCCTTCACTTCTCCTTTGAAGGGAAAATTTTTCACTCGAGTTGAGGATACAATTCACATCTCCAAGCACTATCCACGATTCGTTCATGTACAAGGCAATGTTTCTCAAGCAATCCCACAAGAACCTTCTCTCCGTACTATTGTTTGAAGCATAGACGAAAGTAGCAAAAAATTTCTCATGAGAATTCCTACAGCCCACTTTGCAATGTATTGCTTGCTCGGTATTTACAAGCACTTCGACCTTCAAGACCAAGGGATCCCAAACCACTCTCATTCTGCTCCTTTCCCCCGTACCCGTATCTGTACAAAACATCCAATCCTTAAGCAAAGACCAAGCTAACTCCCTTTCCTTCGTCCGCAACGTCTTTGTCTCTAGCAACCCAAAGAGACTTATTTTATTTTTCATGGCGAATTTATTCACCATGCTTATTTTAGGGGCACCATTAACACCCCTAACATTCCAAGCTCCTATTCTCACATCAACCATAAGCACCATTCTTAGGGCTACTACAACCCTCTTCCAAATTCAACCGTCTTGCTAAGTAATCTCTCGCCCCCAACTTGTCTTTGCCTCCCGAGAACAAGAATTTAGTCAAGCTAAAACCTTGGCTGGTGCTTTTCATCTTAGGATTCAACTCCATTAATCTCCCACTACTTGACATTAAACCCTTACCAAACTTGGCCCTCAACCCCAAGACAACCTTATTCCGCCCTCTCAAAGGCGTCACCATAGTTGCTTCTTTCGCCAAACCAGCCTTCTCCTCATGATTATGCATAAGCAAAATTTTAGCAACATCCCGATCTAACCCAGCCTCAACAAGCTCATGATCCATGGCACTTGCATGATTGTTCAGCTCAGCTATACATTCAAGCATTCCCTCATTCAGCTCAGCCCCTTTAGTACCCACGAAAGATTGGTCCGGGTTAGCAACCGGAACCACATCAATTCCTACACTAAGCAACTCAGCAGCCCCACATAAACCCTCTTGAGCAGCCAACACACCAGCTTCAATGGTCTCACAAGCATCAAACTCAAAAGCAGCCTGCTCAACCCTCATTTCAGTCTCACGAGCATCAAAGTCAGTCTTTGGTCCATCAACTACACCAGCAAAATCATCCTTTAGTGCCTCTAGCTTCAGCCCTTCAGCTCTCTTATCACCTTCGGGGGATGCAGCAACCCCATCTATCTTAGCCTTACTAGGCCTAGCCAACTCTTCAGCCAACTCCACCACTTTGCACGAGTGTAAGTTTTTTGGCACCCACATTTTCTTGGGCCTTCTCAAAAATCCCTTACCCTCCAACCTCCTGTTTTTCTTGCAGAATCTATGGGTATGCCCAAAAGAGTTGCACTCGAAACACCTCCAAGGGAGATGCTCGAATTGAACTCCATACTTCAACTCCTTGCCCCTTGAATCCACCAACACCACTTCACTTCTTTTGGTTTCAGCTGGGCTTACTTCCACAAGTAATCTAGCAAACGAGATACGATTCACCTCTTCCGTGGACTTATCCAAGCATATTGGTTTCCCAATCATACTCCCCATCACCCCTAGCATGTGTTTAGAAGAGAGGAACATGAGATCCGGTTCTAAGATATTCATCCACACCGGTATACGATCAAAACAGCCCCAATCAATGTTTGTGCCATAACTCCATTCTTTCAACATAAGTGGTCTAACGCCACCAATCAGCCAAGGCCCTTCCTCTAGCACCCATAATTTATCCTCCTCCTTTTGGAATTTGAACACAAAAACACCATTATCCTTAAGAAAGATTTTTGGTGTATGATCAGCCCAATTCTTCTTAGTGTACTCTACCATTGCTCCAAAAGTGACCTTGCTCCCAAGAACCACCCCTACCAGACTCGACCTCCATTCATGAAGGGCTGATTCCACCTCCAAATCTTCGAAATGGTACACATCTTTGCAAATCTTGGGGAAAAATTCCAGCTTCTCAGCCATAAGAACATTTCTATTGCCAATCAAGGGGGATTTTGGTTTGGACGAGGGTTTTTGAGGGGATAGATGGCAAATAGGGTTGGAAGAGCTCGAAGCTCTCTTGTCTATGGAGTTATGAGAGGTTTTTGAAGCAGAATGGAATGGAAGGGAGGCCGAAAAAGATGTGTGGCTAGGATTTAGATCTGATAAAGGGGGTTGTTCAGAAATGGCAAAACTTAGCCCATTCTTTACAAGAGAATCTTTCCCAGAATGGTAAAAGCTATCACATGTGCTTTCTAGCTCTTTTCCCTTCTTTGTTGCAGCTTTCAAGGTCTGCCCAACTAGGGATGTGACAGAAATGAACGTTTGGAGCCTCCCCTTGCTAACCCTAGTTCCTTCATCAGCCGTCACCTTAGAATCCACCATGCCCTTCGAAATTTGCATGTAGTTTCCAGCTGGATCTCCCTTTTGCCTAGCATCTTCTTCAATAGCTGACTTGGAAAAAGTAGAGATTGGGAAAGGGAGCTCAAACACCTCAAGCTCAGATTTCGTGACCCCAGCACCATCTCCATTCAAACCACCCTTGCCCGGACTGGCCTGCGCTTGCGCCGGCTCAACCATGTGACCACCATCTCGAGCAAACACATTCAAAGTCTTGAAAACATGTCGTTTTTTGCCAGATCTACCCATTAATTCACAGATCTGACCAGCCACTACACCAAAAACACCAGATTTGAACATCTACCACACAAAACACCACCTCACCCACCAGATCTGAGACGAGAACCCTAAAAAACGCTACTTTTGTGCACTCAAACTCACTCTACCAACACCCTCACGTACTCAGTCCAAACCCAAGTGGATTTGGCCAAGTTTCTTCCTCACTAGATGTCACCACGCTCACTCTCAAAAGACAGCCACCGGAAATTGACCGGAGTCCATCTTTAATCCCGTGTTTCACTCTACCTCACCACCACCAAGCTCCCTCTGTTTGCTCCGGTCGCCCAAGGGGCCCCACCGGTGCTTCAATCCTCACAAGATGTCGCCGGTCACTCTCTCTCCCCACCCCCACCGTCGGAACCAGGAGGCGCCGCCCAAGGGCTGGCCAAAATGGAAAAACGTGAAAAAAAGGAAAAGAGGAGAGAGTGTAGAGCTTCTCTCTCTAGAAAATTTTCCGGACCCTACTCCCATTCTTCATAGCCCATGTGATCTAGAATGAAGTTTTTAGTTTGCTCCCATTCTAGATACTTCTCCGGATTGAGCTCTCCGCTGAATGGCTCTATTTTGATCTTAATGTCACACTTGCCAATTTGAGCGACATTTTGATTGGCGTTGTTGTTGGTTGGCCGTTGTACTCCATAAGACGGTGGAATCTCTTCTACAACCTCAACTTGATTGTAGAAATCATCAAGGGGAGGATGCCATGGGCATCTTTCTTCACCGGGATAGCCATATGTGACATCATCATAAGGATTGTTGAATTGTTGTTGTTGATGATGGGTGGCTTGAGGAAACCATGCCGATTGCTGAGTATAAAATTGTTGATGTGTAACCGGCGGCTGCCTCATTCTGTTGCCTCTTCCTCTACCTCGGCCACCATTTGGAGAATATTGGCCAAGTAGATCATGTTCTATATTGTAGCTAGCAAGCACATCATGCTCTTCATCTTCTACATGTTGTTTGCCCTTGTCGCTAGCTGAGGCATGATTCGGGTCATCTTGGAAGTGTAATTGAAGGGGCAACTTTTTGACTTGCTTGAGAGGCTTCTATTAAGGTTGTAAGTTGCTCCTCTATACACTGCATTCTTGGGTTCATCGCCGCAGTTGCAACTTTCGCAGCTTGTTGATGACCATCTCTTATACTTCTCACTAATGGATAACGATTGCCTACTTTGTAAGATTTAATTCAGCCGGGTTAGGCTCGATTGGGATCACCATTGTTATCTTGAAAACAAAGCAAGAAAACGAGAGAGTAGTGTGTTCCAAAAGCAAACCGAACAAGCAATACCACACCTTAATCAAGCCAAAACTTGCATCAAAGCAATCCAATCAACTAATTTAGTTTTTGGGTTGAAATGAGGGAGTAAAGGTGTAGATATGGTGTTCTAATGATAGATAAAGGAAAATATGCAGTTCAAGCAATTAGAAAGTATGCAACTAGACAAGCAATGCAATATATCCCTTTATAAGCTTTCAAACACAAGCAATCTCTCAATTGACTCTATGCAAATTAATAAAGCCAATTAATGCATACAAGGACAGAAAAAATAAGGTGGGCTATGTGACTTTTATTTCGTCACTTGTTTTTCTTCAAAGTGATTACCAACTACTTTTCTAGCAAGCAATCACTAGGGGTGAGAGTGGCTCTAAACTAGTTGGGGTAGATCACTTCTTTTGCACTTTTGTTTTTTTATTTATGCGCAAACTACACTAGTGCTAGAACAAAGCAAAGCAACAATGCAAACAAAAGGCAGAAGGAATTCGAACTGAAATTTTTTTTATAGTAAGTGACTATTGCTACCAATGAAACCAACTATAAGCCAAAATAAAATAAAAGAAGAAGGTTAGGTCGAATTTATAGGATGCAAAACAAAAATCAACAATTATCAATCAAGCATTTTGAATCTCAATCAATCATGCAATATGAATGAAAAACTCATAAAACTGTGGGAAAACAAAAGCTAATCTTAGATTGCAAATAAACTCAACTAATTAGCCAAAAACATGCAATAAATCCCTTAAATATCTCCTAGTTGGTTAATTACTTGGGGGGCAAGCAATCAATCAAGGGAAATTAGGGTTAGGGCTGCCACGACTTAGGTTTAGGGTTTGAGGGTTTGGGGTTGGTGATTAGGGTTTGGTGGTGGTCCGATCTCCACGGGGGTGGTGGCGAACGGTGGCTATAGTGGTGGTGGAAGGTGCGGTGTCAAGGAGCGACACCAGTTGTGGGTGGCGCTGGTGGTGTCTTGTGGTGGAGGTGGCGGAATATGGTGGTTTTTGTAGAGAAAAATCAGATTTTGGTCCCAAAGTAGAGAAATATGGATAAAGGTATAGGCTTTTGGATCAAAAACTGAATTTAATTGACTAAAAAGCAAATTAAGGTAAGAAAAATTACTTGGCGAGATGCTGGATGAATGATACCACTTGATACATGATTGCCTCGGACGGCTACTTAGAAACCTCGTACGTAACCAACACAAGTCCCGATCTTGCCTTGTAACTGAATTTCGAACCTACAATTGCTTAATTCAATTAGTATCTTGTTGCGCAATTAACCAAAGTGAAACGAATGTGAATGAATTGGAACGAGTTGGATAAATTGAAAGAATCAACTTTTGATAGTTCAATTGGATTGGCTCTAACGCTAAATCCAATTGATTAACTAGAATGATCTTTAACAACCAATTCTAGAACAATCTCAATTGACTAGATCAATCAAACCAAACTTAAAACAAACACAAAGAGAGAGAGATCGAGTGAATGTAGATCGCAGATTGATGATGATGATGTTGATCGAATCAATGAACTTGCAAGCACAAATCACACGTGTATTTTTGGGCCCAAGAGATAGATTAAACCAATTTCGGTTTAATCTCTCTCAAGATGATTTTATTAAACTGAAATTGCAAAGTATTTAAAGGCAATACAAACTGAATCTTGGAATGCAAGTAACAAAGCATGGCCGGCCCTAGAGGGGTAGAAAAGGCCTTTGCTTGCTTCTCAAGATATAATAAAATATCTATCTCTAACAAACTAGATCTCCCTTAAAAAAGATCAAAGCTGATTTATTTATTTAAGGAAAATATCCTAACAAACTTAAAATATCTAAAAGATAGAATAAAACATAGGAGAGAGATTATCAACCAACTAACATAAGCCTATTAGTCGAAAATATCTTTTAACATAATATAATAAAAATGTCCAACTTAATAAAATAAATAAACTGATATTTTTAATTATTTAGATTGGTCAAGTCAAAGGGTTGACTTTGACCCATGTAACAACTCATCTCACCTGGTCACTTACTAAATTCAGCCCTAAAGTGAGACAAGCTATTTCATTTTTCTAAATAAGAAAATGTTACTTTTAGTTAGTGTTGTTAGTTGAAGGTTAGATTCAGCTCTTGTAGACCCCGAAGGGTAATCAAGACGATTGAGTAGACCCCGAAGGGTAATCTCGTGAGTAGACCCGAAGGTAATCTCGTTGGGTGTAGACCACAAGGGTAATCAGCGTCGAATAGTGTTAGTTTATGTTAAAACACAAGTTAAAACTTCGAAAACATAAACAAACATGACTTGACTAGATATGACAACGAGTCACGGGATGAGATCCCGCTTTCCTTCAACGTTTATTGCCCCTATTAATATGCCAAGGGAATAACCACAATAACGTTGTGAGATAAAACGTTGCTATACAATGAACATGTGGCAATCATGTATCATCATTGCATATATATGCACCTCGTTCTTCAATAAGTGTCTTGTAATTTGATCTGGAACACTCAAACACAATTCTCGTGATTTTATTAGAACTCACGAAACCTCTCTAGAGAACAACTTGTTCGAACACCCTTGAGAGAGGCGTCCTCTTCCTTTTTATAAGCAAAGAGGAGGGCGGTTATAGAAAGAGAAAATGGAAGTTATTTTGTTGAGAAAAACAAGGAGGATTAATAGGGAGTTTTGTTATAACTAACTTGGTAACTTCCCTCAACAACCTTTTGAATTTCAAATCCATCCTTATCCAAAACTCAAGGCAAAAGCCCAAAATTGGCCCATGAGGCGCGCGACCCAAAACCAAGGGGAGCTAGGTTCGAGCTAGCTTGTCGCGCCCACACTCTCGAGACATGAAATCTGTATCTCGTCTCTATGAAGCCTGGTGATGCTTTTGCGAAGCCAAAAGGTCAACGCCCTAGCTCAAACCAAGCTAAAACTAAAAATAGCTTATAACTTGAGCTAGCTTGATGGCCGGATCGGCGCCACGCCGGCGTCGACACCGCTCGGCGTGAAGGGCGCGCCTTGCGACGCCCCTTCGGATGTGCGTTGTGTCGCGCCTTGTGGTGCAGTGGCACAAGACATGGATCGAGTGATTCTCGGTCCAAGCGCCGAAGTTGGCCCTTCCTTGGTTTCCTTTCGATCCGAGGAATGGTCGATTTCTTCTTGGTCATTTTCTCTAGGCCTCGGACTAGACGTGAATCTAGTCTCATCATTATTGCATCACACGATTCTATCACGGTATTAACCGAAATGGCATGATTAGGCTCTATCACAAAGAACCTATAGGCCTTAGAATTATGAGCATATCCTATAAAGATGCACTCAACACCACTATCTCCCAAAGTCTTACGTTTAGGGTCCGTTAGTCTAACGACCGCACGACATCCCCATATATGAAGATAATGAAGACGAGGTTTCCTTTTGAACCACAACTCGTAAGGAGATTGACGATTTATCTTGCTAGGCACTGTATTCAAGATATAGTTGGCCGTAAGCATCGCTTCACCCCAAAACGAGTTCTTTAACTCAGAGTAGGACAACATGGCATTTACCATGTCCTTAAGCACACTGTTCTTTCGTTCCGCCACCCCATTTTGTTGAGGGGTATATGGAACCGTTGTCTCATGGATGACACCACAAGACTCAAAGTACTTCTTGTCCATATATTCACCACCACGATCACTTCGTAGTCTTTTAATCTTATGACCGGTTTACAATTCTGCTTCGGTTTTATATGCCTTGAATCTATCTAGTGCCTCACTCATAGAATGAACTAGATAGATATAGCAATATCTTGAGTAGTCATCAATAAACGTTATGTAATAACGCTTTTGACCCAACGATGGCGTTGCATGCAAATCCCCCAAGTCCGAGTGGACTAGCCCTAGGACTCCTTCCTCTCTTTCAATTTTCTTGAAAGGAAGCCTTGTTATTTTGGTTAGCAAGAAAGTTTTGCACTTTTCTTTTGTAGGTTCAAAGTTAGGAATAACTTGATCCTTTGCCATATCCACCATGCGTTTCATGTGGACATAAATTGAATCATGTGACAGCACCATGTAATCATACATAACTTTATTATTATTGATTACATTAAGTAGGAACATATTGTACTTATAGTGGTCGAAGCCTACAAATATTCCTGCCCTACTTATAACAAGACGTTCGGCCTCGAAGACCAATTGATATCCTAACTTATTCAATACACCACCACTTACAACATTCTTTCTAATGTTGGGTGCGTACAATACATTATGTAGAATAAGTTCCTTCCCACTTGCAAAGTGTAGAAGCACGTCTACCTTCCCTAAGACTGGAGTCGTCTAATCGTTTCCCATGTAGAGAACTAAACTATCCTCCATATTCTTCATGTGCTTGAACCATCTTTTGTCCATGCACACATGGGTGGTGGCTCTCGATTCAAGCCACCAATTTATATTCTCATCCTTCAAGACAAGACATTCATCAATTTTAGATACACTAAACAATGAATCGTTTTTAGATAAACCAAAATCCATTGGATTACCTTGCTCGTGGCTTGCACCCAAGCCCGTCTTAGGCGTAGGCGCACCCTTGTCTTTACGCACGGGTTTGGCATCGCAATCCCGTTTCATGTGGCCAACCTTGCCATAATTCCAGCATGTCCCTTTAGGCTTTTCCTTGGAAACACGCTTCTTGCCTTTACCAATTTTACCACCCTTGGACCGCTTGGAACACTTAGTACCTTTGGCGCCCTTGCCCTTGCGTTTAGCCGCCTCTATGGTATTAACCGAATGGGCGGACTTGTCGTCATTCTTCTTCCCTTTATCATTCATTTTGAACTCTTCCTCAATCCGAAGATGAGAGCCAAGTTGGACAAGATTCATGTCCTCCTTGGAATGTTTGAGAAGATGTTTTGCCTCTTTCCATGAAGGAAGCAACTTATCCACTATGGATAAAACGACGTAATTCTCGTCCATAGTAATTCCATGTTGGGTAAGTTGACCCAATATGCGAACCAATTCATGGTATTGATCCATCACCGGTCTACACTCCACCATCTTAAATTTGTTGAAGTTAGATACTAGGAACTTCTTGGACGAAGGATCTTCGGCCAAATATTTCCCTTTGAGTGCCTCCCACAAACCACGAGCGGACTCATAGTTTTGATACACATCGAAGAGGGAGTCCGCCATTCCATTTAGGATATGGCCACGACATATGTAGTCGTCATTTTCTCATTTCCCATAACGCCTATGTTCGAGCGCTATGGCTTGCCTTTGTTGGGCTTGTTCCTTGGTCTCGTTTTCGACCACATCCGGTATAGGGGGTGGCATCTCTGGGCACGACGTTGTAAGCACATACACCACTTTCAAAGAAGTAAGCAAGAAATGCATCTTCTTTTGCCGACGGCGGAAATCCTGCCCCTCAAACTTTTCAAGTTTCACAAACTTAGAGGCCATCTCCTTGATCTATGACTCACTCATCTTTGCCATTATCAATCACCTTGCAAGTCAGAAAACCGACGAAAATAAAACAATAAATAAACGTTGAAGATTGTTAGTTTTAGTTAGTGTTGTTAGTTGAAGGTTAGATTCAGCTCTTGTAGACCCCGAAGGGTAATCAAGACTATTGAGTAGACCGCGAAGGGTAATCTCGTGAGTAGACCCGAAGGTAATCTCGTTGGGTGTAGACCACAAGGGTAATCACCGCCGAATAGTGTTAGTTTATGTTAAAACACAAGTTAAAACTTCGAAAACATAAACAAACATGACTTGACTAGATATGACAACGAGTCACGGGATGAGATCCCGCTTTCCTTCAATTTTTATTGCCCCTATTAATATGCCAAGGGAATAACCACAATAACGTTGCGAGATAAAACGTTGATATAGAATGAACATGTGGCAAGCATGTATCATCATTACATATATACGCACCTCGTTCTTCAATAAGTGTCTTGTAATTTGATGTGGAACACTCAAACACAATTCTTGTGATTTTATTAGAACTCACGAAACCTCTCTAGAGGACAACTTGTTCAAACACCCTTGAGAGAGGCGTCCTCTTCCTTTTTATAGGCAAAGAGGAGGGCAGTTATAGAAAGAGAAAATGGAAGTTATTTTGTTGAGAAAAACAAGGAGGATTAATAGGGAGTTTTGTTATAACTAACATGGTAACTTCCCTCAACAAACTTTTGAATTTCAGCTAGCTTGATGGCCGGATCGATGGAAGGGATGATGGTGCAAAGAGATCGTCACGAGAATCCAAGGAATTCCGACAACAAACACCACGCAACTGACCGGTCTTCAACGGGCTGGATCTTCCTCGTCCTAACTCGGAATTGAGTGATTCCAATTCGATAAGTTAGATCTCTGAGTCTAGTTTAATCCCTCAAAATTTCAGACCTAGATGATGAGTTTATTGAAAGATATGTCAATTTTACTGAGGAGGTGCAAAAACCACCGAGATGGATGATGGATCGAAATGGGGAGAACAAGGGGATATGGATGCTTGACACCTTGGATATGACTCACCAAGCTCTCAAACAAACTAGGATGCCCGAGATTGTTGGATATTACTCACCAACAACTTGAACAACGAGAATTGAACGAACGAAAACAAGAACAAGTACTTGAATTGAAAGATGCAAGGAAAGCAAACAACAAGGTTTTTCGTCCAATCTAGAGAAATGAGGAGGAGGAGGCCGACCTTAAACCTAACACAAAGCTTTACAAAATCAACCCCCTCACTTAAGGAAATTACATAAATTAACCCGAAATCCCGAAAACTTATAAAGTGTCCTTAATCGTAGAAATGTCACTTAGAACCGTGAAGCACAATAAAACTCCAACCTTCACCGTCATTAGCCATCGGAAACTTATGAGCCATGAGCTCCTACTTGATTTTGTCTAGTATAGACTTAGCTAGGGCTCGTGTGATGCGCCCAAGATAGGGCATGGCTCCTTGACTCAGTGATATGCTGTATTTTATATAGCATAATTAGGACTAGATAATACATTTTATATATGAAGGGATGACTTCTGCTATGGCGCACTTGAGTATGAGGCTTGATTCTATGGCTGATCAGCAGGATTATCTTATCAGAGAGCAGGCTGGTATGAGGAGTACTTTAGCGGATGTGGGGAGGAATGTCAGAGACATGTCCGTCACCATGGATCAGATGAGGGAGCGTCAGGAGGCATTTTATCAGCATTATTGACCTCAGTACCCTCAGCATTTTCCACCTTCAGGTCCCCCACAGTGAGTGTTCTGTTTTCCTTTCCTTTATTTTTATCTGATTTGTCTTTATTTCATTGAGGGCAATGAAAGGTTTAAGTATGGGGGAGGGAGTACTCACTGTTGTATATATGTACAGATGCATCGTTTCAGTTTTTGCATTTCAGATTGAAAAAAAAAATTAATTAATTAAAAAAAAAGAGCCATAAAAATATAAAAAAAGGCATAAAAATCTTGGGATGAGTTGAAAACCCGAAAGGGCGGTTCAGGTAATAAGCAGGTAACCCGGACCAGCATTAGGCTAGGGTAATAAGAGGTTAATGAGAGATGTGAGTAATTGTGAGCACACCTAAAAGAAAAATGAAAAGAGTGATTAGGTGAAAACCCGAATGGGCGCCTAAGTAGAATGAGTGGTAAAATAAGAGTGCTTAGGATTCATATTCTACTTTGGGTCTGGGGATTACATTTTAGATGTTGGGTAGATCCTAGGTTGCTCTACACTTTTTGGAGCTTGAGTGTTATATCTTGTATTTGTGAGGTGTGTGATTTGAGCTTTCATGTTTTTGCTCATTATTTCTCTACATGGGTTCGGGTTGTGAGATTATTTTGAGTGCTTTTTAGTTTTAGATCATTTTCTCCCATTGCTGTCTGTAGACCTTTATTGATTTGTCATGCTTGATTTTATTTTTGAGCTTACTCGAGGACGAGCAAGGTCTAAGTATGGGGGAATTTGATATGTTGTATTTTATATAGCATAATTAGGACTAGATAATACATTTTATATATAGATTTAGGTCCATTTAGTGCTTGTAACGATATATGAGTAGAAGACCGAAGACTTGAAGAAATTGGAAGAATTGAAGTCGGGATTAGAAGATCGAGAAGTGAAGGCCACGGAGATGAGCAGACCGCGGTGGAGCAAGAATTCAGTGCCGCGATCGCGGAGGCCTAAGGCCGCGGTCACGGGTCAGCGTTGACTCGGAGGGAGAATTCTACAGCTCTGCGCTCGCGGAGGTTGTTCACCGCGCCCGCGGAGGTCCACGTCAGCATAATTCCGAGGCGGCGATTGCTCTTTCTATCTATCTATTTTATCTTATTTCCGAATTTATTTTATTTCGTACTCTTAGTCGAGACTATTTAGACCTAGTTTTTCAGCTTTGTTTTGTATTCTCTTCTAGACCTAATTTCAGACTTTGGTATTTTCTCTATTATGGAGAACTAAACTTTTTAGATTCTATTTGAGTGGAAGCTTTTCAGACTCAAGTTGTTGTGAGATTCGTCTTTTCAGGTTTATTTCTACAGGTTATTTCAATTCTCTTGGGCATAATTTATATTGATTATATTGATTTCTGCTTGATTGATCACCTTGTTGGAATTGATATTATCTATTGCTAGATCTAGGTTTTCTCGTAGCAAAGCCTAATCTTTGTAGCAACTCAATTGATTTAGGACTCGTTGGACTAAAACAATTGATGAAGAGATTTGAATGCAGGTTAATTGTTTGACTCGTTGGAATTCAATTGCATGTATCCTGTTTATCCTTGTTCTCATTGCTAATATCCCTATTATTTATGATCGTTTCATGAGTTGTTTGGATATTAAGTTTGCATGTCTCGTTGCCATGTTATATTTCTCATCAGGATAGGAATAACCAAAGGAATAACTTTTTGAATCCATGATCAATAACTTGAGGAAGAAAAGTGGATTCTTGAATAGGATTGCTTTCCTTTAACTTGATAAAAATCCAATCTTTGCCTTGCCTGATTACTTGCTTTGTTTGTTTCAATTCTTAGTTTCTAGTTTAAATTCACAAAATCCCCCCTTTGTTACTTCTTTGAGTTGATAATAATAAAACTTAGGATACAAGTGTCTCTTGGGTTCGACCCCGACTTACCGACTATACTAGTTGAGTAATTAGGAATTTATTTTTGATTTGGCACGACGACTTTAAGCCAGTCACTCAGCTTCTTAGAGCCTCGAACATCCTCTTTGGTTGCTTGTCCAAGTATTGGCTCCCCTTTATCGTGCACATTGGGCTTGTCTTTAGGGATGGAATCTTCACTCAACTCATGGGGCCATGACTCGATAGATGGAATCACATCATCATCATCCCCTTCAAAAAGATTTGTCCTCGAATCTATCAAGCCTTGTGAGCTCAACAAAGAAGGTAGGGCTTCTAGCTCCCTTGGTGTGGCATTCTTCATGACAAAGACATCCTTCTTGGCCTCCACAAGAAAGGGAATGTAATCACCGCTTGGAGTGACTAAAACAGCCTCGTCCTCCTCATTGAGCAAGAAAGGCAAACATGAAGGAATCATAGGAAATCCATCCATCCATGGTGTCGCCAACGAGTTCATGGATCTAGGAGTGATGGTAGGACGATGCTTGATTTTAGGAGACAATTCCACAACTTCCTCCTCTTCTTGCAATGAGTGCATCAATTCTATTGGACACTGGATGGTAATGAGTTCTTCCAATCCATGGAAAGGAGTCTCTCTTTTTGGTTGTTCTGTGTCACTCATCACTCTTTGTTGGAAGGAAGTCTCCTTCCCTTTACAAGGGGTCGTCCTCGAACATTGATCCTCTTCTCGTATCTCCTTGATCTTCACCACTTGAGGCACTTGTGTCCTCTCGTCCAGCCCTAGGATTCGGCGCTCCAAGGCATCCATGCGCGTCTCCATAGCTTCCAAAGATTGTTGCATGGATTGTTGGAAGGATTGCAACATGGCAGCCACCGAGTTGGAGGACTCCTCAACTTGTTCCTTATTCTTGTCATCACCTACACCTGTCATCGTAAAAACAAGGAAAAGATCAAGGTATAGAGGTCACATGAATTAATCACCAAGACTTGCCCGAGATGAAAATCCGACAAGTTGCAAGTAGGAGATGACCAACAAAATGGAACAAGAAAAGCTCAAACACAACAACACAAGATGTCTCGTCTTGGTGTCGTTCCCGTATCCTAGCACCGTAACCAACAACAAGCATGTAATGATATAAAGGGGTCAAAAGAAAGCTGGATTATGAACTCAATTTCCACGTTTTTACTCAGCCAAATTCAGCAAGACACACTTAAATCAAGCACTAAAGGAAGACATTAATCAAGCAACAAATGCACCCTTTCAACTACCAACTTTTGAAGACTCTTTTGGTGTTCTATGTGGACGTTTTTTAAGCAGTTTTTCCAGCCATGGTTGAACATCAAACTCAGCCAAGAACTTCAACAATTCAAGGACTAAAAAATGTCACTATTCAAGACAACAATTCGGACAAGGCCGAGCACAACGACAACAACGCAGCCCTAAGGAGTTCGAACCTAAAAATTGCAACAAGTGGAAATTCAAGGTCGGAACAAGATTTAGATGGCGATACCTTCATGTGGCTCTAATACCACTTGATGGCCGGATCAATGGAAGGGATGATGGTGCAAAGAGATCACCACGAGAATCCAAGGAATTCCGACAACAAACACCACGCAACTGACCGGTCTTCAACTAGCTGGATCTTCCTCGTCCTAACTCGGAATTGAGTGATTCCAATTCGAGAAGTTAGATCTCTGAGTCTAGTTTAATCCCTCAAAATTTCAGACCTAGATGATGAGTTGATTGAATGATATGTCGATTGTACTTAGGTGGTGCAGAAACCACCGAGATGGATGATGGATCGAAATGGGGAGAACAAGGGGATATGGATGCTTGACAACTTGGATATGACTCACCAAGCTCTCAAACAAACTAGGATGCCCGAGATTGTCGGATATTACTAACCAACAACTTGAACAACGAGAATTGAACGAACGAAAACAAGAACAAGTACTTGAATTGAAAGATGCAAGGAAAGTAAACAACAAGGTTTTTCGTCCAATCTAGAGAAATGAGGAGGAGGAGGCCGACCTTAAACCTAACACAAAGCCTTACAAAATCAACCCCCTCACTTAAGGAAATTACATAAATTGACCCGAACTCCCGAAAACTTATAAAGTGTCCTTGACCATAGAAATGTCACTTACAACCGTGAAGCACAATAAAACTCCAACCTTGATTTTGTCTAGAATAGACTTAGCTAGGGCTCGTGTGATGCGCCCAAGATAGGGCATGGCTCCTTGACTCGGCTTCTTAGCACCTCGAACATCGTCTTTGGTTGCTTGCCCAAGTATTGGCTCCCCTTTATCGTGCACATTGGGCTTGTCTTTAGGGATGGAATCTTCAGTCAACTCATGGGGCCATGACTCGGTAGATGGAATCTCATCATAGCTTAAAATAGTTGTTCCAAGCTTTGGTTAGCTCTCAAATTTTGCCACATAGTCCTTGAGCTTTATTTCTCAATCTAGGAATCATAACATAGCCAATCAAATGCATGAATATGGCCATACACGCAAGTCAACCAAAACCAGCCTCGTAGGCGCGCCCCGGATTGTCGCACATGCTGCGCGCTTGCATCACTGCATTGGCGTACCAGCGATAGTGCCTCGGCACTTGGCACGCGCCCGCTGGTGTGTCTCGGCGTGCCACGCCGACGCTTGGTGCTCGGCGCATTTTGAGGTTCGAACCACCTCGTGCCATGCCCAGCCCTAGGCCGAGAACCTCAAAATCGGTTCCAACGATCAAGATGCGCCTCTAACGTCCTTGCATCGATGCCAATTCCGATCCACCCATGATTCCTACAACTCTTTCAACCCTTGGAAATACTATTAGGCCGATCACTAGGCCGTGCCTCCCGCACGGCCCAAGCCTAAGCGATACCCTTAGTAAATCCCGCACTTATCCATTCATGACTCACACCAAATGGATTGATGACTTTCACAAATCACCAATAGAAAATAGGTGTGAAACTCGACCAATTGAATTAGTCCATTGAATTTGGGCTTAGCTGATGCCGAATGCAAGTGACCTGTCTCGTCTTGCTCGACCCTTCAACAATAGCTGCCAATCGAACTAAGATCGTCGTCGTCCCTTAAGAAATCTTCTTAGCCCAACCCCTAGTAATTGGTCCATCAAGAGGCACTCGAATCAACTCATCGACTTTGGTAGGAGACATGGTTGGCTTCACTGCATCAGTTATTCGATAAGAGAGTTATTTATGATGGCATGCTTAATACCTATTCGTTTAAGTTTGACGGGAGGAGAGTTTCTCTTCTACCATTGTCACCCTAACAAGTTTTACAGGACCAAGTATGAAGAGAACAAGATAAGGCACTTAGGCGTGCCAAAGAAGAGCAAGAAGCAACCGACACCGCAGCCAAGGCAGCCAAATGGCACCCAGCGCCCGGCGCACTAACTGAAACAAGCGGCGTTTCCCAACTTCCACCTGATCATTCTGGTCTAACTTTTAGGACAACATGAAGAACAAGTGGAGCTACAGATTAGGACAAAAATGCCCAGAAAATCGCTCTAATTCATCAAAAGTGCCGGCCATTACTTCAGATAGTGCAGCCGAGACGAACACGGGGCTATCTCCCAAACCACTAGGACGTTCTGGCTGAAATTTTGGGAGCACTTCACAAATTCAGCTAGCTAAAATTCAGGAAGAAAAACGCCGACAAATGGAGCCAAAAATCGGTTTATAAGGTAGTGTAGAAAAGCGCTCTCTAATAGCACAGTCTAGTACTTCTTTCCCTAACTCTTATTGTTTGATTCTTATGAGGAAAGAAATACTAATTATAAATAATGACATTTCTCATCTTCCAAAATGTATTCAGGATCTTTTACAGGAATTTGAGGATGTCATGCCTGAAGAGTTGCCACAAGGCCTTCCACCAATAAGAGGCATTGAGCATAAAATTGATTGGGTGCCTAGAGCTTCTTTACCAAACCGTGCAGCATATAGAGCAAGTCCAGAGGAAACTAATGAGCTTCAAATACAAGTGCAAGACCTCATGGACAAAGGCTACGTTCGTGATTTACTCAGTCCATGCGCGGTTCCGGTGATATTGGTGCAAAAGAAGGATCGCACTTGGAGAATGTGTGTTGATTGCAGGGTGATCAACCGATGTTGGTGATTTGTGTCAAGTCAACAAATCCCTAAAAGAGCATGTTGAGGTTAACAAGTCATATTGATAATGTCGATTGAGGAATTGGCTTATATGACTTTCCATGATGTGATTATAGAGAGTTGTCATGTTTAGAGATCCAAAGAAATGGCACACCAACGCCAAAGGAACCTCGTGTGCCACGGCATTAGGCAAGGGTGCGCCGAGGAAGGCATCGTCACTTGTTTGTGGCACGGTGCATCGGTTCGGTGCAAGTGCGTGGCGCGCCAAGGGCTCGATCTTGTGGTTCGAGACTCGGCGAAATGGGGCGCGCCTTGTGCACGGGTTTGAGGTTCAAGTGATGGAGGTTGGGGCGCGCCTTTGGTGCTACGATGGCACGGTAAGGGCTGGACGGTGCTAGCGACACACCAAAGTAAGATGCGTGGAGCTTGCGGCGCGCCTAGAGCTTAGGCATGAGGCGTCGAGTGACTTTGATTGTGCTAAGGTATGTTTTCGAGCTTGCTAATTGAGTCTTATAGCTTAGTGCATGTTCTAATGTAAGTTAGGAAGCTTCTCTAAGTTTGGTAGATGCTCTAAGCAAGAGTCAAAGCTTGGGAATAGCTTGGCACATAGCTATGTATGCTAGAAAGAAGTATTGAAGCTTCATACTAGCTTAGAGTTAGCTCTAGGAGCTTGAACAAGCTCTAGACTCATTGTATAAGCTTTATAAGAAGCTCATGTAGCTAGAGTTTAGCTCATGGAAGCTCAAACTAGCTCAAATTAGCTCAAGGAGTTAGAAAGTCAGCTCAACGAGCTCAAGCCAGCTCAACTAGTTGGATGCTAGCTCAACTAGCTAAGGGCCAGTGACACTAGGTAAGTGGCCTAGCTAGGTACCTAGCTATGCTAGCTAGGTGTGGGGCTTGGTGGGCCAGCCCATGGGGCGCGCCTATGGGCTGTTGGGCCGCAAGCATGTGCGCATTGCATGGGCCTTGTGCCTTGCCTTTTGGGCCGAACTCTTGGGCCTTTTGGATTGGATTTTTGGGCTTTCTCTTGGTCCATAATAGGCTGGATTCAAATGCCATTTGGATTCCAAGGGGGGCTGCATTTGGACACCCATATGACAAGGAAAGAGAAGGGAGAAGTTGTAACTAATTCCTCCTAAAATCACTCTCATCCATTCTTTCTTGTAACCGAATTGTAACTGCCATTGAGGGCAGTTTCTGGACAGATTTGAGACGCCTATATATAGGGGAAATGTTGTCCATTTGAGGGTATGAAACACATGAGAAAATCAGCCTCTTAGTCCTCACAAATTCAGCAAGAGAAGAGAGGGAAAACACAACTCTTGTAGTCGGTTTTGATTAGGGTTTGTTTGTGTGAGTTTTCTCAATTAAATCAAACACAAGAGTGATATCATGGATCGATCTTCACGAGTTGGAGTGGAGAAGAAACCTCAAGTGGCGATGCAAAAGGAGTTCATCCAAGTGAAGGGGGAATCACGCACGTCATGGGTAGAAGACTTCGTTCAAGTAAAGTATGAAGCGGAATCATGGGACTCGAACAAGGTACGTTTGTTCTAATAGGCTTGTCTTGCCAACAAGTCTATTGTTTTCGTATGGTACGTTTTATCTCACAACGATATTGCATGAACCCGTGGCATGGAATAGGGGCAATAGTCATTGAAGGAAAGCGAGATCTCATCTCGTGACTTGTAGCCTTTATCCAAGTAACTTAATAAAATGTTGAATGGGTCCATGGTGATTGCCTTAGGTCCTACACCCAACGAGACTACCCTTTAATGGGTCTACTCATGAGATTACCTTTATGGTCTACTCAATCACGCACGTCATGGGTAGAAGACTACCCTTTAAAGGGTGGACTTTCACTTCAACTTAACAATGCAAATATGCTTTTATATTTGCTTTGCATACCTTAAAACTCAACATAATAGTTAAGTACTGCCATCCCATTCCTAGATTTGATGATATGCTTGATGAATTGCATGGTGCTAATTCTAAGATTTATTTGAGAAGTGGGTACTATCAAATCAGAATGAGGGAAGGGGATGAGTGGAAAACTTCTTTTAAAACTAAGTATGACTTATATGAATGGTTAGTAATGCCTTTTGGACTGACTAATACTTAGGAATGTTTGTAGTAGTCTACTTTGATGACATCTTAGTTTATAGCAAAACTTTTTGTACCAAAAAAAAAAGTTTATAGCAAAACTTTGCATGAACATGTAGATCATCTTAGGGTTGTTTTGGACACTTTGAGATTAGAAAAGCTTTATGTTAATTTAAGAAGTGTTCTTTTTGCTCGGAATCTACTTTTTTTCTTGGTTTTGTTGTGTCTAAAGGTGGATTGAAGGTAGATGAAGAGAAGATCAAGGCTATAAAGGAGTGGCCACAGCCGACTACACCAACCATGGTTCGATCCTTCCTCGGCTTGACAGGCTTCTATAGGCACTTTGTGTGTAATTTCAGCGCAATTGCAGCCCCTCTCCATGAGCTTGCAAAGAAAGATACATCATTCAAATGGAGAGAGAAACAAGAGAACGCCTTCAACACTTTGAAGGACATGTTGTGCAACGCCCCGATGCTCCAGCTCCCTGATTTCTCTAAGGCATTTGAGATTGAGGTGGATGCATCAGGCCATGGCATAGGAGGCATCCTCTTACAAGACAAGAAACCCATAGCTTATTTCAATGAAAAGCTTAGTGGGGCTGAGTTGAATTACCCTACATATGACAAAGAACTTTATGCTTTAATTAGGGTTTTGAAAACTTGGTCTCATTATTTGTGGCCTAAAGAGTTTGTAATTCATTCTGATCATGAGGCCTTGAAGTATTTGAAAGGCCAATCCAGACTCTGTAGGCGACATGCAAGATGGGATGAATTTATGGAGACCTTTCCTTATGTTGTAAATCATAAGAAAGGCAAAGAGAATGTGGTAGCTAACACCCTTTCTCGCAGGTACGTTCTCTTGAACCAATGTGATGTGAAAATCCTTGGATTTGCAATGATTAGGGAATTGTATGCTAGTGATCCTCACTTTGTTGAAATTTACAAAAATTGCATGTCTAGAGGAGAAGTTGACTCTTACTTTATTGGTGATGGTTATTTGTTTAATGCTGGAAAATTGTGTATACCTTCATCTAGTATACGTAGGTTGTTAACTAAAGAAGTGCATGAGTGAAGAGGACATAGAGGGTTAGAAAAAACGTTAGAAGGCTTGAAAGAACACTACTATTGGCCGGAAATGAGTACTTATGTGCTTAGATTTGTCAAGAGTTGTGTTGTTTGTGCTAAAGCCAAATCTAGATTAAACCCTCATGGCTTGTACCAGCCCTTGCCTATTCCTAGTTCACCTTGGGAGGACATTTCTATTGACTTCATTGTTGGATTGCCTAGAACTAGGAAAGGTAGAGACTCTATATTTGTGGTTGTAGACCGTTTTTCTAAAATGGCTCATTTTATTCCATGTCACACGACTGATGATGTTGTGCATATATGTTGTGCATATTGCTTATTTATTATATGACCTCACAGCAATATGTTGTGCATATTGTTGTGAGGTCATATACTTGGTCAACGAGGAGTAATCCGAGGCGATCATGTATCAGCCACACATTCAGACTCAACAGATTCAACAATAAATTCAAACTCAATATTTTTAGGCATAACAGATTGATGTGATTCCATCTACCGAGTCATGTCCCCATGATTTGAGAGAAGATTCCATCCCTAAAGACAAGCCCAATCTACACGATAAAGGGGAGCCAATACTTGGACAAGCAACCAAAGACGATGTTCGAGGCGCTATGAAGCCGAGACAAGGAGCCATACCCTATCTTGGGCGCATCACACGAGCCCTAGCTAAGTCTATACTAGACAAAATCAAGGAGGAGCTCATGGCTCATAAGTTTCCGATGGCTAATGACGGTGAAGGTTGGAGTGTTCTTGTGACTATTGGTTCGACTAGTGCTAAAACTTGAATTATGTTTTGTTAAGGGTTTTTAGTTGAATTTCTTGAAATTTAAGGGTGTTTTATGTAATTAGAGAGAAGTGAGGGTGGCTGAGTTGAGAGAGGCGTGGCATTAGGGTTATAAGGCCCATTTTTGGCCTCCTTTCTCGCTGGGAGAGAGACTTGGACGAAATTTGCTTCTCTTTTCCTTGCATTTTCAATTCGAAGTTCTTGTTTTGTTTCGTTCAATTCTCGTTGTTCAATTGTTGGTGAGTCATATCCGACAATTTTGAGCATCCTAGTTTGTTTGAGAGCTTGGTGAGTCATATCCAAGTTATCAAGCATCCATATCCCCTTGTTCTCTCCATTTCGAACCATCATCCATCTCGGAGGTTTCTGCACCATCTCAGTAAATTCGACATAACTTTCAATCCGCTCATCCTCTCGGTCTCATATTTTGAGGACTTCAATTAGACTCATAGATCTAACTTCTCGAATTGGAATCACTCAATTTCGAGTTCGGACGAGGAAGATCCAGCCAGTTGAAGACGGGTCAGTTTGCGTGGTGTTCGTTGTCGGAATTCCTTGGATTCTCGTGGCGATCTCTTTGCACCATTATATGACCGCACAGCAATATGTTGTGCATATTGTTGTGAGGTCATATACTTGGTCAACGAGGAGTAATCCGAGGCGATCATGTATCAGCCACACATTCAGACTCAACAGATTCAACAATAAATTCAAACTCAATATTTTTAGGCATAACAGATGCAACAAATTCAGCAACAAAAGTAGATTCAACAACAAATTTAGCAACAATTTATAGGGCTGATTCTCCAACACACCACCTGTAACATCATCATCCAGGTTTGGAGAGGCCTTTATGTTTTCGCCCACCAGGTGTTTGTGTTCCTGCTTCGAGGACCTGTTTATTGCTCGACGACCGGCGTTAGATATGAACATTGAGGGTGAAAGACCACTCAACTCATCAATGGAGCTGAGTTGGTTCCCTGCACGCTCGTCAACTGCACAGGGTGCTAGATCCAAGTCCGTGATCTCCTTCGGTCTTGAGTATGGTGTGGGATTCAAGGGTTCCTGCTCGTTAATCCCTTGACCTAGCCCCAAATCTTGGAAAGTACCCAAAGGCTTGCTACAAGGGTTCGATTTTGCACTTTGACTCGGACTCTCCACCCCTTGAGACTCCTTGATCTTGGCCCTGGCTTCTTGTTCCCGTTCAAATCTGAGATCCTCTATTTGCTTCTCTTTGAATCGGTTCAAGTAAGCTTCCCCTCTCATGGCTACCATTTGTAGAGTGTGAAAATCCTCTGGATTATTTCGTTTTATGCTATCAATTGCATGAGGGGAGATAAGACCGAAGAAATCAGTATGTCCTTCTCCCGAATCGTCTCCAAGCTCGAAAACTTAGGGCTGGATCTGGATTCCCGTAGAGGGGGAAAGCTTCGTCTTTCTCCTTTGATGCGATTTTCCCATTATGAGTGAAGGTTGTTCCTTGTCTTGGCTGCCGGTGGCCAAGCCAGCCGGAGGCTGGTCGGAAAGTGCGTACGCCAAGGAAAAATCATGGTCAAACTTAGGTCAAATCTAGAGAGAGGGGAGAACCTCTCTCTCTAGAAAACTCTCCTAGAGTACACCCCTACTAGCGCATCCAAGCCAAAAAAATGGAAAAAACTCGCAAAAGTTCTGGTACGAAAATCTTCATACCATTCATCCTCAAACTGAAACCCTCCTCGAAAATGCCCTAAGCGGTCAAATGGGTCATTACAAAACGTTTTTCTTAGGCCCCTACTAGCCCATCAAAGCCAAAAAATTGGAAAAAAACTCGCAAAAATTCTGGTACGAAAATCTTCGTACATTCAAGCCTCAAACTGAAACCCTCCTCGAAAATGCCCTAAACGGTTGAACGGTCGAATGTGTCTTTACAAAATGTATTTCTTAGGGCCCTACTAGCCCATCCAAGCCAAAAAATAGAAAAACTTGCAAAACTTCTGGTACCAAATTGTTCGTACCATTTAGCCTCAAACCGAAACCCTTCCCGAAAATGCCCTAAACGGTTGAACGGTCGAATGTGTCTTTACAAAATATTTTTCTTAGGACCCTACTCGCCCATCCAAGCCAAAAAAAAATGGAAAAAACTCGCAAAAGTTCTGGTACAAAAATCTTCGTACCATTCATCCTCAAACCGAAACCCTCCTCGAAAATGCCCTAAACGGTTGAACGGTCGAATGTGTCTGTACAAAATGGTTTTCTTAGGCCCCTACTAGCCCATCCAAGCCAAAAAATGGAAAAAACTTGCAAAAGTTCTGGTACGAAATTGTTAGTACCATTCAGCCTCAAACCGAAACCCTCCTCGAAAATGCCCTAAACGGTTGAACGGTCGAATGTGTCTTTAACAAATGTTTATCTTAGACCCCTACTAGCTCAAAATGTGCTAAATATATAGAAGAAGAAAAGGAGGGATATACAGAACACGCTTGACTGTAAAGAAAGTCAAGGTGAAAACTAACAACTCAAAGCATGGATACGCAGATCCATCAAAACTTGCCCCACGGGCCTAACAAAAACATGTCTAAGACCCCCAACTAGCGCAAAAAACAGGGTCAGTGACCCCCAACCACTAACTAGAAAAGCCAATACAAAAGCCACAATGTAAAACTAAAACCCATTGACTAGCCACACACTAAAACCATACCATCCCTCCTAGTCTTGTAGCTAGTAATACACCATTAGTAATTCACCCTGGTTCTCTAAGGGTTGCGAAGGAATTATTGTCCCCAACAGCTTCATTCGCTTTATGCATGTGTGCGTGCACTTCGGGTGGTTTAGAACTTGACCATTGTCTATACTTGGGTGTAATCCAACCATCATTTGCCTTTCCCTTTCCTTTAGCCGTGCTAGCAATAGGATGTCTATCCATGGGATCCTTGTTCACCTTCAAATTTTGGAGATTGCCATGATTCCCCTTCAAGCTTCTAGTTGAACCATTCCCTTTTATTTTTTCTTTTACTTTTTCCATTTGCACCTGAGTTCCTGAATTTTGCATCACCAATTTCCGCTTCCAAACCAATTCCCTGCAGCAACTGGTTTAGTGATCTCCTTAGGTACACCAATTCCCTGCATCACCAATTTGCACCTAAGCTTCTGGCTAACTGGTTTCCCTTGCTTACTTGATACACCCTTAGCCACACGCCCTTCCAAACTCCTACCAAGCATCACATTTCTGTAAGTTCTTCCTCATCTAGCTGCATCCCCTTGGCCAAGTTGAACATGTTGTTTTTCATGTACATCAGCTCACTTTGCTACCCGCAGTTGTGAGTATAGTGTCCGAACAGTTGGCACATTTCACAGAACGAAGGGTGTTGAGAGGGTATTTCTTGACAACAAATAAATTTATAAGTCAAGACCCCGCTGAGTATAGCGAAGTCAGGATCGTTCCACAGGAAGCAAGGTTGTTCGTTTATCGACTACTAAAAAGCAAACAAAATCAAACAAAAACACACACAAGCAGCCTCGTTAACGACGTGGTCAGGGTCGTTAACGAACCACCGTACCTAAAAAGACTCAACTAACGACCTAAACAAACTCGGTAACGAAATTCACTTAAAATAATTCAAATAAAAACAAAGATCTAGGACTAGGGACACCGCAACATAGCCAAGCATATAAACTAGTAAAAAGAATAGATCATGCCTTTAAATAGATAGATTTATCAACTTTCGTTGACCATGAAGTAAATTAGCCAACTTTCGTAACCTAACTCGCTTAATTTCTTGTTTTGGATCTTAAAGCTTGAAACTTTCGTAGTCAAACAATATCACCTTTTAAGTTACTAACTTTCTCTTTCAATCCAGTTAAAAACTCAAATTACCTCAACTTTCATCTCGGTATAAACACAACAAACAATCTCAATAATAGATAAAAGGCATTCAACACATAATCTTACTCTTTAAACATGCTCAACTATGTCGGGCTTAACCCCGATCCTAGAAAAGAAGACTACTCACTAATCATAACTACGAAACAAGAAATCATTGAAAATAAATTACTACTCAAATTAAATAACAAATATCGTTTTACACAGAAAATAAGAAGAAAACCAGAAAACAAACAAATACCGAACCGAAATACTCGATCAACGAACTCGGTAACTCTCGTCCACCGACCCGACAACTCGTCTCCGATCCTCTCCTTAGCTCTCTCGGCTATTCCTCTTCTCTCTATGCTCGATTTCTCTATCTATCGATCCTCCAAAGAATTCCCCCCTTTGCTAGGCTAAATAAGAGGGCTATTTATACTAAAAAGGCTAAAAACTAATAAGGCTAGAAGATAAAAACTTTCCTAAAAGATAGAAATAAAACTCTAAAAAGATAGAAACAAAATCTAAGAAGATAACAAGACCTAAAATACATAATATAATAACCCTAAAAATCACAAAAAGATACTCTACCGACACGGAAATAATTTCCCGCACAGGATCGGTGAGTTACAAAGTCAACACTCGAAATTTCTTATCACGTGGCCTCGTTAACGAGCCCTTACAGCCTCGTTAACGAGCCTGGGCTTGGTTTCTTCTACACTTCAACTCGTAAAACCTTGACTCTGACTTCTTCAAACTTGTATTCCTCCGTCTTTCACTGTAACGCTCCAAATTCAGCTCCATATAGCACTTTTCCTTGCTAAAACCTACAAAATACACAAAATAGAGTAGCTTCCATACTTTCTATGAAAATATGCAAAACTATCCAAAAACATACCAAATTAAACCTAAACTTATCAAAACTAAACCTAATAAACAAAGAAAACCTACTAAAAACATGAACATCAAAATACCCCATACTTAGACTTGCTTGTCCTCAAGCAATCACTAATCAGTAACCAAAACCAAACAAACATACTCATCAAGAAATAGCCATCCTCTAAAAAGCAACATCTACACATGAGAACAATATAGCAAAAGATACTTAATGTCATTACACATATATGCACCAAATAGACATAAGAAAATACAATCCAACCTCACAAGGGATATAATGTGTTTCACTCAACTCTCAAGTGTTTAGGCTTATAAATTCAATCTCTCAACTCAATCCAATATGCAAAAACTAATAGAAATTGGAACTTATATCACCAATACTCTCCACCCAAGATTTGTCAAAACAAGCAAAAATCATCAAGAGAAACTTAGGCTCAATGGAACACTTCATAGAAGCTTCCATTCGGCCGGGTTGTAACGGGGCTTGGTATAGACAATAAGGCGTGGAAAATATTTTGGTCATGTGGTGCTAATAATATCCGGGAATCAAAAGACTCCTAAAAACTCACACATAAACAAAACACTCATAAAAGAATATACCAAACTCACTCTCACATTATGCTCACTCATCTCTCTCACCCAACATATCCTAGAAAGTCTCATAAGAAATAAAAGAATCCCTGATTTTATCTATGTACACATATGCACTTCAAACTTCCTTCCTCTTTTTTCGCTGCCTCGTTAACGAGCCCACTTCAGGGTCGTTAACAAGCTTCATCGTGTATTCTTCCATCATTTTTTTTTATCTCCAACAAACAACTTTATTTTATGCATTTCTTCCTTTATCAAGAGATCTTTCTTATTACAAGTAAAACAAGAGACTTCCAATCTACCCTTCCCAATAATCCTTCAATCAGAGCAAACAATATATGTCACTCCTTTTTACACTCAACAAAAATACCTCTCCAATCTAAGTCCTAATCCCCGGATAGGGTCAAGCTTATCTCGGCTAGGGAACAATTTTGTGGAGCTAAAAATAAAAGCTTCAGGCTAGAATTGGTTATCAAAAGAAGGATCATGTAAAAGGTAGATAGGGAATAATAGGGCTCATAAAAATAAGTTCTACATCATATGATTTTCACAAGTAATGAACTATAAATCCCATACGGGTCTCAAGAAATAGATAACCATCACAATTCCAAGAGATAATATACATATAGAGAGTAAATCACACAAAAAAGAAGAGGGATTATTAATATTCTCCCTATAAGGCCAAAAATAACTCACAAGGTAGATATTTTTGTTGGATTGCATCACTTATGCTATAAAGTATATATGTGCTCAATTTCATCAAATGCTATCTTCTTCTAAAAACAATTTCATGTTGAAGATTCCGGCTATACTATTAAAGACATGCTCGCAAGGAATTATATGATTAAGCTAGCAATTACTATCATAGAACCTAAGAAAGGGATATCTATCAATTCTAATATCTTTTTTCCTTTTTTTTCAAAATTTTTCTTGATAAACAAATAAACACATAAGATAACAAGTTTTCTACTTTCTCCCACCCCATACTTAAAATTACAGTGTCCCCACTGTAAGAAAATAAGAAGAAGGAAAAGAAATAGAAAAGAAAACAAACAAAGATAAAAAAAAATAAGAAAAAGAAAAACATAAAAAACTTACAAAGTCTCAAAAGTGGAAAACAAGGAAAAACGCCTTCTGCAAGCTGAATCACTGGTTCGGTGGAGAAAAGTAGTGCTAAAAGGTACCCATGAAGTCATACATCCTCCTCCAACGCTCAGCATCATCTGCCTCTCTCTGACGATGCCTCTCATCCTCCATCGACATGCGAGCAGAATAGACAGTCTCCCATCTATCCATCCTCCTATGAATATGGTCCTACTGGAGGTGAAGTTGCTGCATCTGAGCAGAAAGATCCTCAGCCCATGGTGGTGGCATACTCGATCCTGTGTACTCGGGCTGCGGAGGTGGTGGATAGTGAGGCTGGAAATGGTCTTGGTACAGCACTGGGTTGTATGGCATGAGTCCATAGGACTGAGGATCGGTAGGAGCTGGTGGTGGGTCGACAGAAGCTCTCGGTGCCTCGTTAACGAAGCTGGGTGCCTCGTTAGGGATGTAGGGAGGAGGCTGGAAATGGTCGTTAACGAACCTGGTAGGCTCGTCAACGAGGACGTTGCTGCCCAAAACTTCTGTGTCGAGGTCTTCATCTTCGAGGTTAAGCTCCTCAGTGCCTCCCTCGGTGTCGGATTCTTCAGTGTCGTCGCCAATTACCTCGGTATCCTCATCGTCGTCCTCATCTTCCTCCATTGCTTCTTCCTCTCGCTCAAATCTTGTCTCACACGGCCGTAATGATAGCTCATCCTCCGGCTTAGGCTCTAACGGGTAAGCATGCCCCGTTCACGCCCTGTACCAATTTGGTACATAGAGTAACTCTAGCTTGTCGAGGGTGGGCCTAACGAAGCGGTCTTGAACTTTTACTTTGTATCCTCCTTCGGCTTGGATGAAAATACCGGAGCCATACCAATAGCTCTTGTTGAGGAGTTGAGTGTGGGCCGTGTGTAGCGAGTGAGGTCAACTCCAAGGTTTTTAGCCAAAAGGCTAACCAAGTTGCCACACCAAACCTCCTTGGACTTGGTTGATTTCTCGACGTAGTAGAGCCATTCGTACCCCAAATTCAAGGGGTCGGGCTCCTCGAAAAGGATGGTGCGGAGACAAGCAACTTCCGTCCTTGTTGGCCTGTTTATCTCTCTCTTTGGCCAAAACATAGCGGCTAGGACTCGGAGAATGATCCTGAAGATGGGGTTGATGATGCTTGCCCCAGAGAATGCCGTTGTGGAGGATTGTTCTTCCCCCGTGATGTAGCTCTATGTCCTAGTCACTCTGTAGTCTTTCAAACTGTAGTCTCTAGACGGATTTGGAAGCTCTAGGATAGCGTTGAACTCTGCCATGGTGAACTCACGGCTCACGTTACCGAGCCGAAACCGGATTCGTCCCGCCGAAGTCTTTGACGGGAAGCTCGTCTCTAGAGTGGCTAAGCACTCAGATGTGAGGGCCGGAAAGTGTGGTAAATTCTCCTTCTTCAGGAGATGGGATGCACCAAGGATAGGAAAGGCTTCCTTGACGTCCGTGTAGATCCCCGTGTTGATAGCACTAGACTTCGAGAACCAACGAGTGTTGTGGTCCTTCTCTAGAATGGCATGGTATCGATGCACTTGGCCTTGAGTACTCAAAATCACGTTGTCCATGCGAGGTGGAGATGGGGACCTCTGGTTCCTCCTCTTCTTCTGAGCTCGGGTAGCGGGTCTACTTGAACTTGCCATGAGATCTACAAAATAATCAAAAAAAACTTTTCCAAGATAAGATCTACTCAACATAGATAGGCAAGATACCCCATACTTGGTCTCGAAATAGCCTCGGAATTATTCGTTAACTACCCAATTGGGTCGTTTACGAATCTGGACTGGTTGTTGAATTTTGAGATTATGCAGGGTCGTTAACGAGCCTGGGTGGGTCGTTAACGATCCGCCGAGAACCAGATCACAGAATTCCGAGTTTACTCTACTTTAAAACAAGCCGAAATTCAAGCATGCAATCCTCTATACTCCTCACTAGCCACACAATCGGAAATACGCACCCCATACTTGCTCGATTACCCAACCCGAACATGCTAAATTTTACCCAAAATTTTGACATGCAAAGTTTGTAGCTTGATACTAGAACAAGAAAAATTCATGCTTTTCACATTTAACTTCTCACTATGAAACATCTAACATGAATATCCCTCTCTAAGTCTAGAAATACGAAGCAAAAATCACAACCATGGGCAATATTTAATCATGAACACCGATCCTCTATATGAACTCAATCCTAAACATGAAATTTCTTCCCTAAAAATCATAAATCATGCAATTTCGAGTTAGGGTTTAGAAAACATACCGGAGAACCGAGAAATTTGAAGAACAAGGGGTCGGGAATTGGGTGAGTAACGAGCTCGGTGGGGGCTATCGAAAGCTTCGGATCTTCGATGGTGGAGGAAAGGGTTTCCGGGCTTCGGTAACTATGGTTGCTCGGTGATGGTGGCGCGGGATTCCGATCGGTGGAAGGGGTCTTCAAAGGTTTTTGGTTGAGTTTGATTTGAAAGGATTTGAGAGTGAAAGAGATTTGGGAGGGGTAGAAGGGTTATATAGGAGAGGGAAGGGATAGGAAGGGGAAGAGGGGTGGCGGCTAGGGTAGTGAAAAAGATAGATTAGGTTTAAAAAAACTTACCTGCCCGTTTTGCCGAATCGGGTTGTCCGAACCGGGTCGTTAACGACCTAGGGTCGTTAACGAGCCAACGTAGCCTCTTGGAGTGATTTTTCGATCCCTTCTCCTGCATCTTGTTAGATCAAAATTAAATCCTAATTTCTATCCTAAAAACTACTAAAAAGAACTCAAAAGAAAGCTAAGAAAAAGAGTCTAAAAAAGAGAAAAATCTAATTCTATACTAAAAAGCGGGTTGCCTCCCGTAAGCGCTATTTTTAACGTCGTCTGCCCGACGTGTTCCTTTGACTCAAGGTGGTTCTTGTGTGGCTATGTTGGAGTCTTGAGGTACCCCAAAATTAGTTGTGCAGTTTCTGTGTGCCTGAGTCGCTAAATTAGGCCCCTTTTCCTCTATCAGTATGCCCGATATTCCTACATGATGGTTAGTGAAATCCGAAAACCAAGGTGGTTTGGATTCCTCTCTAGTGCATATGATGGGGCATGGTGTAGGAATAAAAGATAAGGAATGACCGTCTTTAGCAGATTCATAGTTAGAGTGCTTAACTTGGTTGTATTTGTGCGTGTCGAACTCGGTGATTGGCCAATGAGGCTCGGTAGGGGCGGCTGAATCGAGTTATGGTTGAGTCAACTCGATTTGTGCGCCTGCAATTGTGTCGTTGGCATACTGATCCAAGTTGAATTCTACCCGTTCCTCTCCAATATCAAAAGTGAGGAGTCCTTTTCGCACATCTACCCTTGCACCTGCTGTGGCTAAAAATGGTCTGCCTAGAATTATGGGGACATGCGGGTCTTTAGGCATATCGAGGACGATGAAATCATTTGGTATAAAGAATTTCCCGACTTGGATAGGATAGTCGTACACGACTCTTGTGGCCTTGACGCATGATCCATCTGCCATGTACAGGTTCATATCTACCCGCTCTAGTGGTCCCATATTAGCTTTAGACCAGATTCAGAGAGGAACTAAACTAGCACTGGCGCCCAGATCACATAAAGCTTTGAACTTGTGGTTGCCTATGCCGATTGTTATTTCAAATCTCCCTGGGTCTCCTAGCTTTTCCGGTAGAGCTATTGATCTGACTTCATCCTGCAGCTTTGTAATGGATCTTTTCCTGCTAAGAATATCCTTCAAAAACTTTGTGTAAGCCGGCATTTCGCTTAGGGCCTCAGCGAATGGGATGGAAATATTAATGCTCTGAAGAATCTTTACGAAACGCTTGAACTTACTCTCAGTAGAGTCCATAGATTTCTTAGTTGGGAATGGAAGAGATTTCACCATCCTCGGAACCAAGTTGGGCTCGAGAGGTGGGAGTATCGGGTCGACACTGGGGTCGTCAGGTATGCTCGGTGGGTCGTTACCGACCCTGATGGGGTCGTTAACTACCCTTGAGTTGAGAGGAAGGCTCGGTTTAGAAAACTTACCTGGGGTTGGGTCGTCAGGAACCCTTGAAGCCTCGTCACCTTGGTATAGGGGCTCGCTATTTGCTCTCGCTGGCTCGTTAACGAGCTGTTTGGTGACGTCCTCTTCCTTCTTGTCCTCAGTTTGGACTCGCTCTGGTAATGCCTTCCCGCTCCTAAGGTGCACCGCTGCTATTTGTCCCCTAGGGTTCTCCTCGGGGCGGCCCGGGAGTTGCCCTTGTGGTCTCGGAATCTGGGCAGCGAGGTTCCCTAGTTGGGAGTCAACACTCTTCTTCCATACATCAAACTCTCCCCATCTTTTATTTTGTTGGTTCAGGTTGGCTTGTACTTTGTTAACCTTGCTGGTCACTTCGTTAACTTTGTTGATCACGCCTTTAATGCCTTCTTGTAATCCTTGAACCCATGATGGTGGCTCCTGATGGCCTGGAGGTCGATAAGGTGCAGGTCGTCTATCTGGTGGAGGCATTGCATAGTTTTGATTGGTATTCTAATTGCCCCATGCCTGATAGTTGTTTGACCTGTCATTATAGCTAGGTTGGTTCCTGTATGGTCCTCTCATATAATTCATCTCAGCTATTGTCTCAGCGGCTCTAACCTGCTCTATGTTAGTGCAAGCAGAAGTACTATGTGCAGAAGAACCACATTCTTGACATGATTGAGAGGATTTCAGAAAACTTACCTGCTTTTTCAGACGATTGACCTCATCTCGCAAGAATTGATTTTTAACATCCGGGTCAACTTCGTCTCGGTTAGGTACGTAGAGACGTTTCTGAGGTTGTGGAGTCTGCTGGATTCCATACATGGCATCGTAATTGGAAAGCTTATCCAACAGTTCCCATGCCTCCGTCGGATTCATCTCTATAAAACCGCACGTTGTATGCGTGATGATGCGGTTCTTGGTCTCCGCGTTGATACCCTGGAAAAAGATTTCTTGCAAAACATATAAAGGTTGCCCATGAGTGTGGCATTGTCTAAGCATCTCTTTAAATCTTTCCCATGTTTCAACGAATGTTTCATTAGGCAGTTGGTGATAGGAGGTGATGCGTTTCCTCAACTGCGTCGTCTTAGCAGGAGGGAAGAACTTTGTCAGAAATTGATCGTACAAAGCTTTCCAAGTCCTGATAGACTTAGAAGGTAGGCTCTCCAACCAGCTCAGGGCCTTTCCAGTAAGGGACCACCTAAAAGCTTTTAACAGAACATATTCAAGTGAGACACCTTCAGCAGCTATGGTGTCACATAAATCAATAAAGTTTCTAATATGCTCCATAGGGAACTCAGTAGGTTTCCCTTCAAACTGAGCCCGTTTAATCAAGGATATGAATTGAGACTTGATCTCAAAGGGTTTCTCTATCGCTGGAAGCACAATCGGGGACTCTGGCACCCTCAGTTCTGGATGCATGTACTGTTTGGCATTCCTTGGATAGGCATCAAATTTCTCTTGTAGACGAGCATTAGCAGCTCGTTGACGCTCAACTTCAGCAGCAGTGCCTTCCTTCTCAGTCTTCAATGCCTCCATCTGATTTCGGAGGTCTTCCATTTGAAGAGCCATCCCTTCTAGTGTGGCCATGGCTCGATTTTCTCGGAGTCTACGGTGCAGGGAAAGTTCGGGTTCTGAGTAATAACCAGTGTTGTCAAACTCGAGCCTTCGTCGTCCTACCGGCATATGCTGAGAAAACAAACAAAGAAAACAAAAACGGGGTCGGGCTATTCCCGAACCCACAGATAAACTAACAAACACGTTGCTTCCCCGGCAACGGCGCCAATTTGTTGAGAGGGTATTTCTTGACAACAAATAACTTTATAAGTCAAGACCCCGCTGAGTATAGCGAAGTCAGGATCGTTCCACAGGAAGCAAGGTTGTTCGTTTATCGACTACTAAAAAGCAAACAAAATCAAACAAAAACACACACAAGTAGCCTCGTTAACGACGTGGTCAAGGTCGTTAACGAACCACCGTACCTAAAAAGACTCAACTAACGACCTAAACAAACTCGGTAACGAAATTCACTTAAAATAATTCAAATAAAAACAAAGATCTACGACTAGGGACACCGCAACATAGCCAAGCATATAAACTCGTAAAAAGAATAGATCATGCCTTTAAATAGATAGATTTATCAACTTTCGTTGACCATGAAGTAAATTAACCTACTTTCGTAACCTAACTCACTTAATTGCTTGTTTTGGATCTTAAAGCTTGAAACTTTCGTATTCAAACAATATCACCTTTTAAGTTACTAACTTTCTCTTTCAATCCAGTTAAAAACTCAAATTACCTCAACTTTCATCTCGGTATAAACACAACAAACAATCTCAATAATAGATAACAGGCATTCAACACATAATCTTACTCTTTAAGCATGCTCAACTATGTCGGGCTTAACCCCGATCCTAGAAAAGAAGACTACTCACTAATCATAACTACGAAACAAGAAATCATTGAAAATAAATTACTACTCAAATTAAATAACAAATATCGTTTTACACAGAAAATCAGAAGAAAACCCGAAAACAAACAAATACCGAACCGAAATACTCGATCAACGAACTCGGTAACTCTCGTCCACCGACCCGACGACTCGTCTCCGATCCTCTCCTTAGCTCTCTCGGCTATTCCTCTTCTCTCTATGCTCGATTTCTCTATCTATCGATCCTCCAAAGAATTCCCCCCTTTGCTAGGCTAAATAAGAGGGCTATTTATACTAAAAAGGCTAAAAACTAATAAGGCTAGAAGATAAAAACTTTCCTAAAAGATAGAAATAAAACTCTAAAAAGATAGAAACAAAATCTAAGAAGATAACAAGACCTAAAATACATAATATAATAACCCTAAAAATCACAAAAAGATACTCTACCGACACGGAAATAATTTCCCGCACAAGATCGGTGAGTTACAAAGTCAACACTCGAAATTTCTTATCACGTGGCCTCGTTAACGAGCCCTTACAACCTCGTTAACGAGCCTGGGCTTGGTTTCTTCTACACTTCAACTCGTAATATCTTGACTCTGACTTTTTCAAACTTGTATTCCTCCGTCTTTCACTGTAACGCTCCAAATTCAGCTCCATATAGCACTTTTCCTTGCTAAAACCTACAAAATACACAAAATAGAGTAGCTTCCATACTTTCTATGAAAATATGCAAAACTATCCAAAAACATACCAAACTAAACCTAAACATATCAAAACTAAACCTAATAAACAAAGAAAACCTACTAAAAACTATACTAAAAACATGAACATCAAAGGGGTCCATTCAAATTCGACCTTATGCTTATAGATTGTTGAGTTATAGCTTTCAAGCACCACTTCTTTCCTTTTAAGCTCTTCTGAGGTAACTTCCACTAAGATTCTGGCTTAGGAAATTTTTTCCACCTCATGAGTGATTCTATCCATGCTTATAGGTCTCCCTATCATGTTGCCTATCCCCTCAATCATGTGGTTAGAGGACAGGAAAATTGGGTCAATATCCCTTACTTTGGCCCATACCGGAATAGATTTGAAGCTTGACCAATCAATTGGCATTCCCGTTTTCCATTCTTTCACTATAAGAGGACGGTTCCCTACAACAAGCCAAGGTCCATTCTATAAAACCCACAGTTTGTCCTCAGCTGAGCTAAACTTAAACACTATCACCCCATTTTCTTTGAAAAATAGTTTAGGCTGGGCGATATTCCATTGCTCATTTATGAACTCAACCACCATGTCATTGTGAATTTTTCCTCCTATTAACCCACCTATGAGTGTTGCACTCCAATCAGCTTCTGCCTCTACTACTTCCTCCATGGAAAATTTGTAGATATCTTTATTAACATTAGGGAGAAAATTCATTCTAACATCAGCAGAGATGGCTCGATTCCTTCTAGCGATCTGTTTTGGTGGACTTTGTCTGGGATTCACGCATCAGCCGAGGTTAGACTTGCCCACCTTATTCTGAAAACTCGGAGAACATGTTTTGTCAATCCACTCTAGCCCTAGCAGATCAGCAACTGTAGTGTTCGGACCTTTCACTTGATGTTGAGAAATATTAAGATGTTGCTGCAGATTATCAGCATAAGTATTGGTTTGTTGCTGCACACTTATAGGATCGTCTACTGTTGCCTTAATTTGTTGTTGCACATTATTGACATCCCTTGAGTCCAAATTGGCATTTTCGGATGGACTTGAACGGTCTAATGTTTCTTTACAAAATGTTTTTCTTAGGCCCCACTAACCTATTCAAGCCTAAAAAATGGAAAAAACTCGACAAAAGTTCTGGTACGATAATCTTCGTACCATTGAAGACTCAAACCGAAACCCTCTTCGAAAATACCCTAAACAGTTGAATGGTCGAATGTGTCTTTAAAAAAAAATTCTTAGGCCCCTACCAACCCTTCCAAGAAAAAAAAATGGAAAAAACTCGCAAAAGTTCTAGTACGAAAATCTTCGTACCATTCAGCCTCAAACCAAAACCCTCCCCGAAAATGCCCTAAATGGTTGAATGGTCGAATGTGTCTTTACAAAATGGTTTTCTTAGGCCCCTACTAGTCCATCCAAGCCAAAAAAATGGAAAAAACTCGCAAAATTTCTGCTACGAAAATCTTCGTACCATTCAACCTTAAACCGAAACTCTTCCCGAAAATGCCCTAAACGGTTAAACGGTCGAATGTGTCTTTAAAAAATGGTTTTCTTAGGTCCCTACTAGTCCACCCAAGCAAGAAAATGGAAAAAAATCGCAAAAGTTTTGCTACGATAATCTTAGTACCATTCAGCCTCAAACCGAAACCCTCCCTGAAAATGCCGTAAACGGTTGAACGGTCGAATGTGTCTTTACAAAATGGTTTTCTTAGGCCCCTACTAGTCAATCCAAGCCAAAAAAATGGAAAATCTTGCAAAAGTTCTGCTACGAAAATATTCGTACCATTCAGCTTTAAACCGAAACCCTGCCCGAATATGCCCTAAACGGTTGAACGGTCGAATGTGTCTTGAGAAAATGTTTTTCTTAGGCCCCTACTAGTCCATCCAAGCCAAAAAAGGGAAAAAAAACTTGCAAAAGTTCTGGTACAAAAATCTTCTTACCAATCAACCTCAAATTGAAACCCTCCCCGAAAATGCCCTAAACGATTGAACGGTCGAATTTGTCTTTAGAAAATGGTTTTCTTAGGCCCCAACTAGTCCATCCAAGCCAAAAAAGGGAAAAAACTCGCAAAATTTCTGGTACGAAAATCTTCGTACCATTCAGCCTCAAAACGAAACCCTGCCCTAAAAGGCCCTAAACGATTGAACGGTCAAATGTGTGTTAACAAAATGTTTTTCTTAGGCCCCAACTAGCCCATCCAAGCCAAAAAAATGGAAAAAACTCACAAAAGTTCTGGTACGAAAATCTTCATACCATTCATCCTCAAACTGAAACACTCCTCAAAAATGCCCTAAACAGTTGAAAGGTCGAATGTGTCTTTACAAAATATTTTTCTTAGGCCCCTACTAGCCCTTCCAAGCCAAAAAATGGAAAAAAACTCGCAAAAATTCTGGTACGAAAATCTTCGTAACATTGAAGCCTCAAACCGAAACCCTCCTCGAAAATGCCCTAAACGGTTGAACGGTCGAATGTGTCTTTACAAAATGGTTTTCTTAGGCCCCTAATAGCCCATTCAAGCCAAAAAAAGGAAAAAACTGGCAAAAGTTATGGTATGAAAATCTTCGTAGCATTCAGCCACAAAAAGAAACCCTCCCCGAAAATGTCCTACACGGTTTAACGGTCGAATATGTCTTTACAAAATGTTTTTCTTAGGCCCCTATAGTCCATCCAAGCAAAAAAATGGAAAAAACTCGCAAAAGTTTTTCTACGATAATCTTCGTACCATTCAGCCTCAAACCGAAACCCTCCCCGAAAATGCCCTAAACGGTTGAACGGTCGAATGTGTCTTTAAAAAATGGTTTTCCTAGGCCCCTACAAGTGCATCCAAGCCAAAAAAAAATGGAAAAACTCGCAAAAGTTCTGGTACGAAAGTCTTCGTACCATTCAGCCTCAAACCGAAATCCTGCCCGAAAATGCCCTAAACGGTTGAACGGTCGAATGTGTCTTGAGAAAATGTTTTTCTTAGGCCCCTACTAGTCCATCCAAGCCAAAAAAAGGGAAAAACTTGCAAAATTTATGGTACGAAAATCTTCGTACCATTCAGCTACAAACTGAAACCCTCCCCGAAAATGCCTTAAACGGTTGAACGGTCGAATGTGTCTTTAAAATATGTTTTTCACAGGCCTTCCCAACTGAAACCCTCCTCGAAACTGTCCTAAACGGTTGAACAGTTGAATGTGTCTTTACAAAATGTTTTTCTTGGGCCACTACTATCCCATCCAAGCAAAAAAAAAAGGAAAATACTGGCAAAAGTTCTGGTACGAAGATTTTCGTACCATTCAGCCTCAAACCGAAACCCATCTTGAAAATGCCCTAAACAGTTGAACTGTGGAATGCGTCTTTACAAAATAGTTTTCTTAGGCCCCTACTAGTCCATCAAAGCCAAAAAAATGGAAAAAACTTGCAAAAGTTCTGGTACGAAATTGTTCTTACCATTCAGCCACAAACCGAAACCCACCTGGAAAATGCCTTAAACAGTTGAACGATCGAATGTCTCTTTACAAAATGGTTTTCTTAGGCCCCTTCTAGTCCAGCAAAGCCAAAAAAATGGAAAAAACTTGCAAAAGTTCTGGTACGAAATTGTTGGTACCATTCATCCTCAAACCGAAACCGTCCTTGAAAAGGCCCTAAATAGTTAACCAGTCGAATGTGTCTTTACAAAAAAAAATTCTTAGACCCCTACTAGCCCGTCCTAGCCAAAAACTGGAAAAAACTCGCAAAAGATTTGGTACAAAAATCTTCGTACCATTTAAGACTAAAACCGAAACCCTCCCCGAAAATGTCCTAAACGGTTGAACGGTTGAATGTGTCTTTGCAAAATGTTTTTCTTAGGACACTACTATCCCATCCAAGCAAAAAAAGGAAAATACTGGCATAAGTTCTGGTACGAAAATCTTCGTACCATTCAGCCTCAAACCGAAACCCACCTCAAAAATGCCCTAAACAGTTAAACTATGGAATGCGTCCTTACAAAATAGTTTTCTTAGGCGCCTACTAGTCCATCAAAGCCAAAAAAATGGAAAAAACTTGCATAAGTTCTGGTACAAAATTGTTCATACCATTCACCCTCAAACTGAAACCCTCCTTGAAAATGCCCTAAACAGTTGAATGGTCTAATGTTTCTTTACAAAAAAAAATTTCTTAGGCCCCTAATAGCCCATCCTAGCCAAAAACTGGAAAAAATACGCAAAAGTTCGTGTACGAATATCTTCGTACCATTTAGGCCCCTACTAGCCCATCCTAGCCAAAAACTGGAAAAAACTCGCAAAAGTTTTGGTACAAAATTGTTTTTCTTAGTCCTCTACTAACCCATTCAAGCCAAAAAAAAATGGAAAAAACTTGCAAAAGTTCAGGTACAAAATTGATCGTACCATTCATCCCCAAACCGAAACCCTCCTCGAAAATGCCCTAAACGGTTGAAAGGTTGAATGTGTGTTTACAAAATTTATTTCTTAGGCCCTTACTAGCCCATCAAAGACAAAAAAAATGGAAAAAAAAAACTCATAAAAGTTCTGGTACGAAAATCTTCGTACCATTCATGACTAAAACCGAAACCCTCCTCGAATATGCACTAAACGGTTGAAAGGTTGAATGTATTTTTACAAAATGTTTTTCTTAGGCCCCTACTATCTCATCCAAGCCAAAAAAAAATGGAAAAAACTTGCAAAAGTTTTGATACGAAATTGTTCCTACCATTCAGCCTCAAATCGAAACCCACTTCGAAAATGCCCTAAACGGTTGAACGGTCGAATATGTCTTTAGAAAATGTATTTCTTAGGCCCCTACTAGCCCATCCGAGCAAAAAAATTCGAAAAAACTCGCAAAAGTTTTGGTACGAAAATCATCGTACCATTCATCCTCAAACCGAAACCCTTCCCGAAAATGCCTAAACGGTTGAATGGTCAAATGTCTCTTCACAAAATGGTTTTCTTAGGCCCTACTAGTCCATCAAAGCCAAAAAAATGGAAAAAACTTGCAAAAGTTTTGGTACGAAATTGTTTGTACCATTCATCCTTAAACCGAAACCCTCCTTGAAAATGCCCTAAACAGTTGAACGGTCGAATGTGACATTACAAAAAAAATTCTTACGCCCCTACTAGCCCATCCCAGCCAAAAACTGGAAAAAACTCGCAAAAGTCCTGGTACGAAAATCTTCGTACCATTCAAGACTCAAACCGAAACCCTCCACGAAAATGTTCTAAACGGTTGAATGTTTCTTTACAAAATGTTTTACTTAGCCACCTACTATCCCATCCAAGCAAAAAAATGGAAAAAACTCGCAAAAGTTCTGGTACGAAAATCTTCTTACCATTCAGCCTGAAAACGAAACCCACCTCGAAAATGCCCTAAACAATTGAACGGTCGAGTGCGTCTTTACAAAATGGTTTTCTTCGGCCCCTACTAGTCCATCAAAGCCAAAAGAATAGAAAAAACTTGCAAAAGTTCTGGTACGAAATTGTTCTTACCATTCAGCCTCAAACCGAAACCCTCCTTTAAAATGCCCTAAGCAGTTGAACAGTCGAATGTGTGTTTACAAAAAAATATTCTTAGGCCCCTAATGGCCCATCCTTGCCAAAAACTGTATAAAACTCACAAAAGTTCTGGTACGAAAATCTTCGTACCATTCAAGACTCAAACCGAAACCCTCCTCGAAAATGTCCTGAACGGTTGAATGTGTCTTTACAAAACGTTTTTCCTAGGCCCCTACTAGCCCATCCAAGCCAAAAAATGGACAAACTTGCAAAAGTTCCGGTACGAAATTGTTCAGACCATTCAACCTCAAACCGAAACCCTCCTCGAAAATGCCCTAAACAGTTGAACGCTCGAATGTGCCTTTACAAAAAGTTTTTCTTAGACCCCTACTAGATCAAAGCCAAAAAAATGAAAAAACTCGCAAAAGTTCTGGTACGAAATTGTTCGTACCATTCATCCCCAAATCGAAACCCTCTTCGAAAATGCCCTAAATGGTTGAAAGGTCGAATGTGTCTTTACAAAATTTATTTCATAGGCCCCTACTTGCCCATCATATCCAATAAAATGGATAAAACTAACAAAAGTTCTGGTACGAAAATCTTCGTACCATTCAAGACTCAAACCGAAACCTTCCTCGAAAATATCTTAAACGGTTGAAAGTATCTTTATAAAATGCTTTTCTTAGGCCCCTACTAGCCCATCCAAGCCTAAAAAAATGGAAAAAACATGCAAAAGTTCTGGTACGAAATTGTTCGTACCATTCAGCCTCAAACCAAAACACTCCTTTAAAATGCACTAAGCAGTTGAACAGTCGAATGTGTGTTTACAAAAAAATATTCTTAGGCCCCTACTAGCCCATCCTAGCCAAAAACTGTATAAAACTCGCAAAAGTTCAGGTATGAAAATCTTCGTACCATTCAAGACTCAAACCGAAACCCTCCTCGAAAATGTCCTAAACGGTTGAACAGTTGAATGTGTCTTTACAAAACGTTTTTCCTAGGCCCCTACTAGCCCATCCAAGCCAAAAAAAATGGAAAAAACTTGCAAAAGTTCTGGTACAAAATTGTTCAGACCATTCAACTGCAAACTGAAAGCCTCCTCGAAAATGCCCTAAACAGTTGAACGGTCGAATGTGCCTTTACAAAATGTTTTTCTTAGACCCCTACTAGCCAATCAAAGCTAAAAAAATGAAAAAAACTCGCAAAAGTTCTGGTACGAAATTGTTCGTACCATTCATCCCCAAATCGAAACCCTCTTCGAAAATGCCCTAAATGGATGAAAGGTCGAATGTGTCTTTACAAAATTTATTTCATAGGCCCCTACTTGCCCATCAAATCCAAAAAAAAAGGATAAAACTAACAAAAGTTCTGGTACGAAAATCTTTGTACCATTCAAGACTCAAACCGAAACCATCCTCGAAAATGTCCTAAACGGTTGAACGGTTGAATGTGTCTTTACAAAAAAAAATTCTTAGGCCCCTTCTAGCCCATCCAAGCCAAAAAAAATAGAAAACTTGCAAAAGTTCTGGTACGAAATTGTTCTTACCTTTCAGCCTCAAACTGAAACCCACCTCGAAATTGCCCTAAACAGTTGAACGGTCGAATGTGTCTTTACAAAATTGTTTCTTTAGGCCCCTACTAGTCCATCAAAGACAAATAAATGGATAAAACTTACAAAAGTTCTGGTATGAAATTGTTCGTACCATTCATCCTCAAACCAAAACCCTCCTTGAAAATGCCCTAAACAGTTGAACGATCGAATGTGTCTTTACAAAATTTATTTCATAGGCCCCTACTAGCCCATCCAAGCCAAAAAAAAATGGAAAAAACTTGCAAAAGTTCTGGTACAAAATTGTTCGTACCATTCAGCCTCAAACCAAAACCCACCTCGAAAATGCCCTAAACATTTGAACGGTCGAATGTGTCTTTACAAAATGGTTTTTTTAGGCCCCTACTAGTCCATCAAAGCCAAATAAATGGAAAAAACTTACAAAAATTCTGGTACGAAATTGTTCGTACCATTCATACTCAAACCGAAACCCTCCTTGAAAATACCCTAAACGGTTGAAAGGTCGAATGTGTCTTTACAAAATTTATTTCTTAGGCCCCTACTAGACCATCCTAGCCAAAAACTGGAAAAAACTCGCAAAAGTTTTGGTACGAAATTGTTTTTCTTAGGCCCCTACTAGCCCATCCAAGCCAAAAAAATGGAAAAAACTTGCAAAAGCTCAGGTACGAAATTGTTCATACCATTCATCCCCAAACCGAAACCCTCCTCGAAAATGCCCTAAACGGTTAAAAGGTCGAATGTGTGTTTACAAAATTTATTTCTTAGGCCCTTACTAGCCCATCAAAGACAAAAAAATGGAAAAAAACTCATACAAGTTCTGGTACGAAAATCTTCGTACCATTCAAGACTCAAACCGAAACCCTCCTTGAATTTGTCCTAAACGGTTGAAAGGTTGAATGTATCTTTACAAAATGTTTTTCTTAGGCCCCTACTAGCTCATCCAAGCCAAAAAAAAATGGAAAAAACTTGCAAAAGGTTTTGATACGAAATTGTTCCTACCATTCAGCCTCAAATCGAAACCTTCCTCGAAATTGCCCTAAATGGTTGAACGGACGAATATGTCTTTAGAAAATGTATTTCTTAGGCCCCTACTAGCCCATACGAGCCAAAAAATTCGAAAAAAATCGCAAAAGTTTTGGTACGAAAATCTTCGTACCATTCATCCTCAAACCTAAACCCTTCCCAAAAATGCCTAAACGGTTGAACGGTCAAATGTGTCTTCACAAAATGATTTTCATAGGCCCCCTACTAGTCCATCAAAGCCATAAAAATTGAAAAAACTTGCAAAATATTTGGTACGAAATTGTTTGTACCATTCATCCTCAAACCGAAACCCTCCTTGAAAATGCTCTAAACAGTTGAACGGTCGAATGTGTCATTACAAAAAAAATTCTTAGGCCCCTACTAGCCCATCCCAACCAAAAACTGGAAAAAACTCGCAAAAGTCCTGGTACGAAAATCTTCGTACCATTCAAGACTCAAACCGACAACCTCTACGAAAATGTCCTAAACGGTTGAACGGTTCAATGTTTCTTTAGAAAATGTTTTTCTTAACCCCCTACTATCCCATCCAAGCAAAAAAAATGGAAAAAACTCACAAAAGTTCTGGTACGAAAATCTTCTTACCATTCAGCCTCAAACCGAAACCCACCTCAAAAATGCCCTAAACAGTTGAACGGTCGAGTGCGTCTTTACAAAATGGTTTTCTTAGGCCCCTACTAGTCCATCAAAGCCAAAAAAAATAGAAAAAACTTGCAAAAGTTCTGGTATGAAATTGTTCGTACCATTCAGCCTCAAACTGAAGCCCTCCTTTAAAATGCCCTAAGCAGTTGAACAGTCGAATGTGTCTTTACAAAAAAATATTCTTAGGCCCCTACTAGCCCATCCTAGCCAAAAACTGTATAAAACTCACAAAAGTTCTGGTACGAAAATCTTCGTACCATTCAAGACTCAAACCGAAACCCTCCTCGAAAATGTCCTAAACGGTTGAACGGTTGAATGTGACTTTACAAAAAAAATTCTTAGGCCCCTACTAGCCCATCTAAGCCAAAAAATGGAAAAAACTCGCAAAGGTTCTGGTACGAAAATCTTCGTACCATTCAAGACTCAAACCGAAACCCTCCTCGAAAATGTCCAAAACGGTTGAGCGGCTGAATGTGTCTTTACAAAATATATTTCTTAGGCCCCTGCTAACCCATCCAAGCCAAAAAAAATGGAAAAACTTGCAAAAGTTCTGGTACGAAATTGTTCTTACCATTCAGCCTCAAACCGAAACTTACCTCGAAAATGCCCTAAACAGTTGAACTGTCAAATGTGTCTTTACAAATTGGTTTTCATAGGCCCCGACTAGCTCATCCAAGCAAAAAAATGGAAAAAACTCACAAAAGTTCTAGTACGAAAATCTTCGTACCATTCAAGACTCAAACCGAAACCCTCCTCAAAAATGTCCTAAACGGTTGAATATATTCTTACAAAATGTTTTTCTTAGGCCCCTACTAGCCCATCCAGGCCAAAAAAATGGAAAAAACTTGCAAAAGTTTTGGTACGAAATTGTTCCTACCATTCAGCCTCAAATCGAAACCCTCTTCGAAAATTCCCTAAACGGTTGAACGGTTGAATATGTCTTTACAAAATTTATTTATTAGGCCCCTACTAGCCCATCAAAGCCAAAAAAATGAAAAAAACTCACAAAAGTTCTGGTACGAAAATATTCGCACCATTCAAGACTCAAACCGAAACCCTCCTGGATAATGTCCTAAACGGTTGAACGGTTGAATATATATTTACAAAATGTTTTTCTTAGGCCCCTACTAGCCCATACATTCCAAAAAAATGGAAAAATCTTGCAAAAGTTTTGGTACGAAATTGTTCCTACCATTCTGTCTCAAATCGAAACCCTCCTCGAAAATGCCCTAAACGGTTGAACGGTCGAATATGTCTTTAGAAAATGTTTTTCTTAGGCCCCTTTATTTGTCATTAGAACACTATATCCACACCATACTCCCTTATTTCAACCCAAAAACTGAATTAGTTGATTGGATTGCTTTGAGGCAAGTGTTGGCTTGATAATGGTGTTATATTGCTTGTTCGTATTGCTTTTGTAACACACTACTCTCTCGTTTCTTATTGTCTTTTCAGGAGTAAGATGTATTGGTGTGATCCCTATAATGATATTCCACCAACTCTAAGGGTACAAAGACCTCCAAAGATTGAGCCTTTTTCTGGAGAGTATGGACCAGATGATTATTTGGCATGGGAGCGAGTTGTTGATTACTACCTTGACTACTATGGTTATGATGAATGGGATATCCTTCTATGGGTGACTAACTACCTTGTTGGTTCTGCCCGTTCCTTTTGGTTATGGATATGTCAATCTAGAAGACGTCAAGGCTTGATTCCAATTGCAAACTGGAACCAAATGAAATTTGTAATGCGAAAGATCTATGTTAGACATGATGAAGAGTTGCATAGATGATATAGAGAGGCTTGTGCTCCTACTTGCCAAAAGAGAGCTCCAATTCGATCCTTCAATCGCAAGTACGAGTCTTTAGACTTGGCTAAGGAGGCTTTGGCTAATTCTAGTCAAATGAGGTATAATTCTAACTCTTCTTCTATTGGTTTAGATACTAACTCCTTCTTGTAGGAAATGGGAGTTTCTAACTCACCAAAACCAGGAATTTCCACTCAAGAAGAGAGAGTTACAGCCCTACATAGCCAAGAGACCTCTAAAGAATCAAGTGACCTCCCATGTGTTCCTCAATGCCATATTGTGGATGAAAATTTAAAGGATGTTCCAACTGAGGAAAATATGCAAGATGAGAGCATGGAGGAAGAAGTTGATGTCTCAAATGGTGTTTCATTCACAAAGAGCCATAATGTCCAAGAGATGATTCAATGTCTTCCACCAACTATGTTTGCTCCAAAACCTTCTTTACTAACCATGGTGCCTTTAGTATCTCCAGCATTTCAAGATATTTCTCCTCTTGATCTTAAATGCAACATCAAATCGAGGATGATTCGAGGACAAGTATAGCGATCAAAGGACCATGAAGAATATGGTTGAAAAGAAGGTGTCTAGGAGGCCTAGACCAAGACCTTTTTCAAGGTCTCGGGCATTCAAATTCAAGAATAACTTCAAGGACTTGATCTTATTGGTTGAAGATATTCATCAATGGCGTCCAAGGCCACCAAGGAAGAGGATGAAGTCTTGAATGTTCGAAAAGTTAAGAAACCCGTGAAATAGAAAACAGTGTTCAGTAATGTGACTATAACTTGAGCTAGAAAATTCATCTCAAGTCTGTTAAGTAGGCGTTGGAAAGATAATTAAACGTTCTACAACTTTGTAGTTTACATCAAATTCAGAATCCAACAGCAAAGAGCCGAACAATAGGATTTACTGAGAGTTGTTCAAGTCTTACGTGAATCTTATCTTTAGCTTTTATTTTATCTTTAGCTAGATATTATATTTATGCATAATTTCGGCCATAGGCTTGTGTTAGTTGGCTGAAATATATCTCTCTTTTAATTCTTGTTATCTTTTAGTTTGTTAGGATAATTTTCTTATCTAAATAAGTCAGATAATTATTATTCGATTTATTTATGGTAAGAGAATTTAGATAGATGCTTTTCCATTATTATAAGTTATCTTAGGAAGCAAGGTAATGGACCGATTTGTCCCTGCTAGGGCTGGCCATTCAATGCCTTGCTCTCCAAGGAACTTTGCTTTGTATTCCTTATTTATAGTTTGCATCTTCATTCAATAAAAATCAGCTCAGTAAGATTAAACCCCTTTGGTTTAATCTTGCTCTTGGGCCATTAAAACAACTTGTATTCTAGCATTCAAACCTACGAAGATCGATCATCATCAAACTCTCGATCTCACTCTCTTTTGTTTGTTCAAATCTGAGTTATTACTTTAATCAATTAGGTTGTTCTAAGATTGATTGTTAAAGATCAAACTTAGTTAATCATTCGGATTTAGCGTTAGAGCCAATCCGATTGAACTATCGAGTTGATTATCTCCATAATTCAGATCAGTTTCATGTCATTTGTATTTTCGTCAATTTTGTTACTTGCGCCGCAAGTCAATAACTTGGAAAGCTTTTTAGGTTCGAAAATTAGGTTATAAGGCATGATCGGGATCCTGTGAGGTTACATACGAGGTTTCTAAGGAGTAATCCGAGGCAATCACGTATTAGTGATGGTGAACGGAGGTGATAGAATATGGGCAATGATTGTGAATGACTATGGTCGATGATTGTGAATGAATATGGGCGTTGATTGTGAATGAATATGGGCGATTATTGTGATTGAATATGGGCGTTGATGGTGATTGAATATGGGCTTGATGGTGATGGTGGAGGTGATGGAGTTGAATGTTGTCTTTGTGTGTTTGTGTGTGATTACTTAACTTTAACTGCTGAATTGATGACTCGAAGATTCTTGCTTTGTGTGTGAATGTCGGTTGTTGGATTCTATGTGGTTTTTAAAACGTTCTATATGCATCTCGCTTTTTCTAGCTTGAATTAGAATTGTAGCTGACTGTTCGGGGAATATGTTTACAGTTTCAAGTATGTTTTAGGAACCGTGATGAATCATCTAGAAGTGGTGGAGCGGATGTTGGCGCACGTGTCATTAGGTCCGGGTCGTTGGGAATTGGGTTGATTATGTTATTAGTATTATTTTCTGTTTATTTAGTTTGTTGTAACTAACCTTATATATCCAATTTGAGATTACAGATTAGAGATACTCATTTTCAGTATGAACCAAAAAATTCGAAGGGAGCCGAGCAACAAGCTGTGCTCCAATCCCTTTTTGAATAACCACACATAGCCTATGAAAAAGGAAATCTCCTACCTTGACATTCGCATCATGACTAGCCATATAATTTCTCAATCTTTTCAAGAAATCTATAGTGTCTCCACCTAACTCTCCTAAAGTAGTGAAAGCAAGAACCCCAAAGCCAAGCCCCTGAGCAGAACACTTCGCTAGATATTTGTTGTGCTTTTGAGTGACAGCCTTACTAATAGCTTGACCAGGTACAAAAGAGCGTACCCCACCACTAGTAAAGGGGGAAACACCAGTTACATCCAAACAAATGTCACGACCATTATCCCAGTTATGAACTAAAATATCAGTCGGCCTTAAAGCTAGTCCATTATCGGAAAGAAGCCCTAAATCAACCACTTTCTTAGTTGGCACGCTTGCACGATAACACATGTCAGCAAAGGTGTCACGCACAAGATCATGTCTAAATTTGAGACCAATTTCATGGGAACAATGCAAGGCGTGATCACCGAAAATGTCCATCTCCCTGTCACAACTAGAGCATAACTCCCCTTCTTCGAATAAAGGAATCCCAAGCCTATAACAAAGCACAGCAGAAAATTGCCTAGGACCAATTCTCTGATTAAGACCTTTAATGGGGATAGCCAACAAATAATCCTGCACATGCTTGATTTGATTACATTGCCAAAGCGCAATGTCTCGTTAAGACATGTCAAACTGAGAGGATGACTCTTTCTTCAACGCATCAAAGTAAATAACCGCCAGGGAACTCATAGAGTAGGGTGAGGGGGCGGTATCATTAATGCAAGGAGGAGAAATAGCAGAACCACAAACCTGATTATAAGAGTTCAAGCCTAGCTCAAAACTTGGGCTTAAACCGTCCACGCTGGTACCACGCATAATCATGTGCTGTTAGGCCCGGGTTTGTATGATAGATGCCAAGAAGCAATATTTCAACGTGTCCTCCATCGTATACACACCCAAACAACCGTGCTTGACAGGACGAGTAGACAATCTCTGTTGGAGCAAACCGTAACCGGGACCATCATCTGTAATGAGGTGTCGTAGAAATTGATTTAGATGGGTATCATATAACAGTTGCGCAGCATGTAAATGTTCAGGCTTGGTAATTCTCATAGAAAACTACATCCTCGACACTCCACTACAGTTCCACAGAAGAAGATATTCGCATTGCGGATCCTTAAGCTTAGTGATAGCATCCATTAAAACAATAGTCTTACGTACCCTATTAATGACCATGTCACTGCAAAAGTTGGAATTCAGGCTAACAGGACCCCCCAAAAGTTTCACCCCCTCAACCGGTCTATAGATATCAGGAGGGAATACATCATGTACCAGCCCCCTTTCATCATTAGTCGGCCAAAAGAGTTCGGTTTTAAAGACATTTAGATGCAACCCCAAAGGAGCACCATCTTGTTGAATAATACGCAAGGCTTTCGCAACCATCAACGTGTCTTCAATTACAGTGTCGTCATCTAAATACCAAGCCTAAAGGTCCAGATCACATTGTGCCGCAATCTTGTGGATTAAGGGATGTAGAACCAGAGCAAACAACAAGGGCCAAAGAGGATCACCTTGTTGTACCCCTTTAGCATATGCAAGAGTTTTATCCATATAATATAATCTAGCTGGCTTAGCATAACAAAACTCTACCCACCGGGAGATCGAAGGGCATTGTTTCCTGACTTCACTCAACATTGCAGTGCGATCCACTAAATTGAAGGCGTTCGAAAAATCCACCAAAAGCATTGACCTAGAGCTTGAATCACCGTGCACCTCTAACAGTCTATTAACTGAGTGAAGTATGGCCTCTCCTCCACATTTAACCCCCACGCCAAACTGAAAATCACTTAAGTAGGCATCCAACACTCCACCAACATGCGATGCCGCAACCTTCGATACCAACCGCCTCTAAATGGTCCCCACAGCAATTGGTCGGATGCCACCACCCGGATTCACCAAGGGGGTGAGTGGAGCTGATGCTATGAATTCACCTAAGGAAGGCGAACATTTCCCATCCATCAAAAGGTTAACAACAACGGTTATAGAAGTAATTAATTCGTCCGAGACCGTTGCAGCAGACCCACTTAGCGCGTCGACTAGGTGTTGAGTGCGTAAACCATCCCTCCCGCAAGAGGTACCCTTGGGAAAGCTTTTAATCCTCCCTAGAATCAATTCACTTGAAGCAACAAAAGCATCTTGAGTTAAAGGGTCAACTGGAATCGAAGGGGGATGAGCGAAGGGGTGTTTGAATTGCAAGTCATTTAACGTCTCTGGACTGTTAGAAGCCACTCCATTGGAAGTTAGAGTTCGAATAGCAGCAGTATACAACCCACAATTCAGCTTCTTATGACAGAGACGTAAGTTAATAACTTCCTGATTGTTTGTTTTTTTCTTCTTCTTTGCATGACGCCGCAGCTCTTCAAGCTCCTCTTGTTCCTCCAAAGCTCTCTGGATGAGAGTGATGCACCCATTGGTTTCACCCCGGCGAATTAAAGCTGAATTGATAGAAGCCACTTGTAATTTCTTTCGACACCCCGAATGTTCTTCCTGACAATTCCTCGGAAAGTAAGTACGCAAGGTGCAGACCGGAAAAAGTAAAAGTTGTATCCATACAGAATTATCCCCCGAGCAGTGAATTACTCTTTGAAGAGTTGCGTTGAATGTCCTAGCGAAGTGCAATTTACATTTGGCATGAATGCTAGATACAGTAGAGATCTGTTTTTGTAAAACTTGGTCCAATAAATCCAAGGAGAGAAAGGGTGAAGGAATATCAGGAGTAGCATCAGTGTGATCAGTTGGAATAACAGGGCAAGGCAAACCATGTATCAAGAAGTTAACACCAACACCATTGAACGGACTGAGTATCACTTCTCCTCTGTGTCCGCCTCCTTTGTCCCCTCTGCAATGTTTCCTCCATGCCTGCAGACGCATACAATCCATAAAGAGCCACATTTGCATTTCCCGCAACACATCTTCCCAAGCCTGATAATCCTCAAAGTTACTGCCCAAGAGATGCCTGCATTGGAGTTTATGTCTTTCATCCGGGTAGTTTCTGTCCTGAAGGTGTCTGATCAGCAAAGCCCAAACAACCAAAAACCCTAGTCAGGAGATGCGAAAGGTGTAGGGTGAGGGATTGATCGATTGCAAGATTAGAGGATGGAAAGAAAATGGATTGATCAGTTGAAATCCGATTCCCCCTCGCAAGAACCCTAAAATCGCCAGAATATCACTGGAATACTGATCGAGAAAATGCACAATGTGTAAATATAAATATTTTCAGAAGAGTTTGAAGGTACGAGGTTGTTAACTGTTATTGTTATGAATCTGGAGAAACTTGCATGTTTTATACATTTAGTTTTAAAATAAGAAGTTGGATGATTTATTTGTTTTCTCGTCGTCCCCGAGTTGCAAGATCCGAGTGAATTTGTTGTCAAGCTAACCTAAGTAGTACCTGGTAAGGTCTACACCCAAGTAACGCGGGGTGTTACATCAGGGGTCAAAGTGTTAGGAATCATGGACGTCGATAGACGTGGTGTTTTAATGGGTAGAGGCTCGGTGCTCGTCGGTGGACGGTCCTAATCGAAAGAGATTTAGATTGTGTTATTAAATTACTTATAATAATTCATTAGTGTCTTGTTATATGTATTTGAGCTTTAACGAATGGTTTGTTAAGTGTATATATATAGTTGGTTAGTGAGTTTTAGTTTATCGTTTGTTGTAAAGTATAAGCTTTAGGAGTTGTTAGTTTTGAGCAGATTATTAGTGTGTTTTGGTTTGGACTTAAGCATTTTTAGTTTAGGTACCGCCAAATATTAATAAGTTGAATCGGGTAATTGGCTTTGGGGTTAACTAATAAGGATAGTTAGCTAGTGGTCAAACGTTTTGTATTGGGTTCGTAAGAGTGATTAAGGATTGGCCTGTACTATACATAAATAAGTCCTTGAACTTTGACGATTTTGGCATCCATATCCTTGTACTTTTGGGGTTTCAAATAAATCCATGTACTATAATCTTTTTGTCATTTAAACACAAAAATCCAATCTGGCAAAACGCATGTAACTCACCTTCGTAATTGCGACTAAGATAGGATATTTTTTTTTTCTTTTTTTAAATAATGTATAAACATAATTATTTTTCGTTAATTGTATTCATTCCTTTCTTTACTCTTTTTTTTTATCCTTTTTCTTTATAATTTCTTTTCATATCCAAAAAGGAATGGCTCCATTGAATCGACGGACTCTAGTAGAGAGTCAAGCCAGAACGACGAACTCGGGAAGAGTCAGGCCGGAACGACGAACTCGGGACAAAAAAAATGGCCCGATTAAACCTCAGATCTGAATGACGGCGGTGAACAACCTAGATCTGAAAGAATGTCTGGACTGAAACTCAGAACTCAAGACAAAATGAATGGTTGAAACTCAAAAAGAATGGCGTTTCTAATTCCTCCAGATCTGGTTTCGGGACATACTTGAAGATGGCGTTTCGGGACAGATCTTGAAGAATCAAGATTTGGATCTCCAGATCTTGAACAACCCTTGGAAGGAACTTGAATTCTTCACCGCCGACAAAGAATTTAAATTCTTCACCGCCGCTGATGAACTCGAGTCGGGGAGGAGGCATTCATGGGATCGGGGAGGAGGAGTGGCGGTGATGAAGGATGAGGCAGAGAAGATATGCCGGTTGTGAAGAATCGAATTCTTTCTCCCGAGTCCGACATTCTGTGTTGATTCTCTTTGGGTTTTTTGGGCTGTACATCAATTGAACAAAAGGAGGAAGAAGATCTAAAAAGAAAAAAAAAAAGAAAATTTATATTTAATAAAAATTATCTACGTGGCATAGTGAGAATTACATGGCAAAAGAAACGTGTACAGTAAACGCGAGTGTATTGCACGCACGTAAAACTCGTGTGATTTGTGTTTAAATGAAAAAAATATGTATAGTATAATGACCTATTTGAAACCCCTAAAGTATAAGGATATGAAGGTCAAAATCGTCAAAGTTCAGGTACATATTTATGTATTCGACCATTAAGGATTAGCTAATGGAAAGAGTAAGTCGGGTTCAAAAAAAATGAAGTAGTATCTGTTGATAGGAGTCGTTAAGGGATGTATGGGTCATACATAATTCGATCTGTCTAATTAATATTTCTTTTAGGGACTTACTCAAGCTCTTAGTTTTTCGTCTTCATCAAAGGATCCTTAGTTTTGAGGTAAGTCATTCTGCGACTTGCTCAGTGCAGTTCAATTCTTGTTAGATTGGGTGCCATGTGTGTAGAATTGGTTTTTGGAATTAGTCCTTTTATTTATTATTTTTTAACTAAATATCTTTTATTTTGCACTTATGAGTATTGCTTAATCTGATTGTGACTATGAGTGTGCTTATAAGAATTGTGATTGTAATTGTTATGATGATTGTGTTTGTAATTGTGCTTGTGTTTGAAAGGGGGATGATGGTGATGGTGATGGTGAACGGAGGTGATAGAATATGGGTGATGATTGTGAATGACTATGGGCGATGATTGTGAATGAATATGGGCGTTGATTAAGAATCAATATGGGCGATGATTGTGATTGAATATGGGCGTTGATGGTGGTTGAATATGGGCGTTGATGGTGATGGTGGAGGTGATGGAGTTGAATGTTGTCTTTGTGTGTTTGTGTGTGATTACTTAACTTTAACTGTTGTATTGATGACTCGAAGATTCTTGCTTTGTGTGTGAATATCGGTTGTTGGATTCTATGTGGTTTTTAAAACGTTCTATATGCATCTCGCTTTTTCTAGCTTGAATTAGAATTGTAGCTGACCCTTCGAGGAATATTTTTACAGCTTCAGGTACGTTTTAGGAACCGTGATGGATCCTCTAGAAGTGGTGGAGCGGATGTTGGCGCACGTGTCATTAGGTCTGGGTCGTTGGGAATTGGATTGATTATGTTATTAGTATTATTTTCTGTTTATTTAGTTCGTTGTTAGTTTAAATATAAATATTTTCAGAAGAGTTTGAAAGTACGAGGTTGTTAACTGTTATTGTTATGAATCTGGGAAAACTTGCATGTTTTATACATTTAGTTTTAAAATAAAAAGTTGGATGATTTATTTGGTTTCTCGTTGTTCTCGAGTTGCAAGATCCGAGTGAATTTGTTGTCAAGCTAACCTAAGTAGTACCTGGTAAGGTCTACACCCAAGTAGCGCCACGTGTAAAGACGGGGTGTTACAATTTTTTTGGTTTTAGTACTCTGCGTATATGTTATATGATATGTTCTTCTTGCAGCTTGTAATATCCCATTTCATTTTGATGGAAATCTTTTTTGCTACAAAAAAACAATATCACATGTTATCTTTTTTTTTTTTGATAAGGAAAGAAATTAGGGTGACCACTAACAGACTAATGGTCGCCCTAGAGCATCCTGGCGGATGAGGGTGTGGAGGCCCGAATCGACTGCAAGTGGGATGGAGGAGACGCGTCTGAACGATCCAGCTATGAAGTCCGCAACAGTATTGCACTCCCGACCAATGTGAGAGATACTCCAATCCTGAAAGCGAGCCAGCAAACAGTGGATATCCGCACGCAACAACTCGATCTCCTAAGGGCAGTGCCAGTCACCGAGCACGGCATTGCACCTTCAGATCGGCTATCCAGGACCCCTCCTCTACACATGTCCAAACCAACGGAGTCGTGTCTCTCGTAGCTTGTCTTCTAAGCTGGCCCACCCCTACCTTGCTCCTGATGACCTCATTCCTAATCTTGTCCAATCTTGTGTGCCCACACATCCATCTAAGCTCTTGCGCTTTTGTAGTCGGCAAACATTTTGCACTGTAGAGGATGGGTGACCTAAAAACTGCTCTGTAGAATTATCCCTTGAGTTTAAGCGGTACTTTCTTATCGTGCAGTACTCCTGAAGCTGATCTCCACTTCTGCCACCCTCTCTTAATTCGAGACGTGATATCCTCGTCTATACCACCGTTGCTCTGTGTGACTGACCCCAAATACCTGACTTTTTGTGATTGCTTCCCCTCCTAGTCGTACTTCATCAAAATAATATTGTATTTATTAAATATTGTTATTTAATTAAATTATTATTTTATTAATCTTAGAAAATGCAATGTACTTGGCCCGCTAGTCAACCTAACCTGTCTGAAAACCGAAAACAACTCGACTCAAATTGGACTCATGACCTATAATGACCCGAACATGATTCAACCCAAGACAACCCGATTGATAGGTTTACATGAAACACATCTACATCATTAATGTAATATTGTAAGATTGATCAATAATATTACATGAGTCCGGTTCAGGTGCGAATGGGTGCCCAGGTGTGAAATAAGAAAAAACAAGAGTCGTTGGATGAAGAAAAATCAAAGGCGTTGATCATTTCACTTAAAAGGGGGAAAAATACACGGGCGAATTATTCGCGTATTTTTGAAAAAAACGGAAATAGGACGCGCGCCCAGATTGTTCATCAATATTGTGGATTTGTTCATCAATAATGTGGATTTGTTCATCAACACTATGATTTTGTTCATCAAAATTGTGATTTTGTGCATAAATAAACTATTGCTTGTGCATCAAAAATCTATTGTTTGTACATAGAAAATGAACAAATGTGTATCAAAATTGCATGCAATATGTTCATCAACATTGTGATTTTGATCATAAAAAAAGAAAATATTTCTTCATTGGTTTTGGCATATTTGGTCATCGGTTTGTGAATATTTGTTCATTAGTAACATTAATTTGTTCATTGTTTTATGCATATTTGTTCATTGCCTTTTTCATATAATTGTCCATTGCTAGATGCATATTTGTTCACTAGTAACCTCAATTTGTTCATTGCTATATGCGTATTTGTCCATTAATAACATCAATTTGTTCATAGCTAAAATAAGGCACAAACACTCCTCTTCGATTTGTTGCTATCTCGTTCACTTAGCATACACCATATTATTGCAAAGTCAGATTCCTTATCTATTATTCTTTGCATTCAAATTTCTACATCAAACTTATCTTATTTTGGTACTATATTGAGCACTACATTCGTATTGACAAGTTAGCCTTAAAACACCTCAATGGACAAACAAAGGTTAGATCAATGAACAAAAAAGTTTATATCAATGGACAAATAGGGTATATTAATGAACAAACAATGGTATACCAATGAACAAAAAAGTGTATATTAAAGAACAAATAATGGTATACCAATGAACAAATAAGGGTATATCAATGAACATAAATTGGTAAATCGAAACTAATTATATGTGCATCAAAGACTACATAATATTGTATTCATACACATAAATAAGGTTAAAAAATAAAACTAAAAATAAAAAAAGTTCTAAATCGATGAACAATGTTATCAAAAACTCGATGCACAATGAGTTAGTATTGATGAACAAATAGTGAATATTGATGAACAGATTGCAATTTCTGATGAACAAACTGGATGCGTCTCATAAAAACGTATTTTCGAAAAATACGTGAATAATACGGGAAAAATTTGTCCGTGCCGTATTTTATTGAAATATACGCGAATAATACGGGAAAAATTTGCCCGTGCCGTATTTTATCCTTTTTAATGAATGTTTAATCAGGGGCGTTGATTTTTTGGAACGGACGAGCGAGATTTATTCTTAATTCTCACCTAGGCGCCCATTCGCACATGACTCTTTCTCATATCACATTATCTATGATGTCTTTGATTTGAAGAAATAATAGTCATCTAGTTTCATTCTAAAACATGGCTTCTAATTAGAGTTGTCAAAAGCTGACCCGACCCAAAAAAACAACTCGAACCGCCCGAAAAATTTACGGTCAAGACCCAAAAATTTCAACCCGAAACCGAAAATAAACTGAACCCTATAGACCTGAAACCCGTTGGGTTGACACGATTTGTTATATTTTTAGAATATGTATAATATATTTTGAAAATTATATTATATTTTATTATTAGAATATATAAAAATAATATATTATTGTTAAATATCCTTTTTTAAATAAAATAATATTTTAATAATTGTAAAAAATCAATTTTCTTGACCTGTTAGGTCGACCCGACGCTCCCGAAAACCCGCAATGACCCAACCCGATTTGACCAGTGACATGTTACGACCCGAACCCGACTCAACCCGAACCCGAAATTACCGAACCCAAACCTGACCTGACCGACCCGTTTGACATCAGTATTCTAATTAATTTACATATTTAATAAATAAATTTTATTTTTTATTATTAATATCCAAATTGAAATTGAATAATAACATAAAATAGAAAAATCCAAATTCAAATCCTATAAATATAAATATTAGAATATTATTTATAAGGTCCATAATTAGATTTTAACCAATAAAAAACCAAATAAATTTTACAAAATGGATAAAATGGTTCATTGTGAGGACACATGTATTTATATATTTTTAACACACGTTTCACTTATTAGTAGAACTGTCTAAAGTTAACTGAACCCGAAAAAAAGATCCAATTGACCCGCTCTTAAACCCAACCTAACTAACCCAAAACCCAAATTTGACCTAAACCCGATTCTGACCCGAGAAAATATAAATCGAACCCGGCTGACCTGAACCCAACCTAATTTGCTTGTAAATGTAAAATGTTACTAAAATGTTAATATAACATTAATTTTAAAAATATTTTATTTATTTTTTTCATATTTATATTATTATATAATAATTTAAAAATAATTTAATAGTGAAAATAAAATCAAAAAATGATGGTATTGAATCGTTGGTCAGACCGAACTCGCACGATAACTTGCCATAACCTGTCCCAATTTAACTAGTAACCCAATTAACCCAAACCAACCCGATTGACATGTCTAATTATTAGTAGGCTAATTGAAGTTTTTTAAACTAAAAACAGAAAACCGGACCTCATGTACTACTAAAGAGGAGAGCGGAAACGATTGAATGAACCAAGTCTCAAAGATACAAAAAAGTGTTGTCATGGTATCCCAAATTGCTAGAATGGTCGTTAGAAGGGATGCATGAAACTGAAACGTGCCATGCTACAAAAAAATAATCGAGGAATGATGCATGGAAATGAAATGTGTCATGCTAAAAAAATACGCAAAATATATAAACGGTCCCCTAAACTTGTATACAATAGTCACTTAGTATGTAGTTTGGTCATATTCGATTGAACCCCTACACTTGCACGTTGGGACCTATTGAACCCCTTGTCAACAATTTTCACTTGCTTTCTTTGGTTGTGTATGTTACACACGCCAAGTGAGTGCCACATATATGCCACGTCATCCTTATACAAAATCAACAAATAAAAAAATAAAAAATTAGAATAAAGAATAAATCCCCAAAACACCCTTCATCTTCAATCTCCCCCCTCACACAAGATCCATATCTACCCATCTCCATATCCTCTCCAAAGTTGACTCCCTCAATCCCCAAAGCACCAACCCACCATATCCCTCCATGATTTATCCTTTAAGATTTCTCAAATTCGCATCCTCAAATCTACGACCTCTCTGGCGAACGAGATCCCGCCAACGCCGGCTCCGACATTGTTCTCACCCTTATCGCCCTCCTAAGCACTCTAATTTATTCGAATTTGTTCCCAAGAATGCGAATTTAGAGATTAGGTTTTTATTGAATCTAAACCTAGATCTAAAAAATTGACTTATTATATATCAAATTGAGCATTAAATTTGAGCGGCAGGATGGTGGTGACGTCAATTGTTTAGCATCGAGAGGCGTCGATTGGGTTGTGGCATGATGGCATATGGTTGCAAGGTTGAAGAACATGTGAACTTAAAGAAGAAAGCAAAAAAAGAAAAATGATAAAAAAGTTCTACATAAGCATTCTTCACTCATTCATATGAGAGTGAAATGCACGTGACTTGCCACGTCAGCGAATAGGGGTTCGATAGGTTCCAAAGTACAAGTATAAGGGTTTAATCGAATAGGGCCATAGGAGGCTAAGTGACTATTGGAGACAAGTTCAGGAGGCGTTTATGTACTGTCCAAAAAAATAATCAATTCTTCGATACTCGAGAACTTTTTATTTGCCTTGAAGGGAAAAAACACGACTGCCAATATGCAAATAGAAAAGAAAAAGAATACCAACATTCTCTAATCAGAGAGAAACAGATTGCAGGTTCGCAGAACAGCTCTGGATTTGGTCTAAACCTACAAGAAACACTAGACCATTTTAGTGGCCAGGTTTACATCTGAAACCTTAGGCTGACTTTGGCTTCGGCTTGAGGCGCTTCAGTTGAGAGTACAGGAAAACCCCGACTAACGCAATCCCAGTACCTGCAAACAGCAATGAAAACCTTTAGTGTCATACTTGATTAGAGGGTAGTAGAATGTGATAACTTATAAGTTCACTAAAGGTGTCATTCAATACAATTAAACTTACCCAGAGCATTGATGAATGATACCGGGGTTTGGAAGAAAATAACGGAGCTAACAATAACCACCACTCGCTTAACACAGTTACCGACAGAATGGGAAACTGGGGATACCCTTTGCAATATCATGTAAGAAACCTGTAAATGTAATCACAAATATCCCATTCATATACCAAGCAGATCTAACTGGAATGGAAGAAGTAGATAATTCAATAGCAGCTGAAGTGAACCCAAGACAAACATACCTTGCATATTATCTTCAAACTACAAACTCTATAGACAGATTTTTGTAACAGGTAAGAATATTACAAGAAATAACAATCATGAATTAAAGTCTTTGTAGCATGTCAGATTAAAGTAGACACAAAAGTTATTTTAGAAAAAAAAATCTTGTCCTTTCCCATAGTTGGCAGGTTTCCTTTCGTATCTGTATGTAGCATTAACAATGCATTTCTATTTGATGCAATGTCAAATTCATTATACTCTGAATTGCACAAAAGTAAGTACAATTCAGCAGAAATTCGATTCCTTACCTAACAAAAGATAATTACAGAAATCAAGCAGCAGAACTGTTGGAACATAGCAGATAGAAATAATTTGAAGAAAGTAAAAAAGCTATATACCTGCTGGTAAGCGTGGAAGCAGAGTGCTGCCACGAGGGACCTTGTGTAAAGCTGTTTAACATTCAATCCCTGAAATGATTTACAACCCAAAAAACGTAGATTAGTAATCAATACTTGATGAAAAAAAACATCATTTCCCATATGGAATTAATAATCAGTTACTTACTGCTGCCTGCATGTATGTAGGAGTAAACTTGATTCCTTCTGTGAGAACAGCAGCTGGCGCTAAGAGTATAAATGACATTAATGTAATAATCGAGAACAGAGTGATGTTGTCCAAAGAATCCTGTCAGTATAAGTGAAAAAAACATCAGGTTAAGAAAATATGAAATGCCTCTGTTGACATATTGTCAACACCTAAAATCTTAAATGCAACAAGTTTGATGTGGAATACCTCTTTCTTAACCATAAACTTCTTGCTGAGGACATTACGGGATTGGAAAGTCAAATTGGAAGCCATCGCACTTAGAAATCCAGCCCTTCAAAGTAAAATGATATCAATACTATTAGAGAGAACTATATATGATCAATTAAAAGAGATTGGTTCAGAATAAAATGAAAATGCAAAGCATAGTTTTTATAAGCATACCATCCACTTACCAATTAAAAGAAACCTCAGTCACAGATGCAAGTGCCACTCCTCCAACAATTGGCATTAGAGAAAGAACCACCCAAGGAGTGGGCATCTGCAGAAAATAACATATGATTTTTTATTTTATTTATAGTTTTTCGCTTGTTTCTCGCTTGTTCACAAGTACCAACATGCAAACATCCACCATACCAACTATATTCCCATATTGGTCGCTTTTGAGTTTCACCATTAGTTTTTATAGACATGAAAAACAGCATAGGAGCATAGGAACATTTGCAAAATGCATATCATTTGTAACACAATACCTCTCCAAGAAATAAGGCTGAGAGAACAACTGAGAAAAATGGCTCCATAGCCTTGATTGTGTGAGTAAATGAAACAGCCACTTTACCGAGACTCAAGTTCGTGAAAAGGTTCCCCAACGCATGCACCACTGCCAAAGGCAGTATAGCTGCAATCTGCCAATTGGATAATAACATTAAACAAGAGATTTTAGACAGATTAAATTTTAGATGCCGAAAGTCCAAAACTAACCCCGAAAATATCTTTTATGCTAAACAAACACTATGATACACAATACCTGAGCACCACTGATCTTTGGCCTCTTGTAAAGATTGGTCATCCACATAAAGAGCACAAACATTGATCCAACAGCAAACTGCACGACAGTGATGGTCACAGGAAAATGGAATACCTTCAAAACCTGTTGCAAACAATTGTCAAATTATGTGACTTGGGAACTGCTATGCACAAAATTAAACTGGAAAATAGAGAAACACCAGCTGTCCCAGTTACATTAAACATTCTGCAACTTGGGATCTATGGTGGTGGCAAAAAGAAATTCAGAAGTTCCATTCTTTCAGGAGATCTTGGGCACTTGGTATTGGCTCTCCACATATCAATTTCATGGATACTAAACATTAGGTTAATTTACTGGGATCATGTTCCAGCATAGAACATTAGAATGTCAGAATTCTGCCAGAGATCCTCTACCGACCAAAGATAGATTCTGGGAGCATCTCGCTTGTTTCTAAAGCTTATTATAATCGTAACATGTATCAAGAATCAGATCGGGAAGAAAGAACAGCATTGAAGCAGTGGCAAGCTGACAGCACAAACCTGCTTATTGTAGATGTTGAAGTAGATGTTAAAGAGGTACCAGAGCCCAAACAACATCCCTAGCTGCAAGGTCTTGGCCATGGATCCCGATTCCGGTTCCTCCCCAACGCTCTCCGGCACCGAAGTCGCATGAACAGAAAATTCATCATCTGATTTCCTTCCCCCGACGAAAGACGGCTTGGAAATCAGATTAACAGAAGATGAAAAAGAAGAAAATGAACGGAGAGACAATGATGGGAGACTCCACGGCTGGCTAGATGCGCAAACGCAATCTACATGCTTCCTCTTGGATAGCGACGAGGAAGAAGTGGAGAAACAAATCGGGTCGAATCTGGAGCTGGAGGGACGAACGGGAGACTTGCGCGTCTTGAGGAGGGGGAACGAAGGGGAGAGAGAGAACGCTGAGCTCTGCATCGCCATTGCAGAGGGAGCGTTGGAGACTCCGCCGAGTGGAGTGGAAGGTGGGAAAGGAGGGTTAGGTGCGGGGCGATAGAAGCTCGGAAGCCTATATATATATATATACTTTATTAGGTAAGGTTTAGGGTGCACTCCTTTACGGAGGGCGCCCTAGAGCATCTTTTCGGATGAGAACAAGCAGTTTTGGATGTGTGTTGATACACTCAACAGGGAGACTGTGGCCCAGCTGCGCAATTTTGTCGGCCACAACATTACAATCCCTAAAAATATGGTTAATCGAGACATCTCGGTTTCCATGGATGGAAACAAGGATATCAGCGATTATAAGTTCAATCTCCCAAGGACAATGCCTTTCCTAGATTTCTGATGGTCATTTGCCTAATTGCTTCCCTGAGCGCTAACGCTTCAGCTTTAGCCACAGATACTTTTCCGAAGTTGCACTTCACAATATCCAATACCTGGCCTAGATGGTTCCTAATTACAATTCCTCCGGTCGTGTATCCATTTGATAGTTTGTATGCATCAAAGTTTATTTTCATGTGGTCTGGTTTAGGCTTTCGCCATCGTCGTTGATGTTGTGCTTTTTCCTTTCCGTTCCTTGAGTTAGTTTTTGGTACGGTTTCTTCATCTTCATTCCACTTTGTCGCTTTTTCCCAATTTGCAATTTGGGTTTGTATGTAGCTTCTCAAGTATGTGATGCCCTCGCATTGATCTTGTTGAAAGATGAGTATATTCCGTTGATGCCAGATGCTCCACCAAATAACTGCCAGGCATGTGAAGTCTTTTTTCCCAAGGTTTTGGTACATTTCACTTAGTATTGTTCTAGGTGTTTTGTTTTGTGAATCATATCTTGTAATCGCATCTGCAATGTTTGTGTTTACTTTGTTTGTTATGTAGATCATGTATGGACATTTTGTCAATAGGTGGTTTGTGTCTTCAGTGGTACACTGACACAGAGCACAACCTCCTGGTGTTATAATTTGTTTATCACGTAGTCTTGCTTTCGTAGGGAGGCCATTATTGTCCACTTTCCATAGGAAGTTTTTAATTTTTGGGTATGTATCCAGTTTCCACATCCAATTATTTATGTTCGGAGTCTGTCTCTCTATATTTGTAATTAATTCCACTGCAGATGAGGTAGAGAACCAACCATTTTTACTTGGAGCCCTGTATAATCTATCTTGAATATGGTTATCAAGAATCGGTGTAGTTTGAATTTGTTCCACAATATCATCAAGGAGGATTTGTTTTAATTCATCAATTTTCCATGTGTGGTCATTAGCTATCCAATTATCTACTGTTGTTGTTTCATCCACACTAGTGGGATCCTTAGCATGAAGATATAGTGGTCCTCCTATTTGCCAGTTGTCTTTCCAGAATTTTACGGTTTTTCCGTCTCCAATTTGCCATATGAGGCCTTTATGGAAGTCTTCTCTTAGATGAATAAGTTTTTTCCATTGCCATGAAGTGTTTGACTTTAGTTTGTACGAAAACAAATTGTCATTTCTAAGGTACTTTTGCGAGATTATCCTAACCCAAATATTATTTGGTTCTGCAATAATTTTCCAGAGAAGCTTCATTTGTAGTGCTTTGTGCATATATTCAGTTTTTCTAATTCCTAATCCTCCTATCTCTTTTGGCCTACAAATCTTGTCCCACCCCACAAGCGGTTTATATTGTCTATCTTTGTTCTAGAAAAAAAACCTATTGATTCTATCCATTTCTGTATGAATATGGGAGGGTAGCATAAAGCTTTGCATGACATAATTAGGCTTTGTAGCCAGGTTGGATCGAATCAACGTCGTTCTGCCTTCTTGAGATAATGAATTTGCTTTCCATTTGGTGAGTTGCTTTTGGGCGTTACCAATGGAGTCTTTAACCGTATCTTTGTTGACCTTTCCACTTATAATCGGGCATCCTAAGTATTTTTCAAGATTCGTCATTGCTGAGATCCCAAGAGTTTGTTGAACTATGTTTTTTTGTTGTGTAGTCATATTTTTGGAGGCTTGAAAAGCTGATTTGTTATAGTTTACTTTTTGGCCCGAAATTCTACAAAAATCATCAATGATGGACTTTACTTTGATGCAAGAGCTTTGTGAACCTTTAGCAAATATTATGATATCATCTGCGAATGCTAAGAACGGAATTCGAAACCCTCCGCAAGCTATTGGAAATCCAATCGAGTTTTTGTCAATTTCGCTAGTTATTTGTAATTTTTTAGAGAGAATTTCCGCTGCTATGACAAAAAGAAATGGTGATAAGGGGTCTCCTTGTCTAAGTCCCCGTTCGGGATTAAAAGGTTCCGTGGGTCCATAGTTTACAAGTATCGAAAGAGAAACCGAGCATACACATTCGCGGATCCAACCAATAAATTTCTTATCAAACCCAAACATGTGCATAACTTCTTATAGATATTCCCAATCTACACGATCGTAGGCCTTCTCCATATCCAATTTAATAGCAATCCATGCCTCTTTATTTTTACAATTCCTAAATGAGTGAAAAATCTCATGGGCTATAAGAATGTTATCTTGAATGGCTCGGTTAGCTATGAACGCCCCTTGGAGGGGTGGATAATCTTACTAAATATTTTTTTGATCCTTTCCGTTATGATTTTAGAGATGATTTTATAAATTGTTGAACAAAGGCTAATAGGCCTATAATGGTTAGTTGATTTTGGGTTTTCAATTTTAGGGATGAGTGTTATAAACGTATGATTGATTTGGCGTAAGATTTTCCCAGAGTGGAAAAAACTTTTGACTGCTTTGGTTACCATCGGTCCCACAATATCTCAATATCTCTTATAGAATTATGCCGTTATACCATCCGGTCTCGACGATTTATCCAATCCTAGACTCATAACCGTATTTTTAATTTGCTCATTAGTAACTGCACCTGTTAACATCTTGTTATCTTCGTACGTAATTTCTTTGTTTATCAAGCTTAAATACTCATAAGCATTGTTTAAGTTTGTTTGTTGCTTGGTGAACCTCTTTTTGAAATCTTTTCTTATTTCTTCGCGAATGTTATCCGTTCCCAAGATTTGTGTACCTTCATTAGTTATAATTTCCTTAATCACTTTCCGATTGCGTCTACCACTTGCAATCTTATGGAAGTATCCTGAATTCGCATCAGAGAATTTAATGTGTTTTGTTTTAGCCCTCTGCTTCCAATATGTTTTGTGGAATTTTAAAACACATTCTTTCTTGTTCATAAGCCTAAGTTGTTTTTGAATAGCGCTTGGTTGGGGTGAGTGTAAAATCTTTTTTTGGAGTTCAACCAACTCTTCATCTATCTCTTTTAGTTGTTCAAATATGTTGCCAAACGTATGCTTGTTCCACCTTTTGGCATGTTGCTTAAGAAGTTGGGTTTTCTTAACAAGTTGAAACATATTCGATCCATGGTATTGTACTCTCCAAGCTTGTTTAACGACATTACGAAAATCTTTCCTATACATCCACATTTTTTCCATTTTAAACGGTTGTGCTTTCATTGTCTCCTCATTACTCAATTCCATTGAAACTTTGCAATGATCTGAGCTAGTAAATGCATGATTTGTAGCACTAATATTTGGGAACCATTGCAAGATGCAGCTACTCACTAGAACTCTATCAAGTTTTTCGTAAATGTTGTCAATTTCTGTCTTATTTTTCCTCCATGTGAAAACATTGCCAATAGACGGAATGTCTCCTAGGAGACAGTCATTTTTAAAATTAATTAGAGTCTCAAAACGCCTTGGTTCAGGATAGACACCCCCTTTTTTCTAATTAGGTTCTTTTATTTCATTGAGATCTTCAATCAAAAGAATGGGAAGATTCGTATTTTGTAAAGTTTCTGTTAATTGTTTCCAAAACTCAACTTTATCCGCCCCATTAGGAGGGGCATAGGTTATACAAAAGGCAATCGTATATTTAGTGACAAGATGATGGTATTTGAGGACAACATACCTAGGTTCTTGTGCTATACCACCAGCAATACCACCAGCTCGGCCAGTTGCAGGAGACCAAAGAACATTATCAAAGCCAGCACGTCTCCAAACCTGATCACTTGGAAGAGTTTCCGTTTTTGTTTCTGCAATTGCCATAATTTGTATCCTGTGAATTTTACAAAAGGCATCTATTTCCGGCCAAAAAGATTTTCTCCCAATCCCCCTGCAGTTCCAAAATTCTATTTTCATAATAACTTTATTATTTTATTAATTGGATACCAATCAATATCAACCATGTTCAAATTGGTATAAGTCAGGTTCAGTGCCTGATAGAAAATCTCAAATTTCAACTCCTGTCTTAAAGGAATAGTCTGATTTACACTACTAGGAAGCAACCGTTTTAAAATGATATACATGTTATGAACTTGACATGTAACTTTTGTACTAAAGGCAATTAGCATATTACAATCTTTCTTTAGACCTTTTGAGTAATTCAGTCCTCTATTTCTTTGAGGTCTACAGTTGCCAGATCTCCAGGAAAACTCCCCTTTGCTTGATCTTCGACTTTGCTAAGTTCTCTTTAGGTTCCTGTCTTTATTCCTGGTTATCTGCCTCTGAGTTCTTCTTTGGCAAATAGAAATGGATTCAGCAATTTCCTGTTTCATATAACCTCTCACAATAATCGATTTACGTCCATCAAGCAAATTTGCATAATAAGTTCTTGAATAACTTAAATACACATAACCAACATGTAACATAGTCTGTAACACATAAAGCATCACATGCCTGCAGCAAATTAATTCAAGCTTGGTGCCAATTCTTGTCCTAAAAATATTCCACCAGCACTTGGCTACAACAGGCCTTTTATATAACAAGAATGTACATTGCTTCTTTACTTCAAGCTGTTTCTGATTTTTGCTTGTTACCATACATTGTTTCTTTACTTTGTTGTCTATTGTCCTTAGAACTCCACATCTTTTACACCACTTCTTAGTGCTAACCATGTGTCTGCATTTATGCTTTTGGTACCTCTTCCTACACCTAACGCACCCAAGAACAGGAAATTCATCATAGTATATATAATATATACCATGGTGCACAACCTGTACAAGATGTAGTAAAGTAATACAATTTGAGGTATATTGCCAATTCTCATACCAATCAGAGTTTAAGAGCTGAGAGGTCTTGAAATTTTGTAAATGATAGTTAATTTTCAAATGTAAATGTAGTTCTTTATAATTATCTATAGGTTTCATTTCTTCAAGTTTCAATAATAACCTGGGGCAATACATGATCTTAGAAATAGGATAATGACACTCACTTGTTTCTGGCCGATCGATCACGACTTTCTTTCCTTTCAATTCAGCACCATCACAATCTCTATTATTTCTTTTCACATCCAACCATATTAGTCTCTTGTTTTTTTCCTTTCTCTTGTTTTTTTCCTTTCTCTTGTCAGTTTCTTTGTTTATCAGATCACAATAATTGAGGTCCTTTAAGTCCTTGGAATTAGTCAAATTCTTCTCTCATTATTTTTTTTGTGGTTCTCAATAACCTCACAAGGGTATGTCTGTTAGTTTCATCATTGAAGCAAGTAATTTTTAGGCAATTCATTTCATAATATTTAAACATTTGCCCTAATGTCCTCTTAATCTCAGAAGTCAAGCAGATCACATCATTCTCATAAGGCAAACATGATATCCGATTCATTACATAATTCAAAGCATGGTACATAGGTCTTTCATGGGTTCTAAAGTGCACATAGAAATCACCCTTAATCTGCCAATCCATTCTTAACTTCTGCCTCAGTCTAGCAACTTGAATAGGATCACTAATAAAAAAAGCAAACAAAGAGGTTTCCTTAAAATGCATGATATTTTCCTTAACTCTAGATAACTGATCAAGGAAGGCCAGCATATCGATTTTCTTCTTAGACTTTTCCTTTTTGCCACCCTTTAAGGTCTCTTAGACCATGGTAGGCTTTGGTTCATCATGCGGATGATCAGGATCATGCTCATCTTGTTCTTTAGAGACATTTGGTCCAGAGACAAAAGTTTTCTTAAATTATTTTTTGCTTTTCTTCATATCATATTCTTGTTTACCCATAGTCGTATTCCCCAAATCCCAAACCCAAGGAAATAAGTTGAATACAGAAAAGAGAGAATAGATGAGAGTGGAGAATGAGAAGAGTTCAGGAAAGGAGAGAATGGGATTATAGCAACCCCAACCCCTCCATTTATAAGCATATAGCAAAGGGTACACATAGAGATTCAAATTAGTAGCATCCCGATTAAAAATAGGTAGAAGGAGATACAACCTGAAATAGGAATAGTTCCCGTCTTGATCTTTGCTAGGCAGATGGCAGGGAAACAGACCCAACCATTGCCTAGATCTTTTCCTCCCATCCCCGAGAAGAAACTCCTCGGATATGCCTTCTTTATCCCCCAAATTTCTGGCTATGAACAGTCCCACGAAGGACCGTAGCCTCAGCAGCCCTAGTAACCCATGTGCCCCTTGATGAGAGAGGAGAGGCAACCATATCTGATTTCACCACCAACACGATTTATCATTCTCAAAGGTTCGCAGCCTTCGCCTCCAATTTTCACCCTCATGCGTTCGCAAGTGCGATTTTTGTGCGGTGAACAGTCGATAAATCTCACAAAATCGGGCAAAGGACCCCAATTTGACACACTAGAGTAGATTGTATCATCACTATCAAAAAATTGGAACAGAATAAGGTTGAGAAATGATTTGATTACAGTTAGAAAAGACGATTTGGGTTTCAGAATTTTGGGGCGATCAGGGATTTCTCTGGCTAGGGCTTGAGAGAAAGGGGGCAAGGTTTTTCGGGGTTCCATCTCCTTTTGTGATTTGCTTTTGATTTTGGTATTTCGCCACCTTAAGGAGGCAATTACTGTCAAAGGCAATAGCTTGGAGGAGGGGGAGACAGAGAATAACAGCAATTTGCCCATGGATTCGGGGTCTAGGGTTCCGATTGCAAAATCGAATTGGGGCTTGGTTGCACTGTTCAAGGGGTCGGGGGTGAAAGAAAGAGAGCGTGGGAGTCATAGATATCTATCTAGAAGCCTATATATAATACTCCCTCCATCTCCTTTGTCCTAAAAGCACATTTTCACAAAACAAACAAATGTTATCATTCTAAAATATGTAAAACATAACCTTGTTTTTTTAATTATCTTTATTTATGCACCATCTCGGGAAGAATTTAAGAACTGCTTTTGGAATTCTTTATCTCAAATTATTGAAAGTTTAAATTTAACTTTTATTTTAGTCGGAGATTTAAATGAAATTTGTCAAATTTCAGAGAAATTGGGTGGCTCTATGCCATCTCAATCTAGATTTTCAAGACTTGTAAATTTTAAAACTGAATTTGATTTATGTGAAGTTTTTTGCTCAGGTTTCCCTTTACTTGGCATAAAAGCTCAAGCGCGTCGGTGAATACCTTTGAAAAACTTGAAAGAATCCTTATTCATCAATCTTTACCGCAAAATTTTCCAAACCTAAATGCTCAACACCATCCCTTCACAACTTCGGACCATTGTCTTATAACTTTTAGTCTTTCTAAGGAGAGATCGTTTCGTAAATTTCCTTTTAGATTGACAATGCTTGGGTTCATAACCCTCATTATGAAAAGTTAGTTAAAAAAGTTTGGCATTACAGTCTTGATGGTTCTGCCATGTTTCGGGTCTTCATGAAACTTCAACTCTTAAAAAAATATTCCAAGGTGTGGGCTAAACATCATATGAATAATAATTATGAGCAATTGAAAATTTCGGAACGCCAGTTACAATCATTACAAGATGATCTTTTATTTGATCCATCAAATACCGTCATCTTAGGAAAATTACAAAGACACTTGAACAAATATAATATGCTTCTACAATTTCAACATGATTTTTGGAAACGAAGAGCAAAAGTTAAACACTTACAAAACATAGATAAAAATACAAAATATTTCCAATCGGTCTCCAAAATTCGATCATTCAAGCAACGTATTTCGAGCTTCGAAACAAATTCTGGAACGATTCCTTATGAGCATGAGTTAATTTCCAAGCAAATCTTCGAAGAAATGAAATCCCAGTTTCAAAAAAATCCCGCTTGTGAAATAAGTGATCAGGATTTGGATTGTATTCCAGAACTAGTAACTGATCGTGAAAATCTAGCACTTTGTAAATCCCCAACCCAATCAGAAATTAAAAACGCAATTTTTGATATGCCTGCGGATAAATCTTCGGGGCCTAATGGTTATACAGTTGAGTTCTTTCAACATTATTGGTCTACTGTTGGATCCTCTATCATTTTAGCGGTTAATGCGTTCTTTCACTCAGGACATATGTTAAGATCTATTAACAAAACTTTTATTACTTTAATTCTGAATGTTACAGATCCGCAGAAAATTGGCCATTTTTGGCCTATAAGTCTTTGTAATACAGTCTATAAAGTAATAACAAAAATTCTTGCAAATCGAATTTCTGATATTTTGCAAAGAATCATTCATCCTTTGTAGGGAGATTTTGTTAAAGGAAGATTAATTCAGGACAATATCCTTATAGCACACAAAATTTTTCATTCTTTTCATAAAAATAAATCCAAAGCTAAAGCATGGATAGCCGTAAAAATAGACATGGAAAAAACTTATAATAAACTTAAGTGTTAATGGTGGTATATGCCCCAAAAAAAGTTCAAAATGATAAAAATGCCTTCATTTTTTAAAAATTGCATTAATGCCCAAAACAAATAACTAAATACATGATTAAATTGTAGATATGCCAAGATTCTCAAATTTCCTAAATTTTTTGAAAAAAAATTATATTCTTATTTTCATTAAATTTTATTCTATTAGAAAAAATATAACGATTTTTCTATACCTATAATTTTTGTCATCTCTTCCCTATCTTGTTCTGCACAATTACATCATGATCGAAAAAGAACCTATGTTGAAAAATAAATTGAAACCTAAGATCCAAATGAAGCTATATATGATGAATTACCGAGGAATTCACGAGTTCTCCTCTGATCTCCGTTCTCCTGATCCATAAACGAAGCTATATATGTTGAAAAACAAACTATTTTCGTTCTCCTGATTTCGTCCCAATTCCATATTTTCGTTCTCCTATGTCAGAGACCTCTGATTTTATGGATCGGATGAAGCCATATGGGATTGAGAACCGGAAAAACTCTACATGGAAGATGCTTTCTCGGATTCTCGATCTCCGCCTTTGTTAGTTTACTTGTTAGGGAATAGGAAAAAAAAAGGAAACAAACATAGAGAAGAGTTATGATGATTCAAGCGGATAAAAATCCATCAACCCTAGATTATGTTGGTGATTCAAGCAGGAGGATGGCGTTGGAAAGGATTGTCGATGTTCTTCGATAGTATAAACGCTCTTTGGAAAAAGATTGCAATTAGATCTTAGGTTTTCTTTCAATTTTAAACCGTATAAACAAAGATAGCGAAGATTTCATATTTTTCCCTTTTTAATCATATTTTCTTGTTTAATAATAAAATTGCAAATGTGAGTTTAAGATATTGTTAGATATGTATCATTCGGACTATATTTCCTATTTTTATCATCATTTTTTATTTAACAATTTTTTGTATTAAGAACGCATTTTCCATATTCTCTATAACAAATTTGTTTTTTTTTTTATAAATTAGAAGTAAATGGATAAAAACAAAAGTTTTTATTGTACAAAATGTCCAAAAGGGCCCTCCTTACCATTTAACCTAAAGATTGATATTTTTTATTTTATCAACTTTTTTTGGGGTATGTATGCAAATTCGCCTAAACTTAATTGGGATTTTATTAGCAAAATTCTAATTAAATTTGGTTTTAATACTCATTGGGTTAGTTTAGTTATGAATTGTATATCTACTTCATCCTCTTCGGTTCTTGTTAACAATGAGTCGGGTCAAGAATTCTCTCCTTTTATTTTTCTCATTGCAATGGAATATCTTGCGAGATCGTTACATAACGAGTCCTTACAACCAAATCCTCATGTAGGTATTCAGCTAGTTAAAAATGGGACTCATATCCCTTTCCTAAGTTTTGCGGATGATACTATAATTTTTTCAAATGCGTCTCAAGATAATATGATTTTCATTAAAGATTTCCTAACTACTTTCTCTCGCGTTTCGGGTCTTTCTATTAACTATCATAAAAGTCCTTTCCAAACTTCTGCAAATATTGCCAAACCCACTACTACATCTTTAGCAAGTATTCTCAATATCCACGTTACTTCTTCTATGGAGAAGTATTTGGGCATTCCTATCCTTAAAGGTAGAGTCCAAAATTCGATGTTCTCAGAAATAACAACAAAATTGAAATCTCAATTATCAAAATGGAAAGAAAATTCGATCTCACAAGCTGGTAGGTCGGTGTTAATTCAGTCAAATTTTTTAGGACAGGTCAGTTATTTAATGCAAAGTTTCTTGCTTCCGAAAGGAGTGTGGGATGAGATTGACAAGATTAATAAGTCGTTTTTTTGGAATAAATTTACTCCTAATAATCATGCTCTTTGTAGCTGGGATAAGATTTGCACTCCAAAAGAAAATGGGGGTGTAGGCCTTCGTATGACTCAAAATATGAATATTTCGCTCCAAATGAAGTTGCTTTGGAAGATTCTAACAGAACCGAACAATACTTGGGTACAGATAATCAAAGACAAATACTTAGGTACATAGGATTTATTTCACTTCCAAAAGAAATCTAGCTCTTGGCAATTTGGTCGTTTACTAAACATCAGGGACATTTTCTCTAAAGGTATTAAGTGGATTGTCGGAAATGGTCATGCTATAAACATTTGGTCGGACAGATGGGTTGGAGATTCAAATCTCCTTTGCTATTTTGATAACCAAATCCAGCTTTAAAAGTTGATACTTTCATTACTCCTTCGAAAACTTGGGATCTGCATGCCCTTTCAAATTTATTGCCTTTGGAAGTGATAGATTCAATTAATTTAAGAGAAATTTGCACTAAACCACCCGTTAAATAGGTGAATTTACACTTAACCACCCGTTATACACGAATTTGTTTTAAACCACCCAAAACTTCGATTCCGTTAACAAATAGCCACCCATGGCGTTATTCCGTCAAAAATGTCGTTAGATCGTGTACAATTACTACTTTGCCCTCGACTATTCCAAACATTTACATGTTAACCAGGCGGTTTGGGCATGTTTTTTGATAAAATTTAAAACCGCCCGGTTCACGTTCAATATAGTGTGAAAACCGAAATAAAAACACAAAAATTTCCCCCCAAATCCATCGTTTGATTTCTAGGGTTCATCGCTCAAATTGAGCTGGGAGATTTTGTGAGAGCTCAAATTGGCGATTTCTGGGCCTAATTCTGGGGAAATTTCAGTGGGAGATTGCGCTGTGGAGATTGAGTTGGGAGATTGGGGTGTGGAGGACTCGTTTTCGGGCAGATTTAAGGCTCCAATTTATGCGGAATTTGCACTTCGGCATCAAAATAATACGGCTCCATTTTCTGTGTTGTAGATTGCAAATAAAGGTAATCTTCTATCTATCTCCTTTGATTTTATCGATTTAATTGGCATATATGCAATTTATGGTGTGGAATTGATTTGATTGCAAGGTTGTCTTCGAGTAGTGGATGTTGGTCAAACAAGCAGGTTGTTGGGACGTTGTTGGGACCTCTGGTTCTAAGCAACGGATCAACGATTCACTCCTCTTTAAGTTTTGATAATGACAAACACCATAGGGAACTAATGTGGTTTGTTCAAGTATTTATAAGGAACACAGGTACAGCAAAGAACTCCTATGAATGACAAAGCCACTGCTAGCCACAATGAAGAGTTTCCATCAAGGGAACTCTGAAGAGGAAAGTTCCCATGAAGTGGGAACTCCCAGAAACAAACAAGAAAACACAAGCTTACAACGATGAAGAGTTTCCATCAAGGGAACTCTGAAGAAGTCAGTTCCCATGAAATGGGAACTCACATGTGAAGACAACGACCGTTCAGCGCAGATCGCGGGATCCTGTCTCAGACAGCCAGAGGGAACAGTCTGAGGATCAGACTGTCACGCTTCATCCAACGGTCCGATTGATTCAAGAAGTTGACCTAGTTCAAACCAAAGTCACATGTGAAGAAAGTACAACTTGGGCATCAAGCAAAGGGCATTTTGGACACAAACGAAAGATGCTACTGCCCAAGACAAATGGACTATAAAGCCAAATGAATAGTACTCGGTTGAGTACTTCTCCCAGAACTTACAAAACACCCACATCTGAGAAAAGAAAGAAAAGGAAGAGAAGTCCCCGCCGGCGAGTGTGTGATCTCGACGACGGTGAAGCTGAAGTTCCCTGGATCAAGGGAACTGAGAAGTCAACGTAAGGTTTGAGTTACTTGTGTTTTGCTGTTGTGAGCTTAGGAACTCAGTTGAGAGGATTTACTAGTGTTGCTAGAGTTAGGAAGAACTTGTAGGAACAGAGAAGTGTAAATCCGGCTGTGTAACTAAGGAACAAAGCAATCAATATAAGTAAGTCATTCAAAATCCTCCAAGCGGAGGTAGAGGTTTACCCATACAACTAGTTGGTTGTAGTGGGGTTCCTCTATAAAGGAACTGTCCCCTTAACTGTTTTTATTACTTGCGATTATTTACTTTCGCTGCCTTGGGAACAGCTTAATTGCCAGTTCCCAAGCTCACTGCTAACCGATTACGATCCAACACAGGTGCATTGCAATTGCGATTTGGTTGCAAGAATCTCCACTGCCTATACTCCTAACAACTATGGAAGACGTTTTTTCAATTGTCCAAGATATGCACCGTCTATGAACCGCGGTTGTGGGTTCTTTGCATGAATCGATGTCCCATTCGAGGCCAAGGCAACGAACATAATTAAGAGGCTCGTGCACCAGAAAAACGAGTGGGAAACAAAATGCCATGGATTGGAAACAAGGTGCCATGAGCTGGAAATCTAGGTTGCATCCAAGGAAAAAAGAACTTGCCATCCTGCAAGCTCATTCCAAATTCAGCAATATGATAATGGTAGTTGTTATAGTAGTTGCAATAGTAGCTAATGTTGTTTTCTAAGGCAGTTTCACATTTGTGATGATGTTGTTTTGTAAGGCAATTTGACATAGTGAAATGTTCTGTGCTAAGACAATATGACATTTGTTCACTATTTGTCTTTGTATCATCTTCTTTATCGCATATGAATGAAATGGCTTACTAGAAATTTCAGCATATGAATGAATGGTTTATTAGAAATCTGAGCATATGGATGAATGGTAACAATGTAACAGTTGAATTTTTAGTAAAAATTTGAGCATAATGCCACAACAAAAGGCATCTGTCATGAGGTATAAACACAACAAAATTCATCTGTCACATGTTTTGCACACGTGCAATAGCATTAAAACACACAATTCATATGCCATAGCAAAATTCATCTGTTAGGAGGAATAAGCATAGTTGCAATATCAACACACAATTCATACCAAAAGTGGTGCATAGAATGCACTGTCATAGTTTTTTTCATCATCGCAGTAGCATTAAAAACAACATAGCTTAGATCCTAAAGTATGACAGAAATTCCATAGTCACATTAAGTCATCACAGTAGCATTAAGACAGGCATACAAATCATGATGCCACAACAAGACATTCCCCAAAACACTACCCTAAGATTTCTGCTACCCTACAAACGCTTTTCCATGAGCCTGTTGCTTATCCTGAGAACCAACTCCAAATTCTTTTTTGAGGCACTGGCTTTTCTCCTGGGTTGCTTTGTTGCATTGGAGGCAGATGTAGCCACGCCAACAGATGGTCCACTATGTAGTGTAGATGGCATCCTAGAGTGATCTTGGCTCACTTGCACCTGAACAAATTCAACATAAAAGAGAGTATAAGGGAATTTGAATAGTGATGATGTATAATTTAATGAGCATTTCAAAGAAATGAACCTAAGTATTAGAGGCTTGAATTGGAATTTCTTGAGTAATGGTAGGATGGAGTTGTGCAGATGACCCTTGAGTTGGAATTCCTTGACCACTGGGTCTTGTAGTTGACCCCTGAGTTGGAATGTCTTAAGCATCTTGATTATCCTCATCTTGAATCCTATGAAGCATTGATATGTGCAGCTCTTCATCTTCCACATTGGCCTTAGCATTCTTAGTAGAAGTTTGTCCTGAGTTGAAATTTCTTGTAGGCATCTTGCGATGAACCCTAGAAATCAAACGATGGATTTGGGGGAAAATTTTTGTGTTTTTATTTCGGTTTTCACACTATATTGAACGTGAATCGGGCGGTTTTAAATTTTATCAAAAACCATGCCCAGACCGCCTGTTAACATGTAAATGTTTGGAATAGTTGAGGGCAAAGTAGTAATTGTACACGATCTAACGACATTTTTGACGGAATAACGCCATGGGTGGCTATTTGTTAACGGAATCGAAGTTTTGGGTGGTTTAAAACAAATTCATGTATAATGGGTGGTTAAGTGTAAATTTGCCTATTTAACGGGTGGTTTAGTGCAAATTTCTCTTAATTTAATCAGGATCCCTCTATCGGAGTTCGAAGATCGCGTGATTTGGCTGTCTTCTTCTGACGAATGTTTCTCGGTCCAGTCAGCTTCGACCTTAATAAATGCAAACTGAAATATTGACTTGGTAGGTTTCTCTTGGATTTGGAAAATGAAATTGCCTCCTAAAATACAAAATTTTATATGGAAAACTTGTTCAGATTGCCTTCCAACTACTGATAGATTAAATCGCTTTTATAATGTGTTCCTAATTGTTGTTCTCTTTGTGATATTGAAAATGAAAAATTAAATCATCTATTTTTCCATTGTGCGTTTACAAAGAAAATGATTGCAGATTTAGAAAAAAAAATTACACTGTTTTTTCGAGTTCTCTACCTTAGGGAGCTTTAATGATAACTTAATTTCAACCCTAAATCTAAATAAAAATAAGGAAGTTCTCTGTTTCTTATGGTGGCTCCTCTAGAGTCATAGAAATTCCCTTATTTTTAACCCTTCTAGGATCATCCCAAATCTCTTGCCGTGTGACTTGATTTTTCCTCAGTTTCTTCAATAGGAATCGGCAAATTCAAAACCTAGTAAAAAGTGTGTTAACAGACCTAAAAGGATAAATGGTGTCTCTTGGATTAAACCGCCTCCTTTATCGGTAAAGCTTAATTTTGATGCCTCCAAACAAATAAATTCTTCTACGTTTTCAAGTTTTATTCTTAGAAACCATGCAAGCTCTATTCTTGGCTGTGATAGAATTTATTTACAATCAATGACAGCCTTAAAAGCAGAGTGCTCGCGCTTCTCGAAGGTTTGAATTTTGCAAAAACGTTAACTATTACTAAATTAATCATTGAAGGAAATAATTTGGTTCTTATAAATTCTTTAAAAACACTTGGAAAGTGCCATGGGAGATATACTCAATTATCCAAGATATCCGAAATTTGGTGTCGGGTTTTCCTGAAGTGGTTTTTTTTCATTGTTTTAGGGAGGCTAATTCGGCCGCTGACTTCTTAGCTAGAAGGCTTGTCAGTATTCCTCATATTCGTCTTGCCATTGCTTCCTCGTGCCAAGATTTGTGCTCTCAAGAGGTTTCGTTAGAAAGGTTAAGACTGTTGTTTCGTCTTCAACCTTTAGCTTTTCATTTTTTCAAGATCATCCGCAGTGATGATTTAGGTTGGCCTTCTAATTTAGGGGAAGCCTAATATTTGCCTTGTAATGAGCTAGTAGCTCATTTAAAAAAAACACAAAAAAGTAACTAACAGAAAGAGATGAGAGATTGTTTTTTTTACCACGGATACGCAGATCCGGCAAAAAAGCCCATCGGGCCTAACAAAAATGGGTCTAGGACCCTCGACCACTAGGGTACACAGCCCTACAAAAAACCTACAACGACATGGTAAAAAACCCAACTCTACAGTCAAGTGTGTTTTGTATTTCCCCCTTCTTTCTTCTATATATATTTACCACGTTTCGTAGAGATTGTTTTTTATACAATGAGCTACTAGTTTATTACAAGGCAAATATTAAGTTACCTTAAAAGAATAAGGCCATCCTAAATCATCTTTAAAAAATGAAACAACAAAAGATAACAAAAACAAAAATTCCTAGAATTACTAAGACTAGGAATAGAATCAAAGGAAACTAGATTAGAAACATCCAACACTTGACGGCAATGACTGATATTGACATTTCTTCTTGCCAGGAAATCAGCTGCAATATTGCACTCCTAAAGTAATAAAAAAACCACCTCTTGAAACCCACCAATCAAAGAATTAATTTCTTGAACCAAAACTTTATTTCCCACGAAACTTTCCAAATATTTCTTAGAGAATTAATAAGCATTGAATTATCTCCTTCAATTATTATACTACTAATTTTAAGAGAAAGAGCTTCCTTAATTCCTTCAATGATAGCGACCGTCTCTGCCTGAAGGACTGAAAAAAGATTTATTTTTCCTCTATAAATACTAGTAACGGAACTATAGTTATTTCTAATGATAATACTTATAAACGTATCCGAATTAGTATGTTTAGAGGCATCAAAATTTAATTTATGCCACTAATCCGGAGGCTTTTTCCAAACAACAATAGGTTTTCTTCTACGAGCATTAGGTCTTTTTTTGATAACTTTTTGATTAGATAAATTCCATAAAGAATGTTCTCTAAAGGCAATCTCACAAGGACTCAAATTAGATCCTAAAGTTGAGTGATTCAAAATAATAGAATTCCTATGATTCCAAACATACCACGAAAGAAAACATAAAATATCTGAATTTATATTTAATTTTATTGTAGATATTAAGTTAGACATAAAACAATCTGTTAACAGAGTAATTTTAATGGTGCAATTTAGTTTTAACTCCAAACTTACTATCATTTTCATAGTGAAAGGGCAAAAGAAAAAAAATTTGATGCAAAGATTCCTTATCCGAATCACACAGTGAACAATTTGTCGGGACAGAATTATAAAATCTATTGAGTCTTTCCGTTTTAGGCAACAATCAGAACACGCCTTCCATAAGAAAATTTGAATTTTAGGAGGAATGTGTAATTTCCAAATGCAAGAAAAACCAGATCTCGATAATTGTCTTAAAGAAGTAATTAATTCAGAGGATGATTTAACTGTAAAGGAACCATCAAATGAAGGACTCCAAATAATTGTATCCTCTATATTAGAAAAAGGAATAAACATAGAAGGGATATTATTTACCACCCAACTTGGCAAAAGAGTAGATAGAGCTGGAATATTCCAAGTTTTATTAGGAAGAATGAAAAAAGCGACCTTTAGATTAATATCTATATTTTCAAAATATTCCATTAAATTCGATCCAAGTATCCGACCAAAAGAGAATAATATTACCATTTCCAACTCACCATTTAGCTCCGTTAGAAAAAATATCCCTGATATTTAGTAATCTTCCTGATATATGACTGCCTCGGAATCCTCCTTGGAAATCTCGTATATGACCCACACGATCCCGATCTTGCCTTGTAACGATCAATCCAACCTGAATTTGCTACAAAGTTAATGTCTTGGAGAACAAGTAAATGAAACTGAATTTGAACGATTGAATGAATGAAGAACCGATCAGAATTATAGAATAAATCAACTTGATAGTTCAAACGGATTGGCTATAATGCTTAATCCGAATGATTAACTAGTTTGATCTTTAACAATAAAAAATAGAACAATCCAATTGATTAAATCACAAATCAGATTCGAACAAAAGAGAGAATGAAGTTCGATGATGGTGAATGATGCTCGGATGATGATCGATCAATGCAGCAAACAATAAGCCTCACACGTGATTATTTTTGGGCCCAAGAGATAGATTAAACCAATTTGGGTTTAATCTCTCTCAAGCTGATTTTTATTAATGAAACTGAAAAGTATTTATAGTAGAATACAAAGCTATTCCTTGGAGAGCAAGACAACTAGATGGTCGACCCTAATTAGATAGATTAGGCCTCCTTGTCTTGCTTCCCAAGATATAATAAAATATCTAGACCTATAACTAACTAGATTCCCTTAAATAAAATAAATCATGCCTGATTTATTTATTTAAGAAAATATCCTAACAAATTTAAAATATATATAACAAACAGGAGAAAGAATATTCAACCAACTAACACCAGCCTATTAATTGAATTCTCTACATTATTTAACTTAAGAAACACGCCTATAATAAAATAATAAAAGATATTTTCCACTATTTAGATTGATCAAGTCAAAGGGTTGACTTTGACCCATATACCAACTTATCTCACCCGGTCACTTACTAAATTCAGCCCTAAAGTGAGACAAGCTAATACATGTTTCTAAATAAGGAAATAGTGAATTTCGGCCCCTATAGTTAATCCATTGAATCCGGGCTTAGTTGATGACGAATGCACGAGACCCATCTCATCTTGCTTAGCTCTTCAAGAACAGTTGCCAATCGATCCAAGATTGTTGTTGTGCCTTGAGCAATCTTCTTAGCTCGACTCCTTGTGATTGGTCCGTCAGAAGGCACTCGAATCAACTCATCGACGTCGGTAGGAGACATGGCTGGCTTCACTACATCATTCTCCTCCACTTGAGCTCGAATCGTCCCTTGCTTCCACTATACTTAGGTTTGGAAGTTAGGATATTTCTTTGACAGTGCTTTTACAACGACATAAAAGTACTCGTCAAATTTGGCACCGTTGCCGGGGACTCGGCTATTTCTTTGTGTTTATTTAGTATTACTATATTTTTTGGTGTTGTGAATCTATCTTACGGTTCATAACACCCGTGCTACTGATCCATGGCTATGTTTGTTTGTAGACAACTACAGGATGAATATTTTCATGAGTATTTTGCTAGACTACAACAAGAGATTCATAAATATGGTACTTTGCTGGGTTATTATCCATGTGAGAGAGAATTATGTGAATGCATCCTAGACGGTTTGAATTCTTAGACTTGAGGGCTCGCAGAGTACATGAGCAATTATAGGCTTTGATGTATGGGACCAGAAGAGTGTTGGGACTTCTTTTGGTACATGAGCCATCAATGTATGCTAGTCGAATTATCTCCACCAATTCCCTATCCAATGATGGGAGAGGTTGCATTGGAATCAAATGCCCTTGAGCTAGACACCCAAGTGCAAGTTGAGGAGGAATCCACTAGAGTTGAGTTGGGTTATGAGGATGACTTTAATGTCCAATATGATCTTATTCCTATAATTCAACTTGAAGAGAGCACCAAGGAGCAAAGTTCAATCTCTATTGACATGGAGAAGCCTATAAAACCAAGTGAGTTTAAGGTTGGTACTAGAGAATACTCACAATTCATCTTTGAGGAAAGTGGTGATGATGGCAAGTACTTTGACCCATATTGTAAGTATTTTCTAACATCACCACTTGTGTTGACTTTTTTTGAGCATATGCCATTTCATGAAAATTGGTCGCACAAGTTTGATAAGTTGAAGCGGTTTTTAAATGGTTATTCAATTTGAATTTACCCTTGTTCTACTTATTTTCTTATGAGATGTGCTCACAGGCTTTTGACAGGTTGTTAAGGGCATTGACAATGTCTAATCTTGTCAAATCATGCTAAACGTCGAGCTAATGACGTTAAATAAGCGCTTATTGGGAGGCAACCCAATGTTTAGAGTAGATTTCTTTTTCAGTTTAATCTTTTGTTTTTAGGTAGTTTTGTTTGTGTGTTAGATATCCCAAGTCTGAAGATTGATAACCCGAAGAACCACCACCGTCGGATTTCCCATCATTACCCGGATAGTAGATCTCTGTGAGTTTTCTCTTTCTCTTTACTTTTTACTATACTTTGGGGACAAAGTTTGTTTTAAGCATGTGGGAAGGGATTTACTTTTGCATTGCATGTAGTTTCATAGACTAGGTCATATTTAAATTTTTGCATGCATTGATTAAAATCCTGAAAAATGTAGAAAAAAATCAGAAAAACTTGAAAAAATAAAAAAATATTGCATTTAGGTTCTTATTTCCCCATTGTTTGATTCCTCTTGTGTTTCTATGCTAAGTATGAGTTCTAATCATGATTTGCATGATATGCTGAAGTTTATATGATATGAGCATGATCATTGATTGATTACTTTGACTATAGGACTGAGCATGTATTTAGCTTGAGTTTTAGATTCATTCTGAAGTTCTGGACACAATTTGCCTTGTGAGATATTTTGGCCTTTCATGATTATTTGTTCTCTATATTTTTTGAGTGTATCACCATGATTATCTAGCTCTAGAACTTGCGTTATGACTCTTTTTCAAGGCTGCTTTATATGATTGAATGCATGACATTAAAATGATTGAGGCAATGTTTCTTTATAGCCTATTATTTCCCTTCCTACCTTACAAGATCCATGTTTTGACACCCCTATTGCTTTTGAGCTTTAAGCCTGTTTTTATTAGCTCCACAAAATGATTCCTAGCCTAATAAGCTTGACCCATCCGGGATTTAGGGCTTTAAGGTTGGTTTTGTTTTATGGGAGTTTGATATAAGTATGGGGGAAGTTTAAGAAAAGGTGGAAAAGAGGAATACAACTCTAAGTGTGTGTAAGTGAAAGAGAAAGAAGTGAATATGAAAGTATGTTGCAAAGCAAAGAAAAAGTTGAGTACAAATGTTAGTAATCTTCATAAGTGCAAAGAAAGAGTTGAAGAAGAGGCGAGAAAAAAAGGTGAAGAAAGAAACAAAGTGTTTAATTGTGGTTATGGAGTTGGAAAAGAAAGTTTGGAAAAGATGAGATGAAAAGTGTGTTGAAGTTTGGGTTTAGGATTAGTTCTTTATCCCGGATTTAGCACCACAAGCCAAAAAATGATCCCTTCCAAATTTCTCTTTACCTTGGCCCCATTACAACCCTTAAAAAGACCTCATGATTTTTGTTATGTGTTTGATCCCCAACGGTGGAGATTTAGAACTCTGATGCAAGCTTATGGTAGTCTAGTTTTTATGGGTGTTTTTGAGTGAAACACATACCTTTAAACACTTGAGAGTTTGAGTGCAAACACATTTACCTTGGTGAGGTCTAGAATGGATGAATGGTCTTTGCTTTTTGCTTGTTATAATGCATACTAGGAAGTCTTGGTCGGCTTTTTGATTATTTGTGAAATGCTTGTTTGATTTGAGATGGATGTATGATTTCATTTCTGTGGTGTGACTTGAACTTATGACTTGCTTGAGGACAAGCAAGGGTTAAGCATGGGGGAATTTGATAGCTTGCATTTAGGTAGTGATTAGGATGCATATTTATGTTTATATTGCATGGTTTTAGCTTAGTTTAGCTTAGTTTCTAGGTTTTTAGGTTTTCTAGGAAATTCGGGTTTTACACTTATTTTGTTCGGATTTGCAGATCTTTAGGTAAACAAGCATGGACGGGATGGATCTTAGATGATTGTGAAGGATCAAGATGAAGCTTAAAGTGCTTCAAGTGAAGATTAGAAGAGCTAAGGCCCAAGAGCTTCTGTGAAAAGAACGCTTAAATCCGGGTCATGCATTGGAGTCTTATTTTGACACCTCTATCTTGCAATGCTTGATTTGGGAGCTATAGTGGTCGGATGAAGCTGAATTTGGTATTATTGGAAAGCTAACTCGAAGAGCTACAATTCATATTTTTACTCCGAGTCCAAATTCCAACTCGAAGGGGGTCAAAATAGCCTATAAAGTGTCACTAAAAACAAAGCTAAAACCATGCAATATAAACATAAATATGCATCCTAATCACTACCGAAATGTAAACTATCACAAACATTCCTAAGTATCTTCTTAAAACATGGTTCATAAGCCTCATGAAAGTACTAGGTGCATTAGTTAATCCAAAAGGCATTACTAACCATTCATATAATCCATACTTAGTTTTAAAAGCAGTTTTCCATTCATCCCCTTCCCTCATTCCAATTTGATGGTACCCACTTCTTAAATCAATTTTTGAAAAGAAATTAGCACCATGCAATTCATCAAGCATATCATCTAATATAGGAATGGGATGACGGTACTTAACTGTTATTTGGTTGATCGCCCTGCAATCAACACACATTCTCCATGTGCCATCCTTCTTTGGCACCAAAATCACCGGAACCGCGCATGGGCTGAGGGATTCACGCACATATCCTTTGTCCATGAGGTCTTGCACTTGTCTTTTAAGCTCATTAGTTTCCTCTGGACTTGCTCTATAGGTTGCACGGTTTGGTAAAGAAGCGTCGGTCACCAAATCGATTTGATGCTCAATGCCTCTAATTGGTGGAAGGCCTTGTGGCAACTCTTCAGGCATCACATCTTCAAATTCCTGTAATAAATCCTGAATACACTTTGGAAGATGTGAAATATCTTGACTAAGAATTAGTATCTCTTTCCTCATAAGAAGTAAACAAAAAGAAGTAGGGAAAGAAACACTAGAGTGTGCTACTAGAGAGCGCTTTTCTACACTGCCTTTTAAGCCGATTTTTTGCTCCTTTTGCAGGCGTTTTTCTTCCTGATTTATAGCTCTCTGAGTCTCTGAATTGCTCCCAAATTTTGAGTCAGAACGCCCGAGTGGTTTGGGAGATAGCCCCGTTTTCGTCTCAGCTGCGCTTTCTGAAGTAGAGCTCGACACTTTCGACGATTTAGGGACATTTTCTCGGAGTTCTTTGTCCCATTCAGTAGCTCCACTCGTGCTTGATGTTGTCCTAAAATTTGAGCCAGAACGCCCGGGTGGAGACTAGGAAACGCCGGTGTTGCTTGTAGATGCATCGGGCACCGAATGGCGCGACGCCGCCTCGGCCGCAGCTTCGGCTTCATCCTTCTCTTCCTTGGCACGACTAAGTGCCCTAGCTTGATATCGTCGTACTTGGTCCTGTAAAACTTGTTGGGGGCGACAATGGTAGAAGAGACACTCTCCTCCCGTCATAGTTAAACAAATAGGTATTAAGCATGCCATCATAAATAACTCTCCTATCGAATAACCTTGGTCTACCTAACAAGATATGAGTGCATTCCATGTTTACCACATCACACATGATATCATCAACGTAATTACCAATGGAAACACGGACTAAACACTGATGAGTAACAAGATTAGAACCATATGTATCATTAAAACCATTGAGACCATAACTAGTAGCCCTAGGTTGAGTTTTTAATTGCAAGTGATCAACTACTTTGGCATTTATAATGTTACAACAGCTACCACTATCAATTATCATGCATAACAGTTGATTCTTCACAGTACACCTAGTATGAAAAATGTTTTCCCTTTGATCTAGCCTAGGTGTTTCTTGTAAAGTAAGAGTACGCATTGTTACCAAGGTTAAAGGATGTTCGGTGCAGTCCGGTTCGATGGCCTCCTCGCCCTCTTCCTCTTGTCCATTGCTCTCCTCCTCCACTTGATTTGGAGGTATTTCTTCATCACTCACATATCCTCCATTGGTGGTAAGGAGCACTTGCTTTTGATTTGGACAATCCTTGGCAAAATGACCTCTTCCTTGGCATTTGTAGCACACAATATCACGTGCCCTTTGCTGATTTGGAGGTGCATTCATTAGACTCCTTTGGCTATGAGAACCTGCTGGTTTAGGTGAGCTAAAAGCTCCCTTTTGCTGCATAGAAGGGTTAGAAGAATAAGAAGTGGAATTTGAACTAGGATTAGAAGTATACCTCTTTGGTGCGTTCCAAGCTTCCTTCTTCTTCCTTTGTTGCTGCTCATAAAGTAGTTGGGTTGAATGTATTAATGCATTGAGATCCTTTATTTGTTGAATCTCAAGTGTGTCTTTAATGGATTGATTCGGTCCATCCATGAATTGGGTCCTTAGAGACCGTTGGGAATGATGAATTCCCGCTTTGAAACTCAAATCCTCTAGCTCATTGAAGTACTCGGTTGGAGACTTGCTACCTTGTTTGCATGTGACAACTTTAAGCCTCATGTGCTCGGTGTGTTCTTCTGTCACATATTTATTTCTCATGACAAACTTCAGCTGGCCCCAAGTTTCAATAGGTGGTAAGGCCTTTCTAATTCTATCCTCCTTCATTCGGAACCACCAATTTCTAGCGGTCCCAACAAAGTGGATAACAACAACAACAACTTTCTCCCATTCTTCATAGCCCATGTGATCTAGAATGAAGTTTGTAGCTTGTTCCCACTCTAGATACTTCTCCGGATTGAGCTCTCCGCTGAATGGCTCTATCTTGATCTTAATATCACACTTACCAATGTGGTTCACTTTCTGATTGGCGTTGTTGTTGTTGGTTGGCCGTTGTACTCCATAAGCTGGTGGAATCTCTTCTACAACCTCAGCTTGGTTGTAAATATCATCAAGGGGAGGATGCCATGGGCGCCTTTCTTCTCCGAAATAGCCATAAGTCACATCATCAAAAGGATTGTTGTATTGTTGTTGTTGTTGATGAGTGGCTTGAGGAAACCGGTTTGATTGCTGAGTATAGAATTTTTGGTGTGTAACCGGTGGTCACCTCGTTCCCATGCCTCTTCCTCTACCTCGGCTGGCCGTGGGTGAATATTGAGTCGGTAGATCTTGTTCTTTGTTGTAGCTAGCAAGCACATCATGCTCTTCATCCACTACATGTTGTTTGCCTTTGTTGCTAGCTGAGGCATTATTCAGGTCACTAGAAAGCTCAATTGCAGGGGTAACTTTTTTACTTGCTTGAGATGATTCAATTAGTGTTGCAAGTTGCTCCTCAATACGCTGCATTCTCGGATTCATGGCCACAGTTGCGACCTCTGCAGCTCGTTGCTGCCCTTCCCTTATGCTCTCACTAATAGACAACCTAATGAAGTCGATTGCCTCCTTAGTAAGATTCAATTCAACCGAGTTAGGCTCAGTTGGGATCACCATTGTTCCTGAAACAAGCAAGAAACGAGAGAGAGTAGTGTGTTCTAAACCAAATCACAACAAGCAATACCACACCTTAATCAAGCCAAAACTTGCCTCAAAGCAATCCAATCAACTAATTCAGTTTTTGGGTTGAATTGAGGGAGTAAAGGGGTAGATATGGTGTAGATATGGTATACTAATGATAAATAAGGGAAATATGCAATTCAAGCAAATAGCGAGTATGCAATAAGACAAGCAATGCAAATTATCCCTTTATAAGCTTCTAAACACATGCAATCTCTCAATTGACTCTATGCAGGTTAATAAAGCCAAATTTAAGTATGCAAGGGCAAAAATATGGTGGGCTAAAGTGACTTTTATTTCGTCACTAATTTTCTTCAAAGTGATTTTTACTTCACTACTTTTCTAGCAAGCAATCACTAGGGGTGAAAGTGGCTTGAAACTAGCTGGGGTAGATCACTTTTCTTTTCTGATTTTTTTGTTACTTTATGCACAATCTACTCTTGTGCTAGAATGAACAACAAAGCAAAGCAATGCAACTAATGCAAACACGAAATTAAAAGGCAGAACGAACTGAATTTTTTTTAACTAAGTGACTTTAAACTACCAATGAAACGAACTATAAGCCAAATTAACAAAGAAGAAATAGGGCTGGTCGAATTTAGGTATGCAATGATAGAAATTAGCAAATATTAATCAAGCAATATGAATCGCAATCAATCATGCAATATGAATGAAAACTCATAAAACTGTAGGAAAGCTATTGCTAATCTATATTGCAACACAACTCAACCAATTCAGCCAATAAACATGCAAAAATCTCATAAAAATCTCCTAGGTAGTTAATTGCTTAGGGGGCAAGTAAACAACAAAGAGGATTAGGGTTTGGGCTGGTTCGACCGAGATCTAGGGTTTGGAGAAGGGGTAGGGTTTGGCTCTAGGGTTTGGAGGGGTAGGGTTCAGTTTAGGGTTTCAAAACTAGGGTTAGGGTCTAGGTAGGGTTTTCTCGAAATTAGGGTTAGGGTTTCGAGTAGGGTTGGCCGAAAACTAGGGTTAGGGTTCGAGGGTGGAGGGATGGCGAACTAGGGTTTGTGGTGGTCTGATGAAGGTGGGGTTGGTGGGGTTTTGATCGGACGGTGTGATGTCTCTCTATTTGGTGGTGTTTTCATATGTGATTTCCTTTGTAAATATGTTTCTTTTTCCCCTTTTCTTGTGCGTTTTGTTCCTTTTTAGCTTAGTTCCCGTATTTCTATGAGATTCGGAGACTACGCACCTTTTATGTGTTTTGTAGGTAATTTGGCATGAATCAAGGATGGATTTGAAGGAGGGTCGAGACATGGAGCAAAGGCCGAGCTAAAGCGGGAAAGAGAGAAGCAAGCCATGAAGAAGAACAAGAGAAGCCAACTAAGAAGAGGGTGGAACGAGGTCAGGACCGAGATGCAACAACGTCGGGCCCGACTTTGAAGTTTCCAACCTCGGACCGAGTTGCACAGTACCTCGGGCCCGAGGTTCCTCCGTGTCGGGCCGAGTCGGTCACCGGACTACTTGGGCTCCAAGGCACGAATTTGTGAACTTCCACTTTTGCCCCTCATTTAATCCATAAAAGGCCCTCTTGTCTTCTAAGAAGGGGTTCCCTCACACACAAAAGAAAGGGGGGTTCCAAGGGAGCCAAGAGGATACTTGGAGAGCAAGGAGGAAGGAGAAGAGGAGGAAGAGAGAGAGAATCGGCCAAGGAGGAGGAAGACTTGAGAGGTTTTGTTGATTGTTTAGCTTTGATTTGCTTTGATCTTGTAGATTTGAAAACCCTTGAATTGAATTTGTGGATTGCTTTGGATTTGAATGAACCCTTGCTTTGTTTTGAGATTGATTATGATGATTGCTTTCTCTTTTGATTTGATCTCCTTGATCTTGGGTTATGGGGGAAAACCCTAGCTAGGTTTAGGCTAGAAACCCCAATTCCATAGCCTTGAGTGTTTGATCTAAGGAACCCACTCTACATCGAGCTACAATTCCTTGCGAAAGTCGGGAATCAAGGCTTGAGATTGGCAAAGTAGCGAAAGTGAACATGTGTCAATCTCAAGACCTTGCTTCGAAGGGGATTTCCCCATGGATCGAGGTGTAGATGTGGTTGGAACGAGGGTGAAAGCACTCGATCCTAGTCCGATCATCACTCATTGCCTGAATTGGGGTGGAAAAGCCTTAATCTACTAGGGAAGGAACCCAAAAGCCCAAGATCTACTTTTAAAATCTTTGAGTTCGACATCCCCAGCTACCTCGGGCCCGACTTACCCAGTGTCGGTCTCGACTTCCTCTTGTCGCCAACCTCGGGCCCGACGTGACCTCAGTGTCGGTCCCGACTGTTTTCTTTATTTTCCTTTGTTTTATGCTCTCCTTTCTAGCTTCCTAGTATCTAGGCACATCGATCGAGTAGACTTCCCGAGTGTTTGACACCCACCACGTACTACAACGGGGTCGGGTTATAATTTGTATCTCTTGACCCTCGCACACCGTGAGAGGCGATCAAAAGAATGGCGCCGTTGCCGGGGAAGTCTAAGTGCATTGAGTGCCAATTTGGTTATTTTTTTTTGTGTTTTGGTAGTGATTTGGGTGAGGGAATAGCCCAAACCCTTTGTTTGTTTTTGATTTGTGTTTTGTTTCATAGGTGTATGCTAGCTCGTTCCTCCCGAGGAACACTTGAGCTTGAGTTTGTGAGTGATCCGGAAAGTATTCTCAAGGAAGCCCGAAGAAGGAAAAGGATGGAGAATCAAGCTCTCCATGTTAATGAGGAGTTGGCTCAACTTAGGGCCGAAATGGCTAGATTGCAACTTGAGAGGGACAATCAAGAGGAGGTGGCAAGAAGATAACGGGAGCAACGGATGAGAGCCGAGGCTCAACTCAACGCTCTACCCCGGAATGCACGCCAATACATGCATCCGGAGTTGAGGGTCCCTGAGCCGGCTATTGTGCTTCCCGAGGCTGCCAAGAATTTTGAGATCAAGACGCAATTCATCTCCCTCATCAAGCGTGATCAATTCGAGGGCCGTCCACATGAGTGTCCCATAGAGCACGTCAAACGCTTTGTGGACATGTGTGAGACGATCTCTACCGACGAGGAGACATTGGAGTATGTGCTTCTAAAGGCGTTCAAATGGTCACTTGGGGGCAAGGCCACACATTGGCTCGAGAGCCAAGCTCCTAGGTCAATCACAACTTGGAAGACACTCTATGATGCTTTCTTGATGAAGCTCTTCCCTCCCTCAAAGACAACCGAGCTAAGAAGGAAGATTGCAAGCTTTCAACAAGGTCCGAATGAGCCTCTCTTCGAAGCATGGGACCGTTTCAAGGAGATGTTGCGCCAATGTCCTACTCATGGCCAACAACCATATGTGCTTCAAGACATCTTTTTCCAAGGCATCAATCCGGTAACGAAGGACAAGCTCAATCTCCACACCGATTGTGGGTTCATAGACTTGACACCGGATCAAGCTTGGGAGCTACTTGACAAGCTATCCAATTATGAGGCCATGTATGGGGTGAGTCAAGCTAGCAAGGAGGTGAAAGTTCAAGGTGAAGTTGCAAGGAAGTTATATGATCCAAAGGGAGAAGACATTGATAGAGATGTGAAGCTCCAATTCCTTGAAGGTGAAGTGAGCAAGCTCAAGAGGCAAGTCCACTACTACAAGCAAAATGCTAGAGCTTGTGAGGAGTGTGGATCCTTTGCACATGCTACACAAGTTTGTCCGAATGAGAGCCAAGTGCGCTTGGCCGAGCGAATTGAGGAGGCAAACTATGTTCGTGGAACTTTTGGTGGAAGAGGCAACTTCAACAATGGTGGCAATGGCCGGTGGAACAACGGTCAAGCTCAAGGCTACAACAACAATTTCAACCAAAACGAGCCAAGGGCGCCACCACCACCATATAGACCACCGGGATTCAATGAGTTACAAACATTTGCTCAAGAGATGAGAGATGGGTTCAAGGAGATGAGGACCCAATTCAATGAGTTTGGTGCATGGAGGAGGCAAGTCGACAATCAATTTGCCCAAATTGCGACTCAAGCCCCGAGAGAGAATGGGAGACTTCCGGGCCGACCCGCGGAGAATCCTCGAGCTCAAAACAATCAAAATGAAGTCCGAGCAATTGGATTGGGAAGTGGCCGAAACCTACCCGAGCCACACGTGCCTAAGAAGAATGAAGAGAGTCGGACCAACTTACCCAGCAAGTCGGGTCCGACGTTCCCCGAAGTCGACCCAGCAAGAAGATCGACTCCTTCACCCCGGACCGAGGTCGAGAGCAACTCGGGATCGACGTACACAGACCTCGATCCAACCCCTCAGTCCAGGACCGAGATTCACAACATCGGGCCCGACATGGTGCCCAAGTCGGTCCATTCAGAAAATGTTGAAATTGAAGTAGGGAAGTCCAAAGAGGTTGATCCGAGCAAGATTCAAGGTGCAACAATTCTCCCATATCCCTCGAAGAAGCCGAAAGATGATGTTGAGAACAAGTTCAAGAGGTTTCTCAAACTCTTGCAAGGCTTGAACATCTCCATCCCGTTCACCGACGCATTGAGTGAGATGCCATCTTATGCCAAGTTTTTAAGGGAGATTTTGAGCAAGAAGAGGTCCATAGTGGAAATGCAAGATGAAGTCAAGACCTTGGAGTTACCACAAAAGCTAGGAGATCCCGGTCGTTTTGCTATAACCATTGGTGTGGGGTCTCAAAATTTCCAAGCCTTGTGTGATCTTGGAGCAAGCACGAGCATCATTCCTTACACCATATGGAAATCCACATCTATGGGTCTCATAGCTCCGGTCAACATGAGGTTAACAATAGCGGATGGGTCGTCCATCGAACCAATTGGTGTCGTCGAGGATTATCCCGTTTGCATTAAAGGCCACTATGTCCCAATCGACTTTGTTGTAGTAGACATGATAGAAGTGCCGGGTGAACCGATCATACTAGGGAGACCTTTCCTTGCTACGGTTGGGGAAATCATTGATGTAAAGAAGGGCCACTTGTCTCTTGACATTGGAGGAAGAGAAATTGAGTTTTTCTTTAGACCAACTTCAAAAGGGACCGTACATAAAGAAGCTAAGATGATCCAAGTTCCTCTTGGATTGCAATGGGAAGCCATTTCTAAAATGTCAAGGCCAAGGGAGCTTAGGTTGAAAGCCACCCCACCACCTAGAAAAATTGAGATAGAGCGCCAAGGTCTAGCCCTCAATATGATTGAGCATGAGCAATTGGAGAAAAGGATGTCTTACTTGGAGGTGTTCAAGGCCGAGAAAGAAGAAGTTCAAGCACCACCGGAACCATCTCAAGAACTCAAGGAGCTTCCAAAAGATTTGAGGTACGCATTTCTTGGTCCCAACTCTTCTTTACCCGTAATCATAAATGCCAACTTGAATGATGAGGAGGAGTCTAAGTTGTTGAAGGTTCTAAGAAAACATAGAGGAGCTTTAGGGTATTCACTAGAGGAACTAAAGGGAATCTCTCCCTCAATTTGCATGCATAGGATTTATATGGAGGATAACCATAAACCCACTATTGAACCCCCAAGAAGATTAAATCCTAACATGAAAGAAGTGGTAAAGAGTGAAATACTTAGGATGTTGGATGCGGGAATTATCTTCCCAATTTCCGATAGCAAGTATGTGAGTCCCGTGCATGTAGTTCCTAAGAAAGGAGGTTTCACCGTTGTGCAAAATGAAAAGGGAGAAATGATACCTATGAGAACCACAACAAAATGGCGTATGTGTATTGATTACCGTAAGCTTAATACCGGCACTCGCAAAGACCATTTTCCTCTTCCTTTCATAGACCAAGTCCTAGAGAGATTAGCACAACATGAATATTTTTGCTACCTTGACGGGTATAGCGGGTTTTGGCAAATCCCTATTCATCCCGATGATCAAGAGAAGACGACATTCACATGTCCTTATGGGACTTTTGCCTATAGACGCATGCCTTTTGGTTTATGTAATGCGCCGACAACATTTCAAAGATGCATGATGTCCATCTTCTCTGATATGGTTGAGGATATAGTAGAAGTGTTTATGGATGATTTCTCCGTCTACGGATCCTCATTTGATGTTTGCTTAGCTAACTTAGACAAGGTTTTGACTAGATGTGAGGAGACTAGCTTGGTGCTTAATTGGGAAAAATGCCACTTTATGGTGAAGGAGGGCATAGTACTAGGACACCTAGTTTCTAGTAGGGGGATAGAGGTAGATAGAGCTAAAGTTGAAATAATTGAAAAACTACCTCCCCCCTCTTGTGTTCGTGATGTTAGGAGTTTCTTAGGTCATGCAGGATTTTATAGACGGTTCATCAAGGATTTTTCTAAAATTGCAAAACCATTGTCTAACCTCTTGATGAAGGATGTGCCCTTTGTATTTTCCGAGGATTGCATGAGTTCTTTTTGTAGGTTGAGAGATGCCTTGATCTCGGCTCCAATAATGGCGGCACCCGATTGGAATCTTCCATTCGAGGTGATGTGTGATGCTAGTGATTTCGCCGTAGGGGCCGTCCTTGGGCAAAGGAAGGATGGAAAGTTGCATGCCATTTACTACGCAAGCAAAACTTTGGATGAAACTCAGTGCAATTACACAACAACGGAGAAAGAGTTTCTTGCGATAGTGTTTGCATTTGAGAAATTCCGTTCATATCTTGTGGGATCAAAGGTGGTAGTCTTCACAGACCATGCGGCGATCAAATACCTCATGAAGAAGAAAGATGCAAAGCCGAGGCTTCTAAGGTGGATGCTCCTTCTCCAAGAGTTTGACCATGAGATCAAGGACAAAACCGGTGCGGAAAATGTGGTAGCGGATCATCTATCCCGTTTGCCCATCGAGTACATGTTGGAAATGGAGGATGGTATGACTATAGATGATTCAAGAGCGGATGAAGTTCTCATGAGCGGAAGGGAGGAAAGGAAGGGTGGATCGACGAACCAAGTACGTCGGGCCCGAGGTTCAGAACATTGGACCGAAGGCAAGGCAAGTGCGAGTGAGTCGGGACCGAGTACTTCAACATCGGGCCCGAGGCAGCTGCGTGTCTGCGAAGCTGGACCGGCGTCTAACCATGTCGGGCCCGGTATACTTCAATGTCGGTCCGTGGAAGAAAGTAAGTTTCCTAGCTCGATTTCCATTTCTTCTCGTTCTAAATTGATTGATTCTTTCTCTCCCACTGGCCTTCTTTCTATTAGTGCCGTAAGACGAGGGGTTTCCCCTTGGTTTGCGGATTTTGCTAACTTTGCCGTAGGGGGAGTGATCCCACCAAATTTGTCTTATCAAGCTAGGAAGAAATTCTTACATGATGCTAGACAATACTTTTGGGATGATCCATATCTCTACAAGGAAGGGCGTGATCAAATCTATAGACGGTGTGTGTCAAGTGAAGAGGTTGAGAGCATAATTCACCATTGCCATTCCTTGCCTACGGGAGGTCACGCTAAGAGTTCCAAAACCACCTCAAAAATTCTTCAATGTGGTTATTATTGGCCAACCATGTTCAAGGATGTGCATGATTATGTGAGGAAGTGTGAGGAGTGCCAAAGAGAGGGGAACCTATCAAGGAGGAATGAGACTCCTCAAACTGGCATTCTAGAAGTTGAGTTATTTGATGTATGGGGTATTGACTTCATGGGACCATTTCCCACATCGGGGCCTTACAAGTACATCTTGGTAGCCGTGGACTATGTTTCAAAATGGGTGGAGGCCATACCAACAAGAACCAATGATGCTAAGGTGGTGATGAAGTTTTTGAAAAGCAACATTTTTGCAAGGTTTGGTGTGCCTAGGGTTCTCATAAGTGATGGCGGACCTCATTTCATTGAGAGGTGCTTCGAAAATGTGTTGATTAAGTATGGGGTGTCTCATCGAGTTGCTACTCCTTATCATCCTCAAACAAGCGGGCAAGTCGAGGTGTCAAACCGTCAAATCAAGGCTATCTTGGAGAAGACCGTATCTCGATCAAGGAAAGATTGGGCCTCTAAGCTCGATGATGCACTTTGGGCTTATAGAACCGCCTTCAAGACACCTTTGGGAACTACACCCTTCAATCTAGTTTATGGCAAGGCATGTCATCTTCCGGTAGAGCTTGAGCACAAGGCGAAATGGGCACTCAAAGAGATGAATTGGGATATCAACTTGGCCGGTGAGAAAAGGTTTCTAGAACTTCATGAGTTGGGGGAATTGAGGTTGAAGGCCTATGAGAACTCCAAGCTATACAAAGAGAAGACCAACAAGTGGCATGATAGGAAGTTAATTCCAAAGACCTATCAAACCGGTGACAAGGTTCTCCTTTTCAATTCAAGGCTTAAACTTTTCCCCGGGAAGTTAAGGACTAGGTGGAGCGGACCATTTGTGGTCCACCGTATCTATGCTCATGGTGCGGTGGACTTGGTTGATGAACAAGGACATATTTTCAAAGTGAATGGTCATCGAGTGAAGAAGTTCTATGACAGGGACGGTCCAAACGAAGAAGTTAGAGCCTCATGGGCTCTCGTCCCCTTCGAGTGATCCCATACATGCCATTGAAGAATAAGAAATTGTGAGCTTTTCATACTCTTCTCTCTTGCTTTTAAGTTTTGATTTCCTTGTTTGATGGGGACATCAAAAATTTTAAGTATGGGGTGGGGGTAAGTGTGTTCATGATTTCACTTGTTTATGTTTGTTTATTATTTTGAGGATATTTAGTTAGTGTTTCTAGTTTGTGTTTGGAATGTTTGAGTCTTTGGTTTTAGAGAAATTTTTTTGCAAAAAAATCCATAAAAAATTAAAAAATTGTGTTAAAAACAACAAAAAGATTTTGTGTTTTGTAGGTTTTGGACTAGAAATTCCCATCTTAGATTGCCAAAATAAAAGCTAATGATGATGTGAGCATGTAAATTCCTTTGCATATTTTTGGATAGTTTAGCCTCTAAAATGATGTTGCTTTTGATGTGATCATGATATCTTGCTTGTTTTATTGAGCATGTGAGTTCTAGGATGAGTTCTTATGCAACTAAGTATGAGTGACCCTTGTGAGATTGATTTTTGGCCATTTTAGGGATGCTTGATCATATTTGCATATCCCTCATTCTTCTTGTGTGATTAGCTCATTCATGCTTAGTAAAACTTGCTATTGCAGTGTTTATCTATTTCCCAAGACCGTCATGAGAATTGTCCTAGCATGGTCACATTGATTTTGAACTTTATTCTTCTAGTCACATAAATGTTCCATATCCTACCATGAAGTTAATCCTTTGTTTGTAGCCCCGTTCTAGCCTAAGCCTTTGTTTGAAACTCCTCAAAAATATTATTCCTAGCCTTATATGACTTGACCCTTATGGGATTGGACTTTAGAAGAGAGGTTTGGATTGTATTTGAAGAGTTGAGATTCTCTTGGGTTTAAGGACAAGGAATGGTGTTATGAATCATGTGGGTAGTGCATCTTTGTTGTACAAAAATGAAAAAAGAAAGAAAAGAAAGAAAGAAAATGTTGGAAATGTAAAGTGAAATAAAGCAAAGAGCTTAAGTGAAGAAAATGGACCGACCGAGTTACAAGCAACATCGGGCCCGATGTCATAAGAAAGTCGGTCCAAATGTAGAAAGTGTTGAAAATCCAACAAAAAGCATAAGAGCAAAGATGAAGTGGAATGATAAGTGAAATTTCGGGTTGGAAGGAAAATGTTAAGTATTTTTGGTGAGTGTGAAAGTAATTGTGGGATTTGGTGAAATTGGTGAGAGTTTAGTTTGTTCAATCCCTATTATAAGCACCACAAGACCAAATAATTCCCACCTTGAGAAATACCAAAAGCCCCATTACAACCCGGCCGAATGGAACCTCTTTGAGGACCTCCATTGAGCCAAGTTCGAAATTCTTTGTGTACTTTGCATTAGGCATCTCTAGGTGGAGGAATTGGTGATATTAGCTTCAATAGTAAAGTCCTTACTTGCATGATTTTTGAGCTTGAGTGTTCATTGCTAAACCCAAACACATGATGAGTGATACACATTCACATATCCCTAAAGTGAGGCTTAGTTGCATTGACTTTATTCCTTGGAACACTTAATCACGTGTGATGATGTAATCTTGCTTGAATATCGATCACTTGTGCTTAAAACGTGTTTTCATACGAGGCTTTACTTGAAGATTATGTTTCGGTCTTGCTTACATTGTTATTGCTTGAGGACAAGCAAGTTTAAGTATGGGGTATTTTGATGTCTCTCTATTTGGTGGTGTTTTCATATGTGATTTCCTTTGTAAATATGTTTCTTTTTCCCCTTTTCTTGTGCGTTTTGTTCCTTTTTAGCTTAGTTCTCGTATTTCTATGAGATTCGGAGACTACGCACCTTTTATGTGTTTTGTAGGTAATTTGGCATGAATCAAGGATGGATTTGAAGGAGGGTCGAGACATGGAGCAAAGGCCGAGCTAAAGCGGGAAAGAGAGAAGCAAGCCATGAAGAAGAACAAGAGAAGCCAACTAAGAAGAGGGTGGAACGAGGTCAGGACCGAGATGCAACAACGTCGGGCCCGACTTTGAAGTTTCCAACCTCGGACCGAGTTGCACAGTACCTCGGGCCCGAGGTTCCTCCGTGTCGGGCCGAGTCGGTCACCGGACTACTTGGGCTCCAAGGCACGAATTTGTGAACTTCCACTTTTGCCCCTCATTTAATCCATAAAAGGCCCTCTTGTCTTCTAAGAAGGGGTTCCCTCACACACAAAAGAAAGGGGGGTTCCAAGGGAGCCAAGAGGATACTTGGAGAGCAAGGAGGAAGGAGAAGAGGAGGAAGAGAGAGAGAATCGGCCAAGGAGGAGGAAGACTTGAGAGGTTTTGTTGATTGTTTAGCTTTGATTTGCTTTGATCTTGTAGATTTGAAAACCCTTGAATTGAATTTGTGGATTGCTTTGGATTTGAATGAACCCTTGCTTTGTTTTGAGATTGATTATGATGATTGCTTTCTCTTTTGATTTGATCTCCTTGATCTTGGGTTATGGGGGAAAACCCTAGCTAGGTTTAGGCTAGAAACCCCAATTCCATAGCCTTGAGTGTTTGATCTAAGGAACCCACTCTACATCGAGCTACAATTCCTTGCGAAAGTCGGGAATCAAGGCTTGAGATTGGCAAAGTAGCGAAAGTGAACATGTGTCAATCTCAAGACCTTGCTTCGAAGGGGATTTCCCCATGGATCGAGGTGTAGATGTGGTTGGAACGAGGGCGAAAGCACTCGATCCTAGTCCGATCATCACTCATTGCCTGAATTGGGGTGGAAAAGCCTTAATCTACTAGGGAAGGAACCCAAAAGCCCAAGATCTACTTTTAAAATCTTTGAGTTCGACATCCCCAGCTACCTCGGGCCCGACTTACCCAGTGTCGGTCCCGACTTCCTCTTGTCGCCAACCTCGGGCCCGACGTGACCTCAGTGTCGGTCCCGACTGTTTTCTTTATTTTCCTTTGTTTTATGCTCTCCTTTCTAGCTTCCTAGTATCTAGGCACATCGATCGAGTAGACTTCCCGAGTGTTCGACACCCACCACGTACTACAACGGGGTCGGGTTATAATTTGTATCTCTTGACCCTCGCACACCGTGAGAGGCGATCACGGTGGTGGGGAGTGGTGCGGCACTAGAGAGCGACACCAACTCTAGGTGGTGGATGGTGGCGGAAATATGGTGGTTGGTGGGTTAAAAAATCAGCCTTGGTCTCAAAAATTGCAACTTTGTTTAAAGGTGTGAACTTTGGGATAAAAAACTGAATTAAATTGACTAGAAAGGAAATTAAGAAAAGAAGAAATTACTTGTCGAGACGCTAGAATATGATACCGCTTAATACGTGACTGCCTCAGAATCCTCCTTGGAAATCTCGTATATGACCCACACGATCCCGATCTTGCCTTGTAACGATCAATCCAACCTGAATTTGCTACAAAGTTAATGTCTTGGAGAACAAGTAAATGAAACTGAATTTGAACGATTCAATGAATGAAGAAACGATCAGAATTATAGAATAAATCAACTTGGTAGTTCAAACGGATTGGCTCTAACGCTAAATCCGAATGATTAACTAGTTTGATCTTTAACAATCAAAACTAGAACAATCCAATTGATTAAACCACAAATCAGATTTGAACAAGAGAGAGAATGAAGTTCGATGATGGTGAATGATGCTCGGATGATGATCGATCAATGCAGCAAACAATAAGCCTCACACGTGATTATTTTTGGGCCCAAGAGATAGATTAAACCAATTTGGGTTTAATCTCTCTCAAGCTGATTTTTATTAATGAAAGTGAAAATTGTTTATAGTAGAATACAAAGCTATTCCTTGGAGAGCAAGGCAAATAGATGGCCGACCCCAAGATATAATAAAATATCTAGACCTATAACTAACTAGATTCTCTTAAATAAAATAAATCATGGCTGATTTATTTATTTAAGAAAATATCCTAACAAACTTAAAATATTTATAACAAACAGGAGAGAGAATATTCAACCAACTAACATCAGCCTATTGATTGAATTCTCTACATTATTTAAATTAAGAAACACGCCTATAATAAAATAATAAATGATATTTTCCACTATTTAGATTGGTCAAGTGAAAGGGTTGACTTTGACCCATATACCAACTTATCTCACCCGGTCACTTACTAAATCCAGGCCTAAAGTGAGACAAGCTAATACATGTTTCTAAATAAGGAAATAGTGAATTTCGGCCCCTATAGTTAATCCATTGAATCCGGGCTTAGTTGATAACGAATGCACGAGACCCATCTCATCTTGCTTGGCTCTTCAAGAACAACTGTCAATCGAACCAAGATTGCTGTTGTGCCTTGAGCAATCTTCTTAGCTCGACTCCTTGTGATTGGTCCGTCAGAAGGCACTCGAATCAACTCATCGACGTCGGTAGGAGACATGGCTGGCTTCAGTGCATCACTTCCAAACTGGCAAGAAGTAGATTTTGGCTTATAATTAAAAATATGCTGATTGCGCAAATATTTTTCATTAATAATTTTTACCTAAACATTAGATGAATCATTTAGGATCTTCCATAATAATTTCATTTGAAGAGATACATTATTATTATAAGCAGTTCTCAAACCAACACCTCCATATTTTTTGGGGAGCAAATTTTATCCCAACTGATTAAGGGATTATGATTTGGAAGAAATTTATTCCAAAAAAAAACATTTTTATTAATTTTGTCTATATCTTCACATACACCTTTTGGAAGGAAAAAACTTTGCATTAAGTAACTGATTTGACTTAAGAGATTTGACTGAATTACAACAATCCTACATGCTTGAGAAATAGAATTTGCTTTCCATTGGGATAATTGATGTTTCAGTTTATCTATTAAATCAGAAAACATTGAGTTCTGCACTCGACCTTTCAAAAATGGGATTCCTAAATATTTTTCCATAGTAGTAGTAATTTGAATGTTTAAAATACTTGTCAAAGATAAAGCCATAGAACGAGAAATATTTGATGAGATTTGGAAATAACTTTTATTATAATGAATTGATAAGCCAGAGATAGTACTAAATTTCTATAAGAAGGACTTTATGTAATGTAATACTCGAACTCATTTTAGGTCGGAAAAACAAGCTGTCCTGACCCACAAGTAACATCAAGAGTAAGGCTTAATTCTTATAACCCGTTAGACTTCACCAATATAAATTAGTTTATGTGTATATATATTTATATACGTATCAAATTAACTGTGTTAGCGTCATTTTTATATAAGTTAAAACATAATTAAAATCACATCCATCCATCCATATCTAGTCCTAAAATCCTCTATCCCGTTTATATTAAATTCTTTTTTTCGATCTATACCCGAGGCCCAACCGAACGCAAACCCTATTAAAATCCTTTGACTTTCTTCTCTGCCGCAAAAGCCATACACTCTTCGTCTCTCCTCGGTACAAGCGAGACACTGCTTGGAGATCATCGTCATCACAACGCCGCGCGCGAGTCATCGGCGCAGGTCCGGTCGTTTGTCTCATTCGTTTCCAAGACGGAGGCAAGTCCTTTTCCTTCTCTGGTTGTTCTGGCGTGAATCGCACAAGGCTAGGCCAACTTTCTTCTCCGATCACGCTCGCCGGCAGTCCAGCGGGTAAGAACACATTCCTTCTTCGTTACTCCGAGTCATTTTGTCTAGGTGTTTTCGATATCAATTTAGACGGGGCGGTGTCGGTTCTACTCAGTGCTAGTGTTAGGTCGGAATTAGTTGGGCAGGGGAGTTGTCGACAGTAACTTGCTGGTGATCCTTCATCGGCGCTGGCGGGAATTGATCGGAAACGAGTTAGTGTCCGACAGCGGCCTGTGAGCGAGAGTGTGTCGGGTACAGGTTCGTGCATCAGGAGGTGTGGGCTCCGGGGAGTTATGGGTCTCCGGTTATGCGCAGGGGAGAACTACGTTCTGCTTTTGATTAATTAATTAGTTTAAGTATTAAGTTGTACTTTGTGAAATCGGGGTACTAAGGTCGAAATTCAATTTGGTTTCATGAATTTGAGTGTACTGGTTTTTGCAATCGGGTTTGACAGAATCATTCTCATTAGGATTAATGAGTTGGCACTCGGTGGTGGTGTCCTGGGGAAATTATGGGAGGTTAATCATATTTAAGAAAAATTCTTAGTTAAGTATTTTAGTATAGTTGGGTTGTGATCGATGTTGACTAAAGAATTGATTTGCAGAGAGTTGTCGTGATCCTATTTGGGTTATATGTGAATATTTATTAAGAACATGTTAAGTTAAGATAAAGATAATGGTTGTGATTTTATATAATGACATCCTTGATAAGCTATAGTTAGTGTATATGGGTGTAAATATATTCGTGAGTGTTCAATTAGATTACTTAATTTAAGTGAGCGTGCAGGTTATATAGCAAATATGATTAGCCTAGTTAAGATTTACAAATAAGTTTGTTTTATTGTTGAAAAGGTTAGTTGGGTTAGCTAGTTGGTGTAGTTAGTTGGTTGTTTATATGCTCTAATTATTGTTAGTTGGGAATAGTTACACTTACCGAGTTTATTTTTGTTCGTGACCGTCGGAGTAATAGGTATTATCATTAATACGTCTAGGAGATCGCTACCACCTGGGTTCCTAGTCTTTTGTTTCCGTCAGGAGTCCATCAATTGAGGTAAGTCGTTTTTCGACTTGCTCGGTTCTCTTCTCCCTTGTTAGATTGCGTATCGATATTGTAGGACGGGTTTTGGGAACTAGTCCCGAATACCTTTTTAAATTGTTTTGAGCTCCTTGTGTGTTGTGTGCGTTAATGATTTTAAATGTGTTTTATCGGAAAATATTTTGGAACGTTTTCTCTGTGTTGGTACCGTTTCCGACACGGCCCATCGTAGCTGGTGTTGAGGAAGAGTTGGCTACTTTGACCCGTGTGACTGGGAAAATCGTACCCCTTCAAACGAAAATTATTATCTGTGTGTTTTTGGCAAGCGCTCCAGTGGAGGCTTAGCCCGGAGCTAGAAGGGAGATTGGGAAGTGGAGTGGGAGGGCCTGCCTCTGCACTCGGCGCGGTGATGAGCGCCTTGGAAGACGGATTGCGGACAAAGGAAGAATTGCGTTGTTGTGTGACTGTGATTGTAAATGCGTGTGTGACTTGTGTGACTGATATAACTAATTTAGGTATTGGCCTTTAGAGTTATTATTGCGGTTGTGGAATTGTATGCTGACTATAGATAAATGATTTTAAAACGTTCTATAGTTTCCATATTCTTTCTAGCTTGGTAGATTAGACGCTGACCCTTCGGGGAACATTTTTCAGTTCCAGGTATGAATTAGGGAGCCGTGCAGGAACCGAGGCAGGATGGCGGGCCGGAGCGGTAAAGAGCGCGTGTCATAGTGGGATTTGGTTTTTATTAGTTATTATAATAGTTAGGATGTTGATTTTAATAATTGTTAGACGGAGTTGGTATTGTGTTTTGTTTATTATAACTTTGTTCGAGTAGTTCAGTCAGTAGGCGTTGTGACGTATTTAATTATTTATAATTTTCGGGGATTCATGCATGTTACGTTTTTCTAAGTTTTATCAAATAAAGGTTGGATGTTTTACTATGTTTTTCTCGTCGTGCCCGAGTTGTAAGGTCCTACAGTGTAGTTGTCAACCTAAATAATAGTACCTTGTGAGGTCTATTCCCTAGTAGCGTCTCGTCGAAAGACGGGGTGTTACAAATTGGTATCAGAGCCAGGTTGACAACAGGGCACATGGAACTGACCAACAAAGAGTACCCGAGGTCCAACTTAAAACCAAAACCGGCCGGTGTTTTCAAATGTTTTTACTGGGGTAGACATGTTGCATATAGGGGGGTAGGTGACACGTCGCGACTCCGCCCCATCAGCCGAAGAACCTCACGTAGAATAGTAAGAATTAGGTTGAAAAATAGAATGTTTAAGTTTTGACTGTGGGACTTTCTATTATAGATGGCCCCACCAACCAGAGCTAGAGCTGTTGCAGCTAACGGAAGAGGCCGCGGAAGAGGCCGCGGTAGAGGCCGAGTAGGAGGTCGTGGCAGGGGTAGAGGAGAGGCCCCTGTAGCTGCTGAGCCAGAGGTACAACAGGATAACCATCAGGAGGAGGTTGCTGAGAGTCAGGGTGTGGCTGTTGCTGTCCATCGAGAGGACAGTGCCTCTGTCGCTGGAGGAGGTCTCCCAGCAAACGGGGCTCAGGTGGGAGGAGGAGTACCACCAGCAGGATTGGCCCCAGAGGTGACTGCTGCGATTCAGCTGTTATTGCAGACGATGATGGGTGCGGGAGTTGCACCGAATCTGAACGCAGTTGCGGGGCAACAAGGAGCTGAGAGGAGGGCACCTGGACCAGATTCTATTTTGGCTGCCCAGCTGGGAGCAGCGCCAGCTTCTGGAGGACCAGTGATAGCTGATCAGGTGGTCGAACCAAGGAGACAGTATCGTGAGCCTCAGCCTGATAAGTGGCTCGCGGAGTTTAGGAAGACTGGAGTACCGAACTTTGCTGGAGCTCGGGGTTCAGACGTAGAGCAGTGGTTGAGGAGGGTGAAATCTGCGTTGGATTCTATTAAGGCACCGGAGGAGCGGAAGATGTCCTTAGTACAGAGTCTGCTACAGGAGAGCGCTTTTGATTGGTGGGAGCTATGTAGGGACCACCGGACTGAGGTGACTTTTGAGGAGTTTGAGAGACAAATTCGAGATCAGTATTGTCCTCCGGTGGTGAGGGCGGCTCGGGAGGCTGCTTTTCGGGATGCTGGACCCGAAAATATCACAGTATCTGAGACTATTCTGAAGTTTCATCAAGAGTTGGCAGCGGTTCCAAATGCTGCCCCTACTGAGGAGTTGAAGATTGCGACCTTTTTGAAGAGGTTGCAGCCGCATTTGCGAGCTTATGTGTCTGGACTTAGACTCATGACATTGGGAGAGGTTCAACAGTCTGCTTTGGCGTATGCTATGGCCACTCTGAGACCGGAACAGGTGGATGCTCAGGTTGGAGGGGGTAAGAGACGGAAAATGGCAACTGCATCGACTTCTAGGGGTGACGATCAGTCTGGACAGTACCCGCAGAGTAGACTAGAGTTCCAGCCATCGGGACGCCAAGAACGATCACAGCAGAGTCGGGCTGCTGGGAATCAAAGACAGTGCTACAATTGTGGAAGCGCTGAGCACTTGAGAAACCAGTGTCCTAGTCCAGTGAAGGATTGCTTTACATGTGGGAAGCCCGTAGATCTTCAAAGGTTCTGTACGGTTGGCGCACCTTCGCAGGGATCGGTACCGGGAAAGGGAAATCGAGGAGTCCATCATCGGCCACCGGCACGGCAGACGCCAGATCAGAGTGTTGTTCGGAGCGCAGGAGCTAGTAACACTGGCGCAGTTCCTACTCGAGTGTTTGAAATGAAGGGAATGGAAGGACCGGATGTCTTCGCTCCACCCGACAACCAAGCTTGAGATTTCTAGTTGACGGTTGATAGTATGGTTTAGTTGCTAGTAGTTTAGTTTTTTTTTTTTCAGGACGTGGGGACCTTTAGTTGTTCATTAGGTTTGTTCGGTTGTTTGAACCAGGGTTTCGTTGCTTTGTTTGTGACTGTTTGTTTTGCGTACTGGTTGTTGCTTGGATAGTTGTTTTGCTTCGACGGTTTCATGAAAAAGAGATTGATTTTTTTTATCTAAATTATGACATTAATTTTATGCTTTGGGTTCATATTATGTTTTAAAATGGCGGTTAGGGGACGAACCGCTTTCTTAGAGGGAGGTATTTGTAAAATCTCGAGATAAGTCTAGTAATCTTTTCAGTATTTGATTCCTACTTCGGTTTTTCGTTTTTCCAAAGTTTCGGGTCGAAACTTTCTTTAAGGAGGGTAGTATGTAATACTCGAACTCATTTTAGGTCGGAAAAACAAGTTGTCCTGACCCACAAGTAACATCAAGAGTAAGGCTTAATTCTTATAACCCGTTAGACTTCACCAATATAAATTAGTTTATGTGTATATATATTTATATACGTATCAAATTAACTGTGTTAGCGTCATTTTTATATAAGTTAAAACATAATTAAAATCACATCCATCCATCCATATCTAGTCCTAAAATCCTCTATCCCGTTTATATTAAATTCTTTTTTTCGATCTATACCCGAGGCCCAACCGAACGCAAACCCTATTAAAATCCTTTGACTTTCTTCTCTGCCGCAAAAGCCATACACTCTTCGTCTCTCCTCGGTACAAGCGAGACACTGCTTGGAGATCATCGTCATCACAACGCCGCGCGCGAGTCATCGGCGCAGGTCCGGTCGTTTGTCTCATTCGTTTCCAAGACGGAGGCAAGTCCTTTTCCTTCTCTGGTTGTTCTGGCGTGAATCGCACAAGGCTAGGCCAACTTTCTTCTCCGATCACGCTCGCCGGCAGTCCAGCGGGTAAGAACACATTCCTTCTTCGTTACTCCGAGTCATTTTGTCTAGGTGTTTTCGATATCAATTTAGACGGGGCGGTGTCGGTTCTACTCAGTGCTAGTGTTAGGTCGGAATTAGTTGGGCAGGGGAGTTGTCGACAGTAACTTGCTGGTGATCCTTCATCGGCGCTGGCGGGAATTGATCGGAAACGAGTTAGTGTCCGACAGCGGCCTGTGAGCGAGAGTGTGTCGGGTACAGGTTCGTGCATCAGGAGGTGTGGGCTCCGGGGAGTTATGGGTCTCCGGTTATGCGCAGGGGAGAACTACGTTCTGCTTTTGATTAATTAATTAGTTTAAGTATTAAGTTGTACTTTGTGAAATCGGGGTACTAAGGTCGAAATTCAATTTGGTTTCATGAATTTGAGTGTACTGGTTTTTGCAATCGGGTTTGACAGAATCATTCTCATTAGGATTAATGAGTTGGCACTCGGTGGTGGTGTCCTGGGGAAATTATGGGAGGTTAATCATATTTAAGAAAAATTCTTAGTTAAGTATTTTAGTATAGTTGGGTTGTGATCGATGTTGACTAAAGAATTGATTTGCAGAGAGTTGTCGTGATCCTATTTGGGTTATATGTGAATATTTATTAAGAACATGTTAAGTTAAGATAAAGATAATGGTTGTGATTTTATATAATGACATCCTTGATAAGCTATAGTTAGTGTATATGGGTGTAAATATATTCGTGAGTGTTCAATTAGATTACTTAATTTAAGTGAGCGTGCAGGTTATATAGCAAATATGATTAGCCTAGTTAAGATTTACAAATAAGTTTGTTTTATTGTTGAAAAGGTTAGTTGGGTTAGCTAGTTGGTGTAGTTAGTTGGTTGTTTATATGCTCTAATTATTGTTAGTTGGGAATAGTTACACTTACCGAGTTTATTTTTGTTCGTGATCGTCGGAGTAATAGGTATTATCATTAATACGTCTAGGAGATCGCTACCACCTGGGTTCCTAGTCTTTTGTTTCCGTCAGGAGTCCATCAATTGAGGTAAGTCGTTTTTCGACTTGCTCGGTTCTCTTCTCCCTTGTTAGATTGCGTATCGATATTGTAGGACGGGTTTTGGGAACTAGTCCCGAATACCTTTTTAAATTGTTTTGAGCTCCTTGTGTGTTGTGTGCGTTAATGATTTTAAATGTGTTTTATCGGAAAATATTTTGGAACGTTTTCTCTGTGTTGGTACCGTTTCCGACACGGCCCATCGTAGCTGGTGTTGAGGAAGAGTTGGCTACTTTGACCCGTGTGACTGGGAAAATCGTACCCCTTCAAACGAAAATTATTATCTGTGTGTTTTTGGCAAGCGCTCCAGTGGAGGCTTAGCCCGGAGCTAGAAGGGAGATTGGGAAGTGGAGTGGGAGGGCCTGCCTCTGCACTCGGCGCGGTGATGAGCGCCTTGGAAGACGGATTGCGGACAAAGGAAGAATTGCGTTGTTGTGTGACTGTGATTGTAAATGCGTGTGTGACTTGTGTGACTGATATAACTAATTTAGGTATTGGCCTTTAGAGTTATTATTGCGGTTGTGGAATTGTATGCTGACTATAGATAAATGATTTTAAAACGTTCTATAGTTTCCATATTCTTTCTAGCTTGGTAGATTAGACGCTGACCCTTCGGGGAACATTTTTCAGTTCCAGGTATGAATCAGGGAGCCGTGCAGGAACCGAGGCAGGATGGCGGGCCGGAGCGGTAAAGAGCGCGTGTCATAGTGGGATTTGGTTTTTATTAGTTATTATAATAGTTAGGATGTTGATTTTAATAATTGTTAGACGGAGTTGGTATTGTGTTTTGTTTATTATAACTTTGTTCGAGTAGTTCAGTCAGTAGGCGTTGTGACGTATTTAATTATTTATAATTTTCGGGGATTCATGCATGTTACGTTTTTCTAAGTTTTATCAAATAAAGGTTGGATGTTTTACTATGTTTTTCTCGTCGTGCCCGAGTTGTAAGGTCCTACAGTGTAGTTGTCAACCTAAATAATAGTACCTTGTGAGGTCTATTCCCTAGTAGCGTCTCGTCGAAAGACGGGGTGTTACATGTAATTTATATTATCAAGAGTTGCATTTGCAAAAATAATTCTACAAAACTCAAAAATGGAATACGAGTTCCATTTTTTACTAACTGAATTCCAACTTTTGGAGAAGTCAAGGAATACTCATATTGTAATGTACGGGCTAAATATTCCATAGATAAAATAAAAATAAAAGGAGACATCGGATCACCCTGTCTTATTCCACATTGATGAGTAAACTCCGGACCAGGTTCATTATTGACTAGAACAGAAGACGATGAAGAATTAATGCATGTCATAATTTTATGAACCCAATGAGAACTGAATCCAAACTTTAATAAAATTTGTCGAATGAAGTTCCAATCTATCTTGTCATATGCTTTTTCCATATCTATTTTAATAGCCATCCAACCCTTTGCACCCTTTTTTTCTTATGAAATGAATGGAATATCTCATGAGCTATTAAAATATTATCCTGAATGAGGGTTACCTAGGGTTTCTCGCAACTAGGGTTAGGGTTTGGGTTTGGACTGCCGCCAGATTAGGGTTAGGGTTAGGGTGGGCGAACTAGGGTTAGGCTAGTCCGAATTGGATGGGGGTGGTGTGGTTAGGCTCGGCTGGTGGTGAGTGGTGGTGCGGTCCAGACGAGCGACACCAGTTTGGTGTGGTGGTGGTGGTTCGTGGTGGTTGGGTGGCGGAAATATGGTGGTGGTGGTGAAAAATTCAATCTTTTGGTCTCAAAAATTCTAACTTTAGGTAAAGGTGGGATTTTTGGGATCAAAAACTGAATCAAATCAATTAGAAAGCAAATTAAGGAAAGAAACAATTACTTGGCGAGACGCTGGATTATGATACCACTTGATACGTGATTGCCCCGGAATCCTCCGTAGAAACCTCGTATATGACCCACACAAGTCCCGATCTTGCCTAGTAATCCTTGATTCAACCTGAATTTGCAATCAATATGAGAAATCGTACACAACAAGTAACTAAACTGATCTGAAATTGAATGAATGGAGATCGAACAGAATTATAGTAAATCAACTTGATAGTTCACTCGGATTGGCTCTAACGCTAAATCCGAATGATAAACTAGTTTGATCTTTAACAATCAAGACTAGAACAATCTTATTGATGAAATATAACTCAGATTCGAACAAGAGAGAGAGAAGAGAATTCTCGAAATTTTGATGATGTTGATCGGCCGAATAGCAAGCACACAAACACAATTGTTTTTGAGCCCAAGGACTAGATAAACCTTTCTTATGGTTTATCTAATCTCAAGCTGATTTTATTGAATGAAATAACAAGAGTATAAATAGAGAATACAAAAGCTATTACTTGGGGAGCAAGGGAGGAAGGCTGGCCGGCCCTAGAAGGGGAGAGGGAGTCTCCTTTGCTTGCTTCCCAAGATATAATAATATCTAATTAAATCTAACTAGATTCCCTTAAATAAATAAATCATAGCTGAATTATTTATTTAAAGAAATAATCCTAACAACTTAAAATATCTCTAACAAACTAAAAATATCTCTAACAACCAGGAGAGAGAAAATATCTCTAACAACCAGGAGAGAGAAAATCAATCACTAACATAAGCCTATTGGCTGATTTCTCTTCATTATTAAAATAGATAGAAATTGTTCATAAAATAATAAATAAGATATTTTCTTCAATTTAGAATGGTCAAGTCAAAGGGTTGACTTTGACCCATATACCAATTCATCTCACCCGGTCACTTACTAAATTCAGCCCTAAAGTGAGACAAATTAATACATGTTTCTAAATAAAGAAATAGTGAATTTCGGCCCCCATATAATCAATCCATGGAATCCGGGCTCAATTGATGTTGAATGCACGAGACCCACTTCGCCTTGCTAGGCTCTTCAATAACCGCTGCCAATCGAACCAAGATCGCTGTTGTGCCTTGAGCAATCTTCTTAGCTCGACTTCTTGTGATTGGTCCGTCAGAAGGCACTCGAATTAACTCATCGACGTCGGTTTGAGACATGGCAGGCTTCACTGCATCATTCTCCTCCACTTGAGCTCGAATCGTCTCTGATTCGACGTCGGAATCAAAATCTGGCACATAAAGAGATAGATCAGCCACATTAAAAGTTGGATGGACACCATACTCACCAGGCAAGTCAACATGATATGCATTAGGGCCGATTCTCCTGATGATACGAAATGGTCCATCTCCTCTCTGATCTAACTTGTTCTTCCTTTGATTTGGGAACCTTTCCTTCCTTAGATGCACCCAAACAAGATCTCCTTCTTCAAAGATAACCTGTTTCCGACCCTTATCAGCATGGGCCTTGTACTTCATGGATTTCCTCTCCAAGTGCATCTTCGTCCTCTCATGTAGCTTCTTCACAAACTCAGCCCTCTTGTTAGCTTCAAAACTCTCTTTTCCCTTGTATGGCTGAGGCGTCATATCCACCGGCGTCCTCGGATTCAGCCCATAAACAACCTCAAAAGGGGTCATCTTTGTGGCTGAATGGATTGACCTGTTATAAGCAAACTCCACAAAAGGCAACACATCTTCCCAACGTTTGAGGTTAGCTTTAAGCATAGTTCTAAGTAAAACCCCTAACGTTCGATTAGTAACTTCCGTTTGCCCATCAGTTTGTGGGTGACATGAGGTAGAAAACAGCAATTTAGTTCCCAATTTAGACCATAGACTCTTCCAAAAATAACTCAAAAATTTAGCATCACGATCTGACACAATAGAACAAGGAATGCCATGCAATCTAACAATTTCCCTAAAGAACAAATCAGCAATATGCACAGCATCATCAGTCGTGTGACATGGAATAAAGTGAGCCATTTTGGAAAATCTATCTACCACTACAAAGATAGAATCTCTACCCTTCCTAGTTCTAGGCAAACCTACAATGAAATCCATAGAAATGTCTTCCCAAGGTGAACTAGGAATGGGTAAAGGCTGGTACAAACCATGGGGGTGAAGTCTAGACTTAGCTTTAGCACAAACAACACAACTCTTGACAAATCTCAGCACATAATTACTCATTTTAGGCCAATAGTAGTGTTCTTTTAAACCTTCTAAAGTCTTTTCTAAACCCCTATGTCCTCTTGATTCATGAACCTCTTTAGTTAGAAGCCTACGTATACTAGATGAAGGAATGCACAATTTTCCAGCTTTAAACAAGTATCCATCATCAATAAAGTAGGTATCTATTTCACCCCTAAACATGCAATTTTTATAGATTTCAGCAAAGTGAGGATCACTAGCATATAATTCCCTAATCATTGCAAATCCAAGGATCTTAACATCACATAGGTTCAAGAGTACATACCTCCGAGAAAGGGCGTCAGCTACCACATTCTCCTTGCCTTTCTTATGTTTAACAACATAAGGAAAGGTCTCCATGAATTCAACCCATCTTGCATGTCGCCTGCTGAGTCTGGATTGGCCTTTCAAGTACTTCAAGGCCTCATGATCAGAATGGATTACAAACTCTTTAGGCCACAAATAATGAGACCAAGTTTTCAGGACCCTAATTAAAGCATACAACTCTTTATCATAAGTAGGGTAATTCAACTCAGCCCCACTAAGCTTTTCACTAAAATAAGCAATGGGTTTCTTGTCTTGTAAGAGCACGCCTCCTATGCCATGTCCAGAAGCGTCCACCTCTATCTCGAATGCCTTGGAGAAGTCAGGGAGTTGAAGCACTGGGGCGTGGCATAATCTGTCCTTCAAAGTGTTGAAGGCGTTCTCTTGTTGCTCCCTCCATTTAAAGGCCGTATCCTTCTTTGTGAGCTCGTGGAGGGGGGCTGCAATTGTGCTAAAATCACGCACAAATCTCCTGTAGAAGCCAGCCAAGCCGAGAAATGATCTGACCATTGTTGGTGTAGTCGGCTGGGGCCATTCTTTGATTGCCTTGATCTTGTCTTCATCTACCTTCAATCCACCTTTAGACACAACAAAACCAAGAAAAATGGTAGACTCGGAGCAAAAAGAACACTTTTTCAAATTAACATAAAGCTTTTCTAACCTTAAAGTGTCCAAAACAGCCCTAAGATGATCTACATGTTCTTGCATGGTTTTGCTATAGATTAAGATATCATCAAAGTAGACTACAACAAATCTGCCTAAATATTTTCTTAAGACATGGTTCATAAGCCTCATAAAGGTACTAGGTGCATTAGTTAATCCAAAAGGCATTACTAACCATTCATATAAGCCATACTTAGTTTTAAAGGCAGTTTTCCATTCATCCCCTTCCCTCATCCTAATTTGATGGTACCCACTTCTTAAATCAATTTTAGAAAAGAAATTAGCACCATGTAATTCATCAAGCATATCATCTAGTCTAGGGATGGGGTGACGGTACTTAACTGTTATTTGGTTGATCGCTCTACAATCAACACACATTCTCCATGTGCCATCCTTCTTTGGCACCAAAATCACTGGAACCGCGCATGGGCTGAGAGATTCACGCACATAGCCTTTGTCCATGAGAACTTGCACTTGTCTTTGAAGCTCAGCGGTCTCTTCTGGACTTGCTCTATAGGCTGCACGGTTTGGTAATGAAGCGCCGGGCACCAAATCGATTTGATGCTCAATGCCTCTAATTGGTGGAAGGCCTTCTGGCAACTCTTCAGGCATCACATCTTCAAACTCCTATAATAGATCCTGTAGACACTTTGGAAGATGTGAAATATCTTGACTAATAATAAGTATCTCTTTCCTCATAAGAAGTAAACAAGAAAAGTTAGGGAAAGAAATACTAGACTGAGTCACAAGAGAGCGCTGTTCTACACTGCCTTTCAAGCCGATTTTTGGCTCTTTCTGTAGGAGTTCTTTTTCCATATTTGTAGCTCTCTGAGTCTCTGAATTGATACCAAAATTTGAGCCAAAACGCTCGAGTGGATTGGGAGATAGCCCCGTTTTCGTCCCAGATGCACTGCTGGAAGTGTTGCTCGGCACTTTGGTCGTTTTAGGGACATTTTCTCGGCGTTTTTCGTCCCAAACAGTAGCTCCACCTGTTTTTGATGTTGTCCCAAAATTTGAGCCAGAACGCTCGGGTGGAGACTGGGAAACGCCGCTTGGCTTTGTCGACGCGTCGGGCGCCGAACGCCGGGCCGCTGCTTTGGCCGTTGAATCAGCCTCTTCTTTCTCTTCCTTGGCACGCCTAAGTGCCCTAGCTTGATCTCGCCGTACCTGATCCTGTAAAACTTGTTGAGGAGACAAGGGTAGAAGACAAACTCTCCTCCCATCATAGTTAAAGGAATAAGTGTTTAACATGCCATCATAAATCACTCTCCTATCAAATAACCATGGTCTTCCTAACAAGATATGAGTGCATTCCATGTTAACTACATCACACATAATATCATCAACATAAGTACCAATAGCAACACGGACTAAACACTGATGGGTGACAAGATTAGGACCTTCTGAATCATTAATTCCATTGAGACCATAACTAGTAGCCCTAGGTTGGGTTTTTAATTGCAAGTGATCAACTACCTTAGCATTAATAATGTTACAGCAGCTACCACTATCAATTATCATGCATAACACTTGATTCTTTACTGTACACCTAGTATGAAAAATGTTTTCCCTTTGATCTAGCCTAGGTGTTTCTTGTAAAGTAAGAGTACGCATTGTTACCAAAGTTAGAGGCTGTTCGGTGCAATCTGGTTCAATGGCCTCTACGTCCTCCTCTTCTTGTCCAATACTGTCCTCCTCCACTTGATTTGGAGTTATATCTTCATCACTCACATATCCTCCATTGGTGGTGAGAAGCACTTGCTTTAGATTTGGACAATCCTTGGCATAATGACCTCGTCCTTGACACTTGTAGCACACTAAATCACGTGTTCTAGGCTGATTTGGAGGTCCATTGGTGGGACGCCTTTGGCCTTGAAAACCTGTTGGTTTAGGTGAGCTAGAAGCTCCCTTTTGCTGCATAGAAGAGTTAGAAGAATAAGAGTTGGAATTTGAACTAGGATTAGGGCCATACCTTTTTGTAGCATTCCAAGCTTCCTTCTTCTTCCTTTGTTGCTGCTCATAGAGTAGTTGGGCTGAATGTACTAAGGCATTGAGATCCTTGATTTGTTGAATCTCCAATGTGTCTTGAATGCTTTGATTCAGTCCAGCCATGAATTGGGTCCTTAGAGACCGTTGGGAATGATGAATTCCCGCTTTAAAACTCAGATCCTCTAGCTCATTGAAGTACTCGGTTGGAGACTTGGTGCCTTGTTTGCAAGTTACAACTTTCAATCTCATGTGCTCGGTATGCTCTTCAGGCACATATTTCTTCCTCATTACAAACTTCAGCTGGCCCCAAGTTTCAATTGGTGGTAAGGCCTTTCTAATTCGATCCTCCTTCATTCTAAACCACCAATTTCTAGCGGTCCCAATAAAGTGGATGACAACAACAACAACTTTCTCCCATTCTTCATATCCCATGTGATCTAGAATGAAGTTTGTAGCTTGTTCCCACTCTAGATACTTCTCCGGGTTAAGCTCTCCATTGAATGGTTCTATCTTGATCTTTATATCACGTTTCCCAATCTGATTTACAACTTGGTTAACGTTGTTGTTGTTGTTCGGCCGTTGTACTCCATAGGCTGGTGGGATATCTTCTACAACCTCAGCTTGGTTATAGAAATCATCTAGGGGAGGATGCCATGGGCGCCTTTCTTCCCCGGGATAACCATACGTCACATCATCAAAAGAGTTGTTGTATTGTTGATATTGTTGATGAGTGGCTTGAGGATACCGGTTTTGTGGCTGATTATAGAATTGTTGATGAGTAACCGGTGGAGTCCTCGACCCGATGCCTCTTCCTCTACCTCGGCCTGCTGTGGGGGAGTAGTGAGCCGGGGGATCATTATCTTTGTTGTAGCTAGCAAGCACATCATGTTCGTCATCCACTAGTTGTTGCTTGCCTTTGTCGCTACCCGAGGCTTGATTTGGGTCACTTGTAAGATCGACTGCAGGGGTGCTCTTGCGACTACCTTGAGATGAATCAACCAATATTGCAAGTTGTTCCTCTAAATGCTTTAGTTGTGGAGCCAATGCAGCCGTGGCCAGTTCTACAGCTCGAGCCTGGCCATCGCGCACACCTTCACTAATGGACAACCTAATGAAGTCGATTGCCTCCTTAGTGAGACTCAATTCAGTTGGGTTAGGTTCTGATGGAATCACCATTGTTCCTGAAACAAGCAAGAAGGTAGAGAGAGTAGTGTGTTCTAAAGTAAATCACAACAAGCAATACCACACCTTGATCAAGCCAAAACTTGCCTCAAAGCAATCCAATCAACTTAATTCAGTTTTTGGGCTGTTTTGAGGGAGTAAAATGGTAGATATAGTGTAGGTATGGAATACTAATGATATTTAAAGGAAATATGCAGCTTAAGCAAATGGCAAATATGCAATAAGACAAGCAATGCAAATAATCCCTCTATGAGCTCTAAAACACATGCAATCTCTCAATTGACTCTATGCAAGTTAATAAAGCCAGAATTCAGCATGCAAGGACAGAAAATATGGTAGGCTTAGTGACTTTTATTTCGTCACTCTTTTTCTTCAAAGTGATTTCTACTTAGCTATCTTTTTAAGCAAGCAGTCACTAGGGTTGAAAGTGGCTTAAAACTAGCTGGGGTAGATCACTTTTCTTTTCTGTTTTTTTTTTTTTTTTTTTGATTTTATGCACAAACTACTCTTGTGCTATAATGAAGAAACAAGCAAAGCAAAGCAACAATGCAAAGGACGAAATTAAAAAGGGTATACACGAACTGAATTTTTTTTTTTTTTTTTTTTAACTAAGTGACTTTTGCTACCAATGAAACCAACTAGAAGCCAAATTAACAAAAGAAGAAGGGATAGGTCGAATTTGATGGGATGCAATGACAGAAATTAGCAAATATCAAACAAGCAATATGAATCTCTATTGATCATGCAACATGAAATAAAAACTCATAAAAATAGTAGGAAGACAATTGCTACTCTTAATTGCAACAAAACTCAACCAATTCAACCAAAAGCATGCAACAAATCCCTTAAAATCTCCTAGATGGGTTATTACTTGGAGGGCAAGCAACAACAAGGAATTAGGGTTTGGTGATCTCGGCTGAAGGCTAGGGTTAGGGTTTGCGGATTTGGATCTAGGGTTTGAGGGATTGGTAGGGTTCGAACTAGGGTTTGCGAGAATTAGGGTTACCTAGGGTTTCTCGCAACTAGGGTTAGGGTTTGGGTTTGGACTGCCGCCAGATTAGGGTTAGGGTTAGGGTGGGCGAACTAGGGTTAGGCTAGTCCGAATTGGATGGGGGTGGTGTGGTTAGGCTCGGCTGGTGGTGAGTGGTGGTGCGGTCCAGACGAGCGACACCAGTTTGGTGTGGTGGTGGTGGTTCGTGGTGGTTGGGTGGCGGAAATATGGTGGTGGTGGTGAAAAATTCAATCTTTTGGTCTCAAAAATTCTAACTTTAGGTAAAGGTGGGATTTTTGGGATCAAAAACTGAATCAAATCAATTAGAAAGCAAATTAAGGAAAGAAACAATTACTTGGCGAGACGCTGGATTATGATACCACTTGATACGTGATTGCCCCGGAATCCTCCGTAGAAACCTCGTATATGACCCACACAAGTCCCGATCTTGCCTAGTAATCCTTGATTCAACCTGAATTTGCAATCAATATGAGAAATCGTACACAACAAGTAACTAAACTGATCTGAAATTGAATGAATGGAGATCGAACAGAATTATAGTAAATCAACTTGATAGTTCACTCGGATTGGCTCTAACGCTAAATCCGAATGATAAACTAGTTTGATCTTTAACAATCAAGACTAGAACAATCTTATTGATGAAATATAACTCAGATTCGAACAAGAGAGAGAGAAGAGAATTCTCGAAATTTTGATGATGTTGATCGGCCGAATAGCAAGCACACAAACACAATTGTTTTTGAGCCCAAGGACTAGATAAACCTTTCTTATGGTTTATCTAATCTCAAGCTGATTTTATTGAATGAAATAACAAGAGTATAAATAGAGAATACAAAAGCTATTACTTGGGGAGCAAGGGAGGAAGGCTGGCCGGCCCTAGAAGGGGAGAGGGAGTCTCCTTTGCTTGCTTCCCAAGATATAATAATATCTAATTAAATCTAACTAGATTCCCTTAAATAAATAAATCATAGCTGAATTATTTATTTAAAGAAATAATCCTAACAACTTAAAATATCTCTAACAAACTAAAAATATCTCTAACAACCAGGAGAGAGAAAATATCTCTAACAACCAGGAGAGAGAAAATATCTCTAACAACCAGGAGAGAGAAAATCAACCACTAACATAAGCCTATTGGCTGATTTCTCTTCATTATTAAAATAGATAGAAATTGTTCATAAAATAATAAATAAGATATTTTCTTCAATTTAGAATGGTCAAGTCAAAGGGTTGACTTTGACCCATATACCAATTCATCTCACCCGGTCACTTACTAAATTCAGCCCTAAAGTGAGACAAATTAATACATGTTTCTAAATAAAGAAATAGTGAATTTCGGCCCCCATATAATCAATCCATGGAATCCGGGCTCAATTGATGTTGAATGCACGAGACCCACTTCGCCTTGCTAGGCTCTTCAATAACCGCTGCCAATCGAACCAAGATCGCTGTTGTGCCTTGAGCAATCTTCTTAGCTCGACTTCTTGTGATTGGTCCGTCAGAAGGCACTCGAATCAACTCATCGACGTCGGTTTGAGACATGGCAGGCTTCACTGCATCAGACCTGGGGATTTATTTGGCGCTAAATCACCTACTGCTTTCTTAATTTCACTATGTGTTGGAGCTTTACTAAATAAAAAATTATCATCTTGTGTAACTAGATGAGGTATAATATCTAGATCATGTGGTTGAATAGAACATAAAGGATTAAGCAAAAACCTATCCTTTATTTTTGAAAAAAATAGCTTCGCTAATCCATTCATGATTATAAACAACATTACCTTCAAAAGTTATAAAATTAACAATTCTTTGCTTAAAAGATCGTATTTCTTGAAATTGACTGAAAATATTTTGTATTTTTATCAATATTTTGAAGGTATTTAATTTTAGCTCATTGTTTTCAGAAAGTATTTTGAAATTGAAGAAGAACATTATATTTATTTAAATGTATTTAAAGTTTATTTAATATGGATACACTATTCGGATTATTTAATAATTTATCCTGTTAATTATGCAAATGTGCCATGAAATTTTTAATTGTTCATAATTATTATGTACGTTATGTTTAGCCCAAACATTAGCATATTTTTTTAATAAAGTCATTTGGAAGGATACTTTAAACATATAGGAGTATAGGACCCATTTAGATTATATTTCCAAACTTTTAACACTAGACCTTCAAAGGTCGGCTTGAAAATCCAAGCATTCTTAAAACGGAACGGAAACTTTTTAAAAGATTGAAAACCCATCAAATTAATCGAAATTAAACAATGGTCCGACATTGTGAAGGGATGATGAGTAGTAACAGGGAACTATTCAATTAATGAATGATGAACTAAGACTCTATTTTCAAACATATTATCCAAAGAAGTAGAACTCTTTCTCCAAGTAAGCGGAAATCCTGAGATAGGAGTATCGAACAATCCTAATCGTAATTTGAAATTTATTAATCTCGAGAATCTTGATTGTGAAGGAACAACACCTCCAAGTTTATCATGATCAAAATTAATTTCATTTAAGTCTCCAATAATAGTAAAAGGAATAAGCGAAGATGATAGAATATTTTGCAAAAAATCTCAATAAACTTGTTTTTCATCTTCACGGGACGAAGCATATACACAAGCTATAAGGAATTTAGTAGATCTAAACTCATATTTGAAAATTATAAGATTTGTTGCATTATAATATTTTGTATAATTTTGAGAAAAAGAGTTATGAGTCATTAAGATCCACATACCACCTCAAGACCCTATACTAGGACTAAAAATTATATTTTGAAAACCACATTTTTGCCATAAATTGGTATAAGGCTATTGACCACATTTTTGAAAACCACATTTTTAGTTTCTGCTAAACAAAGAATATGTATCTTTTTTTTTCTAATAAACCCAATTTCTTCCCGAAAATTAGGTCTATGAGCACCCCTAACATTCCAAAAAACAATACTCATAAATTAAACCTTGTATATGTAGAAGATATTTGTTTATGATAGGAAAATAAAATTGTAACTTAAATTTAACCAATATGAAAAGGTTATAAGCAAAAGTGATACATTTAAATAACTTAAGGATAGGGCATAATAAACTTAGATCATTTATAAAAACATTCATTTTGGCGTTGATTATTTGATTACTATAACTACCAAATAACTTATAATATCCTTGCAAAAGCTTACACCTTGAACCATATAAGCTTGAAACTATGATCTTATAAAATTGTAATACATAGTTACTTATATTAAAATTGGTAAGCATAAGTTCCTAGTGAAATGAGAATAGTTTGTTAATAATTTTAACGGAAACAAGATAGCAATATAAAAGAAATAGAGCATCTTATAGAACTTAACACCACAATACATAAAACCTAAGTTGTTGAAAGATTGGCATAGATCAAAACTAAGATAACAAAACATAGTCCTTAATATTTCATAACACTTTATCTTACACCACCAACATAGAACCATGAAGCATAAAACATGAACCTTACAACTTGAAAACACAACACAACCAACAAAAATTAAGTTGAACACATACTGAACTAGTATCTTACAAGCACACAACAAAAATAATTTAGAACCCTTCAAAAGATGGGAAGATGGAACTCCCCAAACACCACAACCTTTGACATTAACACTAATCATTACAATGCACTTGAATTCCTGGCCCTGAAACGTTTAGGTTTCTTGGATGAAGATGCCGCAACACTTGCCTTTTCATTCATGTCATCCTCAATTTTCCTCTTTGGAGATTCAGAAGAGCTTTCACGAGCCGACTTGATCTCAACTGCATTAAGATGGTTCCTTAAAAGGCTGTTTGCAGACCTAGTCCCAGTTTCATTGATCATATAGTCATCCCTATATAAGGCAATTGAGGGATAAGAGTGACAGGAGCTATGCCAGCACCAAGCCCAACAGAAGCTAAGGGAGAGGCACAAACAAAGGGAGGGATCATCATTGTCTCTGGAAAGGGGACATTCATAGCAGCAAAAGCATAAGCTATCTGCTCTTGAGCATGCATGGAAACAAAGAGATCAACAAAGAGAGAAGGATCCACAGATAAAAACATCTCAAAATTAGCAACATGATTCATTGAAGGCATTGGCATAGGAGCACCAATACCACCACCAGCACCCGCAACAACATCAAGACCAACAGATATAGAAGATAAGGGTGGCATCATATTTGAACCAAACATATTATTGGCCACATTTGACCTTACAAAAGTCAAAGCAGTCGAGGATTTAGGGGCAACAGATATTCCAATCAAATTACCATGCAGCTTTGTTCTTGTTTGCTGAATTAAACCAGCATCAACAATATTTGTATCCACAGCAAGCTTAAGCTTGCGTGCAATGTTGAATATTGTTTAAAGGGCACTCTTCGAAACCATGGTTAGGTTCACCACAACAACCACAACCAGGGGAAACAGTTTCATACCAGACCTTAAGGGTGATCTCAGAGTTATCATGAGCTAGGATTTTAACACAACCTTTTAAGGGGACAGAAACATTAGCGTTAATGAGGACTCTACAGAACTTTATTTTATTCCTAGAGTTTGAAAGCTCATCCAACCTTATGAAGTCACCAATAAGATTGTCCCTTAAGATTAGATCTAGAGCTGAGGGAGTGAACAAATAGTAAGGCAGGGAAGGAATCATTGCCCAAATATCAGCCCTAATAACCTCATCATTGGAAGGGTTAAACTCAAGATAAAAAGGATAAAGAGCTACAAGCTTACCTTGAACATGATATGGCCTTTGTTGTACACAAGATCCCTTGAGTCTCTATTAGAAATGTTAAAGAGAATCCAATAGTTAGAGAACTCTTAGAACAAGATTTCACCCTTTGCTAAATTCTTCCATGCTTCTTTCATCTTCCCATTGATCAGATTAGTAGAGACAAGCTCCTCCACCATTTTAAGGAGAAGGGTAAAATGCATGAGCTCATGCAAGTACTTTTGAACCGAGGGGATTACAATTGGGTTATGTAAAGGGAGTGTGGAAGAAAAAGTATTTGGTTGTAATATAGATGATGAAGGCACAAAGACAACCTCAGGAGATGGAGATATATTATCATCAGATTGGTGAGAGAGAGTTTCATGATGGGAGAGGGGGCCATTAGGGCTAAACTACTCAGGCATAACCATATTTGGAGTAGTTTGGTTCGGAGAGAATAAAGCAGTTGCAGAAACTTGCTCTACCTCCATAGAAGATGGGTGACAAGGAAGGATTGGGAAGTTAACAAGAGCATCTTGGTATGTTTGTGAGTCATCCATTGAAAATGACATGAGAGAGTTATGAGATGAAGAGCATATGAGTTGAAAGCAGTGAGATGATATGAGTAAAGGATGAACCGGTAGTGCCCTTAAATAGACAAGTTGTGAAAAGAATAATACCTAGATTTAGTGTGTTTAGGAGTCATAGAAAGCGGCATGCAAAACGAATAAGACTTGAAAAAGGAAAGCATTAAAAGATAAGTCTCAACTAGGAAATAAGGATAAAGTTTTACTCCCTCCGTCCCCGAAAGTTTGTCCAAAAGGACAACTTTCACACTTATTAAGAAAATGATAAAGAAGAAAAATCAACCAATTAGGATAGGAGAGATGTTATGATGGTGATGGGTAAAGATTGGAAAAGGGAAAGGAGAAAGGAAATTACCAAAAAGGTTATGGGGGTAAATTTTTGGTTGGATAAGAGGATATTGAATGAGGGTAATATTGGAAGAAAAGTTTGATATAAAAGGCAAGTTGAAAAGGTGGACAAACTTAATGGGACGCCGAAAAAGGAATACAAGACAAACTTTCGGGGACAGAGGGAGTAGTATGCACCAAATATGGTAAAAATCATTAATGATAGTAGAAGTAAACGATGAACAGTGAAACATGCAAGCATAGCTTAGAGTAGCATTTAATAGAGATATATGTAAATGACTAATATCAAGATTGTGATAATAAAAGGTAGAAAAAATGTGCAACACGGCTGCAATGATTACAAAGTTTAAAAATTGGTCTGCATTAAATGATAACTCATGAGAGAAGATTTGAGATAATAATTCATAGAATCTCAACAGACAAATATCCCTCACATTTTCATTAATGCTTAAGCAATTGTAGAGATTATAGTATAGAGATAGCAATAGGTGGCAATCCTTGAAACAAGCCAACCAATGTGAAGACATGCAAATTATAGATTTGGAAAAAATTAATTCTAGATTTAAAATGTCAACCCTTGGTCTGCAATGATCAAACAACATCTGAAACAAGCAATTGTGCAAGAAATGATCAAAGAGAGGAATAACTTGAAATATGTAATGCATACCAGATGAAAATTAGCATGTAAAATATGAGTTTTGACATTATAAAGATAACAGGAAGATTGAAAAATGAATAAAAAGTGATTAAAATAGTATTGATAATGAAGCACTAAATTAGTATAAGTTATGAAGGATATATACCTGAAATGATAAGACCTATTCAGAACTTAGAGTTATAAAACATGAACCAAGTTCATCATTATAGATTTTTCCATTCTTAGGATTTGAAGTATGCAATACTTCAACCCAAACATGATCTAAAAAAACAAATATAAGGAGCACAAAGACATACAATAATCCAAGAATTATTCTGAGTATGTAACAAGTACTGCATATATAGTGACATTGTGAAGTATAATGAAGCATCAAAGGGAACCCAAAAGCATTGCTAAAATAAGCAAGAAGCATAGGGCACCTATATCGCCAATCATTATAATCAACAGGTCAACAAAGAAGGCAACAAGTGTTTGTATTGAAATGTCTGGTCACCATGTATAGAAGAACTTGAACCAGCTCAACCTCAAACAAAAGAACAAAGTCTTTTATAATCAGGAACCAAAACAAAGAACTCTTACCCATGATGGAAAGTTTGGAGATAAGGTTTAGAAAATTTTCAATACCTGAGGGTGAACAGAGCTAAAAATAGCAACCCTAGATCAAGAATATCCGAAGGCAACAAGACACTAGGAGCAGAAGTAGCAACATCCATTCACCCAAGGCCACCACCAACAAGCAAGAGACCCAAGGTTTCCTACTAACACCAAGCCAAATATACAGACGAGCCAGAACCTGCAGCAAGGAGAAAACACCAATTAGCAGAGAGAACTAAAAGTAACAACAAACCAGAATTAAGTATAGAACTAAAAGTATGACCAGAAAACCAAACAACAACTCCAAAAGCTAAGAAGAACAAGCAAAAAGATCAAAAAATAAGCAAAAGAACTACATGGAAAAAACAACTATCTCAAGTAAACTATCCTCAAACAAAATAGCAAAAAAACAACATGGACGTCTGAAGAACACAAGACTAGAAGAATGAATCAATGTGAAGACTTTAAAACTCCTAAACATGTGATGAACACAAGAGATACACACCCAAATAGAAATTAAGCACCAGAAAGTATAGATAACAGAAACAACAATAGAACAGGTAAGGTAAACACAAAGAAACCAATAGGAGAATAGACAAGTACGAAAGATATTAAACCACAAACCAGATGTAATAACCCTGTTTTTCAAGAAGGATAAATATGTAATCTCCTTTTTATTTTGTTTAATAAAATAAATTGTGGCAATATTCTCATAATAATGATATATTACTTACCTAAGTTATTTCATTAAATGAAAGTTAAACAACTAACCTCTAAAGGGTTATTGGAAATAATAATGGACCTTACTCATATGTTAAAGGAAAATAAAATAAATAAAATTAGAATTTTAAGAGAAAGATATCAAAAGTGTTTAAAACATATTTTTATAAACAAAAAGAATTATTGTAAAAATATTTTGAATTAAAAGTTTTATTCTTTTAAAAGACATTAATGATAAATATTAATATCAAGGTCATTTCTTGTCCATTTCTTAAACTAGAGGGGTTGTTTATTTAATTTCTTGAAAATGGATTCACAAATGAGGGGTCTTCTTTCCCACTTGAATCTTGAATTTCAAATGAAGAATTTGATCTAGTTTCTTAACGTAAATGGATTCCGTAAAATCCTACTTGCTCCTTGCTTAACCCTCTACAAGTTCCCTCAAAAAATTTGGGGCAATCAATCAAAATCATCCCGAAAATCTCGTTCTAGGTCAAAGTGCAACGTTTTTGAAATCCTTTATAATAAATTCGAATTGAAGATGGATAAGGTTGGATTTAAGATGGAAAGGATTGTGAGGAGTTAAAGGGTTGATTAGAGAATCAATCTCGATTCAATTACAAGATAAATCACCCATAAATGGGCGAAATCAATGGGATTTTGTCCAAGACTTTAATGGAGGATTTTGGGCTCGTTTTTGGAGCGTTTGATAGCTTGCATTTAGGTAGTGTTTAGGATGCATGTTTACGTTTCGTTTGCTTTGTTTTTAGGTAGTTTTTGTTAGTTTCTTTAAGTTATTAGTGTGTCTAGGAGTTTTGGGTTTTTTCACTTGTTCTATGTTGTTTTACAGGTCTCAAAGTGAACAAATGTGAAAGGAATGGAAACTGAGGAAAGAACGCTTGAATTCGGGTAATCCATTGGAGTTGCTAGTTCGACACTATTGTCTTGTAAGGCCTCGTTCGGGAGCTATAGTGGTCTGATCAGGTTTAATTTGTTATCATTGGAAAGCTAATTCAAAGATATACAATTCATGTTTTTACTCCGAGTCCAAATTCCAACTCCAAGGGAGTCAAAACATCCCCCGAAGTGTCACTTGAATTCTGAACCGAGCTGCTGGCGGCACCCGCCGCCAACCAGGCGGCGCCCGCTGCCTCTGACAGCCGCGTAATCTCTTTTTTGCCACGTGTTATATTTTGATTGGCTCTTTCTCTATTAGTTTTATTCCGAGATTTATTATATTTTTGGAGATACTTTTAGACCTAGTTTCATATATTAGGTTATGGGAGTTGCACCTCTCATCTATCTTATCTATTATTCATTCTACTTTTCAGACTTTTAGAGTTTTTATCTTTTCATGGAGAACTAAACCCTATTGCTTAGTCAGACAGTTTGAAGCCTTCGTTTTGACTTTCAGTTGTGAGATTTCTACTCTTTATCTATTGCATGGAATTATTCTACTCTCTTGAATGAATTGTTTATGTGATTGATTTCAATAATTTCTAGGGTTGTTGTTATTTAGTCTCTATTGCTAGATTTAGAGAAATTACTGGTTCAGTTTCTCTATTTCGTAGTAGCAAACTGCATTGTACTAGTATCTGGTTGTGCTAGTCTATTACAAAAGAGAGTTGAATTGCATTCTAGGATAAAAGCTGGTTGTTTTATGCTAGAATTGTATCCTAATTATATTTCTATCCTTATTGATGCTCTTGAATTGAATCTTGATAGTTTCAGGGTTATTCAATTAGTTAGGATTGATAGTATCTGGTTGTGCTATTAATTATCTTTGAAAACGAATTGGAATTCCATGTGCATGCGATATTGAGTGAAATCTATGATCAAGTTGTCATACGAATGTGGATCTCTGTTTGACTAAGTGTTTTCCTAATTTGATAAAAACTCCAACTTTAATTACTTTACTAGTTTTTGCATGCTTGATACTTAGGTTAATTCACAAACTCCTTACTGTTACTTGATTTGACATAAAATTCACATAAAAAGATAAATCGTTAGGTTTGTTGGGATTCTTTTATATAGACGTGATTTGCATGACCAATTCACCGCTATCAAATTGGCGCCGTTGTCGGGGAGGCAATAATTGTCTTTTTGTGCCAATTTTGGTGTGAACCTATCTTATGCTTCACACCCGTGCTACTAATAATTCAAATCTTTTGTTTGATCCAGACATTGAACGGACTCTGTTTAGAACTCGCTGAGTTGTGCATGCATTATTACAAGAGTTTGAAGCAATGGGTGATTAGCGAGTTACTCTTGAGAGCTTGACTGCTCCTAATCTGAATCAGCCTACACGTGCAGTGCAATTCCCAACCCTTGGTGATGGGGTGAAGTACAAAGTGTTGAGTTTGGGTTTAGTTAGTTCTTTATCCCGAATTTAGCACCACATGACCAAATATGATCCCTTCCAAATTTCTCTTTACCTTGGCCCCATTAGATTCCTTGAAAAGTCGTCATGATTTTTGTTGTGTGTTTGGTCTATAGCGGTGGAGAATTAGGACGCTAATGCAACCATATGGTAGTCTAGTTTTTTGATATGCTATCTTTAGTATAGGTTAACTCTTGTATTTTAGGCATGATTTGAGTGTGTTTAGGTTAGTTTTGAGCATAATTGTAATATGAATACCGAAGACACGATTTGAAGAATTGCAAGAGTTTTGAAGACAAGTGTTGATTTGGAGTCCTTTTTTGACGCCATTTTCTTGTGACGCATCGTCCGGGAGCTACGGTGATCGGATGAAGCTGAATTTGGTATCATTGGAAATCTAAATCGAAGAGCTACAATTCATGTTTGTATGGCGAGTTCAAATTCCAACTCTAAGTCGGTCAAAAACACCTCCGAAGTTGACACCCGAATGTTGTTAGAGGACCCGCACTTGCGGGTCAGAACCGCGCTCGCGGTTGGGCGAGTTTCCACGGCCGAGGAGTGAAGAGATGAACCGCGCTTGCGGATGTAGGCCGCGCTCGCGGGTGGCGGATATTCCGAAGCGCCGACTTTCTGTTTTATTTTATCTTTTATCTATTTTTATATCTTTAGGTTTCGATTGTTTTTTCTACTATTTAAGCTTACTTTTGTGTTTCAGATGAAAATATCACATACTATCATAGCATACTTTTGGAAACTTTTACTTTAACCTAGTTTTATTTTCTATTATGGAGAACTAATCTTCTTTGGAGTTTGTTTGGGGGATTGACGTATGGCTTGATGATGCTTGCAATCACATCTTTAGTGGGATGACTCTTGAGTCCCAACTAAGGATGTACCGCGAGAGTGATGCAAAATACGTCATTTGGAAACCCATGGATCGATGGAATTTCTTTTGTGAGATCCGAGCAGGAGAGATCGAGGTGCAGAAATTGAAGAACCAAATTGCTGAACAAAGAGAATTAGAGGAGGTGTTGGCCATAAAGACAGATGTAATTCTCGAAGATCAAAGTTCTGCGCATGAACCGCGCACGCGGGATGACAACCGCTCATGCGGTTTCGGTACAAAATCAACAGATCTCCCTGAAGAGCCGGTTCCATCCTTTCCGGAGGCACTCAAAGACCCTTCATGGGATGAAGAGATGGATGATCATAGTCATATAATGACGGAGGAGGAATATTTCCTTAAGTTTGACAGATCCTGGAGTGATGACGATGAGCCTGATGATTCGAAGAAGGAGCTAGATGATGATATGGAGATTGCCCTTCCATTTGAGGAGATGTCTATGTCTCCTGCCATGGAATCCTTTGTTATGATCGGTCACGATCCCTGTATCCTTCCCTCTTCTTCCTTACTTTCTATTTATATTTGTTTGCCTGTTGTGTCTGCAAAAGTTCCTGAGCATGATAGTTTGCCTAGTGATTTCTCAAATTCTAAACGTGGTAGTGTTCAGATAATAATCATACCTTTTGATAAACTACTTCATCCTTCCAACTGGTTTTATCCTAAACCTGCTAACCCTGATTTTTCTAGTGGGTTTGATAAACTGAAACGGTGTCTGAATGCTATATTATTTAGTTTCAAGTTATCATTGTGCTATATTTGCCTACATGAGAGTTGTTCCCAGGGTTTTGACAGATTGCTTCGGGCTTTGACGATGTCCGAGTCTTGAGATAATAGGAAGACGTCGGGCCAACGACGTTAAACAAAGGCGCTGCTCTGGAGGCAACCCGAGGTAAGTTTTTTTTTGTCTTTTTAGTTTAGTTTTAGATTCTTTTTGGTTTTGTCGGGCTAACTTACAGGTACAATTTTTCCATCTCAAAGAGAGTGCAGCCCGAGGCGAAATCCAAGGCCGCAGCTGGACCCGTGCTCGCGGCCCAGAACTGCGCTCGCGGGTCGGCCCCTGACGGAACCCAGTTTTTGTTTTTCAATTAAAAACAAATAATAATAATAAATAAATAAATAAATAAATAAAATAAAATAAAAATAAAAGGCTTTCAAGTGAAACCCCTAAAATAAAAGGTTTTCGGGTGAAACCCCCGAGATAAATCAGGGGAAAAAGAAGAGAAAAAAAAACAAGAGTGTTCTTCCATATTCTACCATCACCCACCAATCCACTTTTCTATATCTTTCCATGCAAAGTCCAGTTCATGAAGGATTCAAGTATGGGGGAGGAAGTACTCGCTACGCTTATCATAGATAGTTGCTTTTCAGTTTATTTTTTTCATTATTTTTATGGGATTGTTGTTCCATGTTTTGTATAGAGAAAAGTTATAAAAAAAATAATAATGAAAAAGCCATAAAAAAAGAGAAAAAAGGCATATAAAATCCTGGGATGAGTTAAAAACCGAAAGGGCGGCTCAGGTAATAAGCAGGTAACCCGGACCGGCATTAGGCTGGGGTAATATGAGGTTCATGAGAGATGTGAGTATTTGTGAGCACACCTAAGAAAAATGAAAAGAGTGATTAGGTGAAAACCCGAAAGGGCGCCTAAGTATAATGAGTGTTAAAATCAGAGTGTTTAGGTTCATATTCTACTTTGGGGTCTGGGGATTACAGTTTAGATGTCGGGTATATTCTAGGTTGCTCTACACATTTTAGAGCTTGAGTGTTATATTATGTATTCTATGAGGTGTGTGTTTGAGCTATCATGTCTTTGCTCAATATTTCTCTACTTGGGTACGGGTTGTGAGTTGAGAGTTTTTATATTTCATATTCCCTTATTACTTCATGTGGATCTTTGATAGGATTTATTGTTAGATTTATTTTGAGCTTACTCGAGGACGAGCAAGGTTTAAGTATGGGGGAATTTGATATGCTCTCTTTAGTATAGGTTAACTCTTGTATTTTAGGCATGATTTGAGTGTGTTTAGGTTAGTTTTGAGCATAATTGTAATATGAAGACCGAAGACACGATTTGAAGAATTGCAAGAGTTTTGAAGACAAGCGTTGATTTGGAGTTGTTTTGACGCCATTTTCTTGTGACGCATCGTTCGGGAGCTACAATGATAGGATGAAGCTGAATTTGGTATCATTGGAAAGCTAACTCGAAGAGATACAATTCATATTTTTACGGTGAGTTCAAAATCCAACTCTATGTGGGTCAAAACCACCTCCGAAATTGATACCCGAATGGTGTCAGAGGACCCGCGCTCACGGGTCAGAACCGCGCTCGCGGTTGGGCGAGTTTTTGCGGCCGAGGAGTGAAGAGATGAACCGCGCTCGCGAATGTAGCCCGCGCTCGCGGGTGGCGGATATTCCGAAGCGCCGACTTTCTGTTTTATTTTATCTTTTATCTATTTTTATATCTTTACGTTTCGGTTATTTTTTCTACTATTTAAGCTTAGTTTCGTGTTTCATTTGAACATATCACATACTATCATATGCTCTCTTTAGTATAGGTTAACTCTTGTATTTTAGGCATGATTTGAGTGTGTTTAGGTTAGTTTTGAGCATAATTGTAATATGAAGACCGAAGACACGATTTGAAAAATTGCAAGAGTTTTGAAGACAAGTGTTGATTTGGAGTTGTTTTGACGCCATTTTCTTGTGACGCGTCGTTCGGGAGCAAAGGTAATAGGATGAAGCTGAATTTGCTATCATTGGAAAGCTAACTCGAAGAGCTACAATTCATGTTTGTACGGCGAGTTCAAATTCAAACTCTAAGTGGGTCAAAACAACCTCCGAAGTTGACACCAAAATGTTGTCAAAGGACACGCGCTCGCGGGTCAGAACCACGCTCGCTGTTTGAGGAGGATCCGCGGACGAGGGATGAAGGCTAGGACCGCGCTCGCAGTTTGTAACCGCGCTCACGGGTGGCGTATGTCCGAAGCGCCGGCTTTCTGTTTTATTTTATCTTTTATCTATTTTTATATCTTTTAGTTTCGGTTGTTTTTCTACTATTTTAAGCTTAGTTTCGTGTTTCAGTTGAACTAATCACACATTATCTAGCATACTTTTACTTTCTAGGTTTTATTTTCAGTTTTATTATGGAGAACTAATTTCCCTTGGAGTTTGTTTGATCAAGGAAGCCTTTTTATGTAATTCGTGATATTCTGGTAACTTTTCTATCCCTTGGTTGATATCAAAACTCTTGTGCTAAATTTTATGATTATCAATTGATTTCTCTTGGTGCGCAACTTGTTGAATTTGATTGATATTCTACTGTTTGGATTAGTTTGATTGTTGTCTGTGCATTCTTATTTATCCTTGAAACAACTCTTTTCTAGGACCATGGACTAGAATTGAGAAAGAGTGTTTGATGATTATTTTATGCATGAGACTCGTAGCTTGATTGCATGATTTGTTATCCTTCTATCCTTAAATACTTTGCATGATTTTAATTAAGCGTTCTTGTTCATGTCATAACTTCGCTTGGACCGTGGACACGCGGAAATCTTTTATAAGGATTGGAATTAACCTGGGAATTAATAGAAAAGTGGATGAATTGATGATCGAATGATTAAAAAGGTGCAATTGAATGAACTCTGCTTTTCCTTAATTGATTTGATACTTAATATTATTTGCTTGCTTAAACTCTCAAAAAACCCTGTTTTGTTCTTTGCTGATTGTTCAAAAAAGCGATTCTCTAGGGTTCGATCCCTTACTTGCATGCTATAATAGTTTGTAGTTTAGGGTAATTTATTTTTGATCTTGGCAACAACGACTTTAGCCGAGTCAAATTTTGGCGACGTTGCCGGGGAATCGGTTTAATTTCTGTTCGATCGACGTTTCTGAACGACACGCGCTCGCGGCTTGAAGCCCGCGCCCGCGGCTAAACCCGCGCCCGCGGTTTATACCCGCGCTCGCGGTTTCTGTTTGTCAAGAAATCCCAAATCTCGTTGTGTAGACCTATCTTACGGTCTACACTTGTATATACTAATGACTGCTTTTAGGTTTCTTCAGTTACAGGATGAACCCTTTCATGAGTACTTCACTAGGTGCCAGGAAATCTTGCATGATCTCTCAGTCTGGGGGTTAACCGTAGGGCTTGATTATGCTTGCAATCACATCTTTAGTGGGATGACTCTTGAGTCCCAACTAAGGATGTACCGCGAGAGCGATGGAAAATACGTCATTTGGAAACCCATCGACCAATGGTATTTCTTTTGTAATATCCGAGCCAAAGAGATCGAGGTGCAGAAATAGGGGAATCAAATTGCTGAACAAAGAAAATTAGAGGAGGTGGTAGCCATAAAGAACCAACAGATCCCTGAAGAGTCGGTTCCACCCTTTTCGGAGGCACTTAGAGACCCTTCATGGGATGAAGAGGTGGATGATCATATTCATGTGATGACAGAGGAGGAATATTTCCTTAAGCTTGACAGCTCCTAGAATGATGACGACGAGCCCGATGACTCGAAGAAGGAGCCAGATGATGATATGGAGGTTTCCCTTCCACTCGAGGAGATGTCTATGTCTCCTGCCATGGAGTCCTTTGTTATGATCGATCATGATCCCTGTATCCTTTCCTCTTCTCCCTTACATTCTCTTGATATTTGTTTGCCTGTTGTGTCTGCAAAAGGTCCTGAGCATGATAGTTTACCTAGTGATTTCTCAAATTCTAAAGGTGGTAGTGTTGAGATAAAAATCATGACTTTTGATAAACTACTTCATCCTTCCAACTGGTTCTATCCTAGACCTGCTAACCCTGATTTTTCTAGGGGGTTTGATAAATTGAAACAGTGTCTGAATGCTATATTATTTAGTTTCAAGTTATCATTGTGCTATATTTGCCAACATGAGAGTTGTTCGCAGGATTTTTACAGATTGCTTAGGGCATTGACGATGTCCGACGTTAAACAAAGGCGCTGCTCGGGAGACAACCCGAGGTACGTTTTTCTTTTCTTTTATTTTTTTCTCTTTAGTTTAGTTTTAGTTTTAGTTTCATTTTGGTTTTGTCGGGCTAACTTGCAGGTACAATTTATCAAATCTCGAAGACAGTGAGAGCCCGAGGCTGGATCCGAGGTCGCGGGTCGGCCCTGACGGAATTAGTTTTTGCTTTTTCGAAATAAAAATAAAATAAAATAATAAAGTAAAAAAAATAATAAAAAGGTTTTCGGGTGAAACCCCCGAAAAAGCCCAACTTGTTACCACACCTTCTATTTTTCATCCTTCTATCTTTTCCATCTTCTTCTATATCTCTTCCATTTGGGAGATTTATGTCCGCCCATAGTCATTCTCAAGTATGGGGGAATCTTCATTTTTCAAGGCTCATACTACAATAATGCTTAAGGCGAGATTCAGAGTTCGTTCGTGAGTTTGTGTTCGTTGTTGATCGTGTTTTATGTTGTCGCTTCACACCGTGTATGCAGAATCAACCATTTTTTTCGCGATCAGACACCCGCGCCCGCGGCCTGGCCACCGCGCCCGCGATTTTTCCTGACGACAGGCCATCTTGAGATTTCCGAGCTGCACAACCATGCCTTTGAAGAGTTCTTCCATATTTTCTCTTGTATGTGAGTTTTCTGATTTTCCTCTTCTATGCTTCATTCCTTTATCTTTACTTAATTGAGGACAATGAAGGATTTAAGTATGGGGGAGGAAGTACTCGCTACGCTTATCATAGCTAGTTGCATATCAGTTTATTTATTTTTTTTGTTATTTTTATGGGATTTTTTATCCATGTTTTGTATAGAGAAATGTTTGAAAAAAAATGATGAAAAAGCCATAAAAAATAGAAAAAGGCATAGAAAATCATGGGATGAGTTGAAAACCCGAAAGGGCGGCTCAAGTAATAAGCAGGTAACCAGGACCAGCATTAGGCTGGCATAATATGAGGTTCATGAGAGATGTGAGTATTTGTGAGCACACCTAAAGAAAAATGAAAAGAGTGATTAGGTGAAAACCCGAAAGGGCGCCTAAGTAGAATGAGTGGTAAAATCAGAGTGTTTAGGATCATATTCTACTTTGGGGCTTGTGGATTACATCTTAGATGTCGGGTAGATCCTAGGATGCTCTACACTTTTTGGAGCTTGAGAGTTTATTGATTATGTACCTATGTGAGGTGTGTGCTTGAGCTATCATGTTGCTGCTCATTATTTCTCTATTTTGGGTTCGGGTTGGTGAAGTGAGTGATTTTTGTCTTCCCTTGTACTATGTTGTAAACCTTGATAGGATTGATTGTTAGATTTATTTTGAGCTTACTCGAGGACGAGCAAGGTTTAAGTATGGGGGATCTTCGTGATATGCTCTCTTTAGTATAGGTTAACTCTTGTATTTTAGGCATGATTTGAGTGTGTTTAGGTTAGTTTTGAGCATAATTGTAATATGAAGACCGAAGACACGATTTGAAGAATTGCAAGAGTCTTGAAGACAAGTGTTGATTTGGAGTTATTTTGACGCCATTTTCTTGTGACGCATCGTTCGGGAGCTACGGTGATCGGATGAAGCTGAATTTGGTATCATTGGAAAGCTAACTCGAAGAGCTACAATTCATGTTCGTATGGCGAGTTCAAATTCCAACTCTAAGTGGGTCAAAACCACCGTCGAAGTTGACACCAGAATGCTGTCAAAGGACCCGCGCTCGCGGGTCAGATCCGCACTCGCGGTTTGAGGAGGATCTGCGACCGAGGGATGAAGACTGGGACCGTGCTCGCGGGTGGTGTATGTCCGAAGTACCAACTTTCTGTTTTATTTTATCTTTTATCTATTTTTATATCTTTATGTTTCGGTTGTTTTTCTACTATTTTAAGCTTAGTTTCGTGTTTCAGTTGAACTAATCACACATTATCTAGCATACTTTTACTTTCTAGGTTTTATTTTCAGTTTTATTATGGAGAACTAATTTCCCTTGGAGTTTGTTTGATCAAGGAAGCCTTTTTATGTAATTCGTGATATTCTGGTAACTTTTCTATCCCTTGGTTAATATCAAAACTCTTGTGCTAAACTTTATGACTATCAATTGATTTCTCTTGGTGCGTAACTTGTTGAATTTGATTGATATTCTACTGTTTGGATTAGTTTGATTGTTGTGTGTGCAATCTTATTTATCTTTGAAACAACTCTTTTCTAGGACCGTGGACTAAAATTGAGAAAGAGTGTTTGATGATTATTTTATGCATGAGACTCATAGCTTGATTGCATGATTTGATATCCTTCTATCCTTAAATACTTTGCATGATTTAAATTAAGCGTTCTTGTTCATGTCATAACTTCGCTTGGACCGTGGACAAGCGGAAATCTTTTATAAGGATTGGAATTAACTTGGGAATTAATAGAAAAGTGGATGAATTGATGATCGAATGATTAAAAAGGTGGAATTGATTGAATGAACTCTGCTTTTCCTTAATTGATTTGATACTTAATATTATTTGCTTGCTTAAACTCTCAAAAACCCTTGTTTTGTTCTTTGCTGATTGTTCAGAACACTGATTCTCTTGGGTTCGATCCTTTACTTGCATGCTATACTAGTTTGTAGTTTAGGGTAATTTATTTTTAATCTTGGCAAAAACGACTTTAGTCGAGTCACTTGGCAACAACGACTTTAGCCGAGTCATTTTTCATTGTTGATTTTGAGTGAAACACATACCTTTAAACACTTGAGTGAGAGTGCAAACACATTACCTTGATGAGGTCTAGAATGGATGAATTGTTTATGCTCTTTGTCTTAGTCAATTGCATGCTACGATGTCTTGCTCCGTAGATTATGAGATGTATGGATGAATCGCAATATTGTGGTGTGACTTGGATCTACTTCTTGCTAGAGGATAAGCAAGGTTTAAGCATGGGGGAATTTGATAGCTTGCATTCAGGTAGTGTTTAGGATGCATGTTTATGTTTCCTTTGCTTTGTTTTTAGGTAGTTTTAGTTAGTTTCTTTAAGTTATTAGAGTGTCTAGGAGTTTTGGGTTTTTGCACTTTTTCTATGTTGTTTTACAGGTCTTAAAGTGAGCAAGTGTGAAAGGAATGGAAACTTGGGAAATAACCCTTGAATTCGGGCTATCCATTGGAGTTGCTAGTTCGACACCTTTGTCTTGTAAGGCCTTGTTCTGATGGTGTTGAATTTGTTAACTTTGGAACGCTATTTCAAAGATTTACAATTCATGTTTTTGCTCCGAGTCCAAATTCCAACTCGAAGGGAGTCAAAACAGCCCCCAAAGTGTCACCTGAATTTTGAACCGAGTTGCCAACCAGGCGGCGCCCGGCGCCTCTAACAGCCGTGAAATCTCCTTTTCGCCACATGTTATATTTTGATTGACTCTTTCTCTATCAGTTTTATTTTGAGATTTATTATATTTTTAGAGATACTGTTAGACCTAGTTTCATATATTAGGTTTTGGGAGTTCCACCTATCATCTATCTTATCTATTATTCATTCTACTTTTCAGACTCTTAGAGTTTTTAGCTTTTCATGGAGAACTAAGCCCTATTGCTTAGTGAGACAGTTTGAAGCCTTCGTTTTGACTTTCAGTTGTGAGATTTGTACTCTTTATCTATTGCATGGAATTATTCTACTCTCTTAAATGAATTGTTTATGTGATTGATTTCAATAATTTCTAGGGTTGTTGTTATTTAGTCTCTATTGCTAGATCTAGAGAAATTACTAGTTGAGTTTCTCTATTTCGTAGTAGCAAACTGCATTGTACTAGTATCTGGTTGTGCTAGTCTATTGCAGAAGAGAGTTGAATTGCATTCTAGGATCAAAGCTGGTTGTTTTATGCTAGAATTGTATCCTGATTATATTCCTATCCTTATTGCTGCTCTTGAATTGAATCTTGATAGTTTCAGGGTTATTCAATAAGTTAGGATTGATAGTATCTGGTTGTGCTATTAATTATCTTTGAAAAGGAATTGGAATTCCATGTGCGTGCGATATTGAGTGAAATCTATGATCAACTTGTCATACGAATGTGGATCTCTGTTTGACCAAGTGTTTTCCTAATTTGATAAAAACACCAACTATAATTTCTTTACTAGTTCTTGCATGCTTGATACTTAGGTTAATTCACAAACTCTTTGTTGTTACTTGATTTGACATAAAATTCACATAAAAAGATAAATCTACCTCCATGCGGATTCGACCCTTACTTCCTAAGACTATAAACTTTAGGTTTGTTGGGATTCTTTTATATAGCCGTGATTTGCACGACCAATTCACCGCTATCAGCGTTGAAGCTCAATCTTGGCTCTATCAATAGCTCTTTCCATTGCCTATCTAACCTTAAGCAAAATCACTCCCTTTCTAATCGAAAATTGGTGAAAAATCGATCTAGAAACGCACACAAATATCAATTTCTATGATGTGAATCCTTCCCATCTGATACGTGATCGCCTCGGATTACTCCTCGTTGATTGCGTTTTGAACCCACGCAAGTCCCGATCATGCCTAGTAACTCGATTCAAACCTGATTTTCTAAGCAAACTTAATAACTTGGATTGCAAGTAAAGGAATTTCGAAATCGAATATGAATTAAACCAAACTGAATTTGATAGATTGAAGGAATCAACTTTGATAGGTCAATTGGATTGGCACTAACGCTAAATCCAATTGATTAACTAGATTGATCTTTAACAATCAAAACTAGAATAATCTCAATTGACTAAACCAATAAACCAAATTATGAACAAACAAGAGAGAGAATTCGGATGAATGATGATGATGATCGATCAAATTTGCAAGCATAACACACGTGTATTTTGGCCCAAAGACTAGATAAACCTTTTCTACGGTTTATCTAATCTCAAGCCGATTTTATTGAATGGAAATTGCAAAGTATTTAAATAAGAATTACAAAGCAATGTTCCTTGGAGAACAAGTCAGCCATGGCCAACCCTAACAAGGGTGATTTCATCCATTGACTTGTTTCCCAAGATAACTTATTATAATTGAAAAGTATCGATCTAAATTCACTTACCATAAATAAACCAAATAATAAATATCTGACTTATTTAGATAAAAAAATTATCCTAACAAACTTAAAAGATAACAATAAAAGTATAACCAAGATATTTCAGCCACTAACATAAGCCTATGGCCGAAAATATCATTTATTAAAGTTCTAGCTAAAGATAGAATTAAATATCAAAGATAAGATTCCCGTAAGACTTGAACAACTATCAGTAAATCCCATTTTTCGTCTCTTTACTGTTGGATTCTGAATTTATGTAAACTAAAAAGTTGTAGATCTTTTAATTATCTATCAAACGCAATTTGAACGGACTTGCGATCAATTTTCTAGCCCAAGTAATGACCATTTTACTGAGCACTGTTTTCTATTTGACGAGTTTCATAACTTTTCGAACATTCAAAACTTCATCCTCTTTCTTGGTGGCCTTGGATGCCATTGATGAACATAATAAAAGGACAATATGGAATCCATGAACACCTTCTTAAACTTAAATGCTCGGGACCTGATGAGAATCGGATCGTTGTCGAAGAAAGTTCCAACTCAATTTGATCTTGGCCTGCCTTGCTTGTGGTATTTATTTTGTGATGACAAGTGATTCAAGCAAAAGGGAAAACTAACTTTAATTATAAATATAGGGATAAGCAATCGAAAGGCCAAGGATATGACACACCAACGTAATTCGAAAGAGGGATAAGCAATCAAATCTTATGTGGATATGACTCACCACAAGAGAATCGAAAGAGGGTTCGAATCTCATATGATATAACTCACCTAAAGAGAAACGAAGGGTTCGTTCGGATATAACTCATCGAACATGTTTGGATATTACACACCAAACAAGGAAATCACTCCCAAACACTCCCTTTGGTTTTTTCCACAAATTCAACTTATCCTATTACAAGAGGAAAAGGGACCTATAAATAGGCTTACAAAATTGGTTTACAAAACCCTTCATGTTCACTCTCACCTTCTACCTGACCTACCACATACTTAAATGAATAAAATTGATGGAAGATGGCCCATTTAATTCTATGTAGGTGATGAAATTGTTTGGCTTTCTTTCAATTGAATATGATCAAAACTTTTCATGTCCAGATTCAAGCTTCTTGGAATATTGATGATTTCGACCCTGTTCTTGGCTGATTTAGAAAAAAGTGTTAAACATAGAAGTTGTAGAGCATGAAATAAGCTTTCCAACAGTTCTTTAATCGTCCTGATTAGACCACCAAAGCCTCTAAACGAGCTAAAATACTAATGCCTATTCAATGGATTCGAGAACGAGAAAACAACCTTTTCATTTGTCTTGATCTTTGAGATGCGAAATCCCGGGTCACATCATCCTCTCCACCTTTGAAAAGATTCGTCCTCGAATCTTAATGGACATATAGCCTTGAGGATCTCTCTTCGACTTCTAGCTCTGATACCAAATGATGAGAATCGGATCGATGGTGTCGATGATGGTGCAAAGAGATCGCCAAAGAGTGGACGATAATCTTCACTTTGTTCGAAGATGGTGGAGCTCGGTGGCTGAATTTCGTCTGGGATTAAAAGGGAAGATCTCCCTCCTTCGGACTCGGAATTGGGTGATTCAATGCCCAGAGTTAGATCCTTGAGTCTAGCGAATATACTGACGTAGTGCAGAATTCCACCGAGATGGAGATGGATCAATGGATGGAGCGATTGGAAGTGGATTGATGGATTGTTGGATATGGATGTTGAATCTTGGATATTACACACCAAGATCAACAAACTAGATTGAAAGAGCATCGGATATGACTCACCAACGATCAAACAACAAGATTGAACGAAAAACAAAACAAAGAACTTTGATTGAAAACAAGTAGAAGATAACAAAGCAATTTCGTTCAAGTCTAAAGGGAAAATGGAGGCTTGGCACGAAATTATAACCTAGGTTTCCCACTTCACCTAATCAGCCACCAACCTTAGAGAAATTACAAAAAACAACCCATAAAATCCAAGCACAAACTAATTGTCCTTAACCGTAAAAAGTCACTTGTCGGAACACGAATCAAAAGGAGACTCCAACCTTCTTCTTTGTAAACCTTTGGAAACTTACGATCCATGAGCTCCTCCTTGATCTTGTCAAGCATTGCCCTAGCATATACTCGATTGATGCACCCAAGATAGAGCGTGGTGCCTTGACTTGGCTCCTTAGCGCCTCGGACACCGGCCTTGGATATGTGTCCAAATGAAGACTCTCCCTTGTCGTGCAAATAGGACGTCGCATTAGGGCTAGAATCCTCACTCAAGTCATGGACCAAAGAACCAAAAAAAGTCCTCGGAGAAATGGCACCATCAAGCCTACGCACGAGCACGCCCAACGGAGTCGTGAGCAAGGGTGCACAACCAGGTGTCGATGTTGTGGGCGTTGTGTGCAAGGGCGCACTCCATGGCGCGTCGTAGGGCTGGAGTGGAACGCAAGATGGATCAGCGTGGGGCTCGGTACCGAGGGGCACGACCTCTGTAGAGGGCTCAGTAGAAGGCTTGATAGACGAACTCACATCAGGACCTTAGTAAAGTTCTTGGTCTTTGGCCTCCATTCGTCTTTAATGAATCATCCGCTTGGACCCTCCCTTGATTTGTATCATTCTCCCCTACTTGGCCTCGAATAGTCCTCGATTTGACCTTGCATGTAGCTGCAACAAGAGATTCATCAATTAATAATTTCAAATTAGAAAGTGACAAACTCGTGGAAGTATCCAAGATAGGTATTACAACAGCTTGAAAGAGCATCGGATATGACTCACCAACGATCAAACAACAAGATTGAACGAAAAACAAAACAAAGAACTTTGATTGAAAACAAGTAGAAGATAACAAAGCAATTTCGTTCAAGTCTAAAGGGAAAATGGAGGCTTACCACGAAATTATAACCTAGGTTTCCCACTTCACCTAATCAGCCACCAACCTTAGAGAAATTACAAAAAACAACCCATAAAATCCAAGCACAAACTAATTGTCCTTAACCGTAAAAAGTCACTTGTCGGAACACGAATCAAAAGGAGACTCCAACCTTCTTCTTTGTAAACCTTTGGAAACTTACGATCCATGAGCTCCTCCTTGATCTTGTCAAGCATTGCCCTAGCATGTACTCGATTGATGCACCCAAGATAGAGCGTGGTGCCTTGACTTGGCTCCTTAGCGCCTCGGACACCGGCCTTGGATATGTGTCCAAATGAAGACTCTCCCTTGTCGTGCAAATAGGACGTCGCATTAGGGCTAGAATCCTCACTCAAGTCATGGACCAAAGAACCAAAAAAAGTCCTCGGAGAAATGGCACCATCAAGCATACGCACGAGCACGCCCAACGGAGTCGTGAGCAAGGGTGCACAACCAGGTGTCGATGTTGTGGGCGTTGTGTGCAAGGGCGCACTCCATGGCGCGTCGTAGGGCTGGAGTGGAACGCAAGATGGATCAGCGTGGGGCTCGGTACCGAGGGGCACGACCTCTGTAGAGGGCTCAGTAGAAGGCTTGATAGACGAACTCACATCAGGACCTTAGTAAAGTTCTTGGTCTTTGGCCTCCATTCGTCTTTAATGAATCATCCGCTTGGACCCTCCCTTGATTTGTATCATTCTCCCCTACTTGGCCTCGAATAGTCCTCGATTTGACCTTGCATGTAGCTGCAACAAGAGATTCATCAATTAATAATTTCAAATTAGAAAGTGACAAACTCGTGGAAGTATCCAAGATAGGTATTACAACAGCTTGTATGACTGAATTTGATGCGGTGTCGATGACCAATGGCTCTTCATCAAGAGTAGGGTTCTCTTGGTAGACTTCTTCTATGATTATTGGTTCTCCACGCCAATCAGGAGCAACCACTACATCTTAATTAAGCTCATCTTGAATGGACAAATCTTCTTGCTCCTCTTGAGGCAAAGACTCCTCAGACATGTCTAAAGGCTCATACTTGCGATTAGGGCAAACATTATCAAGATGTCCTCTTCCTTGACACAAGAAACAATGAAGCTCTCGTGCTCTTATCACGGGTTCTCATGGAGATACTCTCTTTTTCTCATTTGCACATGGGACAAAGTTTATCCTCATGAGAAACCTTAGTTCTGGCCAAGATTCAACCGATCAGAAGCCACGATATCGCCTCTCCTTTATCGTGTCAATCCACCATGATCTAGCATGTCCCATTAAGTATCTTGTGGCCATCTTAAGTTGAGCATGCTTAGGGTATTGATAATAAGAAAGAACACAATCAATATCATGCTCCCACTCCAAGTAATCATCCGGTCCATGCTCACCAAAAAAAGGCTCAATCTTTGGAAGTCGTAGTACCCTTGGAGTCGGATAAACATCATCATAAGTGTCACCCCAATATTGTGAGAAAACCATCTCATCCCCTCGATATCGCTTGATCTTGTTGAAAAGAACGAAACTTGACACACAAGAAACAAAGAATGAATTAGAAATTGAAGAGTAAGAGAAGGGAGATTTGAATGAATAGAACTTCTCAAGATGATAGTTCAATGGAAAGGCTCGAATGCTATTTCAATTGAAATTTGAAATGAAGGGATATCGAGGGGATCGATCAACATAACTATAAATTCAATTGATGATTCTATAAATTCAAATCTGAAATTTGAAATGAAAACAAGGTGGATCGATCAACGCAACTAAACACATACGAAATCTGATTTTTTGTGGCCATTAACTAGATAAACCAATAGGGGTTTATCTAATTCAGGCTCATTTTATTGAATGGAAATTACAAAGTATTTAAATAAGAATTACAAAGCAATGTTCCTTGGAGAACAAGTCAGCCATGGCCCACCCTAGCAAGGGTGATTTCGTCCATTGACTTGTTTCCCAAAATAAGTCATTATAATTGAAAAGCATCTATCTAAATTCACTTACCCTAAATAAATCAAATAATAATTATCTGACTTATTTACATAAGAAAATTATCCTAACAAACTTAAAAGATAACAATAAAAGTATAACCAAGATATTTCAGCCACTAACATAAGCCTATGGTCGAAAATATCACTTATTAAAGTTCTAGCTAAAGATAGAATTAAATATCAAACATAAGATTCCCGTAAGACTTGAACTACTCTCATTAATTCACAATTTTTGCCTCGTTGTTGTTGGATTCTGAATTCGATTTAAACTAGAAAGTTGTTGATCTTTTAATTAGCTATCCAACTCAATTTGAACAGACTTGAGATCAATTTTCTATCCCAAGTTATGACCATTTTACTGAGCATTATTTTCCATTTGACAAGTTTCATAACTTTTCGAACATTCAAAACTTCATCCTCTTCCTTGGTGGCCTTGGATGCCATTGTTGAACATAATAAAATGACAATATGGAATCCATGAACAACTTCTCAAACTTAAATTCTCGGGACCTAATGGGAATCGGATCGTTGTCGAAGAAAGGTCCAACTCAATTTGATCTTGGCCTGCCTTGCTTGTGGTATTTATTTTGAGATGAAAGCGAAAGAGATTACAAGTGATTCAAGCAAAAGGGAAAACTAACTTTAATTATAAATATAGGGATAAGAAATCGAAAGACCGAGGATATGACACACCAAGGTAATTCGAAAGAGGGATAAGCAATCGAATCTTATGTGGATATGACTCACCACAAGAGAATCGAAAGAGGGTTCGAATCTCATATGATATAACTCACCTAAAGAGAAACGAAGGATTCGTTCGGATATAACTCACCGAAAATGTTTGGATATTACACACCAAACAAGGAAATCACTCCCAAACACTCCCATTGGTTTTATCCACAAATTCAACTTATCCTATTATAAGAGGAAAAGGGACCTATAAATAGGCTTACAAAATTGGGTTACAAAACCCTTCATGTTTACTCTCACCTACCACCTCACCTACCACATACTTAAATGAATAAAATTGATGGAAGATGCCCCATTTAATTCCATGTAGGTGATGAAGTTGTTTGGCTTTCTTTCACTTGAATATGATCAAAACTTTTCACGTCCAAATTCAAGCTTCTAGGAAGATTGATGATTTTGACCCTGTTCTTGGCTGATTTAGAAAAAGTGTTAAACAAAGAAGTTGTAGAGCATCAAATAATCTTTCCAACAGTTCTTTAATGGCCCTGATTAGACCACCACATCCTTCAAACGAGCTAAAATACTAAAGCCTATTCAATGGATTCGAGAACGAGAAAACAACCTTTTCATTTGTCTTGATCTTTGAGATGCAAAATCCCGGGTCACATGATGAGAATCGGATCGATGGTGTCGATGATGGTGCAAAGAGATCGCCGAAGAGTGGACGGAAATCTTCACTTGGTTCGAAGATGGTGGAGCTCGGTGGCTGAATTTCGTCTAGGATTAAAAGGGTAGATATCCCTCCTCCAGACTCAGAATTGGTTGATTCCAAATCCAAGAGTTAGATCCTTGAGTCTAGTTTAAAACCTCAAAGTTTGAGATCTAGATGAGTTGTAATTTAAAAGTTATAGCGAATATACTAGTGTATTGCAGAATTCCACTAAGATGGAGATGGATCGATGGATGGAGCGATTGGAAGTGGATTGATGGATTATTAGATATGGATGTTGAATCTTAAATATTACGCACCAAGATCAACAAACTAGGTTGAAAGAGCGTTGGATATGACTCACCAATGATCAAACAACGAGATTGAACGAAAAATAAAACAAAGAACTTTGATTGAAAACAAGTAAAAGATAACAAAGCAATTTCATTCAAGTCTAAAGGTAAAATGGAGGCTTGGCACGAAATTATAACCTAGGTTTCACACTTCAGCTAATCAGCCACCAACCTTAGAGAAATTACAAAAAACAACCCATAAAATCCAAGCACAAACTAATTGTCCTTAACCGTAAACAGTCACTTGCCGGAACACGAATCAAAAGGAGACTCCAACCTTCTTCTTGTTAAGCCTTTGGAAACATATGATCCATGAGCTCCTCCTTGATCTTGTCAAGTATTTCCCTAGCATGTGCTCGAGTGATGCGCCCAAGATAGAGCGTGATGCCTTGACTTGGCTCCTTAGCGCCTCGGACACCGGCCTTGGATATGTGTCCAAATGAAGACTCTCCCTTGTCGTGCAAATAGGACGTCGCATTAGGGCTAGAATCCTCACTCAAGTCATGGACCAAAGAACCAAAAAAAGTCCTCGGAGAAATGGCACCATCAAGCCTAGGCACAAGCGCGCCCAACAGAGTCGTGAGCAAGGGTGCACAACCAGATGTCGATGTTGTGGGCGTTGTGTGCAAGGGCGCGCGCCATGGCGCGTCGTAGGGCTGGAGTGGAACGCAAGATGGATTAGTGTGGGGCTCGGTACCGAGGGGCACGACCTCGGTAGAAGGCTTGATAGACGAACTCACATCAAGACCTTAGTAAAGGTCTTGGTCTTTTGCCTCCATTCGTCTTTAACGAATCATCCGCTTGGACCCTCCCTTGATTTGTATCATTCTCCCCATCTTGGCCTCGAATCGTCCTCGATTTGACCTTGTACGTAGATGCAACAAGAGATTCATCAATTAATAATTTCAAATCAGAAAGAGATAGACTCGTGGAAGTATCCAAGATAGGTATTGAATCAGCTTGTATGACTGAATTTGATGCGGTGTCGATGACCAATGGCTCTTCATCAAGAGTAGTGTTCTCTTCGTAAACTTCTTCTATGATTATTGGTTCTCCACACCAATCAGGAGCAATCACTACATCTTCAATAAGCTCCTCTTGAATGGACAACTCTTCTTGCTCCTCTTGAGGCAAAGACTCCTCAGACATGTCTAAAGACTCGTACTTGCGATTAGGGCAAACATTATCAAGATGTCCTCTTCCTTGAAACAAGAAACAATGAAGCTCTCGTGTTCTTATCACAGGTTCTCGTGGAGATACTCTCTTTTTCTCATTTGCACATAGGACAAAGTGTATCCTCATGAGAAACTTTAGTTCTGGCCAAGTTTCAACCGATCAGAAGCCACGGTATCGCCTCTCCTTTATCGTGTCAATCCACCATGATCTAGCATATCCCCTTAAGTATCTTGTGGCCATCTGAAGTTGAGCATGCTTAGGGTATTGATAATAAGAAAGAACACAATCAATATCATGCTCCCACTCCAATTAATCATCTGGTCCATGCTCACCAAAAAAAGGCTCAATCTTTGGAAGTCGTAGTACCCTTGGAGTCGGATAAACATAATCATAAGTATCACCCAAATATTGTGAGAAAACCATCTTAATCCCCTCGATATCCCTTGATCTCGTTAAAAAGAATGAAACTTGACAGACAAGAAACAAAGAACGAATTAGAAATTGAAGAGTAAGAGAAGGCAGATATGAATGAATAGAACTTCTCAAGGTGATAGTTCAAGTGAAAAACTAGTTGGGATCTTTAACAATCCAACTAGAACAATCAAGTCGATGATTCTATAAATTCAAATCTAAAATTTGGAATGAAAACAAGGTGGATCGATCAATGCAATTAAACACACAAGAAATCTGAATTTTTGTGGCCATTAACTAGATAAACCAATAGGGTTTATCTAATTTAGGCTGATTTTATTGAATGGAAATTGCAAAGTATTTAAATAAGAATTACAAAGCAATGTTCCTTGGAGAATAAGTCAGCCATGGCCGACCCTAGCAAGGGTGATTTCGTCCATTGACTTGTTTCCCAAGATAAGTTATTATAATTGAAAAGCATCTATCTAAATTCACTTACCATAAATAAATCAAATAATAATTATCTGACTTATTTACATAAGAAAATTATCCTAACAAACTTAATAGATAACAATAAAAGTATAACCAAGATATTTCAGCCACTAACATAAGCCTATGGCCGAAAATATCACTTATTAAAGTTCTAGCTAAAGATAGAATTAAATATCAAGGATAAGATTCCCGTAAGACTTGAACAACTCTCATAAATTCGCAATTTTCGCCTCTTTTCTGTTGGATTCTGAATTCGATTTAAACTACAAAGTTGTAGATCTTTTAATTAGCTATCCAACACAATTTGAACAGACTTGAGATCAATTTTGTAGCCCAAGTTATGACCATTTTACTGAGCATTGTTTTCCATTAGACGGGTTTCATAACTTTTTGAACTTTCAAAACTTCATCCTCTTCCTTGGTGGCCTTGGACGCCATTGATGAACATAATAAAAGGACAATATGGAATCCATGAACACCTTCTTAAACTTAAATTTGTGACCTTAGTAAAGATCTTGGTCTTTGGCCTCCATTCGTCTTTAACGAATCATCCGCTTAGACCCTCCCTTGATTTGTATCACCATCAAGACCTCACCGAGCTAAGCCGGGACGCCAAGAAGGACACTGAGGACGAGAAGCAAGAGCAAGAGGAGTCGGTGATACGTATTACTCGTTCAACAACGAAGACACTTCAATGTCAAGTCCAGACGGCTCGCGTTACCGAGCCACTGATCCTCGGTACCAACCCTTAGGGTCTCGGTACCGAGCTATTGGTCTTGGTTAATGTGCCACCGTCGGTCTCTCCTCTCCAGCGTCCTCGGTACCGAGCTGCAGGCCTTGGTCTCAACCCCTTTTTGAATGCCAAGAGTTGTGTGTTGTTTGGATAGACATCTTTATTACAGTTTTTATTGATTTGAGTTAATTTTACGTTTAATGCTTAGTGTTGGGACGGCCTAGGAGTTTAAAAGGCCCTCCCTTGTGTTGTGCCGTTTTTCACCTTTGAATTTGATAAGAAAACTCTCTTTTTGTTGAATGCAAAACCCTCTCTTCTAAGGTCTCTTTCTTGATTTGATTGTGCGTGATATCGATCGATCAAGAACGCTTGGTGAGTTCCAAGTATCCTAGTTCTCTCAACGCCGATGAGTTATATCCGACTCTGAGAGTCCATATCCCCTTGAACGCCATCCAAAACCGTCCATCTTCTCACCCAAAAACCCTTTGAATCCCCTCTACCGGTTCTTCATACTCAGTACCGATCCCCCCTCGATGATTCATCCGAGTGTGCTCAATTCATCTAGTCGAGGTTACCGTATTCTTGGAGCCATTCTCTCGCACCGTGAATCAACTAAGGACGATCCTATCATTCTGTTATTGTTCGAATACCCTCATTAGAGACGCCTATTCAGCGGTGTTTTTCGGCCACCACGTACCACCCCAACCTCCGATTCTGCAAACAATTGGTAGGGCTGCTCGTTACGGTTCCAACGCCGCCAACCCCGCTAGCAACCGACACCGGATGGGGGAGAACCACGCTGCTGAAATTCGGGTCGCAATCGCTCTGATTCGTGAGCTGCTGCTGTTGTACGTTCAACTAGCCCTCGGGCCCGACCCGGCCCATTTGGCCTGCCCTTCTTACCCATTTTGCCTTATTTTATGTATTTTTATAAATTAGGGTATTTAAAATAAAATAAATATTGTTAAATCTTAATTTATTAGATGTTGAAATTTTTTTAATGGTATTTTAGGAAAGAAACACATAAAATATATTTTCTTATAAAAGTTTGTGAATAGAAAGCAAATAATGAATATTATTGGTTTTATGTCTTAAAAATATGTACCTTCTAGAAATTTATGATTTTTATTGAAATAACATATGGGTAAATATTTTTAATTAATATGTACGCATAAAGATAAAGAATCTATAGTATACAATACAAAGAAACTAAAAAGGTCCTACATTAATAAAGAAAGACTTTATTAATGTTAATAAGATAAGTTTATTAGAAATATAAACTTAGACGAGTCGTAAGAATTCAACTTACGAGGAAAAGTTGAACAAAATAAATTGCTTATAATTTATTTTGTATCTTATGTATGAATCAGGAAAAGGAAATCAATCGTTGGATTGTAATGACCCATGGTAGCTTATTGTTATTATTCTTACTATTATGAGCTAGAGGATATATTTAGGTTGCAATGTGTGTTCCCTGTTTGTTTCATAGTCTCATTTTGAGATTCGTTGTTTTGGACTAGCGTAGAATTAGGGGTGGGGGTTCACTAACCCCTGAACACCTCTTTATAATATTTTGCATTAGGATGGACCTACACCCTAATTCTGGTCATGACCCTGCTCGCTCAACCGCTTTGTGGAGTGTTTGTCACCTAGCCAGTGCCTTGTATCGAGACTTAGGAACCCTTTACGCCCTTTGTGGGATTCTATATCTTATGGCATATCGCGTTGTCGTCTTAAAAGCTACCAACTTGAATGCAAGGATTTATAATTAAATATGATAATACTGGTGCACACCCATTAAAACGTGTTCAGGGTGGTGACTACAACTTGGAAAATCACTCTGGCTCCCGGCTTTGATAAATCTATTTTCCAATCTGAATTCGGACAACACGCATTCGGTGAGGTTGGTTGTAGATTTGATAAGTCGATGGAGGCTTTTCAAAATCTTGGTTGATTAACTAAAGTTCCCAACATAACCTTTCTCATTCTTAAGGAACCATAGCTTTGTGGTGTCCTAATCATTATTCATCATATTTCTCATTCTGTGAGATTATTTGGGTTATGCCATCGACGATTTTCATTCGGAGATCAATGGTCATAATGCAACTAAGATCACAAGAACCTCACATAAAATTCCACTTGCGTAGTCTTTCATTAGACTGACCGATCGCTTTATTTCTTTTGCATGGTCAGCTGGTGTCAACCGTCCCTATACGGAACATCAAGGAGTAAAGGAGTGGTGATTTGAGATTGAAGCAGTTGAAGTCGTTGCACGTTTCTTTTCAATAACTTTTTAGTTTTAAGGTCGAGATCCTTGGTTTGTAAGGACCGCCTTCAAGAGTTTTACTTCCGCTTTGTTCAAGAATATTTATTCTCACTTTTCCGTAGTATTTTTATTATTCAAGATTGCAAAATTTGAACATTTTGTTTTAATATTTATTGAATTATTATTATTATTTTTATCTTGAATATTGTGAAAGCCTTGGGTGGCTTCGGAGTGTAAATTCCGAGGTCACTAGCAGTAATATCTCCGAGGGAAAAACGGGGGTGTTACACTATGATGTGAATCCTTCCCATCAAGATCTCACCGAGCCAAGCCGGGACGACAAGGAGGACACCGAGGACGAGAAGAAAGAGCAAGAGGAGCCGGTGATGCCTATTACTCGTTCAATGGCAAAGAGATTGAACCGTCAAGTCTAGACGGCTATCGGTACCAATCTATCAGACTTCGTTACTGTGCCAACGCCGGTTTTTCCTCTTCAGTTTCTTCGGTACCGAGTTGTAGGCCTCGGTACCGAACCTGTGTCTGAATGCCAAGAGTTGTGTGTTGTGGGATAGACATCTTTAGTTTAAGTCTTGAATGCTTGAGTTAAGTTACATTTAAATGTTTCAGAACGGGAACAACCTTAGGTGTTTAAAAGGTCCTCCCTTGTGTTGTTTCGTTTTTCACCTTTGAATTTGATAAGAAAAATTCTCTTTTGCTGAATGCAAAATTGTATCTCTTTGAAGGTCGCTTTCTTTAGTTAGATTGTGTGTGATATGAATCGATCAAGAACACTTGGTGTGTCATATCCAAGTCTCTCAGTTCTCTCAACATTGGTGAGTTATATCCAACTTTGAGAGTCCATATCCCCTTGAATTTTCCCATCAAAACCGTCCATCTTCTTCCGGCTCATCCGTTGAATCCTCTCGGTACCGAACTCACATACTCGGTACCCACCATGCTGCTGGTTTCTTCGAGTTAAATTCAACTTATCCCATCGAGGTTGTCGGTTTCGTGGAGCCAATCTCTCGTACAGTGAATCAACTAAGGACGATCCTATCATGTGGTATCAGAGCTACGCGAGGTTTGACTCCTAAAACTTGACTTTTAAGCAAATAAAGTTTGGTTTACGAACGGGAAAATTTCGCCTTTGTTTTCTTGTTCATGATTTGATCTCTTATGCTTGAAAACTGAACCGTCTTTGAGCACTTCTTTGGCTAACTCCAATCCTTGAGTTCTTATCCCTTATTTCAATCTTAAGTGAGTTTGGCATGCGAAAATTTGTGTGTAATTCACATGAAGAGTTTAAGGATTAAGGGAACGAAGTTGATAAAAGAAGTGACTTGCTTGTTTCAATTAGACTGTAATAGGGGAAGATTTGGTTAGCCCATCCTCCTTCAAAGTGTCAAGATGCTAGGAGAGAGATCTTGGTATTGAACCCAACATCTCCTGGCTCAACCCTAGAGGAAAAAAGTGGTTGTTCTTCGAAAGATCCGGTCACCGGTAAAACAAGAGGAGTGACCGAGAAAAAGTAAGGCAACACAAGGGTGACACCTACACCTCTTTGTTTCGTGGATAATTATAAAAAAATTCAAGTACCTTTCCTTTTACATTGTGTGTTGCACATCTTGGAGTGTGTTGAGGTTGCTTGTTTTTCTTTACTTCCATGCTTTACTTTGATACCTTGCTATGAGTCCTTTCTCAACCGTCTAGTAACTAATTTTTATTGCTTAAGGATCGGTTTAGGGACCCTAAGTGTGTGGGATCCCTTGACAAGTTTGTCCTAGTTGTGTGTGTTGAGTTTTGTGCTTTAGGAACACTATGGACGATCCGAACAAAAAGAACAAGGGAGTTATTGAGGGAGAAATGACTTCTTCCGCCATTACCATGGAAGATTTGTTTCAAACCATTCAAGGGCTTAAAACAGAGAATGATGAAAGGACGCAACAACAAC